>LR738711.1:475813077-475935477 GCA_902687465.1 Secale cereale | reverse complement strand
CCCTTCGGACGCAGTGTTGTTTCCGGAACGCTGATTTTTTATATAATTTTTCTGGATTTTTCTGGGCAGTTCTCGAAACGTGAAAACCTGAAATACAAAAACAGCCGAAAACAGAAACTGGCACTGGGGTGCACTGGATTAGTAAGTTAGTCCAAATATGATCAAATGTGTATGGAAGTGTATGAATATCATAGCAATATCACCCAAAAGTGGCATGGAGCAAGCAGAAGTTATAGATACGTTTTGGACGTATCAGCGACTCCACCGCGTCATCAGATCCACGACCTCGTCGCAATCAGCGCCAAGTTCTTCACGAACGACAGCAAGAAGACGCTCGTACTCGCATCGAGCGCCGAAGAGAAGCGCGGCGTCAATCGGACCAGCGCGCTGGGCCCTCTGTTGACATGCATGCGCCAGGGGAACCAGACGACTTGCCGTACGCGGTAGGTTGCCCTGCGTTTACTCGTGAGCTGCGGCAAGTCCAGTGGCCCAGCCAGAAGAATTTCAAGCCAGACGTACCAGAGAAGTACGACGGCAAGTCGCATCCGTCGGAGTTCCTCAGCATCTACACCATCGCGGTGCAAGCTGCCGGTGGGCGGGACGACAAGATCCTTGCCAACTACTTCCCGCTGGTGCTCAAGCCCAACGTCAGGTCCTGGCTCATGCACTTGCCGGACAGCTCCATATCTTCCGGGGCAGACCTATGCCATCAGTTTGTCGGCACCTTTACAGGCGGCCACAAACCTCATGGCCAAGAGAGTGACCTTCATCTGCTCGCCCAGAAGGAAGGAGAGCCCCTGCGCAAGTACATTCAGAGATTCAGCCGTGTACAGCACAACATCCCAGATGTCCACCCTGCCGCGGTCATCAGCGCGTTCCATCAGAATGTGCGTAACCGCATGATGCGGGAGGAGATGGCGATGTGCAAGATCAGAGACGTCAGTGAGCTATATGACCTGGCCGACAAGTGTGCACGTGCTGAGGAAGGGAGGAAACTCCCCGGAGAGAATAAAGGAGCAGGAGGATCTGACAGTGAGGATGCTGCCCCGGCAAAGAAAAACCGGCGGAGGAACAACAGGAAGAAGAAAGGCAAAGATGTGCTAGTCATTGACCAGTCCGGCAACGAAGGTGGCGCCAAGAAAGCCAAAGCCGGTAGCTCCGGCAAGGAGATTGCCGCATGAACCAACTGCCAGGCTATGGCGGTCGCCGACAAGCAGGACGACACCGATAAGCAGTACTGCAAGATCCACCGCACCAAGGGCCATGACCTCCAGAGCTGCAAGAAGGTCGAGCAGCTTGTCGAGCAGCAAAAGGCTGAATACGAGCGACGCGACAAGGAGAAGGCCCAAGGAGGTGTTGGAGGATCCGGCAAGAAGCGCACTGGCCGGGGAGGACGCCGCGGCAAGGCCAAGCAGCGGCAAGGAGACAGACCTCCCCGCGGCCGCGACAAGGATAAAGATGACGACGACGATGAAGAGATGGATGATGTCGAGACCAGTGAGAAGGAGTTCCAGAAAGCCACAGAGGTCTTGTGCGTTGACGACGGTGCTTCTCTGCATACTTCACACCGCCAACTCAAGCAGTGGGTGCGGGAAGGCAATGCGGCAGAACCACCCGTCGAGTCACGCAAGCTTCTGAAATGGTCCAGCACGCCTATCATCTTTGATATTGAGGACCACCCTGATCGCACAACTACGGTCGGGTGCTTGCCGGTGTTGGTTTCACCAACTATCCGCAACCTCAAGGTCACTAAGATGCTAGTTGACGGCGGGGCCGGCTTGAACCTGATCTCCTCCGTTGTACTCCAGAAACTCCAGATCCCTGACAGCGAGCTTGAAGAGACCGGCACATTCCAAGGAATCATCCCGGGAAGGAGCAAGCCGAAGGGGAAGATCACGTTGCCGGTGACATTTGGCAACGAGTTGAACTTCAGGACTGAGAGGGTCACTTTTGACGTTGCCGATTTTCCATTGCCTTACAATGGGATACTCGGCCGTCCAGCACTCGCCAAGTTCATGGCAGCCTCTCACTATGCATACAACATGCTGAAGATGCCAGGCCCGATAGGTGTCATCTCTGTCCTTGGCGACAAGAAGGATGCTCTTATCTGCGCCGACAAGATCTACCGGGAAGCGGCAGCCACAACAGATCGCAAGTCACCTGCCGTTGAAGCTCCCGAGGGGAAGAAGAAGACCAAGTCCGGCAAGAGTTCTGATGCCCACTCTGGCAAGCGCACCTCTTCGGAGTGATGCGCTACCGTCGAGGACGCACCATCGAGCTCCACCGGCAAGTGTAAGAAGACAATGGCAGCTCCACCAGAGACCAAGAAGGTGTCCGCCAAGGAGGACGGCACTGGTGGTACCTTCACCATTAGTGCCACTCTTGACCCTAAATAGGAAAGAGCGCTCATTGCTTTCCTGCGGGCGAACGTCGACGTGTTTGCGTGGCAACCATCTGACATCCCCGGTGTTCCCAGGAAAGTAATTGAGCACCATCTTGCCGTGTGTCCTCATGCGCGGCCCGTCAAGCAGAAGGTCAGGAAACAAGCAGTGGAGCGCCAAGAATTCATCGCAGAAGAGATCAAGAAGTTGGAAGCAGCAGGCCTTGTCAGAGGAGTGCTCCATCCTACGTGGTTGGCCAATCCTGTAGTCGTGCGCAAGGCAAACGGGAATGGAGGCTGTGTATCGACTTTACCGATGTTAATAAAGCTTGTCCAAAAGACCCATTTCCCTTGCCGCGCATTGACCAGATTGTTGACTCCACGGCCGGATGTGACTTGCTTTCATTTCTTGACGCATACTCATGATACCATAAGATCTTCATGGCAGAAGAAGATGAGGAGAAGACCGCATTCATCACTCCATGTGGCACGTACTGTTTCATACGGATGCATTTCGGTTTAAAGAATGCTGGTTCAACATTTGCAAGGGTAGTCCATGTCGCTTTTGAGCCACTGATACACAGAAATGTGGAAGCCTACATGGATGACATAGTGGTCAAGAGCAAGGACAAGGCAATTCTGATTCAAGATTTAGACAAGACCTTTGCAAATCTGCGCAAGATCAGCCTCAAGCTCAACCCCGAGAAGTGTGTGTTTGGAGTCCCTTCCGGCAAGCTTCTCGGGTTCTTCGTGTCTCAGCGGGGAATTGAAGCCAATCCCGACAAGATCAAGGCCATTGAGCAGATTGAAGCACCAAAGCGCGTCAAGGATGTACGAAGACTTGCCGGTTGCGTGGCTGCTCTCAGGAGGTTTATCTCTAAGTCTGTTGAGCGCGCCCTGCCGTTTTTCAAAATATTGAAAAAGGCAGGTCCAATGAAATGGACTCCGGAAGCGGAGGCTGTGCTACAAGACTTGAAGAGATACCTGTCCTCCACTCCAACACTTGTCGCACCTAAGCCACAAGATAAGTTGCTGCTGTATATAGCGGCAACCAATCAAGTGGTTAGTGCTGCGTTAGTAGCGGAGAGGGAGGCAGATGATGAGCCAGCAACCACGGCAGGCGCATCCAGCGACGAGCAGGGGGCTTCCCCGACAAGCTCTGGTCCCGACAAAGATGGATCTGCGCAGGCGCGCGAGGAGATACAGAAGAGGATGGTGCAGCGCCCAGTTTACTTTGTCAGTTCCCTTCTGCAGGGAGCTAGGTCAAGGTACTCTGGTGTGCAGAAATTGCTTTTCGGCCTTCTCATGGCCTCGAGAAAGCTGCGCCATTACTTCCAAGTACATGAGATCACAGTTGTCACTCGTTTTCCGCTGAAGAGGATACTGCAGAATCCAGAAGCAACAAGCAGGATTGTTGAGTGGGCACTGGAACTGTCAAGCTTTGGCCTCAAGTTTGAGAGAACTTCAACTATCCAAAGCAGAGCATTGGCAGAATTCATAGCAGAGTGGACGCCAACACCAGATGAAGAAATTCCAGAAACGAGCATCCCCGTCAAGGAAGCAAGCAAAGAGTGGCTGATGTACTTTGATGGTGCCTTCTCGCTGCAAGGCGCCGGTGCTGGCGTGCTGCTTGTTGCACCCACCGGAGAGCACCTCAACTACGTAGTCCAGATGCACTTTCCCAAGGAGCAAGCAACAAACAATACCGTAGAGTATGAAGGTTTGCTTGCCGGTCTCAGGATCGCGGCAGACCTTGGGATCAAGAAGCTCATTGTCAGGGGTGATCCGCAGCTTGTCATCCGCCAAGTGAACAAGAGTTATCAGAGTCCGTTGATGGAAGCCTACGTTGATGAAGTGAGAAAGCTAGAAGAGCACTTTGACGGCCTACAGATGGAGCATGTTCCAAGAGCTTAGAATGACATTGCCGATGGCCTGTCGAAGTGCGCCGCACTTAAGTTACCTGTGGAACCAGGGATCTTTGTGCTCAAGCTGACTCAACCGTCTGTAACGCCATCAATTGGACAGAGCAAGAAGAGGAAGTTGATTTCTGGTGACTATTTTCCGGCAGAGCTTCCCAAAGCCACCGCCAAGAAGGTCCCCAAGATCAACACCAAGAGTGTTGAGGAGCAGTCTGCTCCGGCAAGCCCTAGAGTTTGTTCCGTTGAAGCAGAGGCTCCCGACAAGTTTTGCTCCGGCAAGCTTGCCGGGGAGCGTCAAGCTCTGGCTGAGCCGCAGGTTCTCGCCGTAGAAGCGGATGTTCCCGCAGCAGCAGATGTGCCTTTAGTCCTTGTTGTCGAGCCACAAGTTCCAGCATGGGCACAGCAGATTGTCCGTTTCCTTTAGACAGGAGAACTTCCCGAAGAGCAAGAAGAAGCGGAAAGAGTAGCCCGGCAGTCAAGTATGTACCAGTTTGTCGACAACACACTGTACAGAAGAAGACTCAACGGTGTGAAATTGAAGTGTATTCACCGGGAAGGCGGACAAAAGCTGTTGGCAGAGATACATGGAGGCATATGTGGTCACCACATTGGCGCAAGAGCACTTGCCGGCAAAGCATTCAGGCAAGGTTTCTTTTGGCCGACAACCCTCCAGGATGCAACTGCACAAGTAACCAAGTGTGCAGCGTGCCAGTTCCATTCCAAGCAGATACACCAGCCAGCTCAAGCTCTCCAGACGATCCCTTTATCCTGGCCATTTTCGGTCTGGGGGCTCGACATCCTCGGCCCCTTTCCCCGAGCAGTCGGGGGCTTTGAGTACTTGTACGTTGCAATCGACAAGTTCACAAAGTGGCCGGAAGTGGAAGTAGTGAGGAAGGTGACAGCACAGTCAGCAGTCAAGTTCTTCAGGTCGATTGTTTGCCGCTTCGGGATCCCTAACAGGATCATCACCGACAACGATACGCAATTCACGAGCCGCACCTTCATGCAGTACGTCCAAGATCTTGGCGCTAAGGTCTGCTTCGCTTCTGTTGCTCACCCGAGAAGCAACGGTCAAGCGGAGAGGGCAAATGCTGAAGTGCTGCGTGGGCTCAAGACCAGGACTTTCGACAGGCTGCGCATGTGCGAAAGAAACTGGATTGAGGAGCTGCCAGTAGCTCTTTGGTCGATCAGGACGACGCCAAATCGAGCCACTGGCCAGACACCTTTCGCTCTAGTCTATGGAGCAGAGGCAGTTCTCCCCACGGAACTCGTATATGGGTCACCTCGAGTGCTCGCTTATGATGAGCTTGAGCAAGAGCATCTACGACAAGATGACGCGCTGCTCCTTGAGGAAGACCGTCTTCAGGCTGCTGTACGAGCTGCTCGCTACCAGCAAGCTTTGCGCCGCTACCATAGTCGCAAAGTTAACGCCAGAAGTCTCGAGGAAGGCGACCTTGTTCTTCGGCGCGTTCAGTCCGCCAAGAATTCCGACAAGTTGACGCCGAAGTGGGAAGGCCCTTATCGGGTGAAACGAGTCACTAGGCCTAGCGCTGTCCGCCTTGAGACCGAAGATGGCATTCCGGTGAGTACCTCCTGGAACATTGAGCATCTTCGTAAGTTTTACCCGTAAGGCGCGGTTGCCGGAACCTGTTCCGGCAACCACCTTTTGTACAAGTCTTGCCGCTGTTGCATGTAATCCTTCATACAAAGCCAGGCGCAGACCCCGTGCATAAATAAAGCTCATGTGTTCTGCACATCTTGACAATTTCATGCTTTCTATTTTTTGCATGTGTTATCTGACACTTTGTGCAGCACCTACCCCCGGTAAGCAATAACGAGCCATAAGGCTCCATATCTTTATTTTCTCTTCTTTCTTTTTCTCAAGGAAAGGAAGGTTCCCTCGCCCACAAGTTTGCCGGGGGGGGAGAAGATAATGGTATGGACCAGGCGTCGTTCAAGAAAGTTTCGCCTTACCGGGAAGCAAACAACAGAAAAGCTAAGTTGCCAAAGTTTGAGCAATCAGATTTTTTAAATTTTTAAGTTATCTTCCTTGAACGACCGTGCTTTGTATGGAAAACCTGTGCGCGGAGGAACCAACTCATAGCTAGTTGCGCCCTTACTTTGTTTCGAGTCCGCTCAACAACTTAAGTATGCTGCGACTAGTTGCGACAAGGTTTCTTGTCGGTAACGGCACCGCCAGCAGGCTGCTGACGTCCCGCACTCAGCGCTCGCGGCTAAGGTGCCTGCGCCGGCAAGTTCCCTAAAAGCGTAGGGTAAAAACATACAAAGGAAGGAATCAAGTAAAGGAAATAACATTGCAATCATTACCCAAAATAGAGTTATATTACAAGGTAGCTTGTCGCGGCTCTAAAAGATTGTTCTCATAACATGACCAGCAGCGACAAGAAAAGAAGAAAACAGGCGGCCTAGTCTACGCGATCGCCCTCAATCCTCTTGATCCCGCTCACCTTGTCCACAATGGGTGCGACAAGGGTCTTGAGCGCTTCCAGATCAGCATCCGGCGGCAGGGTCTTGAGGACGTTGGTGAGGTTGAGGCCCGGGTTGCGGAAGGCCACCTTCACCAACACCTTTTGAAGAGCTCCCGCGCAGATCTTGCGCGACTCGTCGGCCGGCTGCTCCCGGAGTCGCTGGAGGGCCGTCGCCACGCCTTTGAAGAACAAGGTGAGCTTGGCACTGGGTTGGAGGTTCTCAACGGAGGGATACCCGAGATCCGCCATCCCCAGCTGCGCGAGCTCCCTGTCAATGTCTGCGGTAGCATCCACAAGACCCTCCGTCCAGTGCTCCACATTCTCCCTATAAGCGTTCTGGGCGAAAGCAGCACTCGCCAGCAGCGCCTTATCGGCCTTGATCTCCTCCTTCAAAGCCACCTCCTGCTCCCTGGTGCCGTCCAGCATCTTGCTCAAAGTAGTCAGCTTCAACTCAAGATCTACGTTGGAGTCCTTGGCGGCGCCAAGTTCCTTGCCCTTCTCGGCGAGACGAACCTACAGCTCTGACAAGCTGTAGGCGTCCTTCTCCCGCTCACGCTTGAGCACGGCAAGTTCTTCACCGTTCGCCTTGAGATCGGCCTCCAGCCGCGCCACCTTCGTCTCCAGCTCCTTCTTGGCGGCCTTGGCAGCTGCGGCAGCATCCTCTGCTTGCTTGAGGGCTCCGCCGAATGTTTGCTCGCGCGCAGTAAGCTCCTCCTCGTCGCTGTCAAGGTTAACCTTCCGCTGCACCAGCTCGCCCTCCTGCGCAGGCAGCTTCTCAGCGGCAAGCCGCTGTTGTTCTTCGACTTCAGCCTTCTCGAGGAGGAAGGCCTTCTGCTCCTCGGCGAGTTGCGCCCGCTCCTCTGCTAGGGACTGGAGAGCTTCCTGGTAAAGACCCCGGAGCTCCTCCGCGCGCTTCTCGATGTCCGCTCCCGCCTTTGCGACAAGCGCCTCTTGGGATTCCAGCTTGGCCTGCCGAGCACGGTAGAGCGACACCAGCTTCCGCAGCAGCCGCTCCTCCTCAGGCTCGCCGCTGCTGCTGCTTGGCGCATCAACCAGCGTCAGCCCAGCGGAGGCGAGCATCTCTCCATCGAAGCTTTCTCCTTCGACCGGCGCCCTGGAGCTTGACGCCCAGGGGAGGTTGATGAAGATGTTTTCGCCGGCCTTCAAGTAAACGCCTGGCTGGGGCTCTTCGGAGCCTGACGCTGCGGCAGCGGCAGAAGGATTGGCGGTCGGCGTAGCGCCTGGCGCTCCTGCGGCCTCAGGGCCGTCAGTGCGATCGCCAGACCCCTCACCAGCTTCTGCGGCGGCAGCTTTGGCGGCCTCTTCGCCGGCGGGATCGTCAGCGCCGGCTGCTTCTTCGATGGCAGCGGCGTCGTCGGTATCACCGCCCGCGGCAATCTCGACGACATCATCGATGGTGGCCTCGATGATGTTCTCCTCGCCAGCAACCTCGGTCTCCATCGGCTCCGCAGCAGATGGGTCTGACGGCCGGAAAAGGGAGAAAAGTCAAGCAAATATCCAAAAAGAAGATCAAAAGAAGAAGAACCCAAGGGAAGTTTTGAAGCGAGAGGATTACCTGTACCGGGTTCTGCAGTCCTAGTCTCCGCCACCGGAGGGCCTCTAGTGCTGCCGCTTGCCGCCGCAGCGCTAGCCGGCATCCCTCCTGCGCGAGCCGGCTCCTCGGCAGAGTCCCTTGCCGGAGAACTCTCCCTTGGTGGCGTAGTCGAAGCAGATGGCATGTCGGGGGCGGCCTCCGGGTGCTCCTGGTGGGGCTTCTCTGCTCCTACACAAACCAACAATCAGATGTCAGCAAAGAAAGAGCATCCATGCGCGCATAACAGCGGAAAGTGAACCATATACTTACGCTGGGGGCTGCTCTGGAGAATAGTTGCCGGGTCCGGCAAGGTGGTCTCGGACGCACCCTCTGCTGTCACGGTGGGTTCGTCCTCGACGATAATCACCCCCTTTGGACAAGCCGGGACCTTGGCTCTCTTCGTCGCTCTCTGGGCCAGAGTCCTCAAAAGGAATAAGTTCGGAGTAAAGCAAATGAGATACAAGACAAAACAGCAAGAATTGAAGAACTACAAGTACAACAAAGAATCTTACTCTTCTTCTTCCTCGTCAGAGCTGAACACGGAGTAGTCGAAGTCCGACTCACCTCCGGCGCGAGGAGGCGGAGGAGTAGGTTCCCTTGGCCGCTTGGCGGGAGCAGTGGCGGTGGTCCGAGACGACCCCGATCCGGCTGCCGCCGCGGCATGAGGAGCGGCAGGAGCAGAAGCGGTGGTCCGGGTGGACCCCGCTCCGGTTGCTGCAGCAGCGTGAGGTGCTCCTGCGGCAACAGTGCTTGCTGCGGTGGAGCGTGTCGCGCGGCGCAGCGACTGTCGACTCGTCTGCCGCTCCGCTACGTCCCCGGCCTTGCGGAGACGCCTTCTTGGTGGAGCTGGGGGCTCTGATTGCGATGAGCTGTCTGAAGATGAGGAGGAAGAGGAGTTGATCTCCAACGAGCCGCTCGTATCCTTGGCGGGCTCGCTCGACCCGAAATCATGCCCGGCAAGCTCTTCCTCGCCGGCAAGCTCCTCTCGCTCGGCACGGCTTGCCGACTCTGCTGCCTCTACCTCCTCCATGGTGAATCCAAACTCGCCCGCGGCTGCGGCTGTCGCCACCTCTTCCAGCCTAGTGGCGATGCGTTTCATCTCCGCATCGGTGGTGGTGTGAGTGAGGCTTTTCTGTTCGTCGGAGCGGTCCGGCACTTCTACCAAGCCGTCAAAGAACTCCTGCACGACGTCGTCTACAGGCTCTTGCCAAGTTGGGACAATTCCATGCGAGTCGCACAGCGGCATCATTGCACGAATGCGGTGAAGGAAATATGCCCTAGAGGCAATAATAAAGATGTTATTTGTATTTCCTTATATCATGATAAATGTCTTTTATTCATGCTAGAATTGTATTAACCGGAAACTTAGTACATGTGTGGATACATAGACAAAACAGTATGTCCCTAGTATGCCTCTACTAGACTAGCTCATTGATCAAAGATGGTTATGTTTCCTAGCCATAGACATGAGTTGTCATTTGATCAATGGGATCACATCATTAGGAGAATGATGTGATGGACTAGACCCATCCGTTAGCATAGCACTATGATCGTTTAGTTTTACTGCTATTGCTTTCTTCATAACTTATACATGTTCCTATGACTATGAGATTATGCAACTCCCGAATACCGTAGGAACACCTTGTGTGTTATCAAACGTCACAACGTAACTGGGTGATCATAAAGATGCTCTACAGGTGTCTCCGAAAGTATTCGTGGTGTTGGCATAGATCAAGATTAGGATTTATCACTCCGAGTGTCGGAGAGGTATCTCTGGGCCCTCTCGGTAACACACATCATAATAAGCCTTGCAAGCAAAATACTAATGAGTTAGTCACGAGATGATGTGTTACGGAACAAGTAAAGAGACTTGCCGGTAACGAGATTGAACTAGGTATAGAGATACCGACGATCGAATCTCGGGCAAGTAACATACCGATGACAAAAGGAACAACGTATGTTGTTATGCGGTTTGACCGATAAAGATCTTCGTAGAATATGTAAGAGCGAATATGAGCATCCAGGTTCCGCTATTGTTTATTGACCGGAGATGAGTCTCGGTCATGTCTACATAGTTCTCGAACCCGTAGGGTCCGCACGCTTAACGTTTGATGACGATCGATATTATGAGTTTATGAGTTTTGATGTACCGAAGGTAGTTCGGAGTCCCGGATGAGATCACGGACATGACGAGGAGTCTCGGAATGTCCGAGACATAAAGATTGATATATTGGACGACTATATTCGGACACCGAAAGTGTTCTGGAAAGTTTCGGAATTTACCAGAGTGCCGGGGGGGTTACCGGAACCCCCCGGGGGAATGATGGGCCCTGGTGGGCCATAGGGGAGAGAGAGGGCAACAGCCAGGAGGTGGCGCGCCCCCTCCCTAGGAGGAGTCCGAATAGGACAAGGGGAGGGGGCGCGGCCCCTCTTTCCCTCTCCCTCTCCCTCTCTTTCCTTTCCCCTTCTTCCTTCTTTGGTAGTTCCTACTAGGAATAGGATTGCAATCCTATTCCTAGTAGGATTGCAGGCCTAGCCGCACCATAGGAGGGCCGGCCGGCCTCCCCCCTTGCTCCTTTATATACGGGGGCAGGGGGGCACCCAAAGACACAGAAGTTGAATTGTTCCAGCCGTGTGCGGTGCCCCCCTCCACAGAAACACACCTCGGTCATACTGTTGTAGTGCTTAGGCGAAGCCCTGCGCCGGTAGATACATCATATCCGTCACCACGCCGTCGTGATGACGAAACTCTCCCGTGAAGCTCAACTGGATCAAGAGCTCGTGGGACGTCATCAAGCTGAACGTGTGCTGAACGCGGAGGTGCCGTACGTTCGGTGCTTGATCGGTTGAATCGCGAAGAAGTTCGACTACATCAACCACGTCACTTGACGCTTCCGCTTCCGGTCTACGAGGGTACGTAGACACACTCTTCCCTCTCGTTGCTATGCATCTGGTAGATAGATCTTGCGTGATCGTAGGAAAATTCTAAAATACTACGTTCCCCAACATGCGGCTGAGCGAGGGGTTGTTGCACAGCGGAACGACATCCTTCGGCAACCTGAACACTTCGGGATGTTGAGAGTCGTACTTGAACAGCTCCCGGAGCATTGCATCAAGTTCCATAACGGTGAAGTTGAAGTTGAGGCCCGGGCACAGCCTCATGATGTCCGCCGCATTCTGGAAGTCCCAGGCGGGTCTCCTCCTCTCCTGTAGGGGGGCGATGCGGCGGCGAAGAAAATATGCGCCAACCGCGCCTACAGTGAGCCCGGCAAGCCTAAGGCGTTGGATCCGGGTGACGGCAATCTTCAGCCTATCGTCTTCCGGGGCCACGTTGCTCCAATCGCTGCCACGCCCTACTGGGGTTTGGCGCCGGGCGGTAAACGGCTGCGGGTTCTCCTCGACAATCCAGCACCAGTCTGCTCTCCATTCCTCCCACTTGCCGCGGAACTCTTCCTCCAGATAAGCTTCCTTCTTGCCTGCTCTCGAGATCCAGGCGATTCCGCCGGATAAAGGCTCTCCTCTCTCAACTCGGGGCATGAAGAAGTGGCGAAAAAGGGCTATGTTTGGATAGACTCCGACAAAGTTTTCGCAGAGATGTGCGAATACTGCCATGGTCAGAACAACATTGGGGGTGAAGTCAAGGAGGCGGAACCCGTAGGTGTTCATAAGATCGCAGAAAAACTCAGAGAAAGGCGGGCAGAGCCCGCAGTAGAAGAACAAGGCGAAGAAGGGATATCCATTTGGAGCCATTCTCGAAGCGACGGCTGGAAGTACCTTCGTGCGCGGATGCGCCCGCGTCTCCGTCGACCAGAAGAGGTAGAAATTCTCCCTCAGCTCCTTCACGGTGAGCTTGGGGGGGGGAGATTGCCCGCTCCTTTCGCAGCGCCATGAGCCCCTGTGCCTCGGTCGACTTCACGACCTCCCCCTTGTCGGCATTCGGAGCCATGGCGGAAGTGGTGGGGGAGGTCGACGGCGTTGGTGGTGCTGGTGGCGATGGGGGGCAGAGCGCTGCTCTCTTTCAGCTTTGGGAAGAAGGGGGAGCGGCGGAGGTTTCCAAGATTGGAATAGCAACCGGCGAGTGGGCGAACTGCCCCTGTTTCCCCTGCTTATAAGGAGGGAGGGGGCGGACGTTCCATCTTTCCGAATAAAGAAACCACCCACGATCTCTCCCACGACACCGCATTCAACACGTGTCGTTCGGGGAGGGCGCGGTGGATACGGAGAGAGATACGGCGTAACCCAGGCCGCGCGTGCCCGTGCCCTGTTTTGGGCCTGGCCCAACAGCGCTCGGCACCGTGTATGGCCCAGGCCCGGGGGCTCCTGTCGGTGTACTAGAGTAGGGGTATCCTAGTATCCCAAACTTGTGCATGGGCAGTCGCAGCATCCCACGGCAAGGCTTGCCGGCTGACCGCCAAGGTCCTCCGTGGTTCCTTTGGAGCCATTCAAGAACAAAGTATTCAAGCCAAGGAGACAAGGCCCCGGCAAGAGGAGCTTGCCGGGAAGGCCACTCAAGGCACAAGACCCCCGCAGGAGGAGCTTGCCGGGAAGGACAACCAAGGCATCTCAAGGAATTTGCCGCGACGCGCCACGCGTCCCGGCAAGGCTCGGTGAGCGACGAGCTCCCGGACACGACAAAACAACGACCGCGGCAAGGCGCTTGCCGCGGCAAGCTACCACTCTTTACCCGCGCTCCAGCACATCCACCAACGTGTCGCTCTAGGACCCTTCCAGGCGTACGTGGCGGGAGGCTGTGCAGCCAGCGGTGCGCGGTGGCAAGCGGTGCTGACAAGATTGCCATCGTGGCGAGCGGTGGTGTCCCTGACGGTCCCTTTTGCACTATTTGGGCGACGCAGATGGGCATTCAATGCCCTTGTCCCCTGCCGTCAGACTTAGGTATGATACACTGTAACAGGTAGTTGTACCAACCGTAACACCTTTCCATTTTTACCCTTGTCTGCATTGCCACCTGTCGGTGACCCCTTGAGCATATAAAAGGAGGCCCATGTGCAACGTAGAGGGGGGAGGAGAACACTCACGCTCGGTCTCGTTAGCTGCTAGTGTGTACTGTAGCACTCAGCGCTCCCGAGCAAGAACTCAATACAAACCACAAAGCAGGAGTAGGGTTTTACGCATCCGTGCGGCCCGAACCTGGGTAAACTGCTCGTGTGTTTCGCCTCGATCCGCTCTTCGTGCGATCTTCGCCCCCGCCGAACCGAAAGGGGCTCGGTCCGCCGGTCCCATATGTGCTCGTGGATTCGTTCCCCGACAATCACCCTTTAACGAGTAAGGAAATAGCTTAAGGATATAGTAATAACGAATCTTTTCATCGTTGGTAAACAAGGTGGCTATATCATTCAACTTAGTAAGATGGGCCACAACAGTTTCAGATTCATAGCCATGCAAAGGATCAGATTCAACCAAAGTAATTAACTCAGGATCAACAAAGAATTCATAATCCTTATCAGTAACACAGATAGGTGAAGTGGCAAAAGCAGGGTCATGTTTCATTCTAGCATTCAAGGACTTTTCTTTCAGCTTAGCTAATAATTTCTTAAGATCATATCTATCATTGCAAGCAAGAAAGTCTCTAGCAGTTTCTTCATCCATAACATAACCCTTAGGAACAACAGGCAATTGATATCTATTGGGAGAAGCTTCATCATCACTTTCATAAATACCATCATTTTCAGTATTTGCATTCTCCCTAACTCTAGCAATTTGTTCATCTAGAAATTCACCTAGTGGCAGAGTATTATCAGACATAGAAATAGTTTCATCGCACATAGCAGAAGTGGCATCATCAAGAACATACAACATATCAGATTCAATAGCATGAGTAGGTGTCACAAATTTGCCCATAACAGAAGGAGGATCAAGTGCAAAGCTAGATGGCAGTTCCTTACCCCCCCTCGTAGTTGAGGATAAGATCTTGGTTTTTGAGTCCTTCAAATTGTTCATAATGATCAACAGATATAAATCCCAAGTGACTTAAGGAATAGAGCTATGCTCCCCGGCAACGGCGCGAGAAAATAGTCTTGATAACCCACAAGTGTAGGGGATCGCAACAGTTTTTGAGGGTAATGTATTCAACCCAAATTTATTGGTTCGACACAAGGGGAGCCAAAGAATACTCTTAAGTATTAGCAGCTGAGTTGTCAATTCAACCACACCTGAAACTTAGTATCTGCAGCAAGATAGTTTAGTAGCAAAGTAATATGATAGTGGCGGTAGCGGCAATAAAAGTAACGGTAGTGTTTTTGTAGTTTTTTTAATAGTAGCAGTGGAAAAGTAAATAAGCAACAAGCAATATGGGAAAAGCTCGTAGGCATTGGATCGGTGATGGGAAATTATGTCGGATGCAATTCATCATGTAGAAGTTATAACCTAGGGTGACACAGAACTAGCTCCAGTTCATCAACGCAATGTAGGCATGTATTCCGAATATAGTCATACGTGCTTATGGAAAAGAACTTGCATGACATCTTTTGTCTGTAACACTCCAAAAAAATTTATTGGTTTTTATCAAAATTATTTAATTATTTGGAAGGAGGTTATTTAATTTTTTTAAAAGCCTCTCCTTCTCAAATCTTTTATGACAAATATTTTATGTGTTCTTCTCAACCTTGATTTTTGGTCTTGAGGGCTTTTCACCTTGTGCTGACTCAACACAAATAATTTTGGAAACTTTTCACAATTCTTTCTATTTAAAAGAATTCCTATGAATTATGGATTTATTCTTTTCCCATTCAAACATTTCTCTTTTGCCATGACATATGTAGAAATCTTTCTTCCAAAACTACCTCTCTACTTTGGGTCAAGTCAAGCATCAAGTCCATCAAGGTTCAACTTCTCCTAGATTTTTATTTCTATTTGTTTTAACCTCAAAATCATTTTCTATCATTTACTTGGAGTTTGGTGGTTTACAAAGGAACTGCCATATTTCCTTTGAATTTTGGTTCCAAATAAATTCCTCTGGCTAGTCCTTAGTACCCTCAACTAAGATCCATCAAGATCTGCTAATCCACAGTTCAAATTTTTCAAAATATGCTTGCTGCAAGTTTGGACCAGATTTGCCATTTTTGGTGAAATTCATTCTTTTTCTCTTCCTAAAAATCTGAGATAAATCAGGCAGCCTCTAGATGCATCAAGAGATCACTTCACCAAGTCCGAGCTCCAGAAAAAATTTCCACGTGCCTAAAACATTTCGTCGAACATCTGGTATGCACTGTCACTGTCAAGTTTCAGAGTTTCAGTGTTTCAGTTCTGTCGTCAGTGTCGTTTTCTTCAGAGACGCGTCGTCAATCTCGCCAGTGCTTGCTCTGGCTCGTTGCTCACTACTCCTCCTTCTTATCCAGTGCTCCGCACGGTCGTTTGGACGGGCACAAGCGTCGGTGGCGACGTGTCTCGCCAACGCCGGCGTCTTCCACGGTGGCAGAACCGCCTGTGGTGGCCAGCAGGGGCCAGCCCTGCCATACAGCGCTGTCCAGCACCGCCCATACCACCTGAAGCCTCCACGTGGACATCCTCTTCCCCGTACGTGCTGCAGCACAGTCACCGTGGCCTGAGAGGCGCAGAGCGCGCTCTCTGCCGCCAACGAGCCCGTGAGGCCATTCCGTCAAAGACTTGGAGTATCGCCCAAGTTGTACCAAGATTAGTCGTTGAATGGAACGAGTGAACCAATCCGCAGCTGTCCAGTCACCTAAGCCGTCAGCTCCACCACCACCTCGCCGTAATTACTCGCCGAAGAAATCCCGTTCTCGGCAACCGCCTCGGGTGGCTATAAATAGAGGCCCCGAGCTCGCCTTCGACCCAGCACCACTCCTCCACCTCACCAGAGCCGCGCCCAGCCACTAGAAGGACCTCGAGGAGGCCTTCTTCCCTGACTCCGGCCACCCCGATCCGCTTCGGGCTACGGCAAGATTCTCTCTGGTGAGAGCACCCCCACCTCCCAAACTGTGCCAGTAGCCTCCTAGTGCACCCACTCTTTTAAAGCCCTAGGGGACGACTTTGTGGCTGCTCGTATGGACTTCGTTCAAGGCTGTTCCGCTAACAGGAGGGAGCTCCTCCGTACAGCACCACCAGTGACTTACGTCTCGTCCTCAGCATCCTATACACCTACCATCTTAGCCACCGCTCGCCGCTTGCCTACCACTGAGGAGTTTGACCAAGTCATTGCTCCTACTCCAGTCAGTGCTGCACCACCTGCCGCGCCCGCACCAGCTCCTCAGCTCAGTACATCGCGCCTGGAGCCTATTAGTGAGGAGGAGGTTGAGTCTCCAGCATCACTGGGTCTTACCCTCGGCAGGCCGAGGGAAGTTTTACTATCTCTAACTGAGTGCGCCTAGCCGTCGTGCGATGTATCAGCTTGTATGGTATGTTTATATGTATATAGGTTTGGTGAGAAGTAGTTTGTGTGTGCATCATGTAGGAACTCGGAGAAGTGCACTAGCCTAAATAACATGTCAGGAATGTGTACGCACATCCTGAGTGATCTACTGTATAATTACGGCTTGCGTGTAAGATATGTACTGAGCGGTCCTTCTCCATGCGCACTCAAGTATTTTCTTGAAAAAAAAAATTCCTTTTGGAGTTCTTAAAAATTCCACCCTTGTAAAATTATTTATTTTTGCCACTCAGTTTTTCTCATGAGTTCTGCAAAAATACCCCAGAGTGGAAAATGCATCGTCCCTGGACTCGTTCCATGCCAAGTCCGCCGGAAGAAAATTATGGTACCCGGACAAGTAACAATTTCACACAAGGGCAGTCAAGTCAGCAAGGCAATGAAGATGCATTTTCTCAAGTATGCCGCCTTTATGAGCAAAGCCAGCAGCAGCAACAAGAAATGATGAACCATGTTATCAATATGGGAAATCACCGTGAACCATATCAGCAGCATTCCAAATTGTCTGAACTACAAAAGACACGTCCCCCAACATTCTCTCACACTGATAGACCTCTTGAGGCCGATGATTGGCTTCGAGATATTGAAAGGAAGTTAATTATTCCACAATGTTCGGACCGTGAGAAGGTACTTTATGCACCTCACTACCTCACTGGAGCAGCTGCATCATGGTGGGAAAATTTCCTACACATGCACCCCAATGAAAATAACATCACCTGGGAAGAATTTAAAGAAGGTTTTCATGGGGCGCACATCCCCAGAAGCATTATTAAGATCAAGAAAAAGGAGTTCCATGACCTCAAGCAGAGAAGCATGACAGTGACTCAGTACAATAGTCAGTTTACTCAATTATCTCGTTATGCCAACGAAGAGCATATGACTGAAAATAAAAAGATGGAAAAATTCAGGACGGTCTGGCACCAGCACTTAAATGCCAGCTGGTCGTACACACCTATCTTGATTTCAAAACACTTGTGGACAAAGCTATTACATTGGAAAATGAGCACCGCAGCTTGGAGGATTTTCGCAAGCGCAAAAGGGACAAGACTACTCATGCTCGCAACAACCAGAACAAGACTGATTTTCAGAAAAATGAAGCGAACAAATCCGCGACCAATGTCCCACGCCCGAACAAAAAATTTCATGCAAGGGACAAGGATTTTACATATCGCCCAGGTGTTACTTGCTACGCTTGTGGAGAGGAGGGACACTATGCCAAACAGTGCCCAAAACCAAGAAACTCGGCCCCCAAGCCGAACAACAGTGGAAACAATTCAACACCCAAGCGTAACAACTTCAACCCCATTAACAATCACAAGAAGGGTCACTTGAACCATGTGAACAAGGATGAAGCACATGATGCCCCAAATATCGTACTCGGTACGTTCCCTGTCAACACAATATTTGTCACGGTTTTGTTTGATTCTGGAGCTTCTCACTCGTTTATTTCAAAGAAATTTGCTTTGCAACATGATTTTTCGATGCTTCCCTTGGCAAAATCCATGACCGTCAAGTCCCCCGGGATTAAGAAAATCACTCAGAGTTACTGCCAAGGTGTGATTATTGAGATTGAGGGACTAAAGTTTCAAGGCAACCTTATTGTATTGGAAAATAAGGGACTGGATGTTATCCTAGGAATGGACCGGTTAACAACCAACAAGGGATTTATCGACTGCTTCAATCGGACTGTAATTCTTACTCATCATCACGGGAAGACGATAAAGGTTGCAACTCAAGAAAGACGAGTATCACGGCAACCAAGGTTGAACAAGGTGGACATTTCAGAGTTACGAAAAGTTCCAGTGGTGTGTGAGTTCCCGGACGTATTTCCCAAAGAACTACCAGGCATGCCACCAGACCGGGAAATATAGTTCATCAATGAACTAGAACATGGAACCACCCCCATTTACAAGAAACCCTATAGAATGGCACCCTCCGAGTTGGTAGAATTAAAGAAGCAAATAAAAGAATTACTGGACAAAGGATTTATACGGGCTAGCTCCTCACCTTGGGGTTCACCAGTATTATTTGCCAAGAAAAAGGATGGGACACTGAGATTATGTATAGACTATCGAGCACTCAACATGGTCACCATTAAAAACAAATATCCGATGCCACGGATAAATGATTTATTTGACCAGCTCGCACAAGCCAAGGTTTTCTCGAAAATTGATTTAAGGTCGGGGTATCATCAATTAAAAGTACGGACAAAAGATATCCCTAAGACAGCATTCAACTCCAGATACGGATTATATGAATTTACAGTAATGTCGTTTGGACTGATAAACGCCCTCGCATATTTTGTCCACCTCATGAACAAAGTGTTTATGAAATTTATGGATAAACTTGTTGTGGTGTTCATTGATGATATCCTGGTATACTCTAAGACGCCAGAAGAACATGCTGAACATCTCAGAATTGTACTGGGAGAAATAAGGAAACATCAACTATACGCCAAATTCAGCAAATGTGAATTTTGGTTAAGGCGGGTTGGTTTTCTAGGCCACGTATTGACCCAAGAAGGAGTTGCCGTGGACCCAGAAAAAGTCAAGGCCGTACTTGGCTGGAAACCACCAGCCAACGTAACAGATGTACGAAGTTTCCTAGGAATGGCTGGATATTACCGAAGGTTTATTGAGGGGTTCTCCACCATAGCAAAACCAGTGACGTTGTTACTCAAGAAGGATAAGAAATTTGTATGGACTGAAGCTTGAGAGAAAAGTTTCCAAGAACTCAAAAGGAAATTAACAACAGCACCAATATTGGTTGTACCAGACATACACAAAAGTTTTAAAGTATATTGTGACGCATCCCGGAAGGGCCTCGGATGCATACTAATGCAAGAAGGCAAAGTAGTCGCATACGCTTCCAGGCAACTACGAAAGCATGAAGAAAATTATCCTACTCATGACTTGGAATTGGCAGCAGTTATTCAAGCACTCAAAGAGTGGAGGCACTTTTTGCTTGAGAATTGTTGTGAAATATATACGGACCATAAAAGCCTCAAATATATTTTCACACAACCCGAACTCAATTAACGACAATGACGCTGGTTGGAATTAGTGAAAAATTATGATGTTGGCATTCACTACCATCCAGGAAAGGCGTATGTAGTGGCAGATGCTCTTAGTCGAAACCCCAGCTCGGGCAACGACAGTCTACAGAACTTGAGACCTGAATTTCAGCAGGAGTTCGCCAAACTCAACTTGGTGATGGTCACTGAAGGCAATGTGTCAAATTTGGAAATCCAGCCCACCCTAATGGAACAGATTGAGAAGGCTCAGCATGGACACCCCACATAGAGGACCTCAAACAGCAAATTCTAGCCGAAGGACACACCGCTCCATATTCAATCCACCCTAGAGGAACCAAAATGTACAAGGACATTCAGGAAAAATTTTGGTGGCACGGTATGAAGAGGGATATAGCCACATTCATTGCATGTTGTGATTCATGTCAGCGCATTAAAGCCGAGCACCAAAAACCAGCAGGGCTATTACAGCCAAACAGGAAACCTGAGTGGAAATGGGACGAACTTGGAATGGATTTTATTGTCGGACTACCTCGGTCACAACATGGAAATGATGCCATATGGGTCATCACAGATAGATTAACTAAGGTGGCACATTTCATCCCAGTGAAGACAACCCACACCACTCAGAAGCTTGCCAAACATTACCTCTCCCGTATAGTTTGTCTGCATGGAGTTCCGAAGACTATAATATCCTATAGAGGCACTCAATTCGCATCTAAATTTTGGGATCATTTACAACAGGCTCTGGGAACTCAACTAGTATTCAGTATAGCATACCACCCCCACACTGGAGGACAAACTGAACGTGTGAACCAAATTCTAGAGGACATGCTAAGAGCATGTGTTCTCACCTATGGAACCAGCTGGGAAGAAAGCTTGCCATATGCCGAGTTCGCATACAACAACAGTTACCAAGCCAGTCTACAAATGGCACCTTTTGAAGCCTTGTACAGGCGAAGATGCCGTACCCCATTAAATTGGTCAGAAACAGGAGACAGTCGTATCTTCGGCCCAGACAGGCTCAAGGAAGCTGAGGAGAAGGTTAGACTAATCGGGGATCGACTCAAGACAGCCCAGAGCCGACAAAAGAGTTATTACGATAAAAAACATCGTGAAGTCAGTTTTGAACCTGGTGAATATGTGTATCTACGAGTATCCCCTATGAGGGGCCTACAACGATTCAAAGTTAAAGGAAAACTAGCACCACGATTTATTGGACCCTTCTGTGTAGTTGCACGAAGAGGCACAGTAGCCTACCAGCTAGACCTACCCAAAGAACTGTCAGACGTCCACGACGTGTTCCACGTCTCACAGTTGAGGAGATGTGTCAGCAACCCAGAGAAGCATGTATCTCATGAGAGCATTGACGTGCAAACAGACCTCACCTACAGAGAACGTCTAACAAAAATATTGGAGGAATCTGAAAGGAGGACCCGTCAGAAAACAATTAAGTTTTTGAAGGTTCAGTGGAGCAATCACACCGAGGATGAAGCAACATGGGAAAGAGAGGATTTTCTTCGGACAGAGTACCCACACCTATTTGAGGATCAGCTGAAATCTCGGGGATGAGATTTTTCCTAAGGGGGTAGGTGTTGTAACACTCCAAAAAATTTGATTTGATTTTTATCAAAATTCTTTAATTATTTGGAAGGAGGTTATTTAATTTTTTTAAAAGCCTCTCCTTCTCAAATCTTTTATGACAAATATTTTATGGGTTCTTCTCAACCTTGATTTTTGGTCTTGAGGGCTTTTCACCTTGTGTTAACTCAACACAAATAATTTTGGAAAGTTTTCACAATTCTTTCTATTTAAAAGAATTCATATGAATTATGGATTTATTCTTTTAAAATTTCTCTTTTGCCATGACATATGTAGAAATCTTTCTTCCAAAACCACCTCTCTACTTTGGGTCAAGTCAAGCATCAAGTCCAGCAAGGTTCAACTTCTCCTAAATTTTTATTTCTATTTGTTTTAACCTCAAAATCATTTTCTGTCATTTACTTGGACTTTGGTGGTTTACAAAGGAACTGCCAGATTTCCTTTGAATTTTGGTTCCAAATAAATTCCTCTGGCTAGTCCTTAGTACCCTCAACTAAGATCCATCAAGATCTGCTAGTCCACAGTTCAAAATTCTCAAAATATGCTTGCTGCAAGTTTGGATCAGATTTGCCATTTTTGGTGAAATTCATTCTTTTTCTCTTCCAAAAAATCTGAGATAAATCAGGCAGCCTCTAGATGCATCAAGAGATCACTTCACCAAGTCCTAGCTCCAGAAAAATTTTCCACGTGCCTAACACATTTCGTCGAACAGCTGGTGTGCACTGTTACTGTCAAGTTTCAGAGTTTCAGTGTTTTAGTTCTATCGTCAGTGTCATTTTCTTCAGAGCTGCGGCGTCAATCTTGCCAGTGCTCGCTCTGGCTCGTTTCTCACTGCTCCTCCTCTTATCCAGTGCGCCGCACAATCGTTTAGACGGGCGCAAGCGTCGGTGGCGACGTGTCTCGCCAACACTGCCGTCTTCCGCGGTGGCAGAACCGCCCGTGGCGGCCAGCACTGCCATACAGCGCCGTCCAACACCGCCCACACCACCTGAAGCCTCCACGTGGTCATCCTCTTCCCCGTACGTGCTGCAGCACAGTCACCGAGGCCTGAGAGGCGCAGAACGCGCTCTCTGCCGCCGACGAGCCCATGAGGCCGTTCCATCGAAGACTTGGAGTATCGCCCAAGTTGTACAAAGATTAGCCGTTGAATGGAACCAGTGAACCAATCCGCAGCAGCCCATTCACCTAAGCCGTCAGCTCGACCACCACCTCGCCGTAATTACTCGCCGGAGAAATCCCGTTCTCGGCAACCGCCTCG
This sequence comes from Secale cereale, assembly GCA_902687465.1. Taxonomy (NCBI): domain Eukaryota; kingdom Viridiplantae; phylum Streptophyta; class Magnoliopsida; order Poales; family Poaceae; genus Secale; species Secale cereale. The sequence continues at coordinate 475,912,803 of LR738711.1, read as the reverse complement.
GGCCGGCTATAAATAGAGGCCCCGAGCTCGCCTTCGACCCAGCACCACTCCTCCACCTCACCAGAGTCGTGCCCAGCCACTAGAAGGACCTCGAGGAGGCCTTCTTCCCCGACTCCGGCCGCCCCGATCCGCTTCGGGCTCCGGCAAGATTCTCTCTGGTGAGAGCACCCCCGCCTCCCAAACTGTGCCAGTAGCCTCCTAGTGCACCCACTCTTCTAACCCGAGCCCCAATTTGAGGTTTGCAGCCCTCCTCGGCGAGATCCATCACCGCCCGAACCGCCGTCTGCCGGAGTGGAAGCCGCCGTCGACGTGGTGCTCGCCGACGACCAAGTCCACCACCCACCGACGCGGAATCGTCCCGTGAGTGCAACCATACCCTTGCCCTCCTCTGGATCGTCGTCGATCGTCGCCAGCGATCGCCGTTTGCTTCGGTCAACGGTGAGATTTCAAACCTAACGGGTGGGACCCCCTCGTCAGCCTCTCCTCTCTTATTCGAACCGTTTTCTGAAAGCGCCTTCAGGCAAAGTATGTGTTCCCGTTGGGTTGGCGTATTTCCAACCGAAGCATTTTCTGTTTTTCTAAACTAGCCCCTTGAAAGTTTCTGTTTCATCACAAATTAGTCCCTGGGCTAAAACCGTAATAACTTTTAAACAGAAGATGATTTTGAGTTGATTCTTTTTCTGTCATCTTTATTTTTCTGTCTAGTTTTTTATCATATTTATTTGAAAAATATTTGGAACAATTTTTATGCACGCATGGTATTTATGTTAGTATCCGATTTATCTTATAACGTAGATACCGAAGGAGGTGACGGAGCCGCAAACTTCGCCGAGCTAGACTCCGACTACTCCGAACGAGGCAAGCATGTTTGAACCTTTGATATGATGAGTGCTTTGCATGTTTGCTTGAGTAGTTTTCTCATGGCATGTTTATATAAGCATTTGTGAATGTTATATTGCATGCAAGACAAGCTACCAGTGAGCTTCGAAAGTTGATGTGTTCATAAGATGGTGAGATAACCTAATTATGTGCTGGCATGATAGGTTGTAAGCTGGCATTGTTGAAGCATGCCAGTCTTATATCAACCGTTTAACTCCAGTATTAATGTGGATCAAGTCATGTTCCCGTTCGTCCCCCTTTTCGTGCTGCCACATGTCTTCTGCAAGGAATGCGGTCTAGTCAGTTGCAAACCTCTTTCCTTGTACACACCAAATAGAGGGGCCGTGATGAGGGTTCCATGGCCCTGGATTAAAGCCTGTCATCCGGTCAGGGGGCATGGGTGTTTCCAGTTGGGACAGAGAGGGGCCACCCCTTAGAGCTCGCGGTATAAATTTGATCCCATACTATTCGAGGTTGTGGCCTCCCCGTCTTAAAGTTTTTATTGAACGTTGCCTAGGGTGATTCCTGGCAGCGGAATGTGGAATGGGTGTGTACTGGTTAGATGTGTTTCTTCTAAAATACCGTAAACGGAACTAGTCCTTTGTGACTGTTGAAATCCGTTGGCTGTGGTGAAAGAGTACAAACTCTGCAGATTCAAAACCATTCGAGTAACCATGTCCATGGTCAAGGACTTTGATCAACATATCAGTGTCAGTATCAGCGGCAGTCTCAGCGTATGTCTCAGTGTCAGTCTCAGTTACAGTCTCCGGAGAATAAACATGAAATTGAGAGCGGTAACTCCGGACGAATGTTATTCCTGTGGATGGACTAATTAGTTTAATATGTACTGAGTATTTCCTTGGGATGATTTACCTACATGAGCTACTTGAATTCGAATGATGAAATATAAGCCCTTTATGTGATGTCGCTTAGACGTCCGACTGTGGCATTCTTGTTGTTTACTTTTGATACAAGCCCTTTATGTGATGTCGCTCAGACGTCCGACTGTGGCATTCTTGTTATTTACTTTTGATATAAGCCCTTTATGTGATGTCGCTCAGACGTCCGACTGTGGCATTCTTGTTGTTTACTTTTGATACAAGCCCTTTATGTGATGTCGCTCAGACGTCCGACTGTGGCATTCTTGTTATTTACTTTTGATATAAGCCCTTTTTGTGATGTCTCTCAGACGTCCTACTGTGGCATTCTTGTTATTTACTTTTGATATAAGCCCTTTATGTGCTGTCACTCATACGTCCGACTGTGGCACCCTTGGCATTTAATTTCATTATAAGCCCTCTCCGAGATGTCGCTTAGACGTCCGACTGTGGCACGTACTGTCATTTACTTTTCAATATAAGCCCTTTATGTGGTGTCGCCCTGATGCCCGACTGCGGCATGTTAATTTATTTTTACCCTTCGAGGCATCGGTTCAGACACCCGATCGGTCTTCAGCTATTTTACTGGGATTTTGGGAGGACTACCGCCTGACTTCCTTTTTATTTAACATGCAGTGCAAATTTATTATACGAAGGCGCATTACTAGTCTGCTCATGTGCATCATGTTTGCATTTGTTATATCTTATGTCCAAACTGTCTTGCGAGTACATTCAAAGTACTCACCTGGCTTGTTGATTTGGCCAGATGTTGACGAAGGCGATCTTATGGATGAAGAGTACGATAGCGAGTCCGACGCCTAGAGAAGTCCCAGTCAGTCTCGTGCGATCCTGGAGTTGGTCACTTGTATTATATACGCTTCCCCTACCCAAATAAAATCATCGAGCATCACTCCGGCGCTCGATGAGTTGTAAGATTTTGGAGTCATGTCACCCACTTCTCTGTGACATATCCACCACCACTTTTATTACGAGTCAGTAGTTATGCCACCATACCCTTTGTGTCATATCCGCCTTTATGTATAATATCGGCGTGCTTGTAATAAATTGTTGATCAGCCTCAGCTCAACCTTGTATAATATTTAGTACTTCTGGATTTCTGTATCAAGGATTTGTCTACCAGTAAGGAGGATTCTTCTATACTGATCTTATAAAAAGGTCGGTTTCTCAATAAATGTTTTATTGGAAAACCTGTCCTGACATTGTCCTACCCTCCAGTGGCAGCGGGGTCCTATTGGAAACTAAGGGATATTAAGGCCTCCTTTTAATAGAGTACCGGACCAAAGCATTAAGACATAGTGAATACATGAACTCCTGAAACTAAGGTCATCACCGGGAGTGGTCCTGATTATTGTCACTTCGGGGTTGCCGGATCATAACACATAGTAGGTGACTATAGACTTGCAAGATAGGATCAAGAACACACATATATTCATGAAAACATAATAGGTTCTGATCTGAAATCATGGCACTCGGGCCCTAGTGACAAGCATTAAGCATAGCAAAGTCATAGCAACATCAATCTCAGAACATAGTGGATACTAGGGATCAAACCCTAACAAAACTAACTTGATTACATGATAGATCCCATCCAACCCATCACCGTCCAGCAAGCCCACGATGGAATTAATCACGCACGGCGGTGAGCATCATGGAATTGGTGATGGAGGAAGGTTGATGATGACGATGGCGACGATCTCCACTATTCGGAGCCTTGAATGGACTCCAGATCAGCCCTCCCGAGAGAGATTACGTCTTGGTGGCGGCTCCATATTGTACGTGATAATTCTTTCTCCTTGATTTTTTCTCCCCGAAAGTGAATATATAGGATCTGGGGATACGTCGATGGAGCACCAGGGGGCCCATGAGGCAGGGGGCGCGCCCTAGGGGGGCCCCCACCCTCGTGAACAGGGTGTGGGCCCCCTGGTCTGGATCTTCTTGCAAGTATTTTTTATATTTTCCAAAATAATTGTCCGTGGAGTTTCAGGTCATTCCGAGAACTTTTTATTTTTGCACAAAAACAACACCTTGGCAATTCTGCTGAAAACAGCGTTAGTCCGGGTTAGTTGCATTCAAATCATGCAAGTTAGAGTCCAAAACAAGGGCAAAAGGGTTTGGAAAAGTAGATACGTTGGAGATGTATCAGGCCAATAAAGAATAAACCACGATAGAGGTAGTACCTGTAGGAACACAGACGCCCAGTATGAAAGAAAATGTGGGTCAAACCCTAGTTGAAAAGGGAAACAATGTCTAACTCCAGCTTACAAAAGGTACAAAAGCGCGAGGATTAATTGTTCATCAGGTTTACACATAACCCGGATTGAACAGGGCAAAAACATCTAACTCAACCAAAGTTTTTGGCAGTCACAATCAAATGGATCTGTCTGATCCATAAAATCAAGATCCCGGTACAAAAGATCTACTAGTCCATCATGACGACAAGTTGTTGTAAATATAAGCCGAGCACGATCAGAAGCCCTTGGGTCCACCTGAAACTTGTTTTTATGTTGTTCCACATACAGTTCCGTGAGAAATTTCTTGTTAAAAAACTTAATCCTCACGGACAATAGCGCCCTCGCATTCAACATGAAGAATATGACAAATCTAGTCTTTGCACTGTTGGACGCATATCCTTCCAGCGTTACTGTCTTCAAACGAATGTCATGAGATATGAGAAAATCCCAGTGCTTCTTGAACCATCGATTTGGTATACCTTTTTCTCCATGTGTTAGTACCTAAATATGGATGAAGATTGAAAACAGTTAATGTCTAAAAAAGATTATGTTGAAAGAGCGATAGCTGAAAGATTAATTATAGTACATTATATATGGGCTTTCAATGTGCATGAAATTGTCACCTTTACATACAAATTCTCCAGACATGGAAATCATTGCAGCAAGGCAATAATGATGTTGAGATAAAAACACCACATACTGATATATAAGGTCTTGACGGAATCCACCACCACTGATAGGATGGACAAGCTCTTCATTGAGCATAGAACAGAATATTAGCACTGAAAGTGTACTCCAAGATGATACTTAACTTATGCGCACATACGAAAAATGCAAATTACACAAGTGTACATGAATAATATACAGTACCTCAATAGGTGTGGAGGCAAACACCATCTCGAACCATTTAAGCGGATCACGAATTGCACCCAAGGTCTCCAGTTTAGACGCAGAGGCCATGGTTATTTGTGAACGTTTACAACAACAATCAAGGAGCAACCTTTGAAGTGAAGGGGCATCTTCGATGATGAGCTCATGTCCTTCAAAATGAATTCCAATGCTTACAAGGTGAGGCGACTTTATTTTGGGACAACTGATATGGATTCCATTTCCAAAAACAAGCACCTAACGCTCCAGGGCAAGGCAACTGGAGTGGATGAGGCCTCCGACAGATGAACCAACACAAGCGCAAGTTTTTTTAGCAGTGGCAGTCGAAGCATTTGTACCAGATTGTCTGCTAGATGGCACTGGGTCAAGGTGGCGGTATGGAGAGAAGAGGAAAACCATGAGATGGGCATCGGTGGTGAGGGCACAGATGTCGCTATTGGTGTTAACCTATCACTGTAGTAATGGTAGAACTCAAGCTACTAAAGCTTATCGAATTGACGGGATGTTAGCTAGGCGGCCACCATGCAGGTTATGTCCAGCAGGTAGCATGCCATGATGCAGATGCGCTGAACGAAGCCCTGGTGGGAGGAGCTGATGACTCTGGGGAGTTCAGAATCATCATCGACAAACACTACAAAAAATCACTTCCGTGATAATACTTGTTTGTCACAGTAGATCACGTTTTCTATCATGCATGTACATCCATGATGATTTTATGATAGAATCAAGATAGTCATACCTATGTTGTCGTAGAAGTGTTGCATGACAATACCAATATTATCATCACGAAAGTGTCCACTTCCATGACGATAAATGCCGCGTCATGAAAGTGCTTTCGTCAAGGGTAACCGACACGTGGCATCCACCGTAACGGGTCGCCGTTAAGCTATCGGGTCCGGTTTTTGATCCGATAACCCGCTAACAGCCACGACCAATGGCGATTTTCCACGTGTAAAATTATCATTGGCCGACGGAACCACATGGCAGCTCTGTGTTAGCACAGATGTCACTCATCCAATGGGGAGATGCGCCTATGATATGTTGACACGTGGACAGGCCCAAAAGTGGCCCATAAATATTAAATGGGCCGGACCAGCTAAAGGCCTGTAGTATTTACTCAGGTACTATTGGGCCAACCCACTAATGGTCTACTTAAACATGGCCCAATTACGGCCCAAAGCCAGATCTGACCCATTAATGTTTCATCGAGTATTTGGGCCCGATTACGGTCCAATGACATTTTGTCCTGTTAGAGGCCCGATGAAGACATGGGCCTGCCGATGAGCCATATATGGTCTGACGTGACATCCGGACCACTACGGCCCATGATAAGGTGGCAACAGTTCATCCCAATGTGACTTTGGGAATGTTAGAGGCATGTCGTATAATTCCGCCCACTGATGCATGTACTAAGTTTTTGGCCTCTTAAAGGCCCATGATATTAGTGGGCCAACTAAGGCCCAGATATGTTTCGGCCTGGTAATGGCATGTATTATAACTGGGCCATAATGGCCCGGTCTACATTTCAGCCTGCTAAAGGCTCGTGGACGACTTTTGGAAATTGAGGCCCAACAGGCATTTCGACCTGCTAAAGGCTCATGGTATCTTCTAGGCCTCAACATGCCAGCAAAATATTCAGCCTATTAACGGCCCAAAGCAACATGGGCCCAACTAAGCGTTGTGTCCACTAAAGGCCGAACTAAACATTGGGCCGAATGTAGGCCCATGTAAGTTGTGGGCCTGGCGCAAAGTGTGAAGGGCCCCAATGGCCTTTCAGGCCCAAGAAAGTTTCAGCACGGTCGACTACATCACATTTTCATCGTTTTTTCACATAGCGAATGATGGCATATACGATAACTAGTAGGAATTAAGAACAAGACTACTCGGCATTGTAACTTAGAACAAACCTACACTATACAGTAAAGGATTTATGGTATATTACATCCACTGGGCATCGAAGTTTGCCATGAGTGATCATATAGCGCAACGAAGAAGCAGATTACAAAAACCGGGCGCCATTGCACGTAACAAAATAATACTGAACCAAGACCACTTCCAAGACCGTTCAAGAAAGGTTAGCCTTGCGCGGGAGTTGCTGCGCAAGCTGCTGAGCAAGGCTGTGAGACCGGCCTAGCATGTCGGTCATAGCTTCCAGGTGTAGTTGTTTAGCAATGAGGCTCTCATTAGTCTTCTATGTGATCTTCCTTAGAGATTGGACTACAAGTAAAAGTTGAGTTGCAGAGTGCCTTTCTGCTTGAACTTGAGACTGAAGAAGTCGAACTGATTCAGACAACGAATTTTGTGAGCTTGTCTTACTGCTAGTCTCAAGTAACTTGAACACTGCATCAAGACATGACTTTGGGGTTGTCTCGCTATCTTCAGGATGTTTTGCCCTCTTTGCTGCAATATATGTTGGGTTTGTCTCATAGCCTTCAGCAGACTTGTGCATGCCATCAGGCATATCACCCTGAAACAAGCAGAGAGATGACAGGTTTTACACGTGTATAAACAAAGATGGTAACTATGCTGTCAATTCCATCCAATTTCAAATTAGAAAATAAAGAGTCAGTTCAAAATATCAATAACATAATTTGACATTGTTCATAATGTGGGGAGCTTCACCACACTACCGGATTACCATGTCGACAAAACAAGCATAGATGAAGGGCAAAGACAATCATTGTATCTATCTTGGTTAATGTGTATGGCATGTTGTTCATATCATCAGCCACATCAGTAAGATAAAACAGGAGATGACAAGGTGCAAATGTGGGCTGCTTCACCACACATTGGATTATAGATCCACAAAAACAAGCCTACATATAAGGAGTATTGAGTTATGTGCATCGTATGAATAAAGAATTTGGTTTTACAACTAAAACTTGGAACTTACAGTTGTTGCGAACATGCATTTTGATAGAAATAGAAAACTAAACAGAAGTTGACGATAGGGAGTATGAGCAAATTAAATAGTTGTTGAGGATAAAGGCTTTAGAAGGACTGACTTACATTAATAGTTAACACCGGCTTTATAATGCCCTTCTCCATGTCAAGGGAAGGATAACTCAAGAATTTCAGCATGGAATGTTCTTCATAAGCATTGCATGTACTTTACATTTTGTAGAGAGTAATTACAGATATGATAATACTAGAAGGGATAGAGGATAATGAAAATAAGATGCAGATTGATGCTACATAATCAAATACCAATCCCTGTAAGTACAAGCGTTACATGTCAAAATGTACTTACAAGAGCAATGGGCTACACTTATGCCCTGGCATTGTATGTGTATTCAACTTTTTGGTAAGATTAAATATAGATCTGATATTTCTTAGTAAATGGTGGGAGTGGAAGATAAGATGCAGAATGCTACACAATGAACCAATACCTCCTTCCCATATTATAAGAGTGTTTTGTACACTGGTGTACAGTACAAAACGCTCTTATATTATGGGACAGAGGGAGTAGCTGTTAATGTAAGTACAGTGATAGAAGACGTTTCTTCCTTACAAGAGCACTGCAGAGCTAAACCTCTTCAAAAGCATTGGGCTGATTCTAAATTTATGTAAGAGTCGATACCGATCTTATAATGTCCACAAAATGGAGGATAACGAGGCTACCATGTGCAGTAATGCTACATAATCAACCATCTATGAAAGTATGGTCATACAAGGAAAGAGGTACTCACAAGAGCAATGCAATGTGAAGTATAGTTGCGAGATTTTATGGTCCCTTGAGAATGAATGTTCTTCTGCAAACAGTTTCCCTACAAGTGAGATGGTAAGGTACATGCAGAAAAGTAGTTCAAATTATGATGTGATATCCTAGACAGTACCTTACACTGCTGACGAGACCAATGTGTAACAAGATTATTCCAGTCACTGCCTGATAAATGTAGCACCGGAGACTTTACAGAAATTTTGTTTAGAGGCTTGCCATCGAAGTGCGCTTGCCTCAGGTAGGAACGATACTTCATCAACGAGTGCTTGAAAAGTGCAAGCAACTGTTGCTCATCTTCACTATCCGGTTTGGTCCTCGCCTATTTAAAAGAATGAAATCTTGTGTCTTCTGTCAGCAGAAACATATGCAGTAATTATCCTGAACAAGATTAGTACATTACTTACGCGTAAGTTGCGAAGGAATGTTGGAAATTGTTCTGTGCCTGTGGTATAATCTTTCCATGAAGGAAAGATGCGCACAAAGTTCCTAACAACAATATAAGCTTGCTCTTCTAAATTGGGAATAAATGGAACAGGGGTCCTATTTGCTGCAATTGGAGCTCTATCTCATTCGAAAAGGGATGGGCAACTGGATTTGGCGTACTCTTTGCTGGAATGGGGGTTTTGCATCGTAGAGCTCGTGCTATGTCAACTGGCGTCATACGTTGGGGTCTGCTAAGTTGGGGCATCAATGATGGCAAGTGTAGTAGGGCTAGAGTCTGCTAGAGTTGTGGCCGTGTTTTCTAGGTCTTGTGATATTACAACTACACCAATTGGGCTATTTGATTTATCAGGTGTCACTATCTTTTCGAAATACTTTGTACCTGCTCCTCCACGATCAGCAGTCGCCCCCTTCCTTCTGAACATCTGATACACAAGAACAACATTTGAATGGATAAATATGGTATGATTACAGATGGAATATGTACTTAAAATGGATAGGTAGGACATATTGACATACACGGTGTGTAAACTAAGATAATGGCAGTGCAACAAAGTACAAGCGATGCAAAGCATCAGTTGCAAGATATGTGCGACCAATATAACCTTGGAAAGTTAGAGCAAGCACATTGATGGGTCAATAAGATAGGACATCTGCCTCTGGCTCCTCCACTAGGGAGCTACATTGACTTAGGTCTCCCTCTAGCTCAGAATCATCGTTAGGATCATATTCTAAGCACGAAACTATAGGTGGAGAGTGTTTGCATTACATTGGATCCAGACTTGATTTCAGTCCCTTAATGCCAAGTTTGACAGCCATGGCAATATTCAACTTTATTCTTTTCATGCACGCAAGCTCATAATCATTATGATGCTGTTCATTATCTATGATTCATGAAAACATAAAAAGTAGTCAGATTATTATGGAATGCATTGCGGATTCAACTCGAAGAGTGTCTCCCTACATATACAAAGTTCATCCCCCGACTGTGCTGACCAGACCACACACAGAAATACAAACCTCTTATGTATCTATAACAGGTGGGCACACATTTCAAAACTAAAGTAGGAACATTAGAATCGTATCAAATTCACTTTTGAACAAATAAACTAAGGAATTATGAGTGGCATAATGTTTAGCTTCAAGGGTGGAGTGTTGGTAGTGCGACACAAAGCAAGTAGGCAGATTCTATTCCATGTTAAAGATCATGGTCTATGTAAAAGGTGGATATGACACTTTCTTTCTATACAATGCACTGTTCGTTGCCCACACATGATGAAAGAGATCACATAGAGAAATACTATTCACTCATGTCTGTGGTTCCAGTATTTTGAAACAGGGTGGTCCACCCTAAAATCATATTGACAACAAATATGACAAGGCAAGCATAGAGGTAGTGAATCAATCATTACTTGTGAGCTTACTAGGACAAGTATGCATAAGTGTAACTGCAGTAAGAGACTGTCCAAAATCTAAATCAAGAAGTTGCTCTAGCACTTATAGTTTTCAACTAATCGACGTGAATAATTGGATATCATATTGAATGAGTAAGAAAGACAAGTAAAATTGTCAACAAACCTGGCCTGCTATAGTAATCTGGGTCAATGTCACTATGACAAACAATCCAACATGAATAGTGTCTGTTCCTAGGGCCGGAATTTTGAAACCCTGTGAACTTCACACGTACTAACATTACTGAAATATCTGAACCATTAAGTATAGGTAGCACTCGGTACACACCAAACCCTAATGATAGTCCTGCCTAATGAGTAATGAATCAATTAGGAAATGGGTGATGGGGAGTAGCTGATGAGGGTTGCGGACGTATCTCAAGATAAATCGGGTTGGCTTAGTGGGTGATGCGCATCTGAGCCCTGAACGGACTGGGAAGGTAGGCACGGCGGCGCGCCCGGGCAGGGCTGACGTTGTTGGGCGAGCGGCTCCTAACCTCCTGTTAATCCAGCGTCTCCTCCTAGAGTCATGTCGTTCGGGGACGGCAAGTCGCCGGTGAGGCAGGCGGCTAGGGGCGAGTAGAGATCGGAAGCGCAACAAAATAGAGGGGAATCGGGGTCTGGGGCGACCCAAAATCCCAGGGTGGGTGTCACGCCCAAGATGCGATTATATCCAGATCACGTGATAAACTCGTGACTAGGGCACAACCACATTTCGGGCGCTTAGCAAGATGGATATCATTACATCGTACCATTACATTAATAGATGGGGATACATACAAGTCATACAATTGCCACAGGAATACAACACATCATACACGAGACATCCGACTAGGGATGAGAAACACATGAAAAGCACAACAACATCCATCCTGCTATCCCAGTCTACCGACCAGGAACCTATCCCAAGATTGACGAATAAGAAGAAGGAGAACTCCAACACAAGTAAACATCGCTCTCACGTCAAGTCATCGGAAACCTGCACCTGCAACTATTGTTGTAGTATCTATGAGACACGACGACTCAACAATCCCATTACCGTGGGTATCAAGACTAGCAAAGCTTAATGGGTATGGAAAGGATAAGTAGTGAGTTTGCAGTAGTGGCTAAGCATTTGTATGGTGGCTAACTTACGATTTCAAGAGAAAGTTCAGAAGCTATGCAAACGGTCGCAAATTAGTAATGATCAATTAGTGATCCTATCTACTTACGTTCAAACATAACCCCACCGTGTTCTCTTCCCGAACTTACTCCAAAAGAGACGATCACAGCTACTCATGTGGTCGGTGTATTTTATTTCGGATCCTCTGTCAAGTTCTCTACAACCGGATATTAACAAATTACAATTTGCCTCATAACCGTGGGCACGGCGTTCGAATGTTCAAAACTTTGCAGGGGTGTCCCAACTTAGCCCATCACAATCTCTCACGATCAGCGGAGGTACAACTCCCAAATTGGGAAGACCCGAGTGTTCTCGGAAACCCATGCTCAAGATATTTTGACAATGTTAAAACTAATCCAGTAAGACCTCCCGACGTGCCGACACCTTGATAAGAGCCACGCGTATCTCGTCTCAGGCCACGATTGGATGGGTCAAGCTACGAATGAAACCAATCCTCGAGTTTCCCCGTGGTGGCCCCGCAGGCTGCTCGGTTTGGACCAACACTCATGAGGAGCACTGGCCCCGGTTCTTAATTAAGTCCTCGTGTGCTAGCCGGTCCATACGCAAATTTTACTTATTATGCAAATGGTAAAACCAAGGTTGGGCCTTGCTGGAAAAGCTTTAAATAGAGTGAATTATTGATTGGGGCCCATAAACCCCAACCGTGTTAGGAACGCAATATCAAGGAACATAACACCGGTTTAGCGGAACCTAAGGCGGCATGAGTGGAACAAAACACCAAGCAAAAGGCCAAAATTTCCAACCATTACCAAGTATATATGTGCATTAATTAAGTAATAGATATTGTGATATTCCAACATATCCACGTTCCAACATGGAACAACTTGCAACTGCACCTGCAACTAGCAATGCTATAAGAGGGGCTGAGCAAAGTGGCAACATAGCCAAACAACGGTTTATTAGGATGGTGAAAAAGGTTAGAGGTTGTTTCATGGCATATTTGGAAGCTTGATATACAAGTGGTGGGTAATGCGACATATAGCGAAAGCATCGAGGTAACTAGCATAGCAATGATAGTAGTGAGATCCAGGGTCATGGTCATCTTGCCTGAAATCCCGCAAGGAAGAAGAACGAGTCCATGAAGAAGACGAAGCCACGTAGACGAACAAGCGTAGTCGAACGAATCCTCACGATCGCAACGAAACTGGAACTGACGAGAAGAAGCAAGCAACATGGTAAACACACAACACATAGACAAGACATGATGCTCAACCAAGTATGATGCTTGACACGGCTACATGATGCTAAACATGGCAAGAGATGATGCATACAAGACCAACACAACCAAGCAAGTTTAAATGAGGCCGGAAACAACATATAACAATTCCGGTAAGTCCTCATATGCAATTTTAGAAATTGGTCCAGAACTGAATAAACATTAAGTTAGAGTTGTTAAACAGCAAGTTAACATGCACCATGATGATCTACACGAATTTCTAGTCAAGTTACATATAAAGTTCATTTAATTCTGAGCTCCGGCCTAGAAGATATGAGCACAACACGTTGAACATGGCATTGATGCAAAATGCATTCAAACATCAAGCATAACACTCAAAACATGGATGCAACATGACATGATGCATCTACATGCAAAACCAAGCAAGTGTCATATAGAGCATGCTCAAAATGGAGCAACGTTTCAACACATACACATGAAACAAGTTTAAAGGACAAGTTGTCCAAGACAGCAACTAGACACATTGCGAGCAACAAAACAACATGATATAAGTACAAGATAGGCACAACATGGAAGGAACTCAAATTACAAATTACATTCTTCCAATATTGTTAAGGATCGGGTTCATACGCATCAAGAATAATCTAACATGATCAAGGCAACAAGCAAACTTTATGTCATAGATTATGACTTAGTGAAAAACTGGGCATACATCCGAGAAGTAATAACATGATGACATGTTGGAGGCATGAAACAAACATTCTACACTGCACGATCATGGAAAGAAAAAGAATGGCATGCTAGTACATAACATGGAGCTCATAAAACACAAAATGGCATATAAATGGGAGCAACATGTTCATAGCATTCATCAATACAAGATGCGAACATGATATAGCAGATTCCCAGACTTGGTTAAAATCTGGGAATGTAAAACAACAACATCATGATGCTGACTTTGGAGGCACATAATAGCAAGCATAGCAATTCTAATAAACACGCAAAGGTTATGAACATGTAGTAGGCATTTCATACTCCAACTAACTCCATGGGCACAACTCCATAAGATGAATAGATTAATAACAAGGAGCTTTGCCAAATGGAACATGTTGTTGACCGGCTAACAGTTTTATCATAGTGACAATTTGAGTGCAAGAAAGAGACATGCTACAGCAACTTATAATTGCAAACAAGGGTATGGATCGATAGATCATAAAATTGTCTTCAACACATGATCACTGGACATCTCTAAACATGCATAGATCTGACTGTAGCATCAAGTAAACATGGCATCACAATATAACAGTTTTAGACTTAGCATAATTTATTAAGTCTTAGAAAACAGCAAATAACGAGTATGTCACTTTGGAAGCTTGTTGTACTCACCACAAGGCATATCATGAAACATGGATTACACCATTGCAAAGATGACATGATTATGCTCCTAAAACATGTTGACATGATGCTCAAAAGAAAATCACATAAAATTCTAAGAAAAAGAGAAATCAGCAAGTTATAACAAATTCTAGCAGCTTATACACTTAGAACTTTTGCAACGGAGATAAACATGTCAAGATGCATCCTAACATGCATGCAAACGCAACAATCTTGAAGAGCACTCTGAGATGAACATTTTGAAATATCATACACCATCATACGGTCATTATGCACAAAGTTATGACATGTCAAACAAGCACACATATTATGAGTTTCGAGGGACTTAGCCCAATTATCACCCCGGGGAAAAAGTTGGATCTAGCGTTGCGGGATGGAGGGATCCGGGTTAGCGTCACGGGTTTGGATCGGGGGTCGTCGCCGTCCAGACCGAGGGCGGACGGGATCGTCCTGGCCGGAGGTTGAAGGTGCCCTCGGCGGCTTCAGCGAAGGCCGATGGCAGGATAGGCAGAGGAGGCCAGATCCGGGCGGCGGAGTGCCTCTCCGGCCAGATCTCGCCGGATCCGGCCTGGAGCAAATGCGGGGCAAGGTTGGTGAGAGGATTGAAGAAGAGGTGTCTAGAGGGGGGTGATTAGACACTTCAACAAGAAAGGTAGCAGTTTTGAAGTTCTTTGTGTTGAGGTAGAGTTTTTATCACAATTTTAAACATTCATAATACATGTCAAGCAAGCATGCCAAGAGTATATGAGCAGTGGAAAGTAAAGCATGCAAGTTGCAAGAAAGTAAAGGGATGGGATTGGAGTGTGAAAATGCAATTGGAGACACGGATGTTTTTGGCGTGGTTCCGATAGGTGGTGCTATCGTACATCCACGTTGATGGAGACTTCAACCCATGAAGGGTAACGGCTGCGCGAGTCCACGGAGGGCTCCACCCACAAAGGGTCCACGAAGAAGCAACCTTGTCTATCCCACCATGGCCATCGCCCACGAAGGACTTGCCTCACTAGGGTAGATCTTAACGAAGTAGGCGATCTCCTTGCCCTTACAAACTCCTTGGTTCATCTCCACAATCTTGTCGGAGGCTCCCAAGTGACACCTAACCAATCTAGGAGACACCACTCTCCAAAAGGTAATAGATGGTGTGTTGATGATGAACTCCTTGCTCTTGTGCTTCAAATGATAGTCTCCCCAACACTCAACTCTCTCTCACACAGATTTCGATATGGTGGAAAGAAGATTTGAGTGGAAAGCAACTTGGGGAAGGGTAGAGATAAAGATTCGCATGGTAGGATTGGAATATCTTGGTCTCAACACATGAGTAGGTGGTTCTCTCTCTCGGAAAATGAGTAATGGAATGATGGCTCTATCCACGAATGAAGAGTGAGTGGAGGGGTATATATATCCTCCACACAAAATCTAGCCGTTACACACAATTTACCAAACTCGATGGGACCGAATCATGAAACTTGGTCGGACCGATTTAGTTCAAAATGTGAACGTTAGGCTTTTCGGTGGGACCGATACTATCAACTCAGTGGGACCGCTTTCATTAGGGTTATGGCATAACGTAATCTTGGTGAGACCGACCACATCAACTCGGTGAGCCCGATTTCTGTAATAGGAAAACAAAGAGTTGGTCAGGCAAACTCGGTGGGACCGATTCGCTCATTTCGGTTAGAACAAAATGTTATGAAGAGGCAACAGAGAGTTTGCAATGCTAACTCGGTGAGACCGATTCTCACATCTCGGTTAGACCGAAATGTTTCATATAGAAAACAAAGTGTTTAAATTCACATCTCAGTTAGACCGAGATCCCTATTGGTGAGACCGAACTGATTAGGGTTTTGGCAGTGGCTTTGTCAGGTGAACTCGGTGACGCCTGATAGATCAAATCGGTGGGGCCGAGTTTGATTTTTAGGTTTAGGACATATGTGGAATGAGAAAGTGGTTGAGGGCTTTGGAGCATATCACTAAGCACTTTGAGCAAGCAAGCCATTAAGCAACACCTTATCCCCTTTTAATAGTATTGGCTTTCCTATGGACTCAATGTGATCATGGATCACTAAGATGAAAATGAAGAGTCTTGAGCTTTGAGCTTCTGCCAATCTTCTGTCCTTAGCATCTTGAAGGGGTTCCAAATCCTCTTGTCCATGCCACTCCACTGTTGAACACATCTAAAATATACTAGGTAAAGGTATTAGTCCAACAAGAGATATGTTGACATTAATTACCAAAATCACCCAGGGAGCACTTGTGCTTTCAATCTCCCCCTTTTTGGTAATTGATGACAACATACATATAAGCTTTAGATAAAGATATAGAGAGTAGCAAGTAAAGCTTTGGAAAGACATGTAACATTCATAGGCTCCCCCTACATGTATGCAATCATGTGATTATGGAATATAGATGCATGTGAGTGCATAAGCATGTCAGAGCAAGCAATGAGTTACATGTATCTTGGTTGTATGCATCAGAGCAAATGGATATAGGAAATGTACTTTCATGTTCATGAGTCTTTCTTGCAAAAAATATGTACATCATCAAGAGATCATCATGCACATGAGTGTCATGCATATATTTACCTTGTGGTCTTGAGCTAGCTTTGAAAGAGATGATCCTCAGTAAACAAGGTAAGATAACACAGAAATATCTATATGCAGAAAAAGAACAACAAACCACAAAATTACCAAGATTGGGATGACATGTAGTGAGTGGGTACTAGGTACTCTATTGAGTATAAACATGTCCTCAAAAAGATATGCCATGAATTCGAAGATTTCCTACCCTTACATGTCTTTCTCCCCCTAAATCTTATATTTGATAATGGGAGAAGATAGGGAAAAGAAAATCAGAGCAAGACAAATAATCATAACAAATACTGACATGGCTTTCCCTTCTAGAAGACATGTGACCTCTCTCCTCTTTTAATACCAAGTATCTGGGAGGACTAAGAAATTTTTCTCTCTCCCTTTGGTGTGAGTAAGCTTTGATGTGATCTCTCTCTCCCCCTTTGACATCAATTTCCAAGAAGGGCTCTTCTGGATTATGAGTCAAGTAGGTTTGGTCCTTGAGTCACAGTACAAAGCAGCATGTAGAATTTGATGCTTATAGAGGTCAAGAATCATTGAGTTGAGCTGGAAAAATATGCAGGATGCAAAAGGCAAAGTGTCTCCTTGGCAGTGAAATCGGTAACACCGAGTGGTTTTCTTCGGTGGCACCAAGGTGGTTCAGTTTGACCGAAAGATACACACCGGTGCGTCCGAGTTCAACACAGACAGAACAATTGTCAACTCAGCTCACTAGGCAAATAAGATCTCACAAAGATTTGCAAGGAATTAACTAATAGAATTGCAATTAATTGCATGTAGAGAATAATAGAAAGAATAAAACAAAATCTAGATGATTTTTTTTGAAAAGGGAACAAGCATGCAAAAGAAAAATAATGCAAGATCATAGAGAACTTCACCTAGAACTGGTCGGCGACAGAGTCACCTATGTTAGAGTATATTGACTTAGGAGTCAAGTAAGAACACTTGATCATGGGTCATACTCATCGTTTATGCTCGAAAAGGGGTTGCCATTTTCCGTTTAAGCATTTTGATGTATTCACATCTTGTTGAGTTGCTTTGTCCTCATGTCCTGGGGTAAAGCTTCTCTATGATGGAACAACATACCTTGGGTGGTGGTGTTTATCTTGATCATGTAGTTGAACTTGTGTGGGATGCTCAAGTTTGATGTAGCTCATCAAGAATTGGGAGCACCACTTGTAATTTGAGTTCATCTACCTATATGGGTTAGACTTGCAAGGAAGATCACTTGTGTATCCAAAAATGACAATCATGAAAGTTTGATACCAAATGAAATTTGATATATAGAAATTGTCAATGGATATGTTGAAAGGATTTATGCTTCCTTGACTTCAACCACCATATCATAGAGACTTGGTGATGTAGAGATTGCTTAGGATATGAGTAGTTGCAATCTCATAGGTTTGGGTTCATCCAAGTACCTACAAGGGTTAGATAGCATGCAAGGGTACAAATAGATCCAAGACAAGTGATCATCATCATAAGAGAAACGTCAAGGATTAGTCAAACGCTTTTGCCTTGCATGTATCTAGAAAGGAGTTTCTACTCCAAGTTTGAGGCATCAATAATGTTCAATTCACCTCTCAACCTGCAAAACACTTTCTCATCAAGTGGTTTTGTAAATATAACTGCTAATTGCTTGTCGGTACGAACATGTTTAAGATTGATATCACCCTTAGCAACATGATCTCGAATGAAATGATGATGAACTTCAATATGCTTAGTTCAAGAATGTTGCACGAGATTATGAGCAATCTTAATAGCACTTTCATTATCACAAAGTAATGGAACATCTTTCACATTTATCCCATAATCTTTAAGAGTTTGGGTCATCCAAAGTAATTGAGCACAACATGATCCAGCAGCAATGTATTCCGCTTCAGCAGTGGAAAAGGATACCGAGTTTTGTTTCTTGGAGGAGAAAGATACAAGAGATCTACCAAGAAATGGACAAGTACCCGAAGTAGACTTTCTATCAACCTTGTCTCCGGCATAATCCGAACCGGAGTAGCGAACAAGATTGAAAGAAGACCTCTCAGGATACCAAATGCCAAAGTTTGGTGCGTGAATTAAGTATCTCACTATCCTTTTCACTTCCTTAAGATGACATTATTTTGGGGGCGCTTGATATCGTGCACACAGGCATACACTTAGCATAATGTCGGGATGGGAGGCACATAGATATAACAATGAACCAATCATAGAACGGTAAACGTTTTGGTCAACCGGTTTGCCATCCTTTGTCAAGTCAAGATGTCCACTAGTAGGCATGGGTGTAGTCATACATTTGCATTCTTGCATGTTGTACTTCTTGAATAAGTCCTTGGTATACTTTGTTTGAGAAACAAAGGTACCCTCCTTAGTTTGCTTGATTTGCAAACCAAGAAAGAACTTGAGTTCACTCTTCATAGACATCTCAAACTTTTTCGACATTAGCTTTCCAATCCTTTCACTAAAATGGGGGTTAGTAGAACCAAATATGACATCATCAACATAAATTTGGCACACAAATAATTCTCCCTTAACCCTTTTAGTAAAAAGTGTAAAATCAATTTTCTCGATTTCAAAGCCTTTTTCAATAAGGAACTTGGTCAAGCATTTATACCATGCTTTAGGAACTTGTTTAAGACCATAAAGAGCTTTGTGAAGTTTGTAATCATGATTAGGTTTATTGGGATTAACAAAGCCAGGAGGTTGTTTAACATAAAATTCCTCCTCAATTTCACCATTGAGAGAAGCACTTTTAATGTCCATTTGGTATAAAGTGATATCATGATGATTTGCATAAGCAAGTAAGATGCGTATGGACTCAATTCTAGCAACTAGGCATATGTCTCACCATAGTCCATACCTTCGACTTGAGTGTAGCCTTGGGCGACGAGACGGGCCTTGTTGCGTACAACTTATACATATTCATCTTGCTTATTGTGAAACACCCATTTGGTACTGATGATGTTTTGGTTGTTGTCGGGCTTCTCAACCAATGTCCAAACTTGGTTTGTCTCGAAGTTGTGTAGTTCCTCGTGCATATCGTTCACCCAATCTGGATCATCAAGAGCATCTTCAACCTTCACGGGTTCAAGGTTAGATATGAAAGAGTAATGTTCAGAAAAGTCATCTAAGCGAGATTTAGAGCGAGTGGTTCTCCTGGTTTGGATATCATCGTAGATCTGCTCTACGGGGTGATCTCTAGCAATTCTTGCTCTAACTCGTGAGAGATTTTGCTTGGGTCGAGGTGGAACATCCTCTTCATCTTCCTCTTCTTGTCCTTCTTCATTGTTGTTGGTGTTGTTTTCCCTTTGTGGAGGTGGAGAAGGAGGTCAATGAGGTTCATCTTGAAGCACTTCCGCGTTTCCTTCATCTTGGCGTGTCCCACTTGTGGATGCCTCCAAGTCAACTTGTGGTTCACCTTGTCATGAAGTTGAGGCTTCCACTTGGATGGATGAAGTATTCTCCTTCACCTCCATTGGGCGAATCTTGCGAGTAGACAAGTCTTGTATTGCCTCTGAAGGTTCTTTGTCTCCTACATCAATTGGCAATTGCTCTACTTGTGAGCCGTTAGATTCATCAAACTTCACATCTACTGTCAGGACCGGTTTTTCAATAAAATATTTACTGAGAAACCGACCTTTTTATTGGACTAGTGTAGAAGAATCCTTCTTACTGGTAGACAAATCCTTGCTGCAGAATTCCAGAGTACTAAATATTATACATGGTTCAGCTGAGGCTGCTCAACAATTTATTACAAGCACGCCGATATTATACATAAAGGCGGATATGACACAAGGGTATGGTGGCATAACTACTGACTCGTAATAAAAGTGGTGGTGGATATGTCACAGTGTAGTGGGTGACACGACTCCAATATCTTACAGCTCATCGAGCGTCGAAGTGAGACTCGATAAATTTATTTGGGTAGCGGAAGCGTATATAATACAGTGACCAACTCCAGGATCGCAAGAGACTGACTGGGACTCCTCTAGGCGTTGGACTCGCTATCGAACTCTTCATCCATGAGATCGCCTTCGTCAACATCTGGGCAAATCAACAAGCCAGGTGAGTACTTTGAATGTACTCGCCAGACAGTTCGGACATAAGATATAACAAATGCAAACATGATGCATATGAGCAGACTAGTAATGTGCATTTAGATAATAAATTTGCATATGCTGAACAAAAAGGAAGTCGGGCGGTAGTCCTCCCGAAATCCCAAAGAAATAACTGAAGACCGATCGGGTGTCTGAAGTGACGCCTCGAAAGGTAAAACGAATAAACCTGCCACAGTCGGGCGTCTAGGCGACACAACATAAAGGGCTTATATCGGAAGTAAATGACAATGATGCCACAGTCGGACGTCTGAGCGACATCACATAAAGGGCTTATATCAAAAGTAAATAACAATGATGCCATAGTCGGACGTCTGAGCGACATCACATAAAGGGCTTATATCAAAAGTAAATAACAATAATGCCACAGTCGGACATCTGAGCGACATCACATAAAGGGCTTATATCCAAAGTAAATAACAATAATGCCACAGTCGGACGTCTTAGCGACATCGCATAAAGGGCTTATATCAAAAGTAAATAACAATAATGCCACAGTCGGACGTCTGAGCGACATCACATAAAGGGCTTGTATCATAAGTAAATAACAATAATGCCACAGTCGGACGTCTGGGCAACATCACATAAAGGGCTTATATAATCATTCGGAATCATGTAGCTCGTGAAAGTAAATCATCTCAAGGAAATACTCAGTACAGAATAAACTGGTTAACCCATCCACCAGGATAACATTCGGCCGGTTTACCACTCTTAGCGCTATATTTAATCACCATAGACTATCACTGGGACTGACACAGAGACTGACGCTTGGCCATAGACAAGGCTACTCGAATGGGTTTTGACTCTGCAGTGTTTGTACTCTTTAACCACAGTAAACGGATTTCGGTAGTCACAAAGGACTAGTTCCGTGTACGGTATTTTAGCAGAAACACAACTAACCAATACACACCCATTCCACATCCCGCTGCGAGGAATCACCCTAGGCAACATTCACGAAAAAAATTAAGACGGGGAGGCTACAACCTCGAATAGCATGGGATCGAATTTATATCGCGCGCTCTAAGGGGTGCCCCCCTCTCGGTCCCAACCGGAAACACCCATGCCCCCTGACCGGATGACGGGCTTTAATCCAGGGCCATGGATCCCTCATCCCGGCCCCCCTATTTGGTGTGTACAAGGAAAGAGGTTTGCAGCCGACTAGACCGTATTCTTTGCAGAAGACATGTGGCAGCACAACAAAAAGGGGACGAACGGGAACATGACTTGATCCACGTTAACACTGGGGTTAAACGGTTGACTAGCATGCTTTAACGATACCAGCTTACAACCTATCATGTCACCACATGATCAGGTTGCCTCACCATCAACTTTCGAAGCTTACACGTAGCTTATCTTGCATGTAATATCACACCCACAAAATGCTTATATAAACATGCCATGAGGAAACTACTCAAGCAAACATGCCAAGCACTCATCATATCAAAGGTTCAAACATGCTTGCCTAGTTCGGAGTAGTCTGAGTCTAGCTTAGTGAAGATCGCGCCTCCGTCACCTCCTTCGGTATCTACGGATAAAATAAATCGGATACTAACATAAATACCGTGCGCGCATAAAAATTGTCCCAAATATTTTTCAAATAAATATGATAAAAAACTAGATAAAAAATAAAGATGACAGAAAAAGAATCAACTCAAAATCATCTTTTGTTTAAAAGTTATTAAGGTTTTTTCCCAGGGACTTGTCTGTAATGAAACAGAAAGTTTCCACGGGTTTGTTTATAAAAACAGAAAAACGTTTCAGTAAGAAGTACGCCAGCTCAAAAGGGAAAGTGTACTTTGCCGAAGGCGTTTTCCAGGAAAATGGATCGAATAAAACAGAGAGGCTGACGAGGGGGTCCCACCCGTCAGTTTGAATATTTGAACAGGAAAAACAGAGTACGCCGGCGTCCTAGGTCCGCGGTGGTCGTCAGCGCCGATCCACGGCGAGATAGGGGGAGGGGATGGTACCTACGGACTCACGGTGCTCTTCCACATCTGTGGGTGGTGGAGTTGGATGTCGGCGAGCACCACGTCGACGGCGGCCTTCACTCCGACGGACGGTGGTTCGGGCGGTGGTGGATCTCGCCGGCTAAATTGAAGTGCGGGTTAGGTATTTAGGTGCACTAGGAGGCTACTGGCACAACTAGCGAGGCGGAGGTGCTCTCACCAGAGAGAGACTTGCCGGAGCCCGAAGCGGATCGGGGCGGCCGGAGCTGCGGAAGGACTCCTCGAGGCCCTTCTAGTGGCTGGGCATGGTCGGTGAGGTGGAGGAGAGGTGCAGGGTCGAAGGCGAGCTCGGGGCCGCTATTTATAGCCGGCCCGAGGCGGTTGCCGCAAACGGGATAATTCTGGCGGGTGATTACGGCGAGGTCGTGGCCGAACAGGTGGCTTAAGTGACTGGGAATCAATATGATGGTCCACTGGTTCCATCTAGAGGCTAAGCTTGGCAAGACTTGGCGATACTTCATGTTTTCCACGGAACGGCTCCGCGGGCATGTCGGCGGCAGAGAGCGTGCTCAGCGCCTCTCAGGCCACGGCGACGGTGTTGTAGCGTGCACAGGGGAGGGACGGCCACGCGGAGCCCTCTAGTGGTTTGGGCGGTGCCAAACGGCGCCGTTCTGCAGGGTTGGCCCCTGTTGGCTGCCACGGGTGGCTCTCCCAACGTGGAGGACGCCGGCACAGGCGGGACACGTCACCACCGACGCTCGCAACCGGCCAAGCAACCGTGCGGCGCTCAGGATAAGGAGGGGAAGTAGTGAGCAAGGCGCCAACGCGGGCACTGGCGAGATTGGCGCGTCCGTCTGAAGAAAACAACACTGTCGACTGAACCTAACACTGAATCCTGAACTTTTACTGAATTTGAACAGCAACAGTGCATGCCAACTGTTCGATGAAATGATTCAGGCACTTGGAAAAAATTTCTAGAGCTAATCTTTGGTGAGGTGGTCTCTTGATGCATCTAGAGGCTGCCTGGATTTCCACAGATTTTTAGGAAGAGAAAAAGTATGAATTTCACCAAAAATGGCAAATATGGTCCAAATTTGCAGCAAGCAAATTTTGAAAAATTTGAACTATGGACCAGCAGATCTTGATGGATCTAGGTTGAGGGTACTAAGGACTAGTCAGGGCAGTTTGTTTGGAATCAAAACACAAAGGGAAACCAGTAGTTCCTTTGTAAATCACTAAGGTCCAAATTAAAAGACAGAAAATATTTTGAGGCTAAAATAAATAGGAATAAAATCTAAAGGAGGTTGAAACCTGCTGGAATTTGATGTTAGACTTGACCCAAAGTACGGAGGTTGGTTTTGGAAGAAAGACTTCAACATAGGTCATGGTAAAAGAGAAATTTTTGAATGGTAAAGGATAAGCCCATAGTTTTATAGGAATGCTTTTTAGTAAAAAGAAATAGTCAAAACCTTTCAAACTTATTTGTGTTGAGCCAACACAAGGTGAAAACTCCCAAGACCAAAGATCAAGGTTGAGAAGGACATAAAAATCTTTTGTCATAAAAGATTTGAGAAGGCGGGGTTCTAAGAAAAATTTAATTAACCTCCTTCCAAGAGAATAAAGAATTTGATGACAACAAATCCAAAAACAATTTGGAGTGTTACAACACCTACCCCCTTAGGAAAAATCTCGTCCCCGAGATTTCAGCTGATCCTCAAATAGGTGTGGGTACTCTGTCCGAAGAAAATCTTCTCTTTCCCATGTTGCTTCATCCTCGGTGTGATTGCTCCACTGAACCTTGAGAAACTTAATTGTCTTCTAACGGGTCCTTCGTTCAGATTCCTCCAATATTTTTATTGGGCGTTCCCTGTAGGTGAGGTCTGGTTGCACATCAATGCTTTCATGAGATACATGCTTCTCTGGGTTGCTTACACATTTCCTCGACTGTGAGACGTGGAACCCGTCGTGGACGTCTGACAGCTCCTTGGGTAGCTCTAGTTGTAGGCTGTTGTGCCTCTTCGTGCAACTACACGAAAGGGTCCAATAAACCATGGTGCTAGCTTTCCTTTGACTTTGAATCGTTGCAGGCCCCTCATAGGAGATACACGTAGATACACATTTTCACCGGGTTCAAAGCTGACTTCACGATGTTTTTAATCGTAAATAACTCTTTTGTCGGCTCTGGGCTGTCTTGAGTCGGTCCCTGGTCAGTCTAACCTTCTCCTCGGCTTCCTTGAGCATGTTTGGGCCGAAGATATGACTGTCTCCTGTTTCTGACCAATTTAATGGGGTACGGCATCTTTGCCCGTACAAGGCTTCAAAAGGTGCCATCTGTAGACTAGCTTGGTAACTGTTGTTGTATGCGAACTCGGCATACGGCAAGCTTTCTTCCCAACTGGTTCCATAGGTGAGAACACATGCTCTCAGCATGTATTCTAGGATTTGGTTCACATGTTCAGTTTGTCCTCCAGTCTGGGGGTGGTATGCTGTGCTGAATACTAGTTGAGTTCCCAGAGCCTGCTGTAAATGATCCCAAAATTTAGAGATGAATTGAGTGCCTCTGTCGGATATTATAGTCTCCGGAACTCCATGCAGGCAAACTATACAGGAGAGGTAAAGTTTGGCAAGCTTCTGAGTGGTGTGGGTTGTCTTGACTAGGATGAAATGTGCCACCTTAGTTAATCTATCTGTGATGACCCATATGGCATCATTTCCGTGCTGTGACCGAAGTAGTCCGGCAATAAAATACATCCCAATTTCGTCCCATTTCCACTCAGGTATCTTGTTTGGCTGTAATAGTCCTGCTGGTTTTTGGTGCTCGGCATTAATGCGCTGACATGAATCACAACATGCAATGAATATGGCTATATCCCTCTTCATACCATGCCACCAAAAAATTTCCTGAATGTCCTTGTACATTTTGGTCCCTCCGGGGTGAATTGAATATGGAGCGGTGTGGCCTTCTGCTAGAATTTGCTTTTTGAGGTCCTCTATATTGGGTACGCAAAGCCTGTCCCCGAACCATAATATTCCATCATCGTCTATGACGAATTCTGAGGCCTTGCCCAGACTCACTTTCCTTTTTATGCCTTCGATGCTGGGGTGTCCATGCTAAGCCTTCTTAATCTGTTCCATTAGGGTGGGCTGTATTTCCAAATTTGACACATTGCCTTCGCTGACCATCACCAAGTTGAGTTTGGCGAACTCCTGCTGAAACTCAGGTCTCAAGTTTTGTAGACTGTCATTGTCCGAGCTGGGGTTTCGACTAAGAGCATCTGCCACTACATTCACCTTTCCTGGATGGTAGTGAATGCCAACATCATAATCTTTCACTAATTCCAACCAGCGCCGTTGTCGTAAATTGAGTTCTGGTTGCGTGCAAATATATTTGAGGCTTTTATGGTCCGTATATATTTCACAACGATTTCCAAGCAAAAAGTGCCTCCACTCCTTGAGTGCATGAATGACTGCTGCCAATTCTAAGTCGTGAGTAGGATAATTTTCTTTATGCTTTCGTAGTTGCCTGGAGGCGTATGCGACTACCTTGCCTTCTTGCATCAGTACGCATCCGAGGCCCTTTTGGGATGCGTCACAATATACTTTAAAACTTTTGTGCATGTCTGGTACAACCAATACTGGTGCTGTTGTCAATTTCCTTTTGAGTTCTTGGAAGCTTTTCTCACAAGCTTCAGTCCACACAAATTTTTTATCCTTCTTGAGTAACGGTGTCATTTCTTTTGCTATGGTGGAGAACCCCTCAATAAACCTTCGGTAATATCCAGCCATTCCTAGGAAACTTCGTACATCTGTTACGTTGGCCGGTGGTTTCCAGCCAAGTACGGCCTTGACTTTTTCTGGGTCCACAGCAACTCCTTCTTGTGTCAATATGTGGCCTAGAAAACCAACCTGTCTTAAACAAAATTCGCATTTGCTGAATTTGGCGTATAGTTGATGTTTCCTTAATTCTCCCAGTACAATTCGGAGATGTTCAGCATGTTCTTCTGGAGTCTTAGAGTATACCAGGATATCATCAATAAACACCACAACAAATTTGTCCATAAATTTCATAAACACTTTGTTCATGAGGTGGACAAAATATGCGGGGGCGTTTGTCAGTCCAAACGGCATTACTGTAAATTCATATAATTTGTATCTAGAGGTGAACGATGTCTTCGAGATATCTTCTGTCCGTACCTTTAATTGATGATACCCCGACCTTAAATCAATTTTTGAGAAAACCTTGGCTTGAGCGAGCTGGTCAAATAAATCATTTATCCGTGGCATCGGGTATTTGTTTTTGATGGTGACCATGTTGAGTGCTCGGTAGTCTATACATAATCTCAGTGTCCCATCCTTTTTCTTGGCAAATAATACTGGTGAACCCCACGGTGAGGAGATGGCCCGTATAAATCCTTTGTCCAGCAATTCTTTTATTTGCTTCTTTAGTTCTACCAATTCGGAAGGTGCCATTCTGTATGGTTTCTTATAAATGGGGGTGGTTCCAGGTGCTAGCTCAATAATGAACTCTATTTCCTGGTCTGGTGGCATGCCTGGCAGTTCTACGGGAAATACGTCCGGGAACTCACACACTACTGGAACTTTGCTTAACTCTGAAGTGTCCACCTTGTTCAATCTTGGTTGCCGTGATACTAGTCTTTCTTGAGCTGCAACTTTTATCGTCTTCCCGTGATGATGAGTAAGAATTACCGTCCGATTGAATTAGTCGATAAATCCTTTGTTGGTGGTTAACCAGTCCATTCCTAGGATAACATCCAGTCCCTTATTTTCCCATACGATGAGGTTTGCCTGAAACTTTAGTCCTTCTATCTCAATAATTACACCTTGGCAGTAACTTTGAGTGATTTGCTTAATCTCGAGGGAGTTGATGGTCATTCATTTTCCCCGGGGAAGCATCGAAAAATCATGTTGCAAAGCAAAGTTCTTTGAAATGAACGAATGAGAAGCTCCAGAATCAAGCAAAACCGTGGCAGGTATTGTGTTGACAGGGAACGTACCGAGTACGATATCCAGGGCATCTTGTGCTTCCTCCTTGGTCACATGGTTCAAGTGACCTCTCTTGTGGTTGTTATTGGGGTTGAAGTTGTTACGCTTGGGTGCTGAATTGTTTCCACTATTGTTCGGCTTTGGGGCCGAGTTTCTTGGTTTTGGGCACTGTTTGGCATAGTGTCCCTCTTCTCCACAAGCGTAGCAAGTAACACCTGGGCGATATGAAAAATCCTTGTCCCTTGCATGAAATTTTTTGTTTGGGCGTGGGTCATTGGTCATGGATTTGTTCGCCCCATTTTCTGAAAATCAGTCTTGTTCCGGTTGTTGCGAGTATGAGTAGTCTTATCCCTTTTGCGCTTGCGAATATCCTCCAAGCTGCGGCGCTCATTTTCCAATGTAATAGCCTTGTCCACCAGTGTTTTGAAATCAGGAAAAGTGTGTACGACCAGCTGGCATTTAAGTGCTGGTGCCAGACCGTCCAGGAATTTTTAAATCTTTTTATTTTCAGTCATACGCTCTTCGTTGGCATAACGAGATAATTGAGTAAACTGACTATTGTACTCAGTCACTGTCATGCCTATCTGCTTGAGGTCATCAAACTCCCTTTTCTTAATCTTCATAATGCTTCTAGGAAGGTGCGCCCCACGAAAACCTTCTTTAAATTCTTCCCAGGTAATATTATTCTCATTGGGGTGCATGTGTAGGAAATTTTCCCACCATGATGCAGCTGCTCCAGTGAGGTAGTGCGGTGCATAAAATACTTTCTCACGGTCCGAACATTGCACAATAATTAATTTCCTTTCAATGTCTCGAAGCCAATCATCAGCCTCAAGAGGTCTGTCGGTGTGAGAGAATGTTGGCAGACGTGTCTTCTGTAGTTCAGACAATTTGGAATGCTACCGATATGCTTCACGGTGATTTCCCATATTGATAACATGGTTCATCATTTCTTGGTGCTGCTGATGGCTTTGCTCATAAAGGCGGCATACTTGAGAAAATGTTGTTTCACTGCCCTGCTGACTTGACTGCCCCTGCGTGAAATTGTTACCTGTCTGGGTACCATAATTTTCCTCCGGCGGACTTGGCATGCAACGAGTCCAGGGACGAGTCATTTTCCACTCTGGGGTATTTTTGCAGAACTCAGGAGAAAGACTGAGTGGCAAAAATAAATAACAAGTTTTGCAAATACGAAAAATTTAAGACTCCAAAGATTTTTCAAGAAAATACTTGATTACGCATGGAGAAGGACCGCTCAGTACATATCTTACACGCAAGCCGTAATTATACAATACATCACCCAGGATGCGCGTACACATTCCTGACATGTTATTTAGGCTAGTGCACTTCTCCGAGTTCCTACATGATGCGCACACAAACTACTTCTCACCAACCTATTATACATATAAACATATCATACAGGCGGACACATCACGCGGCGGCTAGGCGTACTTAGTCGGAGATGGTGAAGACTTCCCTCGGCCTGCCGAGGGTAAGACCCAGCGGTGATGGAGACTCAACCTCCTCCTCACTAATAAGCTCCAGGCGCGAAGTAATGGGTTGAGGAGTTGGTGCAGGCGCGGCAGGTGGTGCAGCTCTGATTGGAGTAGAAGCAATGACTTGGTCAAACTCCTCAGTGGTAGGCAGGCGGCGAGTGGTGGCTAAGATGGCAGGTGCATAGGATGTTGAGGACGAGATGTAAGTCAGTGGTGGTGATGTATGGAGGAGCTCCCTCCTGTTGGCGGAACAGCTCTAAACTAAGTCCATACGAGCAGCCACCAAGTTGTCCACAAGGTTATCAAAAGTTGCCTCAAGAGCCTTGAGGTACTCAACCAACATTTCGATAGCCTCATCTCGCTCTCCCTTGCGCAAGCAAACGCATAGTGACATGTGTAAGGCACTTGGCAAGGAAGGTAGCGGTAGCGACGAGTCTTCATCGAAGGAAGAGCATCCCGGAGACGTGCTATCGCCTCACGGGCAGCCATCTACATGGCATGCCTCTCCGTAGGCATGGCCCTGCCCACAAATCGGAAGCGGCGTGACTTAGAACGCCCTCCCTTGAATTGCACCGCGGCCTGGTGCATCGACACGCTGTCGCTGATCTTGTGCTGGTAGAGTGTGAACTCTGGACGAGTCGATGGCCTGATCGCGACCTTGGTGATGGAGACGAGAAGCTTGATAAACCCCTCAGGTATATTGGCGAACACCAGTGACTCACAGTCGGTGCCGGCCATCAACAAAAGTAGACAAAAATTCCGAATAGTCAAATCATAAATTTATGATGACCAACAGAAAATTGCTACAAATGTAAAATGCTGAAATAGCACTCAATACGATAATAACCGATTAGCGATGGCACCTAGTGGCTTCCTACAGTCAGCCTGGCTCTGATGCCAAGGTTGTTAGGACCGGTTTTTCAATAAAATATTTACTGAGAAACCGACCTTTTTATCGGACCAGTGTAGAAGAATCCTTCTTACTGGTAGACAAATCCTTGCTGCAGAATTCCAGAGTACTAAATATTATACAAGGTTGAGCTGAGGCTGCTCAACAATTTATTACAAGCACGCAAATATTATACATAAAGGCCGATATGACACAAGGGTATGGTGGCATAACTACTGACTCGTAATAAAAGTGGTGGTGGATATGTCACAGTGTAGTGGGTGACACGACTCCAATATCTTACAGCTCATCGAACGTCGGAGTGAGACACGATGAATTTATTTGGGTAGCGGAAGTGTATATAATACAGTGACCAACTCCAGGATCGCAAGAGACTGACTGGGACTCCTCTAGGCGTCGGACTCACTATCGAACTCTTCATCCATGAGATCGCCTTCGTCAACATCTGGCCAAATCAACAAGCCAGGTGAGTACTTTGAATGTACTCGCAAGACAGTTCGGACATAAGATATAACAAAAGAAAACATGATGCATATGAGCAGACTAGTAATGGCATTTAGATAATAAATTTGCATATGCTGAACAAAAATGAAGTCAGGCGGTAGTCCTCCCGAAATCCCAAAGAAATAACTGAAGACCGATCGGGTGTGTGCAGCGACGCCTCAAAAGGTAAAACGAATAAACCTGCCACAGTCGGGCGTCTGGGCGACACCACATACAGGGATTATATCGAAAGTAAATGACAATGATGCCACAGTTGGACGTCTGAGCGACATCACATAAAGGGCTTATATCAAAAGTAAATAACAATGATGCCACAGTCGGACGTCTGAGCGACATCACATAAAGGGCTTATATCAAAAGTAAATAACAATAATGCCACAGTCGGACGTCTGAGCGACATCGCATAAAGGGCTTATATCAAAAGTAAATAACAATAATGCCATAGTCGGACGTCTGAGCGACATCACATAAAGGGCTTGTATCATAAGTAAATAACAATAATGCCACAGTCGGACGTCTGGGTGACATCACATAAAGGGCTTATATAATCATTCGGAATCATGTAGCTCGTGAAAGTAAATCATCTCAAGGAAATACTCAGTACAGAATAAACTGGTTAACCCATCCACCAGGATAACATTCGGCCGGTTTACCACTCTTAGCGCTATATTTAATCACCATAGACTGTCACTGAGACTAACACAGAGACTGGCGCTTGGCCATAGACATGGCTACTCGAATGGGTTTTGACTCTGCAGAGTTTGTACTCTTTAACCATAGTCAACGGATTTCCGTAGTCACAAAGGACTAGTTCCGTTTACGGTATTTTAGCAGAAACACAACTAACCAGTACACACCTACTCCACATCCCGCTGCGAGGAATCACCCTAGGCAACGTTCACGAAAAACTTTAAGACGAGGAGGCTACAACCTCGAATAGCATGGGATCGAATTTATATCGCGCGCTCTAAGGGGTGCCCCCCTCTCGGTCCCAACCGGAAACACCCATGCCCCCTGACTGGATGACGGGCTTTAATCCAGGGCCATAGAACCCTCATCCCGGCCCCTCTATTTGGTGTGTACAAGGAAAGAGGTTTGCAGCCGACTAGACCGTATTCTTTGCAGAAGACATGTGGCAGCACAACAAAAAGAGGACGAACGGGAACATGACTTGATCCACGTTAACACTGAAGTTAAACGGTTGACTGGCATGCTTCAAAGATACGAGCTTACAACCTATCATGTCACCACATGATCAGGTTGGCTCACCATCAACTTTCGAAGCTCACACGTAGCTTGTCTTGCATGTAATATCACACCCACAAAATGCTTATATAAACATGCCATGAGGAAACTACTCAAGCAAACATGCAAAGCACTCATCATATCAAAGGTTCAAACATGCTTGCCTGGTTTGGAGTAGTCTGAGTCTAGCTCGGTGAAGTTCGCGGCTTCGTCACCTCCTTCGGTATCTACGGATAAAATAAATCGGATACTAACATAAATACCGTGCGCGCATAAAAATTGTCCCAACTATTTTTCAAATAAATATGATAAAAAACTAGACAGAAAAATAAAGATGACAGAAAAAGAATCAACTCAAAATCATCTTTTGTTGAAAAGTTATTAAGGTTTTTGCCCAGGGACTTGTCTGTAATGAAACAGAAAGTTTCCAGGGGTTTGTTTATAAAAACAGAAAAACGTTTCAGTAAGAAGTACGCCAGCTCAAAAGGGAAAGCGTACTTTGCCCGAAGGCATTTTCCAGGAAAACGGTTCGAATAGAACAGAGAGGCTAACAAGGGGGTCCCACCCGTCAAGTTTGAATATTTGAACAGGAAAAACAGAGTACGCTGGCGTCCGAGGTCCGCGGTGGTCGCCGGCGCCGATCCATTGCGAGGTAGGGGAGGGGATGGTACCTACGGACTCACGGTGCTCTTCCGCGTCAGTGGGTGGTGGAGTTGGACGTTGGCGAGCACCACGTCGACCGTGGCCTTCACTCCGGCGGACGGTGGTTCGGGCGGTGGTGGATCTCGCTGGGGAGTTCTGCATAGGCTAAATTGAAGCGCGGGTTTGGTATTTAGGTGCACTAGGAGGCTACTGGCACGACTAGGGAGGCGGAGGTGCTCTCACCAGAGAGAGACTTGCCGGAGCCCGAAGCGGATCGGGGCGGCTAGAGCTGGGGAAGAAGGACTCCTCGAGGCCCTTCTAGTGGCTGGGCGTGGTCTGGTGAGGTGGAGGAGAGGCACAGGGTCGAAGGCGAGCTCGGGGCCGCTATTTATAGCCGGCCCGAGGCGGTTGCCGCAAACGGGATAATTCTGGCGGGTGATTACGGCGAGGCCGTGGCCGAACAGGCGGCTTATGTGACTGGGCATCGACGTGATGGTCCACTGGTTCCATCCAGAGGCTAAGCTTGGCAAGACTTGGGCGATACTTCACGTTTTCCACGGAACGGCTGCGTGGGCATGTCGGCGGCAGAGAGCGCGCTCTGCGCCTCTCAGGCCACGGCAACGGTGCTGCAGCGTGCACAGGGGAGGGGATGGCCACGTGGAGCCCTCTGGTGGTTTGGGCGGTCCCGAACGGCGCCGTTCTGCAGGGCTGGCCCCTGTTGGCCACCACGGGTGGTTCTGCCACCATGGAGGACGCCGGCGCAGGCGGCACACGTCGCCACCGATGCTCGCAACTGGCCAAGCAACCGTGCGGCGCTAAGGATAAGGAGGGGAAGCAGTGAGAAAGGCGCCAACGCGGGCACTGGCGAAATTGGCGCGGCTGTCTGAATAAAACGACACTATCGACTGAACCTAACACTGAATCCTGAACTTTTACTGAATTTGAACAGCAACAGTGCATGCCAACTGTTCGATGAAATGATTCAGGCACTTGGAAAATTTGTCTTGAGCTGATCTTTGGTGTGGTGGTCTCTTGATGCATCTAGAGGCTTCCTGAATTTCCACAGATTTTTAGGAAGAGAAAAAGTATGAATTTCACCAAAAATGGCAAATCTGGTCCAAATTTGCAGCAAGCAAATTTTGAAAAAATTGAACTATGGACCAGCAGATCTTGATGGATCTAGGTTGAGGGTACTAAGGACTAGTCAGGGGAGTTTGTTTGGAATCAAAACTCAAAGGGAAACCAGTAGTTCCTTTGTAAATCACTAAGGTCCAAATTAAAAGACAGAAAATGTTTTGAGGCTAAAATAAATAGGAATAAAATCTAAAGGAGGTTGAAACCTGCTGGAATTTGATGTTAGACTTGACCCAAAGTAGGGAGGTGGGTTTTGGAAGAAAGTCTTCAACATAGGTCATGGTAAAAGAGAAATTTTTTAATGGTAAAGGATAAGCCCATAGTTTTATGGGAATGCTTTTTAGTAAAAAGAAATAGTCAAAACCTTTCAAACTTATTTGTGTTGAGCCAACACAAGGTGAAAACTCCCCAGACCAAAGATCAAGGTTGAGAAGGACATAAAAATCTTGTCATAAACGATTTGAGAAGGGGGGTTTTAAGAAAAATTTAAATGACCTCCTTCCAAGAGAATAAAGAATTTGATGACAACAAATCCAAAAAAAAATGGAGTGTTACATCTACTGTCTCTTCAACCTTTTGGGTGAAATTGTTGTAGACACGGTAGGTGTGAGAGTTTGAGCCATAACCGAGTAGTAAACCTTCATGAGATTTACGGGCAAATTTCGAACGACGATGCTTGTCAAGAATGTAACACGTTGAGCCAAATACTCGAAAGTATCCAACTTGGGGTTTGTTACCGGTGACATGCTCGTATGACGTCTTGCCGAGAAGTTTGTGAAGATATAGTCGATTTGTAGGATGACAAGCTGCCTCAACTGCTTCTGCCAAGAGTGTCTTGGCATTTTGTACTAGTCAAGCATCGTTCTCGCCATTTTGATGAGTGTCGGTTCTTCCTCTCAAAAACTCCATTTTGTTGAGGTGTGTATGTGGCCGAGAACTCATGTGAAATTCCTTCTTCATCAAGAAAGGTATCCACATTTGCGTTCTTGAACTCCGTTCTGTTGCCGCTCCGAACCTTCTTGATCTTCACTTGAAATTGGTTATGGGCCTTCCCAGCGAAGTTTTTGAAGATCTTTTGGACCTGCGATTTATCATCAAGAAAGAGCACCGACGTAAATCTTGAAAAATCATCAACAATGACCAATCCAAAAGAGTTACCACCGAGACTCTTGTAAGCATTGGGACCAAAAAGATCCATGTGAAGTAGCTCAAGCGGTCTTCTCGTAGTCATGATGTTCTTAACGAGATGACTTCCTCCAGCTTGTTTTCCTACTTGATAAGCACTACAAAGTCTATCCTTGTATAACATATTTAACACCAAGGATATGATCACCTTTAATAAGCTTATCATGATTTCGCATGCCAACATGACCTAACCTTCTATGCCACAACCAACCTTTAGAAGATTTAGCAATAAAACAGGTGCAAGGTTAGGCTTTCTTAGTAAAGTCAACAATATATAGGTCACCTCAAAGAATGCCGTTAAAGACCATATTATGATTATCTCTATGAAAGACTTGGCAATCAACATGACTTAATAGCACATTTAGACCAAAATCAGCTAATCTAGACACGGAAAGAAGATTATATCCGAGAGATTCTACAGGCATGACATTCTTCATAGAGCTATCATTGGATATGGCCACCTTACCAAGGTCAACAACTTAAACCTTAGAGTTGTTACCAAAGGTAACATACTTTCATGGACCATCATTTCTAGCAAGCTCATCAAACATGTCCTTATCTCCAGTCATATGATCCATGCATCCACTATCAAGCACCCATTCCTTTCCTCTGGCTGCGTAACCAAGAAGAGTAGCCATAAGACCAAAATGTCTCATTTGTTCATCAAGGTCAAAGTCGCTATCATCATCCTCATCATAATAACCATGTTCAACATCGTCTTGTGATTGATCAGCACCTAGAGAGAGTGATTCATTAGTTATGTGATCATGACAATGTTCATCTTTATGAATTCTAATGACTTCCGAGATGATATTACTAATGATTCCTACATCTCCTTCGGCACGCATAAGGTCACGAATCTCAAATAAACATCCATCAAATTTGGGATCACTAGAGTTCATCTTATTTAAAGCAATGGACTTTTGAAGGATCACATCTAGATTTTTCAAAGAGTGGTCCAGAAATTGTTCTTCAAGGAATTTCCATATGGTGTGCGCACATTTGAAGGTTGGTAAGCACACAAGCAAGTTTCTAGGCAATCCTCTAGTGATAAGATCAACAGTTCTAAGATTTCGAATCATGTCAAGATTTTCATCGGAAGTATGATTCAAAGGATCAATGGGGGCACACAAGGACCAACAATATACTTGTTCAAATAAAATTCATTGAATATCTCAAACATGTCATTTTCCATTCCTTCCAAAATTCTCCATCAAGCATAGGCACTCTACGTCTAATGCTCCTGATCCTAGACTCATCCATCTCCTCCAATGGTGATTAAACCAAAGCAATGGAGACCAAAGCTCTGATACCAATTGAGAGGATCAAAGAAGAGGTGTCTAGAGGGGGGTGATTACACAGTTCAACAAGAAAGGTAGCAGTTTTGAAGTTCTTTGAGTTGAGGTAGAGTTTTTATTACAATTTTAAACATTCACAATACATTTCAAGCAAGGATGCCAAGAGTATATGAGCAGCGGAAATTAAAGCATGCAAGTTGCAAGAAAGTAAAGGGATGAGATTGGAGTGTGCAAACGCAATTGGAGACACGGATGTTTTTGGCATGGTTCCGATAGGTGGTGCTATCATACATCCACATTGATGGAGACTTCAACCCACCAAGGGTAACGGCTGCGGGAATCCACATAGGGCTCCACCCACAAAGGGTCCACGAAGAAGCAACCTTGTCTATCCCACCATGGCCATCGCCCATGAAGGACTTGCCTCACTAGGGTAGATCTTCACGAAGTAGGTGATCTCCTTGCCCTTACAAACTCCTTGGTTCAACAATCTTGTCGGAAGCTCCCAAGTGACACCTAACCAATCTAGGAGACACCACTCTCCAAAAGGTAATAGATGGTATGTTGATGATGAACTCCTTGCTCTTGTGCTTCAAATAATAGTCTCCCCAATACTCAACTCTCTCTCGCACATTTCGATATGGTGGAAAGAAGAATTGAGTAGAAAGCGACTTGGGGAAGGCTAGAGATCAAGATTCATATGCTAGGATTGGACTATCTTGGTCTCAACACATTAGTAGGTGGTTCTCTCTCAGAAAATGAGTAATGGAAGTGTAGGTATGTTCTAATGGCTCTCTCCAGGAATGAAGATTAGGTGCAGGGGTATATATAGCCTCCACACAAAATCTAGCCGTTACACACAATTTACCAAACTCGGTGGGACCGAATCATGAAACCCGGTCGGACCGATTTAGTTCAAAATGTGAACGTTGGGCTTTTAGGTGGGACCTATACTATCAACTCGGTGGGACTGATTTCATTAGGGTTAGGGCATTACGTAATCTCGGTGAGACCGATCATATCAACACGGTGAGACCGGTTTCTGTAATAGGCAAACAGAGAGTTGGTCAGGCAAACTCGGTGGGACCGATTCGCTCGTTTCGGTTAGACCGAAATTTTACGAAGATTCAACAGAGAGTTTTTCAATGCTAACTCGATGAGACCGATTCTCACATCTCGGTTAGACCAAAATGTTCCAAATAGGAAACAGAGAGTTAATAGTCCCATCTCGATGCGACCAAGATCCCTATCGGTGAGACCGAACTGATTAGGGTTTTGGCAGTGGCTTTGTCAGGTGAACTCGGTGGCACCGGATAGATCAAATCGGTGTGGCCGAGTTTGACTTTTAGGTTTAGGACATATGTGGAACGAGAAAGTGGTTGAGGGCTTTGGAGCATATCACTAAGCACTTTGAGCAAGCAAGCCATTAAGCAACACCTCATCCCCTTTTAATAGTATTGGCTTTCCTATGGACTCAATGTGATCTTGGATCACTAAGAGGAAAATGAAGAGTCTTGAGCTTTGAGCTTTGAGCTTTTGCCAATCTTTTGTCCTTAGCATCTTGAAGGGGTTCCACATCCTCTTGTCCATGCAACTCCACTGTTGAACTCGTCTGAAATATACTAGGCAAAGGTATTAGTCCAACAAGAAATATGTTGAGATTAATTACCAAAATCACCAAGGGAGCACTTGTGCTTTCAGTTAGCAAGGTCGACCGCGGCGAGGAGGCACGGCCGGCGAGGTAGCGACGGCGGGCCGCTGCGGTGGTGGTGGCGCGCGCGGTGGAGGCGGGCGATGGCGATGCACCAGCGGCAAGCGCTGGCGGCAGAGGGATCGGCTGAGGAGGCGAGGCACGGGCGCGCGGCGGGCAGAGGTGGCGGGCGAGCGGGCTCGGGGCGGGCATGCGGCGGCGGGTGGATTGGGCCGGGCGGGCCTGCTGCGGGCTTCACGGACCCACACGGTGGGAGGCCGGCTGCGGGATGGCGTGGCGGCGCGCCACTGGCTGGAGGCGCGACGTGGCGATGGTAGAGTGGTGAAGGACGGCTGCGGTGGCGCTATCAAGTGGCGGATTTGGGACGGCTACGCATGGAATACGAGGAAGATGGGGCTAGGAGGTAGGGGAAGGGGCTAGGGTGCCAAATTTGGACGAGGGGGTGTCCATTTATAGGCAGGAGGGGTTAGGGATATGGTTTGGAGGGGGTTTTGGACCGTCCGATATCGATCAGACGGTTCTGGACGCGAGGAGGGATAGGATGGGCCTAGGAGGTGCAGGTGGGCCGTGTGGAGAGGCCTCGGGCTAAGAAGAGAAGGAAGAAGAGTGGCCCGACGGGGGTTTTCGGAGACCGAAATTGTCCGACGAATTAACCGGCAATGGTGCCACTATGCTTATCCCTTGGACTATCAAACAGACTCTGAATGCGACCAAATTTGACAGGCGGTCTACCTACACTATAATTAGACCGCATGCCAAGTTTCAACCCATTCCGAGAACATTTTACGACCACTTATAAAATAATATTTCGGAGGTGCCGCGGGCGCGTGCGAGTGTGCCTGTGCTCAGGACGAACAATGGAGAGAACTGGGAGACGGGCAACTACGAACGGATGCAAGTTTGAAGAACATGCAGATGAAATGCACATGATGACAAGCAAAGTGCAACACGCAAGCGAATGACATGGCAACAACAGCGAATAAAGGGAAGACATTTGGGGCATCGGTCTCGGGGTGTCACAGTGGGCCGCGGCCCCCTGTAGATCCACACCCCAGCGGTGTACATGCATTTTCAAAACTAAATTAGGAACATTTAGATGACCAATTAAACGACTCTATTTAAATAATATCATATTCGTATTTGAACAACTAAGGTTGTTTAGCTTGATGGGTAGGGCAGTGCTATCATGACACGAAGCATGTAGGTTGATCGTATAGTGATCATCAAAGGCGGGAAGCCCTAAGCATGATCAATTAAACCCTATTATGATTGTGCCTTGGCAGATTTAAAGCTGCAAACCGCAGAAATGCCACTTAGCAACCATTGTTTACTTCAAACTAATAACTAGTAAATTCTAAGAGCTGAAAATATAGTACAGTACCCAAGTTGCGATCTATTTTCGGGTTGAGATCAAAAAGTTGAGCAGATATGAAGTAGTACCACCTCTTTTGAGGCGCCGTGTAGGCATCAGCATGCGATGGCTGTCGGTGGCGTTGAAGCAGATTTGCGACAGTAGACGGGTCCATCGGGGGATAAGTCCCGTTGAGGTGGTCGAGAAGGTCGTCGGAGCTGCCCCAGCAAGGAGGATGATGGCGCTGATGATGCAAGAGTATGTGATGCAAGGCTTCTGGTCCGTTGCCGTGGATGAGAAACGCCCATATCTAGCAGTGGAAGATGCGGTCTGCGCTCCGGCATGGTGGAGCACGGCAGCGACGAATGGTGTGGCGGACGGAGGAGGCTGGTGTGGGGATGGTGTTCTAGCGCAGACGATGTAAGAATGGAAAATGGAGGGAGAGGTACGGGGAACCTTGTTTTTCGGACGTGCCTGACTGAAATATGACAAAGTTACAAACTTAGCCCCTGTTTAAAATTTGGACGTCTCGTCGGTTGGGGATAGGACGGTAATCTCGCATCTCCCCCGATATTTGCCTAGAGCGATTTCGGGCGAGGAGAGGGTGTTTTGGCGCCCACGGTGTATGAACGGGGCTGATAGGTAGGGCGGTTGCGTCAAGTCTGAGTGAAGTTACAAACCTGCTCCTATTAAAAATATTTGCGTACATCGATTTCGGCCGAATCGAGTTTGTTTTGCCGCCCACCGTGTATGAATGGGGAAATGGAGAAAGAGGCAGAGGTCTTTCGGACGAGCTTGAATCAAATGTGTTTTACCGCCCACGTTTGGCGCCCACCGTGTCCGAATGGGCTCAGAGGCGGTCGTGTCACGTCTAATTGAACTTACTAACCTACCCCGATTGAGAACAGTGGAAATCGGGCCGATGGATATTTTGCCGCTTCTTTCAAATTTTGGGACAATAAGCATTCACGTTTACCCTGGCAACTAAATTCAAATCCATTTTGTATTCTTATATGAATCTTTATAAATCATTCTATGTTTTTATATATATCTTCAAAAGCACAACAAAGAGGTATTTCACTATCATATATGAATATGATTTACAAATGCCGATACTCGAATTTATAAGGTGGAAACCAGTTTAAGGTGAATTCGAATATTTGAAACCACTTTGTGTCCAACTCAAGTGTAACTTGTATGACACATGCAACATATAGTGTACTCCCATTTAGATATGTACACAAGCGATGTCTCAAGATTCAAAATACACAGTTAATCAACCAATAATACACAAAACTAACAGACATATAAACACTTATAGAGTATATGGGTCAACAATATCAACTAACATACATAAGCCAGACCGATGTACTTTTTGTTGCTGGAAGAGCAACATTTTTTAGCAAAGCTAGTACAGCATCTTGGCCATCTCGGATGCGTGCAACTTAAGGACCATCTATACTAGTACTATTATTGTTGAATGCACATTCAGCCCGATTGGCATATTTGTAGGTCTGGCATAGCAATCAAAATGAAATGTCTCAGAGTCTTCTCAATTAATACATACTCGTGCTAAAAAATTACAAACCAAAAAAAATATTACATGATCTCTAAAACAAATGGTTTGATCGATTACATGAACAAACAACACAAAGTTTATTCGACGATGGAAAAAACATTTCATCTATGATTTACTTAGTGGGAAATTAATTTCCTTTTTTCCTCCAGGACCTTAACAATGCGGTCAGTCTCAGCTTGCTTCGTTTTGAAATCCGCCAAATATTGAATGGTTGTCTTGATTACTACTTGTGATTGTGTTGTTTGCTTCCTCAACATGTCAACTTCATCTCTAAGAGCAGATGCAGAATCTCTTTCTACCAATAGTTTGGCCTCTAGAGCATCAGCAGTTGGCAATTCATAATGCAAGATTGGGCTGGTGCCACTGCTATGATGTGACACAACGTCCATGGGGACATCGCTCTTTGATCTTGGGCTAACCTGTTTTGCCAATAAAGTTTCGATTGGATTCTGAAAAGTTGAAGTTAGCAAAACATCTCAACTAGGAGTTAGAGCAGTGAACTAGTTAAAAAAACAAGGAATTAAAGAGTTTTGGTTGGATGCTGAAAAGTAGTTATTAACATCATTGTAACCGGTTGCAGCAGTAAAGCAGTTAAACAAACAAGTTTTGCAGAAGGTACCTGTTGTGGCATTGGAGTTTCTATTGGATCCTGAAAAGTTGAGTAGCCACTAACGTGATTAGAGCAACCGGTTGTAGCAGCAAAGCAGTTAAACAAACTAGTTTTGCAAAAGGAACCAGTTGTGGCATTGTAGTTTCTCTTGGATCCTGAAAAGTTGAGTAGTCAGTAACTTGATTAGATCTGTATGAGGACGGGCTATCAAACTAGTTGTAGCAACACACATCACACTGGCTTTTATTGTATATTTCATGCGATTACATTTCTCATATTGAGATCTAAACAATCTTCAATAGGATGAAAAGATTGGCATCCTTCACATTATTAGCAAACTCAGTTCATAGAAACAAGCAATTCAACCATTCTATGGGTAAATCAAAAGCGCCACTGGAATATTTTTCACTACCCCAATCATACACGCAAAATGGGGCGACACCACCATAGGGGCTGGTATGCGCGGCCGCCTCGGGTGGCCGGAAAGTGCGCATCTACTTTGAGTCCTCCGGGTTGGCCCAGGCTAGTTTTGTTCATCCTAGCGCATGAGCAGGCAATGTAAAAATTGAAGAAAAAAATTTCAATTTGGATGGGCCAATAAAGTAAGTGCAAGGCAGGACCAATAGCAGGCTCGCGGCCCAAACGATCACCTCCCATATCGATCAACAGCAGGGAAAATCCCCAATTCGTTCGCTCTAGCCTCCAATCTGGTTCGCTCGTAACCTAGCCTCCACTGGATAGACCGACACAGCACTTCCATGCACCCTTGTTGGATGTCGGTCTCCGGGCTTCAAGCAAATGGAAGGACAAGAAGATGAAGATCCAACTTTGAGTGTAGCCTGCGTGAGAGGCAGCGGCGGCAGCAGGAGCATGGCATCGAGCTTGCGCAAACGGACGGTCGCGGCTTGCATGAGCAGCATGGGCAACGAGCAGGTACATCACATCCCTGAGTATATCTAATTCAACTGTTCAATTTCTGGCTAATAGTTAAACCTGACGGCGTTGTAAAACTGCTTGTATGTAGGGCATCTATAAAAAAATGAAACCAA
The DNA here is from genome assembly GCA_902687465.1 of Secale cereale. NCBI lineage: Eukaryota > Viridiplantae > Streptophyta > Magnoliopsida > Poales > Poaceae > Secale > Secale cereale. Next base: position 475,870,180 of record LR738711.1, on the reverse strand, counting down.
ATTCTGCTTATATGATAACTCCCCCAATCAATACTGAACTGACTAAACCTGATGTGTCTAATCAATTTCTAGACCAAACATACAAGCTCATGTTGTTCTTGAGCCTGAAGTCTCTATTGAATAGACTGCTAATGAAGGATTTGATGCAAACATTTTACATGCTCCTGGTGATGAACATATAGTGTCTAATGAGGGATCTAATGCAAGCATTTTGCAAGCACCCATTGAAGGATTTAGTGTCTAATGATGATCTGCTATGTTGAGAGAGAAATAGAAATTTGCAGGAATTGATGACAAGCAAATTATTGTACATTTTCATGGCTTGAGGAAACGTCAAGGCCATCTACCAGAAAGTCCTCATATCATGACAACCTAGCATAAATACTTTACTAATATGTTGTTTGAAACTACTAGCATACTTGTGCAGGATAGATATATTGATATGTAGTTTGTGCACTGGTTATAGGCAGTTACAGTCCATGTTAGTAGTCCTTGTACACCATGTTGCATTTTGTGTTTTTTTGTTGCTTACATCATTTAGTGTTTTATAATCTAGAACCACTTTGGAGCATTAGTTGGTTTTCAAAGTGCATGTAGCTTCACATTTCTCAAGTTATGTTGATTTCCGGAGTGCAAGTGCCTTAGTATTTTTAAGTTAAATATTCGCCCCTGGTAACTTGAATTCATGGATTTGCCACTGTACAGAAATCATACACACAGGCCAGTACGAATTAAATGAAATGCAGGGACTTATGCTAGCTCGTTGTACAGGCTCACTATAGCTCTGCTTGCCCTTGGGATGTCCCATGTACAAGTCCATGTTACCACTTGCTTGGATGTGCAGACCTTGTGCTCCTTGCATCCCCCTTTGCATTTTCGACACGGCGAATGGTTGATCAAATGAGAGGAATCGACCTTGCTATTGTACCGGAGGACAGGAACTTACAAGGTTATACCAGCGTGCAGGATGTGTACCAGATCCCGTAGTGCCGTCATGCTTTGCTAAAAAATGGTTTTGCTTATTTCAGATGATATCTCCAGAAGAAATAAGATATAAAGTCAGAGTTGCACAGGCGTGCAAAATAAGAGAGCAATAAAAGGATATCCAAACATCGTCGCAACAGTGCACAAGGGAGTGATATGTGGATACCTAGTTCGGGTCAGCTTTTGGGCATGCTCGCCTAGCTAGAGTGCGGGTCATTTCAGATCCATTGAGGGTGATGCGCTGGCATTGGCTGGACGCGTGCGGATGCAGATCTCGAGCGGCAGCGGAGCTCTACGATGCGGTGGACGAGGCCGTTGGTGAAGCACCAACGATGTCAGGGGTGGAGGTGCGATGATGTTCGCGGTGAAGTAGCTCTGACGCGGCGGAAGTCGGTGTCTGTGAGGCACGTCGGCTGCGGCGGCCGACGTTGTGCGTGGACCACCCGGTGCGGCGGACGAGGGCATAGATGAGGTAGCTCTGGTGCAGTGGTGAAGCGCGACCGTCATCTTCGTCGTCGTCATCTGGTATAGAGGTGGGGAAAGAGACGAGATGAAGGGTGATCCGGATTTTGCTTGGGTTGGTGGCAAATTAGGAATCTGAGAGCTCTGGGTGCGGAAGGGGACGGGGGAGAAGGGAGATTTTGCAGGGATGGGTGACGGGGAAGAAGGAGCCGCCAGATATTTCAATCCAAAACATGGAAGCGCAAATTTTTGTCGTCGTTCTTTTTTATGGGGGGTGGAGGGGGTGGGTGCTACGACTTGCCAGTGTCTATACGACACACGCGACCACCACGACACGACCCTAATCAACCTGCTGCTCCTACATTTAAGAATGCAAACGAATCTTCTTTCATTGGCAAACGAATATTGTACTCCTTGTAAATAATTAGTCCTTCGAAACGAGTACTATTAATTAATTAATGAGGAGTTCTTTGAATTAGAGTGTGTTTGTCACATAACGATCTCCAATTTTAACGTGGATTTTGCATTTCATGGTATCCATGCTACTTATTTAATACAAATTCATATATGTATAAAATGGACATCATGGTGGTGAGAAAACTTTGGATGGATTCTAGCATATGACCACACACATACAAAATACCACAACAATCGAGTCAATATCAACCTTCCCAAACCTAGCATGGCACGAATTCAAAATAATCACGGAAGCCATATGCATGGTCCTCAATTCAAATCTTACAATGTACTCCCTCCGTTCCAATAAAGTTAGTACAAAGTTGAGTCATCAATTTTGGAATGGAGGGAGTACACTAAATTGAAACATCAATATTATATCTAGTACTCTCTACATTCAAATGTTGTTTTTAGCCCCCCCCCCCTCGGCACACATGTTAAGTACTTACTATATTGATCAATCTTCCTCTCATAACCACCTTACAAAGCTTTGGTTGCTGCACGTTCATTCTATCTCTCCACGTTTAGATCTCTAACTCTCACACACCCTCCATTGCACTCCATGTCGACCTCTCTTCCCCCATCCTCTCTCAGTAGATACATGCATTGCGTATCTAGACCACCCCCACCCTATCGTGCACACGCGCGCACATTTGTTTGTCTAGGTCACTCTCAAGAGACCGTCTCACTCTTTCTTCCGCGCGGTGATGGATGGTAGATATAGGTTTTTGTAATCTGAAAATATAAAAACAGCAAGGTAAATAATGATAAAAGTGAGCACAAACGATACTGCAATACTAGGAAACAAGACCTAGGGTTCATACTTTCACTAGTGCAAGTTATCTCAACAACAATAACATAATTAGGTCATATAACAATCCCTCAACATGCAACAAATAGTCACTCCAAAGTCACTAATAGCGGAGAACAAACGAAGAGATTATTGTAGGGTACGAAACCACCTCAAAGTTATTCTTTCTGGTCGATCTATTGGGATATTCCTATAAGTGTCACAAACAGCCCTAGAGTTCATACTAAAATAACACGTTAAGAAACACATCAACCAAAACCCTAATGTCACCTAGATACTCCAATGTCACCACAAGTATCTGCGGGTTTGATTATACGATATGCATCACACAATCTCAGATTCATCTATTCAAACCAACACAAAGAACTTCAAAGAGTGCCCCAAACTTTCTACCGGAGAGTCAAGACGCAAACGTGTGCCAACCCCAATGCATAAGTTCACAAGGTCACTGAACCCGCAAGTTGATCACCAAAACATACATCAAGTGGGTCCCGTGAATATCCCATTGTCACCACAAATAAGCACATGCAAGACATACATCAAGTGTTCTCAAACCTTAAAGACTCAATCCGATAAGAAAACTTCAAAGGGAAAACTCAATCCATTACAAGATGGTAGAGGGGGAGAAACATCATAATATCCAACTATAATAGCAAAGCTCGCGGTACATCAAGATCATGCCAAATCAAGAACACGAGAGAGAGAGAGAGAGAGAGAGAGAGAGAGAGAGAGATCAAACACATAGCTACTGGTGCATACCCTCAGCCCCGAGGGTGAACTACTCCCTCCTCATCATGGAGACCGATGAGATGATGAAGCGGGCCACGGGTGATGGTTTCCCCCTCCGACAGGGTGCCAGAACGGGCTCCCGATTGGTTTTTCGTGGCTACAGAGGCTTGCGGTGGCGGAACTCCCGATCTAGGTTTATTTTCAGAGGTTTTAGCATTTATAGGAATATTTGGCATCGGGGACAAGTCAGGGGGACCCACGAGGCGGCCATAAGGTAGGGGCGTGCCCCCCACCCTTGTGGTGGCCTCATGGCTCTTCTGGTCCACCTTCGGCGCTTCGTGGGCTTTTTTTGGTCCATAAAAAATCACCGTAAATTTTCGTTCCATTTGGACTCCGTTTGGTATTCCTTTTCTGCGAAACTCAAAAACAAGGAAAAAAATAGAAACTGGCACTGGGCTCCGGGTTAATAGGTTAGTCCCAAAAATCATATAAAATAGCATATAAAACATCTAAGATACATAATATAATAGCATGGAATAACAAAAATTATAGATATGTTGGAGATGTATCAAGCATCCCCAAGCTTAATTCCTGCTCGTCCTCGAGTAGGTAAATGATAAAAACATAATTTTTGATGTGGAATGCTACCCAACATTTATCAATGCAATATTCTTTATTGTGGCATAAATGTTCAGATCTATAAGACTCAAAATAAAAGGTTATCAATATCAAAATAGTAATACTTCAAGCATATTAAAAAGTAATCTACGAAGTTTCAAAAATAACATGGCTAAAGACAGTTATCCCTACAAAATCATATAGTCTTTTATGCTCCCTCTTCTTAACACAAAGTATAAATCATGCCTATCAATCAAGCGATATTTCATACTTTAACATTCTTAAACCTTTTCAACTTTTCATGCAATACATGAGCATGACCATGGATATAGCACTATGGGTGGAATAGAAGGTGGTAATAGATAAAAGGAGGGAGAAAGTCTCGCATCAACTAGGCAAATCAATGGACTATGGAGATGTCCATCAATCGATATCAATGGCAGTGAGTAGGTGCTACTTCTCGAGCTTGCATTGTATTCCCTCGAAGAGGAAAGGGTGATGCAGCACAGTATTTCCCTCAGTTTTTGAGAACCAAGGTATCAATCCAGTAGGAGACCACGCGCGAGTCCCTTGTACCTTCACAAACAAATAAGAACCTCGCAGCCAACGCGATAAAAGGGGTTGTCAATCCCTTCTCGGTCACTTACGAGAGTGAGATCTGATAGATATGATAAGATAATATTTTTGGTATTTTTGGTATAGAGAAAAAGTAAATACTACGAAGTAAAGGAACAACGAAAGAAATTGGCAAGTTGACGGGAAACTAATATGATAAAGATAGACCCAGGGGCCAAAGGTTTCACTAGTGGCTTCTCTCATGATAGCAGAATTCTACGGTGGGTGAACAAATTACTGACGAGCAATTGAGAGAAAAGCGCATAGTTATAAGAATATCCAGGCATGATCATTGTATATAGGCATCACGTCCGTGACAAGTAGACCGAAACGATTCTGCATTTACTACTATTACTCCACACATCGACCGCTATCCAGCATGCATCTAGAGTATTAAGTTCATAAGAGTAGAATAACGCCTTAAGAAAGATGACATGATGTAGAGGGATAAACTCAAGCAATATGATATAAACCCCATCTTCTTATTCTCGATGGCAACAATACTATACGTGTCTTGCTGCCCCTGCTGTCACTGGGAAAGGGCACCGCAAGATTGAACCCAAAGCCAAGCACTTCTCCAATTGCAAGAACTATAGATCTAGTAGTCCAAACCAAACCAATAATTTGAAGAGACTTGCAAGGATATTTAAATCATACATAAAAGATTTAAGAGAAGAATCCAATATTGTTCATAGATAATCTTGATCATAAACCCACAATTCATCGGATCTCGACAAACACACCGCAAAAAGATTACATCAAATAGATCTCCTCGAAGATCGAGGAGAACTTTGTATTGAGATCGAAAGAGAGAGAAGAAGCCATCTAGCTAATAACTATGGGCCCAAAGGTCTGTGGTAAACTACTCACCACTCATCGGAGAGGCTATGGTGTTGGTGTATAAGCCCTCCGTGATCGATGCCCCCTCCGGCGGAGCTCCGGAACAGGCCCCAAGATGGGATCTCACGGGTACAGAAGGTTATGGCAGTGGAATTAGGGTTTCGTGGATTGCCTCAATGTTTTCAGGGTATGAGAGTATATATAGGCTGAAGAGGCACGTCTGGGGAGCCAGAGGGGGCCCACGAGGGTGGGGGCGCACCTACCCCCTGGGCGCGCCCCCTGCCATCGTGGCCTCCTCTCTCGCCTCCTGGCGTGTACTCCAAGACTTCTGTGTTGATATCGTTCCAAAAATAACTCCCCCGAAGGTTTCATTCCATTTGGACTCTGTTGATATTCCTTTTCTGCGAAACACAAAAGTAGGCAAAAACAGCAATTTGCACTAGGCCTTGGGTTAGTAGGTTAGTCCCAAAAAGAATATAAAAGTGTATAATAAGGCCCATTAAACATCCAAAATAGAATATATAATATCATGGAACAATCAAAAATTATAGATACGTGGGAGACGTATCAGTAGGGATTGGCATGTAACGGATGCACTAGAGCTATAAGTGTATGAAAGCTCAAAAAGACAACTAGTGGGTGCACATCAACTTTCTTGCTCATGAAGACCTAGGGAATTTGAGGAAGCCTGTTTGTGACACCCCAAGACCGGCGCTCCATAAGACTTCCATATATTTCGATGTACCGGGTGCTTTATTTACTTGCTCTATTTTACTTTATTTGCATTGCATCATGTCATCATGCCATCATGTCATAAATCTTTTGCATCTCAACTAAATAAATTGTGTGGATCTTCGATCCACTTAAATCGAGGGAAGATTGACTTTCTCTTTATAACATATCCTCCTAATATTTATGGAGCTATTATAAAAATATTCCGTTAGTTTGGAATCACCAAACACACTTGCAAATGTTCTCCATTTATCAAGGCTCCTCCTAATATCTCAACATTTTTGGGACCTGCCAAACACTTACTTCCTATTTAAACTATTTCGAATGTAATTCAAGTTGTTGGCAAGCCCCTTTTTTTTAGAACTTACTGCAGAACTTGGTTCCACAGCCTTACTTTATTAAGTGCAAAGGAGTTACATATTTACAAAAATACAAAGCCCCAGAGGGAAAAAAGGAAAAGCTACCTAAACAGAAAGAAAAGCTACAAGGGTTACAAAGAACCCACCTCAAGGAAGTAAGAAAGCAATCCATCTGAACAGCTCATCTCTAAACTTTGGTTTAATCCTATGTGTCATTAGAGATATTTCATGGATAAAATTTGATCTCCATCTATTGAAAGATGACCTTTCATTTCTAAAAACCTTGCCATTTCTAATGGCCCAAATATTCCAGCAAGCAATGAACACCACTTCTGGAAAAAAAAGGCTTAGCAAAAGCTGCCCTAGCCCGACTCACAGTCAGAACCTAATCATCCCCAGGAGGCCAGTATATCTGTAGAAAGTTCCAAACCCTATGGCTGAACCTGCAGTTAAAGAAGAGGTGATCTCTGTCCTCATAAATATTTCCTGGGCAGAGAACACAAGTAGATGAATCAGAGATATTCCAGTGCCTACGAATTAACATGTCCTGGGTGTTATGTCTGTCCATGATCATCATCCAAGAGAAAACCTTGATTTTTATTATGCAGGAAGAAGCCCAAATCCATTTCAAGAGGGGATTAGGGATGATATTTCTGTGGACATATTGATAATAACTCTTGTGTGTATACTGTTTACCATTTTGCTAGAGCATCCAGCAGTCAAGCTCAGATTCCTGACACTGCATGGACTGCACCAGATTTTGAACCTGAAGAAATTCCTGGTAAGCATGTTGGGAAATGGTAGATGAAAAAGGGTCTCCCATTGTTGGCAAACTTTGAAATCCTTGATTGTGGCCCAAGGATCTATGGTGAAGGAGAATAACCTTGCAAATCTTTGCTTTAAGGGTACCACAGAATTATCTAATTGCCAATTATCATCCCAGAACAAAACAGTATCACCTTGATTGACCTGAATGCATGTAAATTCTCTAAACTTATCCATAAGTTTGCAAACATCCCTCCACCAGAAAGAACCACATTCCATAGTAGCTTGTGGAACTCTTTCATGGTAATAAGTGTTCCAGATCAAATTCATCCAGGGCACATTCTGCTTATTGAAAAATTTATTCAGGTGCTTCATCAGCAAAGCATCATTTTGAATACCTAAGTTCATGATGCCCAAACCCACCCTTATTCTTTGGTTTGCACAACAAGTCCCAAGCTGTCAGGGCAGGAGCCTTATCATTACCATTTCTTCTCCATAGACACTGCCTTTGAGTTCTCTGTAATTGCTTCAATATCCCTGGAGGAATTTCCAAGCTGCAGAGAAAGAAGATGGGTAGAGCAGATAGTGCAGAGTTTAGGTATTGCAGTCTTCCTCCTTGAAGAAGAAAGATGGAACTGGCAGACATTTTACTTTCCATAATATCAACCAGAGGCATTAAATCCATGATTCTGAGTCTAAGCATCCCCACAGGTAATCCAACATAAGTGAAAGGCAGGGATCCAACCTTACAACCAAAGGAAGCAGCCAGTCTGGATAATTCCACATCATCCACATTGATGGGTAGCATGGAAGACTTGTGATAGTTGATATGCAATCCGGTGGACTGGGAGAATTTGAGCAACATGCCTTTAAGTGCCAGAAGCTGATCCTCATCAGCAGGTAAGATGATCAAGGTATCATCAGCATATTGCACAATAGGATAATCAGGATCATGGTAGGGTATTGGTAGATTCAACAATCCCTTGTTCAAAAGATCATTTACAGCAGATTGCAAGATGTCAGCAGCCAAAACAAAAAGCAAGGGGGAAAGAGGGTCACCATGTCTGACTCCCTTTTTGTAGGCAAAATGTTTCCCAGGGACTCCATTTAGTAAACTGATGAGGTACCAGAAGATACGAACTGTTTGACCCATAGAATCCATTTCTCAGGGAAACCCTTTAATCTTAGGATTTGATATACGGCCTCATGCTCAATTGCATCAAAAGCTTTTCCAAAATCCAATTTGAGGATAACAATTTTCCTTTTGGACTGATGACATTGATGCAAATATTGCAAAGTCTAAGCTACACAATCCTGGATGGTCCTACATTTAATAAAGCCATACTGATTCTTGTGTACGCATCTCATAATTTCCAACTGAAATCTATCAGCAGCCATCTTAGAAATGAATTTCAGCCCCATACTGTTAAGAGATATAGGCCTGAAATCATTGACTGTCTCAGGTGCAACCACCTTTGGGATGAGAGTTATATATGACTCATTAATGTTCTCCAACTTGGCAGTCCCCTCATGAAAAGCATTGGCTGAGTCATAGAACTCCTGACAGATGATTGTCCAGCATTTCTTGAAAAAAAAGACCATTGAAACCATCAGGGCCAGGTGCCCTATCAATTGGCATTTTTTTCATAGTTAAGTCCATCTCCTCCTTTTCAAAAGGTCTGACCAAAATATCTAGTCCCTCAACTGGTGTAACCAAAGCAGCAAAATCCATAGACATATTAATACCTCTAGCAGTACCCATTCTGTTTTTAAAGGCAGACCAAAAAGCCCCTGCAATTAGGAGGTGATCATTTGTTACAGTTCCATCCTCTAATCTGATAGAAGCCACTGAATTCCTCCTGTATCTCTCAGTAGCCATGGCATGAAAGAATTTAGTGTTTTCCTCCCAAACTTTTATGGACCTGATAGTGCATCTTTTCCTCCAGTATAAATATTGCAGGTAGAGCAGATTCTCCATATGTAGCTTGACAATTTTCCCGAAGTTAAATTCAGGTTTAAACAGAGGCCTTAGTTCTTCCAGCTCATCCAACAAAAAATGTCCCTGGTGCATTTCTGAATTACGCATTTCATTTTGGAGAGTCCCATCTGCCATTTCTTGAGATCATGCCTTAATGTTTTAAGGTTGTCAGTAATAATAGCTGTAATGTGGGTCTTGCGAGAACGTTTGTTCCAAGACCTCTGCACACAGTCCATAAAACCTTCTAGATGAACCCAGTAATTCTCAAAGCGAAACAAATTACATTTTGGTATGCTAGTACTGATGACCACTACACAAGGCACATGATCTGATGCAGTTTTAGCCAGGGGGAGGACTTGTGTACCAGGGTACAAAGAAGTCCAAGATGCATTGGTGAAGAACCAATCCAGTTGTTCAAGAGGAGGAATGTCCTACATATTTGACCAAGTAAATTTCCTCCCTTTAATGGGAAGCTCAATCAGTCCTAACTGGCCAATGATATCATTGAAGATGAACGTGTCATTGGGATCCCCCCAGGCCTATTTCTGTTTGTGGTGTATCTGAAAAAATTGAAGTCACCTAACAGAAGCCAATTTTCTTCCTCAGTGATATGAAGATTATAGAGCCATTCAACAAAATCATCTCTGTCTCTACCAGCGCATGGCCCCTACACGGAAACTAGAGTCCAAGACTCCCCATTGTGCACAGAGGTGAATTTAATTATTATACCAAACTGTTTGGTTTCAATCAAGTTCCCCAAAAACACTGCAGAATTCCATAAAACCACAATACCCCCAAATGCACCCACTGATGGACAGTAAGCAAACGTATCAAATCTCTTTGGAGAGAAGGATCGAATAACACGGTGATCGATGTGCTGCATTTTAGTTTCTTGGAGGCATATCACAGAGCATTGGCTTTCCTCAATTTTCTGTCTAACTGCACGCTGACGGTCATCAGAATTAAGACCACGCACGTTCCAGCAAAGCACACGTCAGTCCCTATTGCTAATACGATTACTCTCCATGAACAAACATATAAGAAGCAATCAAGTCTATGTTGACACATAGTGTGCTACACCACAGGTCCCATAAGAGCAAATTCAGATCATAACTTACAGTTCCACGCAACAAAATAAAACATCTAAGATAACTAGCATATTTGAGGGCTTGCCACACCCATTCCAAAGTATGCAATTTATGCATCAGAAACTGATGAGGAAGGCTACACCACCAGATCTGCCGTAAGCATTTCCACTGAGATCTTCTCAGGAGCAATTTCAAGCTCGTCACAATCTGTTGGAGCATTGGAATTGGAGTTTCTGGTGGAACCTGGTCATGCTGGTCATCATCCTCCATGTTATTATGCGAACCGTTCGTATGAAGTGGTGCACTCAATGGTCTAGACCTGGGCCTCTTCTTCCTTGGTTGAACCATAGGCAACTCCTGCAGAATTGGTTTAAACCCATCCCTCAGGATAGAGCCTCGCGTGCATCTCCTCACACTAGTGTCAACCACCAGAGCATGAGTTTTCTTCTTTCTAGGAGTCTTGCGCTTCTGCTATGCGGAGAAAGAGAACTGCTCATCAGAGGTAGGCTGTGTAGGAGGGGCAACCAGAGCATCTTCAGGTTGAGAGAACAGAGCTCAAGAAATAGGCCTTGGCGAACATGTAGCATAGCAATCCGTCTGGATCGGCAGACCTTCCTGTGGCAATTGGAGGGGTATTGGGAAATCCAGAACAAAAGCTTCATTCCATGATCTTTTAAGAGATAGGTGCAAACCCCTAGGATTTGAGAGAGATATGACTCCAACGGTTAACAGACGATCAAAAGCTCTCTTCCAAGCCATGTCATGCGGCAAAGGTGGACCCAAAGGTAGTACAGGCAGAGGGATCACCTGAGTAGGGGCGAGTCTGGCAGGAGGAACATATGGGACAATGGCTAGGTCATTATTAACTAGTTCATCATCCAGAATCTCTTCAATTATAGGTGTCGCCTCTTGCATTGGCATTTCCCCACTTGTAGCACTGTTGCCAATGGATTCAGACTCAAAAACAGCGGAGTTGTCGAGTACCATCGAGATTTGCTCTTGCACGGGGCTCATCTGATTATGCTGCGGTAGATCATCATGGTGCTGATCCTCCTCATCCTCGCCCCAAACCGCGTGGCCCCAACCTTGTTGCGGTGCTGGCGGTGGGGCAATCGGGTTGTCATTCCAGCCAAGTGCTGGGAAAGGCAGCAGAGAAAAGTTGTTGTGAGCAGGAACGAAATATCCAGGGAACGGGTGCGGGTTTCCATTAAAAGGCATAGGATCTTCATCTGGAGGCATCTGTGCTGCCCAGTTGGCACCCAAGATGTACAGTGGTGCAGTCCAAGATACCCTAGCCCCACCCCAAGCAGCATATTCAGAGAAGACCACATCTCTTGGGACCAGAATATCTTCAGGAAATGATGCAAAAACAATCGAGCGAACTAAATATGGGTCGTCGCTAACCAAGTGCAGAAAAGTGCCAAAGGTGTTTACAGCCGCTCGAATATTTGGTGTATTGCGGAGATCCAGAGGTATACCCAAGAACATGAGACAGCCATCACGAAAACCTTGTGCCCCACGAAAACCTACTCCTTCATCATGCTTGAAAAAGTGGACAAATCTATCATTACCCAGCGGCTGAGGGGTTTTTTTGTGACACCCCAAGACCGGTGCGCCTAGTGTCAGTCAGTTATTCATCGTCGTTGCCATGTCATCTGCTTACGTGTTGCATTTTTCCATGTCATCGTGTGCATTGCATCAACATGTTTTCAAAACTTGCATCCGTCCGAGTTCCCGCGTCCTCTCCGTTATCCGTTCTGAGCCCAGACACACTTGCACGCGCCCGCGGCATCTCCGAATATTTATTTATGAGTGGCTGAAAAAAGTTCTCGGAATGGGATGAAACTTGGCGTGTGGTCTTATTATAGTGTAGACAGACCGCCTGTCCAGTTTCGTCGCATTCGGAGCTCGTTTGATAGCCCAACGGATATATATAGCGGCACTACTCGCCGGTTTAAACGTCGGACGTTTTCGGTCTCCGAAAACCTCTGCGGGCCTCTTTTCTCTTCTCTCCTCGCAGCCCACCTCCTCTACATAGCCCACCTAGGCTTGTCTAAACCCCCTCGTGATCGGATCCGTCAGATCGCGATCGCAGGGCTCAAAAACACCCCTAAACACCCCCTAACCCTAGTTTTTGTCTATATAAAGACCCCCATGCCATTTTTGGCCTTCCCCAACCTCCCTCCTCAAATTCCGTGCCTCCCCACTGCTCAGCCGCCACCCAGCCGGCCCCCTCCTCAAAATACGGCGCCGGCCAGCCGGATTCCGCCACTTGGCGTGCCCCTATAGGGCCAGCCGCCACCCAGCCGGCCCCCTCCTCAAAATACGGCGCTGGCCAGCCGGATTCCGCCACTTGGCGTGCCCCTATAGGGCCAGCCACCATCCTGGTGCCTCCTGGCCAATCTCCTTGCGCCATGTGGCAACAACCACGTCGCCCCGCGCCCTGGAGCTCCTCCCACCGCCGCGGCCCTGCAGGTCCACGAGGAGCCTGTCCCGGGGCGCACCGGGCCCCGACCGAGCCCCGCAGGACCGCTCGCCTCTCCTCCGCGCTCTTCTCGAGCCTCCCGCTCGCTCGCGTCGCGAGATCACTGCCGCCACGTCCAACTCGCCGCATGGGCCGAGGCAGCTCGCCGCCGGCAACCCGCCAGGTCGTCCCCGCCTCCCGGTCCGACTCCTGCGTCCTCCCCCGTCGTTCTTCTCCCGCTCACAACCTCTCTCTCTCCTAGGATCCTCGCACCGCCATTCTGCAGATCCGCCCCGCCGGAGTTGCCCGCCGCCGTCGGCCATGGACGCCGCCGCCTCCAGCTCCGGCCTCCTCCGGTCGGAAAACAAGTCCCTGGCGCCGCCCTCTTCCAGATCCGACCGGCCCCGCCGGGATCTCCCCGTCCCCGTCGTCTCCCCGCGTCGACGGCGTCTCGCCCCAACGCCGGCGGTGGCCAGATCCATCGCCGTCTCGTCCTCTGCATCGGGCTAGCACGAGTCCTCTCGTGCAGACGCCGCCATGTGGGCCGCATCGTCTGCAACCGCCGGACGTGTCCGGGCAGGCGCGGACATGTCCGCCCCTCTCTCTCTGTGCCTCTACCGCGTGGGTCTAGCAGTCTGACGTGTCCGCTCCAGCCGGACAATGTCCACCCGAGGTTGCCTCTTTTTTTTCCACCAAGTCCCTGGCCATTTTGTTAAAATGTATGCATGTTTGCATGGCCGTAACTTTTTGTGTGTATGTCCAAATTGAGTGTATAATATGTCAAAATGATCATGGTGATATGCTCTGCATTTTGTTCCATTGTGGCATGCTTGTTTGAGTTCATCTTGATGCCCTAATGCCTGTTACAAGAGTGCTAAATGTTTAAAACTGTTGTTATCTGTAATTTTGTTGCATGCTTGTGGTGGTGATAACTTTGTGCATGTTTATCCAAATGGAGCATATGATATGTCAAAATGTTAATTGTGAAGTTCTCTACATGATGATTGTTGTAGCATTCATGTTAGGTGCCATATTGCCCTGTTAATCTCTGTTGCAAAAGTGCATGTGGCTGTTAAGTGCTGAAACTTGTTATGAGATGCTGTTTTGCCTTGCTCATTGCTATTGGTGCGATTGTCTTCATGCCACATGTCAATATGTTTTATAAGCACAATCATATGGTATTTGCTATGGTGCATACCTCTTTCCATGATATGCCTTGAGGTGACTTAAACAAGCTTGTAAACATACCATGTTGTTGTTGCTATTTTATACTTAGTGAAAAAAACTGCTAAGTCTGGAATCTATTCAACCTGATGCCATGTTTGCTTGATGCCCCACTCACATCCATGATTGTTTTGGAGTGGCCAGTGATCATGTCTTGTTGTCAATGTTATCCCCTATCCATACATGCCCTTTTTTGCATATGTGGCCTGATGTAGCTTATTTATTTCTTACTCTCAAGTTGCTATAAAATTTACCTGTCAGGTTTTTATTAGCATGATCAATTTGGTGAAGCTTGTTGTTATTGATCCATGCCTCCTATGGAGTTGCTCCAATGGAGTTGTTTGATGTACGATATGTCTACTACATGTCCATGTTCTTTATATACTTAATGGAGTTGATATGCTTGTTGTTTTGTGCCTCCGAAAGAAGCATCGTGATGATGTTTTTGCCTTCCCAGATTTTGACCAAGTCTGGATAAATTTATTGCAACTTGCCATGCTTGGTTAATTGTGTTCCAGCAAGCTTTTGGTTGTGTTCTAAGTTCATGCTTGTTAAGTATCTTGTCTATTTCACATCCATGCCTCTTGTTGTCATGTTTGGGTGTTGTAGCATATATATATCTTGCTCCGAAGTTGCTATGTTGCTGTTTTTGACAGCTTGTTGCTATATCTTGTTTCGTGTGTATGTGTTGAACCGTTGCTCCGTTTTGAGCGTGCCCTATGTGAAACTTGCGTGATTTTGCATGTAGAAGCATAATATCATGTTGTTTTCATGTTTGGAGTGTGTTTGCTTGATGTTTGGGTGCATCTTGCATAGTTGTCTTGCTTGTCTTGTTTTGCTCATATCTTCTAGGCCGTAGCTCCGAATTAAACAAACTTTATATGAAACTTGACTAGAATTTCGAGTAGATCATCATGGTGCATGTTAACCTGCTGCTTAAAATTTTTAACTTAAGGTTTGTTCAGATCTGGACCAATTTTGAAATATGCATATGAGGACTTACCGGAATTGCTTTAGGTTGATTCCGGCCTCATTTAAACTTGTTGGTTTGTGTTGATCTTGTGTTCTTCATCCCTTGCCATGAATTGCTTCATATAGACTTGTCTTGCATCATACTTGGTTGAGCTTCTTGTCATGTTCTTGAGTGGTGTGTTTACCTTGTTGTGTGCTTTCTTCTCGCTAGTCTTTTTCCGTTGCGATCGTGAGGATTCGTTCGTTTGCATGTGGCTCATCTTCAAGGCTTCTTCTTCGTCTACTTCATGGATCCGTTCTTCTTCCTTGCGGGATCTCAGGAAAGATGACCATCACCTTGGATACCTTTACTATCATTGCTATGCTAGATGTCTCGATGCTATCGTTATATGTCGCGCTACGCATCTTTATTGTCAGCCCTCTCCTTGTTGCCATGAAACCACTAATCTTGACACCTTCCCAGCAAACCGTTGTTTGGCTATGTTACCCGCTTGCTCAGCCCCTCTTATAGCGTTGTTAGTTGCAGGTGAAGATGAAGATTCGTTCCATCTTGGAACTTGTTGTTGGAATATCACAATATCTATTATTATTATTATTAACACACCTATATACTTGGCAATGGGTGGATGGCTTGGCCTTTTGCTCGGTGTTTTGTTCCACTCATGCCGCCTTAGGAGCCGATAAACCGGCGTTATGTTCCTTGATTTTGCATTCCTTACACGGTTGGGTATATGGGGACCCCTTGACAGTTCGTCTTTGAATAAAACTCCTCTAGCAAGGCCCAACATTGGTTTTATTGCAACATAATAAAAACTTTAATTAATTAATTGCATAGGGAGTTAGCGCTACCCGAGTATTCTTTCTACATAGAAGGGGGCCAGTGCTGATCGTGTTGGTCCCAAACGGGGAGCCTGCAGGGCCACCTTGGGGAAACCCGAGGGCTGGTTTTACCTGTAGCATTGCCCATCCGGTCGTGGCCTGAGACGAGATACGCGTCGCTCCTATCAGGGTGTCGACACACTGGGAGGTCTTGCTGGACTTGTTTTACCATTGTCGAAATGTCTTGTGCACCGGGAATTCCGAGTCTGATCGGGCCTTCCCTAAGATAAGGGGTAATATTATTATTACTTCTACTGATTGTGAGAGCTCGTGATGGGCTAAGTTGGGACACCCCTGCAGGGTTATGATCTTTCGAAAGCCATGCCCGCGGTTATGTGGCAGATTGGAATTTGTTAATATCCGGTTGTAGAAAACTTGACAGAGGATCCGAAGTAAAACACACAACTTTGTGAGTAACCGTGATTGTCTCTTTTCACTTTGAGAAGAGAACACGGTGGGCTTATGTTTTGACTCATAGGTAGTTCAGGATCTTTAGCGATCACTACTAGTTTGAGACCGTATGCGTAGATGCTCATCTTATTCTTGTACTCGTAAGTTAGCCACCATATTATGCTTAGCCGCACCTGCAACCTCACCACTTTACCTATTCCTACCCATTAAGCTTTGCTAGTCTTGTAACCCATGGTTATGGGATTGCTGAGTCCTCATGGCTCACAGATACTACAACAACAGTTGCAGGTGCAGGTTTCCGATGTCTCGACGTGAGAGCGATGATCGTTGGGTTGGAGTTCTTTCTTCTTCTTCTTCTTATTCAGTCTTGGTTTAGGTTCCGGGTCGGCGACGTGGGATAGCAGATGGATGTCATTGTGCTTTTCATGTTTGCATCCGTAGTCGGATGCCTTGTATTGATGTTGTTGTATTTATGTGACTTGTATGTATTGTTGTATCCCCCATGTATGTATGTAATGGTATGATGTAATGATATCCATCTTGCTAAGCGCCCGAAATGTGGTTGTGCCCCAATCACGTAAGTGTCACGTGATCGAGGTAGAATCACATCTTGGGCCTGATATTGTTGCATGAGCATGAATCTAACAGCAGCATCTCTAACTTCAAACAAATCAACACCACAAACCCAAGGCTGAGCGGACCTAACCATGTGACCTCTTTGCTCAAGAAAAGCCGCAACCTCTTCCATAGCTTGACCAACCAGATTTGGAGGCGGGGCGGGCATTACCTCCGCAACCATGAAAGATTCATGGCGATGCACGATCGGAGCAGGCAGCGTCACAAACATCCGTGGTAGACGTGCTTCATCACCGTCGATGATGTGATGCCCCACAGGAACATAACGCATTTGGGTCAAGCTCAAAAACCGCCATCGAAGGCGGAGGAGAGCTAGGCAAAGGTGGGGTTGGAGGGGGTGTTGAGGTTGGTGTCTTGGGCTGGGAGCAGATGAGACTGGACTCCGCCGAAGCTGGTGCAGAACTCGAGGCATCTCGATGGGGAACTAACACCGTATCAATTGGCCAGGTAGGTGATACCGTAATATCTAGGATTTTTGGTTTCCAAAACCACCCCTGCGCTTTGGCAATCCGATTGCAATCCCTCCTAGAGTGACCAACCTTAGAGCAAGCCAGACATACCTGCGTGGACGTGCATTTGGCTGCGAAGTGTCCCTTCTTGTAGCAACGCTAACACGTAAGCACCTGGTCCACCATGTCATTGACCATAGCTTCAAAATCATCTGAGAGTTGATGGTCCACATTTACCATAGACCCAATAGGCAAAGATTTTTTCGCTTGGGCTACATCTGAGTGGGCCGAAGAAGGCCTCAGCCGGTCGAAAAGATTCGAAGGAGCAACAATCCCGCCCGAGACTCATGCATGAGATTGGTCGCACTTGGGATCACATCCATGATCATGCAGAAAGGGTTTGAACGTCCCAAAAGAGATCGGCGGCGAACTAACAGTCCAATGCAATTCCGGCGGCGGGGATGGATGAATGATGACACGTTCATGGGCAGACAGATCATAACCCGCATCTAAAACCGTATCAATGCATTGTTGGGTGGCAGCATATCTATAACCCCGACAAGCGTCATAATTTTGAAAAGTAGCAAAGGACACCTTCTTTCTAGCAGTAGAGGAAGTACGCAAAGATGATTTGATCGGGGGTTTATGCATGTCAATCATGCCTAGAGCAGAGCGCCTCTTAGAGGGGCTGACTAAAACCTATTCAGCATCACATTCTTTTTTCCAAATTTGAAATCCCCGGACCCAATTAGGACCCCCTCTACCCCAAAGTTGAAAGTAGCACTTAAATTGCTGGCAAGCAAAAGATCTTATATATGTGATGAAGAATCCAACCTGCTTGCAGGAGACATTAAAGGAGAAGACCTTGTCCTTGATCTACGAAACCCAAAGATCCACCGCAGAACCTCCAATGGCTGCCTCCAAGGCTGACACCACAGAAGATTCATGCAGATGAAAATCATATCTACTAAAGGACACGATCAAAGTGAAAGATCTCATAATCACCATGGGATGCACCGTGAGACCAATAGATTGAAACACCTCCTCTGCAAATGCCAAACCCTTGGAGAAGTCCAAGCCAAGGGTGGATCCCCCAATAGATCCCATGATATGGGTATGGGAGGGGAGATCAGGATGCGCCAGAGAGATTGATTGGAGAGGAAGAGAAATTTAGTGGTTGGAGGTGGAGATCGCCGGTGAGCCATGGTAGCCGCCTTGAGGTGGGTGGGGAGCCATCGCCAAGACACTTAAATTTAGTGTCCCAATGCCTTCCTCTAGACCCAAACAATGGTGAAGTCTCTGGCAAGCCCCTTCAACCCGTCTCTTTGCTATTTTTCTGGATCAAGCCCACTTTGGTGAGCCCAGGAAAATTAACCCCATTCTCAAATTGCTTCTCTAACTTTTCTTCTCTCTTCTTCTCCTTTTGTCCTTTTTTTCCTGTTTCTGGAGTGAAAAGGGGTGGCTAGAGCTTACCTGGGCCATGCCGGCCAGTTGAAGCCCCACCACCACAGCAGTCAGGCCCAGCCGCCAGCCTGCTAGGCCCAGCGCCCCCTCCTAACCCTAAACCGATTGCCCGACCCCCTCCTCTCATCTCTCCCTCACATTCCCTACCACGCCGCCACCCCTTGCTCGATCCCCATCTACCCCTCGCAGGACTCCTCCCACGCTCGAACCCGCCGAGCGCCTCCCCCACATGTGCCTCATCTCGTCCCCTCTGCCTCCACCTCGCCGCCTCGCATCCACCGCCAGCCACCACAGAACCACGCCGCCGCCGCACCATCTCGCCTCCCACGCGCCTCCCTCTGCTGCTACCCGAGCCGCTTGCCACGCGCCTCTCCTGCCACCTCGCCGCCAGCAATCCTCGCCCACCTCACCGGAGAAGCAGGCTAGGTCAGAGCCCCGTTGGCCTCCTCGTGTGCCCGTCGTCTTGTCCTGCGCCGCAGCCCGCACCGACAACCTCCCGCGCCTCCTCGTGGTCATCTGCGTTCCCATGGCCGCGTCAAAGCCGTTTCCCTGGCCAAGCTACTGCCATGCTCCGGCACCGCCCTATGCTTCTGGCGAGCCGCGCCGCTCCACTACCCCCCCCCCCTTCCGACCTTGACTCCACCGCCTGGACATGCTCTGCCGTCTGCCATCTCCAGATTGGTCTCGCCTGCAACTCCTACACGCCCCGATCACGTACCTCCTCGCATCATGGGAACTGGCCTCTGCTCATGGTGGAGCCTGATTTGTAGCTCTGCACTACCGGCCGCTCTCCACTTCGCCAAGAACGTCAAGTACATGATGATCCTCGAAGATTTTGAACGCGCCAAGTTCAAAATGCTTCAACATCGTCTCGGATATTGCCAAGTTCGACTACCTTGACGTGCTTTTCGCCAAGTACCGTGAGACCGAAGATATTTGATGTGCCATGTCCCTCCCACACAACGTGAACGACTACCGTCATTGAGACCCCGAGTACCACGACTTCCACCGACCGTCAAGTACCACTACGCCCAACGATGCAACAAGTACCCCTACCGACGACCTGAACATCTATGAAACGTGTATGACTACCGTCGACCCACGAGGACACCGTGTACCCCTACTTCCACTACCGCCGAGCTCGAACCGCTCCGGAAATGCATGCTTCAATGGTATACCCGCCGATGTGATGGACGAATGCTTGCGATGTATGAGATGCACCTTATGTTTGCACTGTGCCCGTATCGTCGCTTGAGATGCCCCTCGTTTGCCTTGCCACCGGCCCGTGGGAACCCGGTTACCGAGATCACCCCACCAACTTGCTTGACACACTCACGCCACACTTTCTTTTGCACCGGACTCTCGACGAGTTACCGGAACCGATATGTTGACGTGTCGTCATTTTCGGTTATCGCCGCCGTGGCACCCCTTTCTTTCCGCCGTGGTGACAAATGCTCCCTATCTTATAACATGCCAACTTTTCATAAAAATTGCATAAAACTTGCATTTGTCATCCGCATAATGATAACAACATTAAAATGTTTAAATTGTTGTTTGCTTTAATAATTGCTAAATATGACATGGGGATTTTTCGGAATTGTTGTTTGTTATTTCCGGCCCTATTTAATTTCCTAGATAGGTAGTTTAATTGTGCTTCACCTCTTGCCATGTTAACATACATTTAATCTTGTCTTGTAAATAAACGAGAGTCAACTAATTAATTAGAATGTGGTGTTTCGTCAATATGCAACTCATTGCATATTGAGCTTCACTTAACTTGTAGTTTTGTCTGTGCACTTTGCCTTGCATCTTTAAATCGGACATGCATCATACTTATTTCCTCATCATATGCCATGGTTATGATATGTGTGTTTACCATGTTGTTTGCTTCTTTCTGGTTTGCTTCTCCCGTTAGCTTCGGTTTCGTTCCGGAGTTGTGAGGTTTTGTTCGACTACTTCATGGACTAGTTCTTCTTCCTTGCGGGATCCCAGGCAAGATGACCATTGCCTGATATCACCTCTACCTTTGCTTTGCTAGTTGTCTCGCTCTATTGTTATGCCTCGATGCCTATTCTTGTCTTGTCAGCCTCCTATGTTGCCATGAAACACTCTAACCACCTTCCTAGCAAACCGTTGATTGGCTAAGTATGCTTTTGCTCAGCCCCTCTTATAGCGTTGATAGTTGCAGGTGAAGTTTGAAGATTGCTCCATGTTGGATTTGTTTATTGGGATAACACAATGTATATCTTATTTTAATTAGTGCACATATATATTGGTAATGGGTGGAAGGCTTGGCCTTCTGCTTAGTGTTTTGTCCCACTCATGCCACCTTAGGACCCGATAAACTGGTGTTACGTTCCTTGATTTTGCATTCCTAACACGGTTGGGGTTTATGGCCCCCTTGATAATTAGCATTGCTTAAAGCTTTTCCAGCAAGGCCCAACCTTGGTACTACATTTGCCTAACAACTAAAACTTGCATAGGGAGTAATTAACCCGAGTTCTTAATCTACAACCCGAGCGAGTGCTCCTACAGAGTGTTGGTCCAACCCACAGTCGTTTGCGGTACCACCCCTTGGCAACTTGGGTCTTTTGGTCACTGTACGTTGTGCTCATCCGATCGTGGCCTGAGACGAGATACGCGCGGCTCTTATCAGGGTGTCGGCACGTCGGGAGATCTTACTGGATTAGTTTTACCTTTGTCGAAATATCTTGAGCATGGGATTCCGAGAATACTCGGGTCTTCCCAACATGGAGTTGCGACTCCCCAGATCGTGAGCTTGTGATGGGCTAAGTTGGGACACCCCTGTAGGGTTATGAACTTTCGAAAGCCGCGCCCGCGGTTATGTGGCAGATGGGAATTTGTTAATATCCGGTTGTAGATAACTTGACACCATATCCTGAAGAATATACTACTTGTGTGAGTAACCGTGATGGTCTCTTTTCGAAGGGTTTAGGAAAGTGAACACGGTGGGGTTATGCATGAACGTGAGTAGCTAGGATCACTTATTGATCATCTTTGGCGACCGTTGTTACTTTTCTCTTCTCGCTCTGACTTTGTAAGCTAGTTGCTTAGTGCTTGCTGCAGCCACTTTATTACCTCTCCACACCTATAAGGCTTTGATAGTTTTGATACCCGGGAGTGGGATTGCTGAGTCCTTGTGACTCACAGATTACAACACACACCAGATGTAGGTACAACTGAGTACGAAGAAGGAGATGGACAAGAACTTCACTGGGAGTTCGATCAAGAGCGTGGTCGTATGTATGTGACGTATCCCGACAATCAGTAGTGGTTCCTACTAGGGGCGGTCAGGACTTGTGGTTGTGGTATCTTTTCTCGTTGATTTCGTCTGTAGCCGGACCCTGTGTTATTTGGATGAATGTATGAATGTTGAATTAATTGTGTGACGTGGCGAGTGTAAGCCAACTATTTATCTATTTTATCACTGTTCATTACATGAGTTGTGCAAAGATACCACGCTTGCGATCATTCCAGAATGTGATTATGTCTCTAACTCGTGCCTCGACACGTAGGATTTATAGTCGCATCCTGGGCATTACAAGTTGGTATTCAGAGCCTTCTCCGACCTAGGAGCCCCCTGATTGATCGAGTCTAGACACACACACAAAAATGTTTTGAGTCATATATATATCAGAGAGTAGGATTTCTTTTTACTCCTCATCCCCTTCGTCGCTCTGGCGAGGATTCCTGACGTTGTTTTAACATCACTATCCTCAATTTTCACCCAAAAAAAATTTAGGACCACGCGGGTATTGTTTGGATTGTTCCGATATCTTTGTGACGAGAATTCTGTCTTGGTGCCTCCCGTCTGTTTAGGCTGAGTCCCGAGGAGTTGAGCTCTGAGGTATTGTCGTACCATTGTGTATTGATACAGTTCTAGAATACCAGAGGCGACCGACATCGAAAACTCTTATATGCGTGTCTGGTGGTGAGATAACCCCGATGTCACCCCGTACTGGTGGGATAGTTCGGGAGTATTGCCACAACTAGTATAGCGGATGCGTTTCGAAGGTCCGAGGTAAAGGGTTTCCGAAGGTGCCTGGTTATGTGTTGACGGATGGATATAGCTGGATGTAGGTATTGCTAGTGGGGTGAGATATTGTTCTTCCCCTGTATTCCCAACACCAGATTGTATAACCGGAAAGCTTCAGGAATTAATAGGTGGGATTCAAGTAGCTCTTAGGTAATCTTCCAACGGGTGCATGATATGAGGTTGGGGTTCAACATCTAGTGGAGAGGTTATCATGGTCGATGTTACACTAGGGGTTGCATCTTAAAGGATCCTTGGCTATGCTGATCCGGGGATTGCAAGGCCCTTTGTAACACGTGCCATGGGGCATCAGCACGAACATGTGGGACGAAACCTCTATTATGTATTTGTTCCATCTGCTTCCTTGTTGTTTTATTCTATCATTTTGTTGTGCCAAGTGGCTTCTCAACAAGTTGATGTACCATTAAGCTATGGAATTCATTCGTTCAAATATGTTCGGATGTTCGTTGTGAAGACTATATGTTGCAACATATCTTCCTTTGTTTTTGTTCTGATTGTGGTATTCGAGTTGCTTCGATGTCAAATGTTGATCCATACCCTTTCCTAATCAGTGTTCTCATATTTCTATGGGAGTTCTAGTCCTTCTTAATCATCGAGATTGTCATGTAAATTATTTTCAACTGGTGTGCTTCTCTTCAAGTTAACCCAATCCTTTCAATATGTGCAAGACCAATTCTTGGATTTACTTAATGGTGTTTGTTTTTCTCGTCCCAACTTGCCTTTGTTTTCCCCACCCTCCCACCCTTTTTCTTTATGGAGGCAGAGTCCTTAATCAAGTGTCTTTCTATTCTTGTGATGCCTCTTCATCAATCTTCTTTAATGTTTCATCCGGTGATTTCTCGTGAAGACACTCAGGAAGATTCAAGTTCATCATTCTTCGTTGTCTTTTTCTTCTCCGGTGGACTAGATCCAAGCTTCGGTCATGATCATATCTCTTCCTTTTAGTTTCACATGTTCGGATTTCTTATCCGAAGTCTCTCATGTTTATTCAACTCTCTATAATTCTTCTCCGGAGTGTTCAAGATATCTCGGAATATTCATGTTTCCATTCATAATCCGTTCAAGCTATTTTGAGATTGTTATCTTATTCAAACCATTTAATTCAACCGATGCAATCTCTCTTTCTAGCAATCTTTTCCGACGATGTTTCTTTTGAGTGGGCCCTAACCCACAGGTCTTTTCCCAGGATCTTACCTTACTCTTCTATTCTTTTCCGGAGTTATTCTCACATTCTTTTCAAAGTGTGGCGTAAGAATGATTTCCATCAGTCACATGCCTTCTCCAAGATTGTTCCCAGTTATTTTCATCTTTAGCTCTACCTTTCCCCTTTTCCTTCTTCCGGAGTATCTCAAAATTCTTCATGGTATTTCTTGTTGTTCTTCTCAACATTTGAAGACCCAAGAAGAGTTTTCTTCTAAATCTTTTCTTACACATCCAAAATATGTCACGAATTCTTTCCATTGTGATCCTCCGAAGGCCATCATTTTAGAAGATTTGTTCGTTCGCAGTTTTCAACTTTGTCCTCTAGCTATTCTTAATTGATGCCTCCTCGTTTGTCTCCATATTCTTTCGGTGCATCATTTAAGTATTCATTAGTCAGCTTGTGATCCCTTCGTTCTTTTGTATCTAAGCTTCCTCAAGTGCCTTGTTTTTTTTAATTCTTCACGGTGGTTTGTTCTCTTTATTCATTCGTTTCAATTCTTACAGTGGTTCATTAGACATTCCTCTTCCTACATTATCATATCATTTCACTCGTTCTTCCCAAATCCTACCTGTGAGTCGTTCAAGACTTTTCTCAAGTTCGGCTATATCTCTCTCCAATGCTTTTCAAGAAGAATAAGTACTATGCCAACTCCGTTGCTTGTCATCAATTTAATTTGATGAAGGATAAGCATACAGTAAATCTTATTCTTATTTTCTCGAAGTGATTAATCTCTTTTTCTGGAGCTTGTTCATCATATGATATTCTCGGTTCCAAGTTGTTCATCTTCTTTACCGGAGCTCCAAGTTATTGCAATTATATCATTCCAAAGCTCCATATAATCATTGCAAGGCTTCAATCTTATTCTTTTCATTCTTCACTTCTCATCCTTTTGTTACCGGAGTTCTTCTTGGTGGTTCATCATGATTTAATTCATCCTTGAAGTGTTCATCAAGATTCTTGTGTGATGAGTTCAAGTATTCTTCTTCTTGCATTACGAAGTGCAATTCTTTCTCCCATATCTTTTAAGGTGGTGTTAGATCATTCTTGACAATTTCCCTTCGTGTTTCGTTGATCCCTAGCAACAACTGGTTTCCATTAGTGGCCGGTTGTCACCTCATAATTTTGAGATGTTTTCCATAAGCCCACAAATAGCTTATTCTTTTGTTGTTGAATTTCCAAGAACTCTGTTCAATGATTCTTTCTAAGGATGCTTTCAAAATTCATTGGTGGTAGAAGTTATCATTTTCTTCTACTTTCTTTCTTCCTAACAATCAAGCTTCTATTCTTTTCTTCCGGAGGTGTTGTAATATTGATACCTTCATTCCATCATCTCTTTCTGTCAAGATCATGTTCTTTTCCTTGTCACTCCATTTATCAGGATTGTCGTGTCCTCCATTCAAGGTCTCTTATCCTATCAAGTTTTTCCTCTCTTTTCAACCGGAGTGATGTCTGAAGCCTTTCTTACCCCTTGTACCATTCGTTCAATAGTTCCGGAGGCAGTGTGTTGTGGATTTCATCAAGTTTCACCCCAACTTGGCAAGTTCATGTTAAATTCCTTCCATTTTTAGACGAATTATTTCATTCTCATTCCTTCTCTATCTTGTTTTAACCGGAGTGGTCTCAATAACTATCTTGTCACTTAACCTCTTGGTTCTCGTCGTATTCCTTGTTCCTCTTGTCTAACGGAGTGTTTTCAATTTCATTCATCTCCGTTATTTTCTTTCATTCAAGTTGTTCAAACCTCCAAAGGTTCGTGGTTTCACTCTTTGTCGGAGAAGCAACTTTGTTTTACCTCTTCCTTATCCTCTTCTATCTGGTGCCATCTCCAGGATCGCTGGTCGAGATCCTCTGTTAGTGTGGGAGAGTTGTGACGCCCCAAGACTGACGCTCCAGAAGACTTCCATATATTTCGATGTAATGGGTGTTTTATTTACTTGCTCTATTTTGTTTTATTTGCATTGCATCATGTCATACATCTTTTGCATCTCAACTAAATAAATTGTGTGGATCTTCGATCCATGTAAATCGAGGGAAGAGTGACTTCTCTTTATAACATATCCTCCTAATATTTATGGAGCTATTATAAAAATATTCCGTTAGTTTGGAATCACCAAACACACTTGCAACTGTTCCCCATACCTTTTCTACTTCAAGTTTGACGTCCAAACCTTGTCTACAGTTCTTTCTCCATTTACCGAGGCTCCTCCTAATATCTCAACATTTTTGGGACCTGCCAAACACTTACTTCATATTTAAACTCTTTCGAATGTAATTCAAATGAGTTGTTGGCAAGCACCTTCAACACGTCTCTTTGCTATTTTTCTTGATCAAGCCCACTTTGGTGAGCCCTGGAAAATTAACCCCGTTCCCAAATTGCTTCTCTAAATTTTCTTCTCTATTCTTTTCCTTTTGTCCTTTTTTCATGTTTCTCGAGTGAAAAGGGGTGGCCAGAGCTTACCTGGGCCGCGCCGGCCAGTTGAAGCCCCCAGCACCATAGCAGCCAGGCCCAGCGCCCCCTCCTAACCCTAGCCCGATTACCCGACCCCTCCTCCCATCTCTCCCTCATGTTCCCTACCACGCAGCCACCCCTTGCTCGATCCCCATCTACCCCTCGCAGGACTACTCCCACGCCCGAACCCGCCGAGCGCCTCCCCCACCCACGCCTCGTCTCGTCCCGTCTGCCTCCACCTCACCACCTAGCATCTGCCGCCAGCCACCGCCGAACCGCGCCGCTGTCGTGCCATCTCGCCTCCCATGCACCTCCATCTACTGCTACCCGAGTTGCTTGCCTCGCGCCTCTGCTGCCACCTAGCTGCCGGCAATCCTCGCTGACCTCACCGGAGAAGCAGGCCAGGTCGGAGCCCCGTTGGCCTCCTCGCGTGCCCGTCGTCTTGTCCTGCACCGCAGCCCGCACCGACAACCTCACGTGCCTCCTTGTTGTCATCTGCGTGCCCATGGCTGCGTCAGAGCCGTCTCTTTGGCCAAGCTGCTGCCATGCTCCGTAACCGCCATGTGCTTCTACCGAGCCGCGCCGCACCGCTACCCCCCCCCCCCTCCGACCTTGACTCCACCGCTTGGACATGCTCTGTCGTCTGCCATCTCTAGATTGCTCTCGCCTGCAACTCCTCCACGCCCCGGTCACGAACCTCCGCGCGTCATGGGCACTGGCCTCTGCTCATGGTGGAGCCTGCTTTGTAGCTCCGCACTACCGGCCGCTCTCCACTTTGCCATGAACGTCAAGTACATGATGATCCTCGAAGATTTTGAACGCGCCAAGTTCCTCTTCAAAATGTACCTCTACGCACGGTTGCTACAAGATCGTCTCGAATATTGCCAAGTTCGACTACCTTGACGTGCTTTTCGCCAAGTACCGTGAGACCGAAGATCTTTGATGTGCCAAGTCCCTCCCAGACAACGAGAACGACTACCGCCATCGAGACCCCGAGTACCACGACTTCCACCGACCGTCAAGTACCACTACGCCCGACGATGCGACAAGTACCCCTACCGACGACCTGAACATCTACGGAATGTGTACGACTACCGTCGACCCTCGAGGATCCCGTGTACCCCTACTTCCACTACCGTCGAACTCGAACCGCTCCACAAATGCACACTTCAAAGGTATACCCATCGATGCGATGGACGAATGCTTGCGATGTATGAGATGCACCTTATGTTTGCACCATGCCCAAATCGTCGGTTGCAATGCCCCTCGTTTGCCTTGCCACCGGCCAGTGGGAACCCGGTTACCGGGTTCACCCCACCATCTTGCTTAACACACTCACGCCACACTTTCTTTTGCACCGGTCCCTCAACGAGTTACCGGAATCGATATGTTGCCGTGGCGTCATTTTTGGTTATGGCCGCTGTGGCACCCCTTTCTTTCCGCCGTGGCGACAAATTCTCCCTATCTTATAACATGTCAACTTTTCATAAAAATTGCATAAAACTGGCATTTTTCATCCGCATAAAGATAACAACATTAAAATGTTTAAATTGTTGTTTGCCTTAATAATTGCTTAATATGACATGGGGATTTTCCAGAATTGTTGTTTGTTATTTCCGACCCTATTTAATTGCCTAGATAGGTAGTTTAATTGTGCTTCACCTCTTGCCATGTTAACATACATTTAATCTTGTCTTGTAAATAAACGAGAGTCAACTAATTAATTAGAATGTGGTGTTTCGTCAATATGCAACTCATTGCATATTGAGCTCCACTTAACTTGTAGTTTTGTCTGTGCACTTTGCCTTGCATCTTTAAACCGGACATGCATCATACTTGTTTGCTCACCATATGCCATGGTTATGATATGTGTGTTTGCCATGTTGTTTGCTTCTTTCCGGTTTGCTTCTCTCGTTAGCTTCGGTTTCGTTCCGAAGTTGTGTGGTTTTGTTCGACCACTTCATGGACTCGTTTTCTTCCTTGCGGGATCTCGGGCAAGATGACCGTTCCCCGATATCACCTCAACCTTTGCTTTGCTAGTTGTCTCGCTCTATAGTTATGCCTCGATGCCAATTCTTGTCTTGTCAACCTCCTTTGTTGCCATGAAACACTCTAACCGCCTTCCTAGCAAACCGTTGATTGGCTAAGTAGGTGCTCAGCCCCTCTTATAGCGTTGATAGTTGCAGGTAAAGTTTGAAGATTGCTCCATGTTGGATTTGTTTATTGGGATAACACAATATATATATATATATATATATATATATATATATATATATATATATATATATATATATATATATATATATATCTTATTTTAATTAATGCACATATATATTGGTAATAGGTGGAAGGCTTGGCCTTCGGCTTGGTGTTTTGTTCCACTCATGCCACCTTAGGACCCAATAAACCGGTGTTATGTTCCTTGATTTTGTGTTCCTAACACGGTTGGGGTTTATGGGCCCCCTTGATAATCGCATTGCTTAAAGCTTTTCCAGCAAGGCCCAACCTTGGTACTACATTTGCCTAACAACTAAAACTTGCATAGGGAGTAATTAACCCGAGTTCTTAATCTACAACCCGAGCCAGTGCTCCTCATTAGTGTTGGTCCAACCCAGAGTCGTTTGCGGTACCACCCCTTGGAAACTTGGGTCTTTTGGTCATTGTACGCTGTGCTAATCCGATCTCGGCTTGAGACGAGATACGTGCGGCTCTTATCAGGGTGTCGGCACGTCGGGAGGTCTTGCTGGATTAGTTTTACCTTTGTCGAAATATCTTGAGCACGTGATTCCGAGAATACTCGGGTCTTCCCAACATGGTGTTGCGACTCCGCAGATCGTGAGCTTGTGATGGGCTAAGTTGGGACACCCTTGCAGGGTTATGAACTTTCGAAAGCCATGCCCGCAGTTATGTGGCAGATGGGAATTTGTTAATATCCGGTTGTAGATAACTTGACACCATATTCTTAAGAATATACTACCTGTGTGAGTAACCTTGATGGTATCTTTTTGAAGGGTTTCGGAAAGTGAACACGATGGGGTTATGCATGAACGTGAGTAGCTAGGGTCACTTATTGATCATCTTTGGCGACCGTTGGCACTTTTCTCTTCTCGCTCTGACTTCGTAAGCTAGTTGCTTAGTGCTTGCTGCAGCCACTTTATTACCTCTCCACACCTATAAGGCTTTGATAGTTTTGATACCCGGGAGTGGGATTGCTGAGTCGTTGTGACTCATAGATTACAACACACACCAGATGCAGGTACAACTAAGTACGACACAGGAGATGGACAAGAACTTCACTAGGTGTTCGATGAAGAGCGTGGTCGTATGTATGAGACGTATCCTGACGATCGGTAGTGGTTCCTACAAGGGGCGATCAGGACTTGTGGTCGTGGTATCTTTTCTGATTTGATTTCGTCTGTAGCCGGACCCTGTGTTATTTGGATGAATGTATGAATGTTGAATTAATTGTGTGACATGGCAAGTGTAAGCCAACTATTTATCTCTTTTATTACTGTTCATTACATGAGTTGTGCAAATATACCATGCTTGCGATCATTCCAGAATGCGATTATGTCTCTAAGTCGTGCCTCGACACATAGGAGTTATAATCGCATCCTGAGCATTACAACGTTGTTGGAATATACAAGCCAAGTTCTATAATGAAAAATTCCCACTAGTGATACATGAAAGTTACAACATAGGAGACTCTATCATGAAGAACATGGTGCTACTTTGAAGCACAACTGTGGAAAAGTATAGTAACATTGTCCCTTCTCTCTTTTTCTCTTTTTTTTGTAGTCTCCTCCTTTTTTAGACCCTTTTCTCTCCTTTTTATACTCATTTGGCGTCTTTATTGAGAACCTCGCATGGGACAATGTTCTAATAATGATGATCATCACACTTTTATTTACTTACAACTCGATATTACAACTTGATACTAGAACAATTATATGACTCTATATGAATGACTCCGGTGATGTACCGGGATGTGCAATGATCAAGAGTGACATTTATGAAAAATATGAACGGTGGCTTTGCCACAAATACTATGTCAACTACATGATCATACAAAGCAATATGACAATGATGATGTGTGTCATAATAAACAGAACGGTGGAGTTACATGGCAATATATCTCGGAGTGGCTATGGAAATGCCATAATAGGTAGGTGTGGTGGTTGTTTTGAGGAAGGTATAAGGAGGTTTGTATGCACCGGCGAAAGTTCCGCGGCACTAGAGTGGCTAGCAAGGTGGAAGGGTGAGAGTGTGTATAATCCGTGGACTCAACATTAGTCATAAAGAACTCACATACTTATTGCAAAAAGAATTATTACCTCTCGAAGAAAAGTACTACGACGCATGCCCCTAGGAGGGATGGTGGTAGGAGTAAACCATCGCGCGCCCCCGACCTTCACGCAAAGACAAACACTCAAAATACAAATTGCTCCAATTCGGTTACATAGTTAGGAGACCATACGTGCATGCTACGGGACTCACAAACTTTAACACAATTATTTCTTTAACCTCACAAATTACCACTAGCATGACTCTAATATTACCATCTTAACATCTCAAAACAATTATAAGGAGTAAAACTTTTCCTAGATTCAATGCTCTATATGAAAGTTTTCATTATATCTCCCTTGGATGCCCAACATATTAGGATTAAATTCATAACCCAAGAAAATTACCATGATGTTTAGAGACTCTCAAAATAATATAAGTGAAGCATGAGAGTTCATCAATTTCTATAAAATAAAACCACCGTCGTGCTCTAAGAAGATATATGTGAAGCACTAGAGCAACTGGCAAACTACACCAAAAGGATATAAGTGAAGATCAATGAGTAGTCAAATAATTAACTAGCTATGAGAAGAACCTCTCTCATTTATGAATTTAAGATCTTAAGTACTTTATTCAAATAGCAATCATAACAAAATAAAATGACATTGCAAGGATAGCACATATCATGTGAAAAAGCAAAAACTTAGGTGTAACGCCCAAGATGCGACTATATCTCCTATGTGTCGAGGCATGACTTAGAGGCATAATCTCATTTTGGAATGATCGCAAGAAGGTTATCTTCACACATTCCCATGTCCAAGAACAAAGGGGAAAATGCATAGTTGGCTTACAATCGCCACTTCACACAATGCATAAATAAGTCATACATTCATCCAAGTACAATCATGGTGCGACTACGGACAAATCCAAATGAAAAGAAGATAACCACCCATTATGCCCGATCGGCCCTAGTAGGAACCACTACTGATCATCAGGAAACATCACGTACATACGCCCACGTTCCTCATCGAACTCCCACTTGAGTTCCTGACCATCAACGGAATCCTACTCGGTTGTACCTACGCATGTGTTTGTAGTAAACTGTGAGTCACGAGGACTCAGCAACCCCATTCCCGGGTATAAAAACTATCAAAGCCTTTGGGTAAGGAGGAAGTGTATAAGTGGGTTGTTGCAAGCACTAAGTGTAGATGAGGTGGCTAGCTTATGTATCATCAGAGCGAGAAGAGACGTGAAAGCCATCGGTTGTGAGCTAAATCATGATCGCTAAATGATCCTGTCTACCTACGAGTCATCCATAACCCAGCCATGTTCTCTTCCCGAACTCCCTCGAAAAGAGACCATCACGACTACTCACACGGTAGTGTATTATGTTTGAGGTTTTGTGTCAAGTTGTCTACAACCGGATATTAACAAATTCCAATCCACCACATAATCGCGGGCATGGCTTTCGAAAGATCATAACCCTACAAGGGTGTCCCAACTTAGCCCATCACAATCTCTCGCGATCAAAAGAGGTAAAAAACCCTTATCTTAGGGACTACCCGATCAGACTCGGAATCCCGGTGTACAAGATATTTCGACAATGGTAAAACAAGTCCAGCAAGACCTCCCGGCATGCCGACACCCTGATAGGAGCCGTGTGTATCTCGTCTCAGGCCACGATCGGATGGGACAAGCTACGTGTAAATACCAAATACCTCGGGTTTCCCCAAGGCGGCCCCGCAGGCTGCCCAGTTTGGACCAACACTCATGAGGAGCACTGGCCCGGGTTGTAAATTAAGTCCTCGGGTGCTAGTCGGTCCCTATGTAAGTTTTAGTTATTAGGCAAATGGTAAAACCAATGTTGGGCCTTGCTGGAGGAG
The DNA here is from genome assembly GCA_902687465.1 of Secale cereale. NCBI lineage: Eukaryota > Viridiplantae > Streptophyta > Magnoliopsida > Poales > Poaceae > Secale > Secale cereale. The sequence continues at coordinate 475,837,349 of LR738711.1, read as the reverse complement.
TTTTATTCAAAGTGAACTATCAAGGGGTCCCCATATAGCCAACCGCGTCAGGAACGCAAAATCAAGGAACATAACACCGGTTTATCGGTTCCTAAGGCGGCATGAGTGGAACAAAACATCAAGAAAAAGGCCAAGCCTTCCACCCATTGCCATGTATATAGGTGTATTAATGTAAATAATAGATATTGTGTTATTCCCAAAAAACCAATCCACATGGAGCAAACTTCATCTTCACCTGCAACTAGCAACGCTATAAGAGGGGCTTGAGCAGAAGCGTAACTTAGCCAAACAACGGTTTGCTAGGTGGGTAGTTAGAGGTTTCCTAGAAAAGTGGGGCTGACATGCAAAAGGATAGGTATCGCGATAAGCAATAGAGCAAGGCATCTAGAATAGCAACAATAGAGGTGATATCAAGGAATGGTCATCTTGCCTGGGATCCCACAAGGAAGAAGAACGGGTCCATGAAGAAGACAAATGGACGTAGTCGAACGAATCATCACAACTCCAGAACGAAACCGAAGCTAACGAGAGAAGCAACCGGAAAGAAGCAAACAACATGGTAAACACACAAGCATAAACATGGCATGATGCACAAACAAGTATGATGCATGTCCGGTTTAAGTATGCATGGCATGGCAAAGTGCAACAAACAACACTACAATTTAAGTGGAGCTTAATATGCAACATGTTGCATTGCATATTGACAAAACACCACATTCTATTTATTTAGTTGACTCTCGTTTATGTAGACAACAATATTAAAGCTTAATTAACATGGCAAGAGGTGAAGCAAATGTAAACTACCTATCTAGGCAAGTTTAAATGAGGCCAGAATGACAAACAACATTTCCGGAAAACCCTCATGTGCATATTTTGAATTTGGTACTGTTCTGACTATTATCATATTTTAATGTTGTTAAACAGCAAAACAACGTGCTCCATGTTATTCTACACATTTTTCCACCCCATTTACATATGAAGCTTATTAAATTTGGAGCTACGATTATTTAGTTATGAATTAAACCATTTCAACATGTTATTTAAACAAATTAATGTAAACAGCAAGTTTTACACATTTTAACATGGATGAAAGTGGCATATTATTAAACTACACAAAATTCCAAGCAATTTACCTATATAAAGTTTTTACATGTGATGCACAATTTGTGATTTATGATATGCATGAAGACTAGGGGTTTTTCTATAAAACTGGCTGCTCTGGACAAAATAGGAAAAACGTTCCGCGGGAAAAAAAAAACATGAATCGGGCCGAATCTGGATAGCCCAATAGAGCACTGGAGGGTTTTGGGGGTTTCTCACCATGGGCCAAGGCCCACATCAGATGAGAGGGAGGCCGACAGGGGCTCGCTGGGCCTCGAGTTAACTAGCCCAGGAAGCAGGGGCATCGCCCTCCTCTGCCTGAACTGAAGCTGCTCGATGTAGCGAAGGGCTTTGCGCGATGGGATTTGAAGGGGAGCAGCAGCAGTCTGCAGGGAAGGCCGGCGAGGTTGAGACGGGGCGGTTCCGGCTGGCCGGCGCCAACACAAGGGCAGGCGCGGCTTCAGTCGACCTACTGTTGGTCGGAGGCGATGAGGGACACGAGGAGGGGAGGACGCATACAGCGCGGGAAAGGAGCTCCTCTCCATGGATGCTACGGCCCGAGAACGAGCTAGGAGGATACCTCGGGTGCTCGTGCGATTGAGGCCGGGAGGGGTGGACGAGTCCTCGGGCAGCTGCAGGGGCTTGGGCTCCATGGCCGCGGACCCATGGCAAAGGCAGAGCTGCTCCCGATCCATCTTGGATTGAGGCACGGGAGGAGGGGACTAGGCACTCGGGCCTTGGGGCGCTGCGCGGGGCTGCGGGATCTAGGGTCTCTACGGGATGAACTGGGATGATGGGGGTCGTTTGATCTAGATCTGACGGTCCAGATCGACGGTGGGAAGCTGCACTAGTTGGTTGGCTGTGCTGTGGTGGAGCGACAAGTGGAGGAGCGCGGCTGGGTGGCGGCGCAAAACGAGGGAGGTGGTGTGCCTAGAGGCTAGGGTTGCCAAAATAGGAGGAGGGTGAATGTCCATTTATAGCAAGACTATTTGGACTAGGTTTGGGCTAGATTAGGTGGGTATCTAGTCTGGTTTTTGTGGGCTGCAAAATAGGGCTATGTACTCTGGCTAGGTTTAGGGGCAATTAGGTCCCTCTTATCATAATCGGACGGTCCGTGAATAAAATAATTAGGGAGTCCAAATAAGAAAACAGATATGTTTTAGGGATGTTTGGGGATGATCTAGACCTATCGGTAATGATAGCCTGATTCGGGTTCGGGTAAGTTTCAGATGCGCGCAAAGGGGTTTGAGCAGTGAGCAAAGAGATTAAGCGGTCAGACAAGAGTTACTCGAAAAACCCGGTTGGTCTCGGAACGGTCAACGAAGACAAGGGGGGCGCGACAACTACGAACGGATGCAACTTTTGAAAACATGACGGCAACGGAGTACCGATGCAATGCGAATGATGCGATGATGAATGCAACAAACAAAAAATAGCACGGCAACAACGAAATATATGGAAGTCCTCCGGAGCGTCGGTCTTGGGGCGTCACATTAGGCTAAACCGATACTAACCGATAGTTGTCGATGAAGAAAGGTGGGATGCCTACCGGGGCATCCCCAAACTTAGATGCTTGAGACTTCTTGAAATATTAATTAGGGATGCCTTGGGCATCCCCAAGCTTGAGGTCTTTTGTCTCCTTGATTCCTCTTATGTCACGGTTTCCCTAAACCTTAAAAACTTCATCCACACAAAACTCAACAAAAAATCTTATGAGCTCTGTTAGTATAAGAAAGCAAATCACCACTTAGGTACTGTTGTGAACTCATTCTAAATTCATATTGGTGTTATATCTACTGTATTCCAACTTCTCCATGATTCATACCCTCTGATACTACTCATGGATTCATCAAAATAAGCAAATAACACATGAAAAACAGAATTTGTTTAAAACAGAATAGTCTGTAGTAATCTGGACAACCACCATACTTCTGGAACTCTAAAAATTCTTAAAAATGAGGACAACTTATGAAATGTGTATAACGATGATGTGTAAAAAATTCAGATAATTATCACGCTCCAATGACTTATTGAATTTTTTGCACTGGACGCAGAACTTTCTGTTTTTGCACAGAATCAAATAAACTATTATCAACACTATCCCAAAGGCTTTACTTGACACTTTATTAAAATAAAAGCTATAAAACAAGATTACTACAGTAACTTAATCATATGAACACTAAAAACAGTAGGTAAAAGTATTGGGTTGTCTCCCAACAAGCGCTCTTCTTTAACGCCTTTTAGCTAGGCATGATGAATTCAATGATGCTCACATAGAAGTAAAGAATTGAAATGCAAAAAGAGCATCATGAATCATATGGCAAGAACATTTAAGTCTAACCCACTTCCTATGCATAGGGATTTTGTGAGCAAAAAATTTATGGGAACAAGAATCAACTATCATAGGAAGGCAAAACAAGCATAACTTCAAAACTTTCAACACATAAAGAGGAAACGTGATGTTATTGCAATATGTAAATGCATATGTCCCTCTCTCATAATAATTTTCAGTAGCATCATGAATGAATTCAACAATATAGCTATCACATAAAGTGTCGTGGAATTAGCACGTCAGATGTCCGGTTTAGAGGACTTAGGTGTGGAGCCATCGCGCGGGTTAGCTTGAAGAGGTTAAAAGCACACAAAGGACACAAAGGGTTTATAGTAGTTCGGCCCCTTCGATGAAGGTAAAAGCCTACGTCTAGTCCGGTTTGGTATTGTTTGGGCGTCGATGAACAGGGAGCAGATTGCTTGCCTGTCTCTCGACGGATTCTTTCTTGTCCCTGAACCGTCGTCGGGTCGTTCCTTTATATAGGAGGCAATGCCCGGTCCGGTTTACAGAGTCCCGAGGCCGGATCATAATCGTGTCCGCCTCGGTCTCTACTCTTTCTTCCTTGTACCTCAAGTTACATGATAGGATGGATTATAAACCGTAAACTTTACATATGGGCCCTGAGCCTTCATGGGCCGTAACCTCTACTGAGCGTATAACAACACAGCTACATTACCGTGATCCGGATCTCCCTAGCCGGTTTATACCTGCTAGTAATATCCCTGACATTAGGCCCCAGAGTGATTTGAACTGGTTCATGTCAGTCTTCTTAATCTTGCATAAACTTCTTCTTTGTATCTTCTCTGCTTTGTAAACCGGCTATGACGTCATCTCCGGAAATCATTTTATTCGGCCGTGACATCACCTCCGCATTTATTGCTCACAGCTGTTTGTTACCTTTGTTTAAAGGCTATCCCGAAAATCGAGGCGGTAAAGGAATCTTTATCCAATCTCTGTCCTCCTCAAATCCCGTGCTTGCCGTTTCCTCTCTCAGCCTTTATAAATACCGATGTGCCTTGTTATCTTTCTTCCTTCCGCTCTTCTTCTTCCTTCGTCGCCGTCATCAACCAGGCCGCTGCATCACCCTGAAACGCGACCAGATTAGTCCGCCGCCATCCCTTTCCTTCTCAGGTATTCTTTTTCCCTCATTGCAGATCTCTCATCTAGGGTTCTTCAATGGCTTTCACCATTAGACCTCGAAGCTTTGCTGTTCATCTTATACGTCACGTCTGCAGTAGATTCCAACTTTGGATTTGCTTCGAACACGCCCCTGCTCGGTATCTTAGACTTAGATTCAGACCTTTAGATTCAACCCTTAGATTCATTTGCTCTGTAGAAAACCTTCTTAGTTCTTCCTGTGATAGACTTGCGTATATTTCATCCTTTTCTTACTGCTCAGATCTATTTTTACTTTAGCCTTCTGTAGAAACCTGTTTCTTCGTCTTGATAGATTTGCAAGTTACTCGCCGGTTTAACCAATCATATGTTCCTCTTACAAAACATCAACCATTAATCCGACGGTTTAGCCTCCTCTTTTTTGTTATCATAAACCGGTAGCAGCTCGTCCCCCATCTGCTTCCGGGTTGTCAATGCCATTAGTCCCCTGTCTAAACCGTCGATGTACTTTAATAACACACTTCGGTTCATGCTTCAGCACTTGAATAATCCGGATTTTGCACTTTACTTTTTCAGCGTTTTCCTTTTGCACATATGTCTGCCAAGCAGTTCATTTCTTGCAACTAGGTTCCTTCCCGCATTACGGAAGAGGACTTAGCCAATGCTGCTTCGATTGGTATTCTGGGCCCCCAAGCAGTTCTGAAATGGCGGGCCCCAGGGGATGAGTGTCCTCCTACCCCCAAAGAAGGAGAAGTTATTGTTTCTATGATCATCTGGCCTGGGGTTTTAGCCCTCCCGGTTCAAAAAATTTCCGGGATGTGCTGGCCGCCTTTCAACTCCATCCTCAGGATATAGGCCCAAATTTTATATCAAACGTCTGCAATTTCCAAGTCTTCTCCGAGGTGTACCTTCAAGAAGAGCCGTCAGTGGACTTGTTCCGGGATTTTTTCCACTTAAACCGGCGGACAGAGTTTACTGTCGGACCACATCAAGAGCTGGGTGGTGTCAGTATTCAGAAGAGAAGAGACGTGGTCTTTCCTCATGCTGCTCTCCATACACATCCCAAGGACTGGAACCAATCTTGGTTTTATTGCAAGGATACCTTGCCTGAAGGAGAAAACCCACTGCCGGGTTATCGCGAACATCGTCTTCCAGAAGATCATCCTTTGCCACAGCGTCTTAGTTCCTCAGAGCGAGTCCGGTTTGCCCCTCAGCTTGCCAAGCTCAAGGCCTATGGCCAACGGTTTGACTGGGGTCGATTTCGTTCGTTGTTGGCTTGCCTGGAGTATCATCCCTTTGAGCCGGCATTCCGGTCTGATGTGTCAGTATACCAGAAAAACGGATGACCCTCAACGCCATATCGATGTAATGCTTCCTGAGAAGGAAGTTACTGAGTCCGCCAAGAAACTGCTCAATATTTCTATGGAAGAGTGTAGCCAAACCGGATTGGCTCTATACTACAAGAAAAACAAGCTGCCAGCCGTAAGTTTTTTCTGACTTCTTCTGTTTGTTTCTAATCCGTTCATATCAATTATCTTCTATTTATTTTTCCTCTTCTACATAGCCCGACGATCCTTTTTGGAAAAGAAAATCTCAGGACAAGTCAGGTAAACAGCCACGCCGGAAAACATTTGCTGTCAAGAAGAAAAAGGCAGCTGCTGGCTCCGGTTCACATCTGGAGGAGGATGATCCGGATTCTGAGGTATGAGTTGATCCTGATATGTTTTGATCTCTTTTATCTAGATTTATGTTAACAGTGTCTTTTCGCGGGATTTGGTTGAAGGAGATAAAGCGGCAGAAACTGAGGTAATCTCTCTTTCTTTAGATTCTGAACCACCGGTGCCCAAAATTCGTCGGGCATCTCGGAAGTACCCTTTTTCTCATCCCTACGCTCAACTGGACCCTAAATTTCTTTTGAAGAAGCAGCAACATGAAGCCCGCCGGACTACACGCCATAGTGGCCATGTAGTAGAGTCTTCCGGAATATCTCTTACTCTGGCTCGGAGGCGCCGCTCTGAGGTTTTACTTTTTCCAACTCCTCTCCATCCAAAGGCCGGACTTATACGCAAACCACTTAAACCGTCTGATCTTAATTACCAGGAGACACCTTTGTCATCTTCTGGCGAATCAACTGCCACACAGGTCCCTATACTGAAGACTGTACCTGGGTAAGTCTTTTTCCTCATCCGCCTTATATTTGTATTTTTCCTTTATAAATCTGATTGCTTCTTCAATTTATTTCAGCAAGCCCAAACCTAGCAAGAAAGCAAAAGCCAGTAAAGCGGCTGCCGAGACTGCTGCTGCTGATCCGGTGGCTGATCCGGATGAAGTCATCCTTCCAGAGAGCGAGCCCGCAATTCAACTTGATGATCCTGCTCCCATGGACCATGATTACATTTCCGCTCCTGAAGGTACAAATGTAGAAGATGTCCTTGAACCAGTGAGTCTTGTCCGGGCTAGCCCTCCTCGGACTAGCCCGGGCTCCTGCTAGTCCGGCTCGTACTGCTGCTCCTTCACAGCCAGCCACTGCTTCTTCCCCGGATATTCAGATAACCGAGACAGGTTTCACCGCTCCTGCTGAGCCTATCATTTTAGCCAAGCATACTGCTAAAGCGGAGAAGCTTCACCAAGAGAAGGGCAAGTGGAGCACGAACTTGTCCAATTATGCCGAACTGAGTGCCCAGGAACTTTATTCCGGGTATTTGAACCGGCTTCATACCAGCCGCGACTATGAAATGGGCTTGGTTAACATGATGAAAGACAAATACGAGGTACCTTACATGTCTTTGCTTTGCCTTCTTTATACTTCTGCCTTACCATAATAGCCCCCAAGTACCGGTTTAGCTTCATTGTAGGTGAACTGGTACTTCCAAATGTATGAAAATAAACTTACATTAGCCCCCAAGTGCCAGGGGCATAACTTGTTTTATGTGCCTGGGACTTGTCTGAATCTCTCATTTGATATTTCAACTACCCATTAGCCCCCAAGTGTCAAGTAGATAACTTGCTTATGTGCTTGAGACTTGTCTTTAATTGTCATCTTTTGATACTTCAACTGCCCATTAGCCCCCAAGTGTCAAGTAGATAACTTGCTTATGTGCTTGAGACTTGTCTTAATTGTCATCTTTTGATACTTCAACTGCCCATTAGCCCCCAAGTGTCAAGTAGATAACTTGCTTATGTGCTTGAGACGTGTCTTAATTGTCATCTACTCCACTTGATTTTCTTGTAGGCTGACTTGACCCGGAGGGCTGCAGAAATAACCGAGCTCCGGAATAGACTTGTTATCACTGAAACTACTTCTGCCAAGGCCAAAGATGAGCTGCCGTTGAGCTTAACCAATGCTGATCAATTGAAGAAGGATTTTGAAGCGGAGCGGACAGCCTAGGAAGTGCAGAGGAATGCTCTTGAAAAAAGAGCAAAGGATGCTGAAGAAGCCCTTAACCCGGTGACGCAAGAGCTGGCCGGTTTAAGGCAGCAAATAGAGCTTATGACCTCTGCTGTCTTTGGGTACCTTTGCTTTGACTCAATTAGAACCTCGCTGACATAATAAACCGGACGTTGAACCGGATATTCCTTGCCTGCTTATTTGCGCTCGACCACAACTGCAACGCTAACTGCACGGGCATTGGCGGCCACGTATAACAGCAGCGGCTCCTTATCAACAAGGGCGGCAAGGACCAGTGGTTCTGCCAGTTGCCGCTTCAAATCCTCAAAAGCGGTGTTTGCAGCATTGCTCCATATAAACCGGTCTGTCTTTTTTAGCATCTGATAAAGCGGAATTGCCTTCTCTCCCAGACGACTGATGAATCGGCTCAACGCTGTAATCCGGCCGACGATACGCTGGACATCATTGATGCAAGCTGGTTTAGTCAAGGACGTGATTGCCTTGATCTTCTCCGGATTGGCTTCTATTCCTCTGTTTGACACCAAGAATCCAAGGAGCTTGCCAGCTGGAACACCAAAAGCACATTTCTCCGGATTAAGCATCATTTTATAGGCCCAGAGGTTATCAAAGGTTTCCCTGAGGTCCTCTATCAATGTCTCCTCCTTCCTTGACATTACCACGATGTCATCCACATAGGCATGGACATTTTTCCCTATCTGCCCCTTAAGACAGTTCTGTACGCAACGCTGGTAAGTTGCTTGGGCACTCTTGAGCCCAAAAGGCATAGATACGTAGCAAAAAGCACCAAAAGGAGTGATGACGGCTGTCTTCTCCTGGTCTTTAATCGCCATCTTGATCTGATGATACCCTGAATATGCATCTAAAAAACTTAGCCGCTCACATCCTGCCGTAGCATCAATGATCTGATCAATACGGGGGAGAGCAAAAGGATCGGTTGGACAAGCCTTGTTTAAGTCTGTGTAATCCACACACATCCTCCACTTTCCATTTTTCTTTAACACCAGAACCGGATTAGCCAACCACTCCGGGTGGAATACCTCAACTATGAACCCTGCGGCCAAAATCCTGGCCACTTCTTCACCTATAGCCTTGCGCCTTTCTTCGTTGAAGCAGCGCAGATACTGTTTGACCGGTTTGAACTTCGGATCAATATTAAGACTGTGCTCAGCGAGTTCCCTCGGTATACCTGGCATGTCAGAAGGTTTCCATGCAAAGATGTCCCGGTTCTCACGGATGAACTCGATGAGCGTGCTTTCCTATTTAGGGTCAAGGTTAGCACTAATAGTGAATTGCTTGGATGAGTCGCCCGGTACAAAGTCGACTTGCTTGGTTTCCTCTGCCGATTTAAACTTCAACGCCGGATCATGCTCTGTGGTTGGCTTCTTCAACGGGGACATATCTGCCGGATCAACGTTGTCTTTATAGAACTTCAACTCCTCCGTAGCGCATACTGCCTCTGCATAAGCAGCGTCTCCTTCCTCGCACTCCAATGCGATCTTGCGACTTCCATGAACCGTGATGGTTCCTTTGTGACCCGGCATCTTGAGCTGTAGATAAACATAGCACGGTCTAGCTATAAACTTGGCGTAAACCGGCCGTCCAAACAGGGCATGATAGGGGCTCCGGATCTTTACAACTTCAAAGGTTATCATCTCTCACCTGGAATCATGTTCATCTCCAAAGGTAACTTCTAGATCAATTTTCCCAACTGGGTAAGCTGATTTACCTGGCACCACTCCATGAAACACCGTATTTTACTGCCTTAGCTTCTTGTCCGTTAACCCCATGCGACGGAAAGTCTCGTAATATAAGATGTTGATACTGTTGCCGCCGTCCATGAGTACCTTAGTGAATTTGTAGCCACCCACATGTGGTGCCACTACTAAGGCCAACTGGCCCGGATTATCAACCCGCGGCGGGTGATCCTCCCTGCTCCACACAATAGGTTGTTCCGACCAGCGCAGGAATCGTGGTGTTGCCGGTTCAACTGTGTGTACCGCCCGATTTAGGATTTTTTGATCTCGTTTGCACAAACTCGTAGTGAACACATGATATTGTCCACTACTCACCTCCTTCGGAATACTTTGATATCCGGATTGCTGCTGCTGCTGACGCTGCTGATTGCCTTGGTTATTGTGATTACCCTGGCCATGCTGTTGGTTGCCTTGGTTATTGTAACCGCCCTAACCATGCTGATGGTTGCCTTGGTTATTGTAACCACCCTGGCCATGCTGATGGTTGCCTTGGTTATTGTAACCGCCCTGACCATAATGATGGTTGCCTTGGTTGTAGCCATTATTGCCAACATGATATCTTGACCCGGAGCCATTACCCTGGTGACCCGGAGCATGAAACCCGGGACCTGAACCGCCGCCCGGTGGTCCGTTGTTGAATTTGGCCCGGTTCATAGCCTCCATCATGGCCCGACATTGCCCCCATGTATGTTTAGCTGGGGCGTTCCTCCGTGCTGTGCTTTGGGCAAGGCTCGTTCAACTGTTGATCCAAATTAATGAATCCTCCGCCGCTCCGTGGAGGTGGCCTACCCTTGTTGCGTTGAAAGTTTCCTTGAACATTGGTATTGGCCACAAAATCAGAGCTACCCTCTGCTTTTCGCTTACTGTTGAAGCTTGTTCCGACCGGACTAGCCTGCGCCGGTTTACCAGGCTTATTAGCTTTTCCGGACTTATCCCCATCCGCTTCTGGGTATTTAGTGGTGTCAGAGTCCTCATACTTCACCGGAGCGCTCATGAGTGTCCCCATGTCGTTACAATCCCGCTTGAGCCATCCCAGCTTCAGCTTCAGAGACTCGAACCGGCAATTGTTTTCCAGTGTTACTATTGCCGTACTAGGACTGATACCATTCGAGGAGTGTAAGATTTCTGACACTCGCCGCACCCATGCGCTCATAGGCTCTTGCTCTCCTTGTATACATGCCGCTAAGTCTACTACTGACATTGGTTGTTTGCATGTATCCTTGAAATTTTTGATAAACTGGCGGCGCAACTCACCCCATGACCCGATGGAATTAGGTGGTAAGCCCTTTAACCATGTCCGGGCTATACCCTCAAGCATCATGGTGAAATATTTTGCGCATGCCGCTTCATCCACGTCCAACATCTCAATAGCCATCTCATAGCTCTCAATCCAAGCCTCTGGAGCCAGATCTGCTGTATAGTTAGGCACTTTACATGGACCTTTGAAGTCCTTGGGTAACCTTACGCTTCGTAAAGCGAGAATGAGACACTGCACTCCAAAGGAACTCGCCGTGACTCCCGTCTCTGCTGTGGTTGTGTGAACTAGCGTCGTTTGGCGGATGTCCTCGCGGGCAGTAGGTCTAGCCCGGTTCACCGCCTCCTGGGCGCGCGCCTCTGCTCCTGCCGGATTATCTTGTCTGTGACGGTGACGCCTCCGTTCACTACTGGACACCTCCGGTTCATCCCAATGCCTAGTGTAACTCCTGCTGTGGCGGGGTGTTGAATGAAGTCTCTCCCTGCTGTAGGAGTACGCCTGCTGCTGTGTCAACACTGTGTCCAGCAAGTCCTTGACCCTGCGTGCTTCCATCGCCACGGGGGATGTTCCCTCAATGGTTAAAGCGGCCAGGCATGAAGCGGTGGCGATGATGTTATCCAGGGGGTTTGAGTAATGGCCAGGAGGAGTGGGGACGTGCGGCGTGGGTATAACCCGACGATCTTGCTCCGCAATTGGTTGTTGAACCGGTGCACGTGTTGCTGGGGCTCCCCTCCGGTTTACTTCTAAATTATTGCTGGCTCCCGCTCCTGGAGTGCCAAAGAGATTCATCGCCTCATAGACCGGCGGTAGACGAGTCTGATACCTTCTGTTCCTTACTCCCTGCGCAGAGACATGATCCATCCTGAGCCGGAAAGCCTGAGAATCCAGCTCTGCCTGCCTTGTTGCTATCGTAGCCTTTTCTGCATTTAGATCCTGTCCGGCTTGTTCGATCCGGCCCTTCAGCTGAAGGATTTCTGCATCGTGCTGCGCCTTGTCAGTAGGAGCCTCCACTGCTACTGCACGGGTTGTCAACTCCTCCACTAAGGCGGATAGAGCGTCAGAGGGTGAGGGGGCTTGGCCGCTCCCCCCTGCACCAGCCTCTGCTGTGAACGCCCCGGTCACCGTGGGCTGCCGTGCAGATTGCGATCCGGCCATAAAGACAGCCACCCGGTTTGGCGGATCAAAGGGGTCCGGAATACTATCACCATCGGACACACCCTCAGATCGGCTGTCCCGCAACAGATACAAGGATTCAGTCTCTCCGGATGAAGATTCATCGTCGGAATAGACAACTGTCTCGCCACCAGAATCCGATCCGTCCTCAGCTTGGACTCCATGTATTGCTCCAACGAAAACACGCTTCATGGCAGGCTGAATCCGGGCCGATCTCGCACGCTGAGCCGGCTCGACGATGTTGGGGAAGATGTCCGGCTCAGGTCCCGGTTCACCAATCTTGCCGATGAAGACGTGGATGCCGCCGAAGGGAACCCAGTACCCGTATTCGATTGAATCGGCCTCAGGGCCCCAGCCTGCATCATCGATGTAGATCCGGCCGCGGTGACTCTTGGTCATCCGGCCGACCGTGTAGCCCTTGAGTCCTTCAAAGCTGCCCTTCAAGAACTCGAAACCATCGTGCGATAGCCCCACGGTGGGCGCCAACTGTCGTGGAATTAACACGGCAGTTGTCCGGTTTAGAGGACTTAGGTGTGGAGCCATTACGCAGGTTAGCTTGAAGAGGTTAAAAGCACACAAAGGACACAGAGGGTTTATACTAGTTCGGCCCCTTCGATGAAGGTAAAAGCCTACGTCTAGTTCGGTTTGGTATTGTTTGGGCGTCGATGAACAGGGAGCAGATTTCTTGCCTGTCTCTCGACGGATTCTTTCTTGTCCCTGAACCGTCGCCGGGTCGTTCCTTTATATAGGAGGCAACGCCCGGTCCGATTTACAGAGTCCCGAGGCCGGCTCATAATCGTGTCCGTCTCGGTCTCTACTCTTTCTTCCTTGTACCTCAAGTTACATGATAGGATGGATTATAAACCGTAAACTTTACATATGGGCCCTGAGCCTTCATGGGCCGTAACCTCTACTGAGCGTATAACAACACAGCTACATTACCGTAATCCGGATCTCCCTAGCCGGTTTATACCTGCTAGTAATATCCTTGACATAAAGCATTCTTTTCATGATTCATAATCATAGAAATTTTACTACCCCCAACATTAGCAAATTTATTCTCATGAATAGTAGTGGGAGCATCATATGAAAATTGAATACTATAAATTGTTTCCACATTAAAATAGTAATGTTCAGTAAAAGGATATTCAAAATAGTGACAATAATTATCACTACTTCTTATAACATAAGTGTCATCTCAATAATCATCATAAGTAGGAGACGCGCTTTCATCATAATAAATTTGCACATCAAAACTTGGGGGACGGAAAATATTATCTTCAATAAACATAGCATCCCCAAGCTTGTGGTTTTGCATATCACAAGCATAATCACTCTCATCATTAATAATATGAATACCACCAATAGTATAGCAATTATTATCATCACAACCTTCTAAGTTGGTGCCAAAAAGTTTTTGAAAATTATAACAAATATCATTACTTTCCCAATCATAAACATCATTTGGGAGTGATACCTTTTTACCTTTGCTTCTCTGTCTTTTCTTTTCCTTCTTCACATCATGTGTGGGCTTATTAAACCTTTTGGAGCTCCTTATTGATGAGATTGGTTGAATAAAAAGCTCATCCTCGTTACCTGATTCATCATAAGAAAAAATAGGGGGATATTTGGAAACCTCTTCCCCTTCATTAGTATTCTCTTCATCTTCTATTTGTTTTCTTGTCTTTAAGTAATTGGAAATATAAGGATTCTCAATGCAATTCACCGCACAATACATATAAATTTCCTCTAGATCAAAATCAAGAAATCTCTCATGGTTATATGCTGGAATATCCTTAGTTATACATTTCATTTCTTCATATCCCACAAGAAAACTAAGTTCATTATGGTGCGCAAGGGAAATTAAGTCATCACAATTTTTGGACATGATTTGATCATGAAACAATTTGCATTGGAGATTTAAATGACCATGTTCATTGCAAATCACAAGGGTGGCGAGAAAAATTAAATCTTTCAGCACAAACATCTAGCCTCTCTTGCAACCATTTAGTTTCTAAATACTTATGCCTCTTGCAAAATCTATCATCCCTTTTTGGTATGTATTTGCAAACTCTATGCACTCCACAAAAATTAACATGCTTATAAGAAACATTTTCATCATGACTAGTGCAATCATCATTAGTACTATGGATATTCAAAGAACTCATACTAACAACATTGCAATCATGCTCATCATTAAAATATTTAGTGTCAAACATTTTATTGCATTCTTCTTCTAGCACTTTGGCACAATTTTCTTTTCCATCAATTTCACGAAAGAATTTAAAAAGATGAAGCATATGAGCTAACCTCAATTCCACCTCTTTTGTATTTTTCTTTTTATAAACCAAACTAGTGATAAAATAAGAAACTAAAAGATTCAATTGCAAGATCTAAAGATATACCTTCAAGCACTCACCTCCCCGGCAACGGCGCCAGAAAAGATCTTCGTTGACGGGATGTGAGTGCCGCCTACCAAGCCTCCCCGGCAACGGCACAGGAAAAGAGCTTGATGTCTACTACACAACCTTCTTCTTGTAGACTCGTGTTGGGCCTCCAAGCGCAGAGTTTTGTAGGACAGTCGCAATTTTCCCTCAAGTGGATGACCTAAGGTTTATCAATCCGTGGGAGGCGTGGGATGAAGATGGTCTCTCTCAAACAGCCCTGCAACCAAATAACAAATAGTCTCTTGTGTCCTCAACACACCCAATACAATGATAAATAATATAGGTGCACTAGTTATGTGAAGAGATGGTGATACAAGTGTAATATGGATGGTAGATATAGGATTTCGTAATCTGAAAAATATAAAAATATCAAGGTAACAAATGATAAAAGTGAGCACAAACGGTATTGCAATGCTAGGAAACAGGGCCTAGGGTTCATACTTTCACTAGTGCAAGTTCTCTCAACAATGATAACATAATTAGATCATATAAAAATCTCTCAACATGCAACAAAGAGTCACTCCAAAGTCAATAATAGTGGAGAACAAATGAAGAGAATATTGTAGGGTACAAAACCACCTCAAGGTTATTCTTTCTAATCGATCTATTAGGCTATTCCAATAAGTGTCACAAACAGCCCTAGAGTTCATACTAAAATAACACCTTAAGACACACATCAACCAAAACCCTAATGTCACCTAGATACTCCAATGTCACCACAAGTATCCGCGGGTTTGATTATACGATATGCATCACGCAATCTCTGATTCATCTATTCAAACCAACACAAAGAACTTCAAAGAGTGCCCCCAAAGTTTCTACCTGAGAGTCAAGACAAAAATGGATGCCAACCCCTATGCATAAGTTCACAAGGTCACTGAACCCGCAAGTTGATCACCAAAACATACATCAAGTGGATCGCATGAATATCCCATTGTCACCATAGATAAGCACATGCAAGACATACATCAAGTGTTCTCAAATCCTTCAAGACTCAATCCGATAAGATAACTTCAAAGGGAAAACTCAATCCTTTACAAGAGGATAGAGGGGGAGAAACATCATAAGATCCAACTATAATAGCAAAGCTCGCGGTACATCAAGATCATGCCAAATCAAGAACATGAGAGAGAGAAATCAAACACATAGCTACTAGTACATACCCTCAGCTCCGAGGGTGTAGTACTCCCTCCTCATCATGGAGACCGACGGGATGATGAAGATGGCCACCGGTGATGGTTTCCCCCTCCGGCAGGGTGCCAGAACGGGCTCCCGACTGGTTTTTCGTGGCTACAGAGGCTTGCGGCGGCGAAACTCTCGATCTATGTTTATTTTCGGAGGTTTCAGTATTTATGTTAGGACCCCGATCCTAAGTCACACAGGTCTAGCATGTAACACATCATATCACTTTGCGGCCTCACGCACGGTATCCCCACGGGTGCCACCTTACCTGGCCCGGGACCGTTTGCGCATTTTGGCACACGTATATGATAGTGTCGCTAGCATCCCTATGACAGAGAACCCGGGCCGACAAGACTAGTTATAAACCAAAAGTGGCACTAAATTACGGAGACGTGCATACATGACCCAGCAACGAACATGTCGGTCATCAACGTATGAACCGAAGTCGTAGCAAGCTGCAAGGACTTAAAGGAACAACGCGTGACATTTCCCCTAAGGGACAGACATAGGAACAAAGAAGGACACATGCCAGCCGGCCTAAGTGTTCCGGAGCAGTAGCAAGCTACCAAGGCTCAGTGGAAGCACTAGGAGACATTTCCCTGTAAGATAGGCTACCAAAGGTAAATAACTAGGTGTCGGATCCCACACATAGCGATACACATTACACGTACGCATAACTTGCAAGTATGTGCTATACAACATGGCATCACAACATAACTCAACAAATCATATAGATAAGGCCCAGAAGAGCCATCATAACATTTATTACAAACAGAGGTCACATGACCCAACATACAGAGCATACAGGCAACAGAAGCATAACATGTCTGAGTACAGACAGCTACAAATGAAAAAGGCTGAGAATCCTGACTATCTACAAGACCCTCCCAAGGTACAATATCGTAGCTGAGGTAACAAGCTAAACGTCGAAGTCCACGCAGAACCACTAGTGAGACTCAAGTCTCTCTGCGAAAACATAAATTAAGCAAACGTGAGTACAAAGGTACTCAGCAAGACTTACATCAGAACTAGCTACATATGCATCGGTATCAACAAAGGGGGTGGTGGAGTTTGACTGCAGCAAGCCAGCTTTGACTCGGTGGCTATCCTAAACGACGACTGCAAGTAACTCTTTTGAAGTGGCGCACACGATTCCACATATTCACAGATCAATACACCACTATGGATCCGCTCCTGTCTCCCTACGAGAAGGCCATCCATAGCACTCACGCTTATCTTGCGTGTTTTAGAGTATCCACTTTCACTTGTCTATGAACTGTAGAGGTAACCCAAAATTCCATTACCGCGGACACGGCTATTCGAATAGATCATATATAACCCTGCAGGGGTGTACTTCTTCACACACGCTCTCGCCACTTACCGCCATGTACACGTCATGCATCTCGGCAACCTTCAAGCGGAAGCCTGGCGAGGGTGTCGGCCACGACCTGACTAACCACACAAGTCTCTAGTCCAGGTTTATCGCCTATTTGGGTTCCATCCGTGGGGAGATCCGGCCGGGGTGTCGCTCACGGCCCCAAACGATGTGTACAGGGTTCCCGAGCCACCAAACGGGCGACCGGTACACTGTGCCACGTACCTGCCGCGTCACAGCCCACCCCGAGGGTCAGCGCTGCGCACGACCTCCAGTAAACTACAAACACCAGAAACTAGTTGCAACTCCTGGACAGAGGACAAGGGCAGTTAATAAGTCGAGAGAGTCAATTAAGGATCCCAATTTGTGGTAGTAGCTGTTTCATGGATCACAAAACACAGAACTCAGTTCCTGAGGACGACTGCAATGAGACAACCCACCATGTACTCCTACATGGCCTCTCATCGCTACCTTTACAAAATCGTGTTCACACACTTAGCTCTCAACAGTAGGACATATTCACCACATTCCAATTCATCCCCGATGAATCATACCCGACATGACTCTAAGCAATAGCAGGCATAACCAGAAGGCATGAATGAGTAGGCACAACATGGCTAAAACAACTCCTACTCATGCTAGTGGGTTTCAACTATTTACTATGGCAATAACAGGTCATGCAGTGGAAAGGGGTTCAACTACCGCAGCAGGTAACAGTTGAAGCGTTGTTGTCCTAATGCAGTAAAAGAGAGCAAGAGCGAGAGAGTGGGATTGTATCGGAATGCTCACTGGGGTTTTGCTTGCCTGGCACTTCTGAAGATATCATTGGGTCTTCATCGGTGTCATCGATCACATCGTCGGAATATCGTCTACTGAGAGGGGACAAACACCGGCAAACAAGAGAGAACACAATCAATGCAATGCGACAATATGATGCATGATCATGACAAGGCAATATGTTGTTGATTGAGCTAATGCAACTAGCAACAATATTAAATGAAGTTGGTTTGAACCAAAGGTTCAAATGCAAACTCCATATGTGATTATTCAAATGCCATTTATTTGATTTGACCTGATCAGCAGGCATAAGTTGTTCAAACATGCATGAAAATGCCATAAACAGATTCTTCATATTTTCTGATCATTGTTCATATATAAATTATTTTCATCTGAGCTACGGTTGATTTTATATGATTTTTAGAAGTTTTGAATATTTTCTGAAATAAATAAATCTTTTCTGATTTATTTTAAATTCCAGAAAACATTTACTGCGTCAGCATTACGTCACTGTGATGTCACTAGCCAACAGGGGCTAGTCCAAGTCAAACCTGACCAGTGGGCTCCACTGGTCAGTCTCTCAGCACTAACTAATTAAGTTTAACACTAAACTAAAAGTCAACAGGGTCTGGGCCCCACGTGTCAGTGACACATAAAACTAAACACAGTAATTAGCACTTAATTAACAACCTATGCTAAATTAGTCCAACGCCGGCCCCACATGTCATTGACTCAGGGTGGTCAAACCCTGGTCAAGTTGGGTCAAACCCGCCGGCGACTCGACGCCGGCGAGGCCAGACACGGCGGAGAGGCTCGGGATTCCTCCTCCGGCGACCAAATGGCCGACGGAGGGCATCTACTTGCTGCTGACGAACTCGCGCATCGAGTGGAGTAGGTGGTGTGTGCTGAGGTGGCCGGAATCTCGCTGGCGTTGAGGTTTGGAGGCAACAGAGCCACGGGCTCGAGGCAAGCGACAGCTGCGGTGCAAAACACGGGGCGTGGATCGTGGTTTTGGGTTGCTGGGGATGTGCTGAGCACATTCCAGTGCTCGGACGCAGGTGATGGTAACTATGGCCGCGACGGTGGCATGGCCGGCGGCAAGGAGGCTTTCGGCTCCGGTGGAACAACGGCTACGAGCTGCGAACGAGGCAGGTGAGAGAGGGGTTCGGTGTGGGGGCTCATAGTGGACACGCAGAGCAAAACAGCAGGCTCGGGGAGGCGTCGGAGACGGTGAATCGACCGACGAACTCCGGCGAACAGATGCGGTGGTGACGAGCTTGAAGACGACGACATGGTGATCCTCGGCTTGAGTTCGTCGGCGTGGAGAGTAAGCGGACGACAGCGGAGATGCTGGACACAACGGCAGGACGAGGGGTGGCCGATGGCCATGAGAACAGCGAGCGGCGGCAACGAGCTCCACTCGGGTTCTTCTGTTCTTGCGAGACAGAGACGAGGGGGAGGGAAGGAGGCTAGAGGTGTCGGGGGGACTGCGTGGCGCTCATGGAGGAGTCCAGGGCGAAGGGGAGGCAGCCAGGCAGGGTGGAGGTGGCTGGCGTGCGGCGACCACGCGCCGGGCATGCGCGCTCATCCTCCTGGCAAGGAGGAAGACGACAGGGAGGAGGCGGTGGCGGGCTGGGCCTGCTTGCTGGGCTGGGCTGGCCACAGTGTCGGCCACCAGGTAAGCCCAGGTAGGTCTCTCTCTCTCTCTTTTCTCATTTTTGTTTCTGTTTTCTATTTTTGCTTCTGTTTTGAATTTGGTTTACTAACCAAATTATTTTTGCAGCTTCTGGAAACTTTTGTGGATGTAAAAAGGTTTATCCCAGAGCTCCACAAGAAGTCTCAGAGTTATTGGGGCAATAAAAATATTTATAGGATTTATTTGCTCCAACTCAAATACATTAGTGCATTAAATCAAAGCCCAAACAATTCCCCAAAAATGTTCAGTATTTTTGGTTTGGATCAAAACCCTTGCCAAAATTATCAAACATTGATGAAAGAATTTTTGGGTTTATTTGAAATATTTTTAGGTTGGACCTGTTTGGTTTGCTATGGTGCTAGGGTTTACTCAACCCCATTTCAACTTTCTGAAAACTTAAACATGATGCAGGCAAGACGCAAACACTAGGCAGTACCAGAAGCTAGGGATGTGACAACTCACCCCCACTAAACAAGAATCTCGTCCCGAGATTCAAGCGTAGGGTTAGAAAACAGAGGGACAAAAGGCTAACACAATCTTCATGATCCAAATGTCCTTCATATGAATGTTGATTGCTTTCATCATGTTGGTCTGGACATCCTTGCTTTCGAGATCTTTGTCCAACACAGAGACGACGAAAGAAATTCTACAAAATTGATCTTTTGAAAGATCGACAACACAATATCAACTCATAGAGGGAGACGTTGAAACATCCCTTGAGCTGAGACACGGAACACACATCTAGAGGAATGGAGTGAAACAAATGATGAAGATTCACTTGGCAGGCAATAATTCCACACCTAAGAAGATGGTGATCGAGGTCACCAAACGGGGCACCTTAGAGAAGGTGACTCGTAGAATTATTCCCTTAAGTGGAAAAAAGAATTACTTTTGATATAGAGATCATTGAAATCCTCTATACCAGCCTAAGGCGATCACCAACGATCGTTTGACGGAGTTCGGGAGAACGACATACTCCGATTAAAAGGGATGATGTGGACTTCCTTGTTGAAGACAATGCAATGAGTGATTTTTCCTTATCACCGGAAATGGATGGAACCTATGGTAGAATGGCACATTGGCGGTGCAAGCTAGGAACAAAATGCAAATGCTGGGAATGATTCTGGTAATTGGGAAGAAACCCAATAGTAGAGGGCGAATCTACTCTTTGAGAGGTTATAGCATAACCAAGAACACTGGGAGCAATCCCGGTTAGTGCGAGAAATAACACCTAGTGCTTGTGCGTGCTCTCAAGAACTTGAGCATTCCCATATGCATCAAGGTTTTACCAATATCCGTGTCAAGGATCCTGGCAACACAACATACTACCATGATGAATAATGATGGATCGTGTAGATGCAAAGGAAGATAACACCTTCTCGGATTTCACCTTAGCGAGGCCAAGGGGATGAAATCTGGATGACCGACCGAGAGACATTTAGCACTCTGCTTCTAATGTTCTCCTTGATGTGCTAGCTCAACCCATACTAGATATGGTTTGAAATCTAGAACATCAAGTAAAAGGTCGGACTTCAGGAGCACAAAAATCCATAAGGAACAACTAGGGAGTAAATCCTACGAAATCCTTATGGGGAGGTGGCCAACTTCTTTAATCAAGATTCTACAACAATAGGTCTTCCGGCTGGGTGTGTTGGCCACAATATCCACTTTACCGGTTATCGAGAGACCAATATTATAGTTCTTGGAAAAAGCTCCAACCATCATATCTGCGTGAGATTCAGTTCTGGTTGGTGTCAGAATATTCCAGACTCATCGAGTCTAGAAAGAAAAATGAAAGTTTGCAACCCAAATCGACGAGACGACGTTGCGGGATTCTCGGGAATGAACTACGATAGCAAGCTCCAAAAGATGAGCTGGTTCTGCTACAAAACATGTGAACACGTTGTCCAAAACAAGCATGACCATGTAGTAGTCTTATGATAAAACACTACCGAGTTCAGGTTAGGAACCATCATCACGGATAAGGACGTCCCTGCATAAGGCATGCTCTTAAGAAGGAGCTCCTTCTCCTTAAACAAATCAATCAGTGGCTTGGTGTGCTAGGGATACATATAGAGTGAAGGTTTCAAGTCTCCAAACCACAGAATACTTCGCACGTATGCATGACTAACTTGGGATGATTCCACAAGAAGCAAACAACTTTCTCGAACTCACGGTGGCAACTTACATCAATTACACATGAATTAGGGAAAGTCTCTCCTCTCATCGAACATATACCTCATGAAAGGGACACGAAGGTAATGCTTACAAAGTTTACAACACTAGCTTAATGTCCGACAAAGTCATGGATGAGATAAGGATGTTTGTTGATGCTCTCAACAATAATCCATCCAGGTTTCCATATAGATGGAATTCCATGACAATGTGAACAAAGTGATAGCATTGGTCAGACCAAAAGATTTAACGGTGTATGCTCGAGGGATCAACCACGAGTAAGACAACATTATGAATACCATTGGTTCTAATTTGACTTGACGATAGCCCACACTCAAATCAAAGTTTGGACAAGACAATAGATCCAACAATTGATCACGAGGATCAATCGATCAAGATATCATCTTTCTTCAACACACATACACAAAACATATCCCTTGGAAGGAACTAAGTCAGGCAAGCTTTTATCTTCCAACTCTCCAAGTTGTCGTTTAGCTTAACCGACTAGCTCAGGATATCCAACACAGATTCTTGGAGAAA
The DNA here is from genome assembly GCA_902687465.1 of Secale cereale. NCBI lineage: Eukaryota > Viridiplantae > Streptophyta > Magnoliopsida > Poales > Poaceae > Secale > Secale cereale. Next base: position 475,815,017 of record LR738711.1, on the reverse strand, counting down.
GGGTGGTTTAGAGATAAACCAGCTTGATCACGAGCTCAACATAACGGTCAGGGAGCAACCTGGTAATACTTCTGAGAAGATATTCGGAAAATCACGGACCACCGCTATGTTACTAAGCTCGAGATCAATCTTGCTTTTCAGGGCAGGATGATATGATCAAGTGAGCGAGGGATTGACACAATCCTAACTCACTGATCAAAGAGTGCACCAGGAAAGATGTACTAGTAGCACGATCAATCTTAGAATGATAATTTGGTAACCAACACACTAAGAATGAGATTATCGTCCATTTTCTACCAAGCAACAGGGTTGCTAGGAGTATTGATTTCACACATCACAATTCACTTGTCAGTATTCCGGTTACAATAACACGAAGACCGAGGAATAAACAATGATGGTGAGAAGTATCACTGTATCAAGAGTTCATAGGAGGTGGAATTCCCATGACATTCTTGACATAAAGATGGTAATGCTCCAAGATAGAACAGATTAGAAGTTGTATTAGCATTCTCCATCTGCGAAGTACAACTTCTTTGACCCAATTCCTGGATATGGATAAGGTACCGGAGTTTGTTTCTCCTAGTCATTCCAGAATAGAATGGCTTGACGGACCACAAGAGTAAAAGGCATCGATGAACACGAGTGCACAACTACTCCTGACTATCAACTGATAGACGAGGGTCATAATACAACTAGAAAGGAACAACTCAAAGGAACATATAACTTTCTGAGTTGTGAATGCATAGATCAGTATGTCGAACTAGTTCAGCATGTTTCTTCCGGATAATCCATCCAGAAAGGTAGGACTGGCAGAGTCACGATATGAATGGCGTACTACTCAGGAGCACTCTGGTTGTGATCTTTTGGTTCAGGAGAACTTCTACCAAGGATGGTTCATGGTATTTGGAATAATGATATACCACGGACCTCGAGGACTATCACAAGGTTACTAATATCCTAAAGGGACGAGCAAATACTACCAACAGGAGGTAAGTGGAGTGAATCTTGGGTTCAAGAACCCAGCAATAGAATGCCTACTAACTAAATGGAATCACGGGATGCTTTCGAGAATAATGGCCAGAATCATCACACTGGGAATATAAAGCATTGCTAGATTACTGGTGATCTTCTAAGACACCTAGGTCATAATAATAACTCCAACATATATGTCGAGGTAACAGAGTACCTCAACACACTGACTAGTGTGCTTAGTCTGGCCCAAAGGAACATCGAAACATGAAGGAAAGGTTTGCAAATGCATCAGACTATTTAGAAACCTGGGATGACTCGGACAGCATAACGGTTGTAAATGCTCGAAAATTACCTTGAGACTCATGCACAAAGATAGCATAACCACTCAACTTCATAATGTCAAGGTTCTGAGACCAATAGTTAAACAAACAGAAGTAGTAGAAACTGAACTGAGGGTTGACTCCACAATTAACGTGATCCTAATAGACAGAAGAGGAAGCCTAGTTCCTTAACCCCCGTAGAAAATAAGAGGACGACACAGATCAGAAGGTCATAAGGTAAAGGAGTAAAAGATCCTTACGTTCCCTTCCACAATCAATTCCCTTAATATAACTAAAGAGTTTCTAGACACAACTTTGACCAGTTTGGCTTACTAATCCTACAGGCAGTCAGACTTTGATACCAAAGCTGTCAGGACCCCGATCCTAAGTCACACAGGTCTAGCCTGTAACACATCTATCACTTTGCGGCCTCACGCATGGTATCCCCACGGGTGCCACCTTACCTGGCCTGGGACCGTTTGCGCATTTTGGCACACGTATATGATAGTGTCGCTAGCATCCATATGACAGAGAACCCGGGCCGACATGACTAGTTATAAACCAAAAGTGGCACTAAATTACAGAGACAGGCATACATGACCCAGCAACGAACGTGTCGGTCATCAACGTATGAACCCAAGTCGTAGC
>LR738711.1:475533524-475813030 GCA_902687465.1 Secale cereale | reverse complement strand
CATTTCACCAAAGCTGTTAGGACCCCGATCCTAAGTCACACAGATCTAGCCTGTAACACATCATATCACTTTGCGGCCTCACGCACGGTATCCCCACGGGTGCCACCTTACCTGGCCCGGGACCGTTTGCGCATTTTGGCACACGTATATGATAGTGTCGCTAGCATCCATATGCCAGAGAACCCGGGCCGACATGACTAGTTATAAACCAAAAGTGGCACTAAATTACAGAGACAGGCATACATGACCCAGCAACGAACGTGTCGGTCATCAACGTATGAACCCAAGTCGTAGCAAGCTACAAGGACTTAAAGGAACAACGCGTGACATTTCCCCTAAGGGACAGACACAGGAACGAAGAAGGACACATGTCGGCCAGCCTAAGTGTTCCGGAGAAGTAGCAAGCTACCAAGGCTCAGTGGAAGCACTAGGAGACATTTCCCTGTAAGATAGGCTACCAAAGATAAATAACTAGGTGTCGGATCCCACACATAGCAATACACATTACACGTACGCATAACATGCAAGTATGTGCTGTACAACATGGCATCACAATATAACTCAACAACTCATATAGATAAGGCCCAGAAGAGCCATCATAACATTTATTACAAACAGAGGTCACATGACCCAACATACAGAGCATACAGGCAACAGAAGCATAACATGTCTGAGTACAGACAGCTACAAATGAAAAAGGCTGAGAATCCTGACTATCTACAAGACCCTCCCAAGGTACAACATCGTAGCTGAGGTAACAAGCTAAACGTCGAAGACCACGCGGAACCACTAGTGAGACTGAAGTCTCTCTGCAAAAACATAAATTAAGCAAATGTGAGTACAAAGGTACTCAGCAAGACTTACATCAGAACTAGCTACATATGCATCGGTATCAACAAAGGGGGTGGTGGAGTTTGACTGCAGCAAGCCAGCTTTGATTCGGTGGCTATCCTAAACTACGACTGCAAGTAACTCTTTTGAAGTGGCGCACACGAGTCCACATATTCACCAATCAATACACCACTATGGATCCGCTCCCGTCTCCCTACGAGAAGGCCATCCATAGCACTCACGCTTATGTTGCGTGTTTTAGAGTATCCACATTCACTTGTCTATGAACTGTAGAGGTAACCTAGAAGTCCATTACCGCGGACACAGCTATTCGAATAGATCATATATAACCCTGCAGGGGTGTACTTCTTCACACACGCTCTCGCCGCTTACCGCCATGTACACATCATGTATCTCGGCAACCTTCAAGCGGAAGCTTGGCGAGGGTGTCGGCCACGACCTGACTAACCACACAAGTCTCTAGTCTAGGTTTATCGCCTATTTGGGTTCCATCCGTGGGGAGATCCGGCTGGGGTGTCGCTCACGGCCCCAAACGATGTGTACAGGGTTCCCGAGCCACCAAACGAGCGACCGGTACACCGTGCTACGTACCTGCCGCGTCACAGCCCACCCCGAGGGTCAGCGCTGAGCATGACCTCCAGTAAACTACAAACACCAGAAACTAGTTGCAACTCCTGGACAGAGGACAAGGGCAGTTAATAAGTCGAGAGAGTCAATTAAGGATCCCAATGTGTGGTAGTAGCTGTTTCATGGATCACAAAACAGAGAACTCAGTTCCTGAGGACGGCTACAATGAGACAACCCACCATGTACTCCTACATGGCCTCTCATCTCTACCTTTACCAAATCGTGTTCACACACTTAGCACTCAATAGTAGGACATGTTCACCACATTCCAATTCATCCCCGATGAATCAGACCTGACACGACTCTAAGCAATACCAGGCATAACCAGAAGGCATGAATGAGTAGGCACAACATGGCTCAAACAACTCCTACTCATGCTAGTGGGTTTCAACTATTTACTGTGGCAATGACATGTCATGAAGTGGAAAGGGGTTCAACTACCACAGCAGGTAACAGTTGAAGCGTTGTTGTCCTAATGCCGTAAAAGAGAGCAAGAGCGAGAGAGTGGGATTGTATCGGAATGCTCAATGGGGTTTTGCTTGCCTGGCACTTCTGAAGATATCATCGGGTTATTCATCTGTGTCATCGATCACATCGTCGGAACAACGTCTACTGAGAGGGGACAAACACCGGCAAACAAGAGAGAACACAATCAATGCAATGTGACAATATGATGCACGATCATGACAAGGCAATATGCTGTTGATTGAGCTAATGCAACTAGCAACCATATTAAATGAAGTTGGTTTGAACCAAAGGTTCAAATGCAAACTCCATATGTGATTATTCAAATGCCATTTATTTTATTTGACCTGATCAGTAGGCATAAATTGTTCAAACATGCATGAAAATGCCATAAACAGATTCTTCATATTTTTCTGATCATTTTTCATGTATAAATTATTTTTATCTGAGCTACGGTTGATTTTATATGATTTTTAGAAGTTTTGAATATTTTCTGAAATAAATAAATCATTTCTGATTTATTTTTAATTCCAGAAAACATTTACTGCGTCAGCATTACGTCACTGTGATGTCAGCAGTCAACAGGGGCTGATCCAGGTCAAACCTGACCAGTGGGCCCCACTGGTCAGTCTCTCAGCACTAACTAATTAAGTTTAACACTAAACTAAAAGTCAACAGGGTCTGGGCCCCACGTGTCAGTGACTCATAAAACTAAACACAGTAATTAGCACTTAATTAACAACCTAAGCTAAATAAGTCCAACGCCGGCCCCACATGTCATTGACTCAGGGTGGTCAAACCCTGGTCAAGTTGGGTCAAACCCGCCGGCGACTCGACGCCGGCGAGGCCAGACACGGCGGAGAGGCTCGGGATTCCTCCTCCGGCGACCAAATGGCCGACGGAGGGCATCTACATGCTGCTGACGAACTCACGCATCGAGTGGAGTAGGTGGTGTGTGCTGAGGTGGCCGAAATCTCGCCGGAGTTGAGGTTTGGCGGCGACAGAGCCATGGGCTCGAGGCAAGCGACAGCTGCGGTGCAAAACACGGGGCGTGGATCGTCGTTTTGGGTTGTTCGGGATGTGCTAAGCACATTCCAGTGCTCGGACACAGGTGATGGTAACTATGGTTGCGACGGTGACATGGCCCGTGGCGAGGAGGCTTTCGGCTCAGGTGGAACGACGGCTACGAGCTGCAAACGAGGCAGGTGAGAGAGGGGTTCGGTGTGGGGGCTCACAGTGGACACGCAGAGCAGAACAGCAGGCTCGGGGAGGCGTCGGAGACTGTGAATCGACCGGCGAAGTTCGGCGAGCAGATGCGGTGGTGACGAGCTCGAAGACGACGACGTGGTGATCCTCGGCTTGAGTTCGACGGCGTGGAGAGTAAGCGGACGATGGCGGATATGCTGGACACAACGGCAGGACGAGGGGTGGCCGGTGGCCATGAGAACGGCAAGCGGCGGCGACGAGCTCCGCTCGGGTTCTTCTGTTCTTGCGAGACAGAGACGAGGGGGAGGGAAGGAGGCCAGGGGTGTCGGGGGGGAGTGCGTGGCGCTCATGGAGGAGTCCAGGGCGAAGGGGAGGCAGCCAGGCAGGGTGGAGGTGGCCGGCGTGCGGCGACCATGCGCCGGGCACGCACGCTCATCCTCCTAGCAAGGAGGAAGATGACAGGGAGGAGGCGGTGGCGGGCTGAGCCTGCTTGCTGGGCTGGGCTGGCCACAGTGTCGGCCACCAGGTAAGCCCATGTAGGTCTTTCTCTCTCTCTGTTCTCATTTTTGTTTTTTTCTATTTCTGCTTCTGTTTTGAATTTGGTTTACTAACCAAATTATTTTTGCAGCTTCTGGAAACTTTTGTGGATGTAAAAAGGTTTATCCAAGAGCTCCACAAGAAGTCTCAGAATTATTGGGGCAATAAAAATATTTATAGGATTTATTTGCTCCAACTCAAATACATTAGTGAATTAAATCAAAGCCCAAACAATTCCCCAAAAATGTTCAATATTTTTGGTTTGGATCAAAACCCTTGCCAAAATTATCAAACATTGATGAAAGCATTTTTGGGTTTATTGAAAATATTTTTAGGTTGGACCTGTTTGGTTTGCTTTGGTGCTAGGGTTTAGTCAACCCCATTTGAACTTTCTGAAAACTTAACCATGATGCAGGCAAGATGCAAACACTAGGCAGTACCAGAAGCTAGGGATGTGACAACTTATAGGATTTTTTGGCGTTGGGGACAAGTCAGGGGGACCTACAAGGCGGCCACAAGGTAGGGGGCGCGCCCTAGGTGGCATGCCCTCCACCCTTGTGATGGCCTTGTGGCTCTTCTGGTCCACCTCCGGTGCTCCGTGGGCTTCTTTTCGTCCATAAATAGTCACCGTAAATTTTTGTTCCGTTTGGTATTCCTTTTCTATGTAACTCAAAAACAAGGAAAAACCAGAAACTGGCACTAGGGTCTGGGTTAATAGGTTAGTCCTAAAAATCATATAAAATAGCATATAAATGCATATAAAACATCTAAGATAGATAATATAATAGCATGGAATAATAAAAAATTATAGTTATGTTGGAGACGTATCAGTAATGAAGGCATTCTCCATCACTTATATTACTTGACACAATTGGGTCAGTCTGTTGTTTGAGTACAATCTGAAGCCCTGTGATGAACTGCAGTTTGTTTTAACAAACACGCCACAATTAGTCCTTCTTGCGATTAAAAGAAGTGAATTAAAAGACTGGATCCAGGTCACGGAGCCTAGCAAAGTTAGAAAGCTGAATTACGAAATCATAGCAGACCAGAGACGATTGTTGTTGTCTCACACATCGGTACCACCTTCAGCATCGGATCAAGCATCGGCACCTGCTCCGACGACACTGGCTCTAGCATAGACAGCAGCAGCAGCTAATTCTGATCCACTAGAGGATTGGGCATTGACCACGTCAGCGGATTAGGCTGATCTACCAGAGGATCGGGCACCTGCTCTTACACCGGCACCAGCTCCACAAGGAGCACCATCTCTGGCAGCAGCAGCGGCATTACCAGTCGCACCGGCACGGGCACCAGCAACGGCTCCGGCACCTGCACCAACACTTCAAGTTGCACTTGCATTTGCTCCGGCATGTGCGGCGGCAACGGAACGACCACTTGCATCGGCAACTGACTGGGCTGCTGTCGATGCAACAAACCCTCGGTCTGTTGCCCAGACTATGCACAGACGCAAGGACAATATTGAAGCACCAACCCAAGTCAGAGTATAAGAAAACAACAGATTCAGAGTACCAGCTCAGAGCAGAGATACCAAGGCCAAGCCAAAGAAGCAAGACATCACCAAGAGAAGGGTCCTCCTTGCCGGGCAGGCGAGCCCGGCAAGGGGCGATGCCACCCCCGGAAGCAGATAACAGAGACACCCCGATAGGGCTTACCGAGGGCTCGCGGAGGCCAAACAACCTCACTAAGCACTCAAGCGCGACCCACGTCCTCAATCAATGCGGTGTCAAGCCGCAAGATGATTAAGTGGCAGCCATTAGCCACATGGCAGCCAGTTCCTACAAGAAGAACCCACAAATGACAACTGTCATGCGACGTGTCAAGAAGACAGGCGCGGAGCTGGCAAGAAAGCCCGGCAAGCCTTGCCGGGCAACCAGTGATGTGACACTAAGTGGTGCATTTAATGCACCCTGTCAGCCCGCGGAGTTAGGTATGATAGCACTGTTTGTTATCATGTTAGTGCATAATGACTACTTTGCCACTGTGGTCGGCCCTTGATCTATAAAAGGAGGGCCATGGCAACCGTAGAGAGGGTTGGAAAATAAAGAAACCCACACCACCGTATGCGCGTAGTCACTACTGCCCAAGGGCAACCCTTGCCGGGCGAGTGTACTATGCTCCACCACCACCATTCCATCATCAATCCACCAAAGCAGGAGTAGGATCTTATGCCTCACGGCAGCCCGAACATGGGTAAATTGCTTGTGTGTTTCCCGTCGTGCTGCCGTGCGCTGATCTACTCTTTGTGCAATGCGACGTCCCCCTACCGAACCAGCAAGGGGCCTCCTGGTCCCATAGGTGGCCGTGGATACCCCGCAACATCTTTGGCGCGCCAGGTAGGGGGCTCGCTTGCACGAACCTAAAAGCATGCGCAGCGCGTCATCATCATCGCCATCTCCATCTTCGACGACGCCATAAGATATGGCGCCCAAGAAGAAGTGTGGTGCTTCTGCCCATCCATCCACCTCGAAGGCTCTGCCGCCCACGGCCTCTAATGCCGCGGGGGACGCGGATGCGAGCCTAGACGTGAATGCTGCTGGGGACGTGGTTGGAGCAGGCGGCGCTATCACCACGTCCCCCACGGCCGATGCAAGGGCAGGAGACGTCATGAGAGAACAGCATCAACAGCGCCGACGGCCACGTTCCCTAAGGTGTGGGTGAGGGGATCACTCCATCCGCACCCCCTCCTCCCACCGACGGACACAGCCGCAGAAACGGCGCTCGGTCTAGGACAAGCCATAGCCCTCCGGTCGTCCCCACTACGGGGGCGAACACAACACATGTGCCTCCTCCCGGACGAGCCTCTGCGCTCAACGGAGCCGCTGATCCTCGAGCACGTCCTGGCCAAAATCAAGCCCCTGTGGATAGGCAACAGGGAGACGCGCGCGTCATCTCAGGATGCCGCGACGACCTCCGCCAGACCAACGGGAGAGGCGGCCTCATCGTCGACGAGCCTGCGTTCGGTGTTGGTGGGTGCCTACCATTCGAGGTCGGCTACCCTGCCTTCACGCAAGAACTATGGCAAGTATGTTGGCCGTCCGTCCGCACATTCAAGCCAGAGATACCTGAGAAGTACGACGGGAGACTGAACCCGACAGAGTTCTTGAGTATCTACAACATCATTGTTCAAGCTGCCGGGGGAAGAGACGAGAAGGTGTTCGCCAACTACTTCCCTTTGGCCCTCAAGTCCAATGTGAGGTCTTGGCTGATTGCACCTACCAGAGGGCTCCATTTTGTCATGGGCAGACCTGTGCCAAGAGTTCATCGGCGCTTTCACCGGTGGCCACCAGGAGTCCGGCAGGCCCAGCGACCTGCAACTTCTTCAGCGGAAGGAAGGGGAAACTCTCCGTAACTATTTACAGAGATTCAGTAAAGTTCATAGAAATATTCCAAATATCCATCTGGTAGCCGTCATAGCAGCTTTCCAGTCCAATGTGCGCAATTGTCGCATTCGTTCCAAGATGAAGGTGCGGTTGCCCAAGACTGTGCATGAGCTATACACACTGGTGGATAAGTGTGCTTGGATGGAGGAAGGAAGGAAGTTGCCCGGGGAGGAAGATTGCATCAATCTTGATTTAGAGGATGAGGATGAATCAACCAGTCAGAGAAAGGGCAAGTAGCGCAATAAGAAGCCAAGAGACAAAGCAGTGATGACTGTGGAAGGGTCAGGCACACCTAGTACCGGCTAGAAGGCCAAGGCAGAGGACCCCGGCAAGGAAGCTGCCGCGTGCGCTGCCTATCGGGAAGCCGTTGTCGCTGACAAAGCTGGGAAGGGTAATGGGTCATACTACAAGATCCATCGGACCAAGGGCCGTAACCTTCATGAGTGTTACCAGGTTGAGCAGCTTGTCAAGAAGCAGAGAGCAGAATATGATAAGCGTGACAAGGAAAAGGGTCCGAACGTCGCTGGTGGTAAGGGCCGAGGCTGTGAAGCAAACCGCCCCAGCAAACCCTTTCAGAACCAAGGAAAACCCGCCAGGGGTCAAGAGAAGGAATTATGTGATAATGTGAGTGATGGAGGGGATGAAGAGGAAACCAGTGAGTAGGAGTTTCAGAAGGCCACTAACGCCCTGTGCATTGATGGGAGTGCATCTTTGCACACCTCTCACTGCCAGCTCAAGTGGTGGGCACGAGAGATCAATGTTGTGGAGCCAGTGCCAGTGGCCCCGAAGCCGCTCAAATGGTCCCGCAGGCCTATCATCTTTGACGAGGAGGATCACCCTGGCCGCACCATTGTGGTAGGGTGTTTGCCATTGTTGGTCTCCCCAACAATTCGCAACCTCAAGGTCACAAAGATGCTAGTGGATGGCAGGGTTGGGTTGAATCTGATCTCCCCGGCAGTCATCAACAAGCTTCAGATAGGAGAAGAAGAGCTAGAGGTTACCGGCACGTTCCAAGGAGTCAATCCCGGCAGGAGCCATTCCAAGGGAAAGATTACACTGCCGGTGATGTTTGGGGGAGAACTGAACTATCGGACCGAGAAGATTGTGTTTGATGTGGTTGATCTCCCCCTGCCATACAATGGGATTTTTGGACGCCCGGCCCTGGCCAAGTTCATGGCAGCATCCCACTATGCTTACAACACTTTGAAGATGCCTGGGCCACTGGGGGTCATCACTATCCCATCAGACGAGAAGGATGCAATTATCTGTGTGGATAGGATGTACCAGGATGCGGTTGCAGCAGAGGCAACGGTAGCCGCAGTTCCCGCCAAGGAAAGCACAGGAAAGGAAAAGAATGGTAGGACCTCAGGCAAGGAGTCCGGGAAGCGTGACCCCTCCAAGTGCACGACACCCGTTGATGATGTGCCGAAGTGTTCCAATAGCAAGAGAACCAAGGTTGCTGCACCCCAAGTGAGAAAGGTCCCGGTAGGGCTGGCTGTCATTGATGGTACTTTCACTATCAGCGCCACCCTCGATCACAAATAGGAAAGCGCGCTCGTTGCCTTCCTGAGGGCGAATATAGATGTGTTTGCCTAGCAACCATCAGATATCCCCAGTGTTCCCAGGGAAGTAATCGAGCACCACATTGCTGTATGCCAACACGCCCGACATGTGAAGCAGAAAGTCTACAAGCAGGCCTTGGAGAGGCAACATTTCATTACCGAAAAGATCAAGAAACTGGAGGCAGCTGGTTTGGGCAGAGGAGTACTGCACCCTACTTGGTAAGCAAACCCAGTGGTAGTCCGAAAGGCTAATGGGAAGTGGAGGCTTTGCGTTGATTTTAGAGATCTCAACAAGGCTTGCCAAAAGGATCCATTCCCTTGCCACGCATCGACCAGATTGTGGATTCCACTTCAGGTTGTGATTTTCTCTCCTTTCTAGATGAATATTCCGGGTATCACCAGATCTTCATGTCCAAGGAAGAGGAAGAGAAGACGTCATTCATTACTCCATGTGGTACGTACTACTTTATCTGCATGCCATTCAGATTAAAAAGTCTTGGGTCAAGTTTTGCAAGGGCAGTCCAGATTGGTTTTGAACCATAGTTGCACAGAAATATAGAAGCTTATATGGATGATATCGTGATCAAGACCAAGGATAAGGCCACCCTTATCCAAGATTTAGAGGAGACATTTGCCAATATGTGCAAGATCAATTTGAACCTCAATCTGGAGAAGTATGTGTTTGGTGTTCCCTTCGGCAAGCTGCTTGAGTTCTTCGTGTCCCACCGGGGGATCGAAGCCAACCCCGACAAGATCAGACCCATTGAGTAGATCCAAGCACCAAGGACAGTTAACGATGTGAGTCGCTTAACAGGATGCATTGCTGCACTAAGCAGATTCATCTCCAAGTCCGCCGAGCATGCCATGCTGTTCTTTAAACTTTTGAAGAAGGCAGGGCCTGTGAAGTGGACCCCGGAAGCAGATGCAGCCCTGCAAGAGTTAAAGGCCTACCTCTCTTCTGTGCCTACCTTGGTTGCTCCCAAACCCCAAGAGCCGTTGTTGTTATACTTTGCGGCAACCAACCAAGTGGTCAGTGCAGCCTTGGTAGCACAACGAGAAGTGGAAGATACAGAAAGCAAGTACAACACGGCAGAGTCGGAAGAGAATCAGGACAGTAATGAGCACAACAACGAGAGCAACCCCAAGGACACGACAAGGAAGAAAGTGGTGCAGCGCCCAGTGTACTTTGTCAGCTCCTTGTTACAGGGGGCTAGATCGAGGTACTCTTGTGTGCAAAAGTTGATCTTTGGTCTCGTTATGTCCTCAAGGAAACTGCACCACTACTTCCAAGCCCATGAGATCATGGTTGTCACTCGTTTTCCGTTGCAAAGGATACTTCGAAACCCTGAGGCTACTGGCAGAATAGTGGAGTTGGCTTTGGAGTTATCCAGCTTTGGATTGAAGTATGAGAGCACATCAACTATTCAAAGCAGGGCATTGGCAGAGTTTATTGCAGAATGGACGCCAACCCCTGATGAGGAGATAACAGAGACAGCTATCCCCGGCAAGGAATCACCCCAAGAATGGATTATGTATTTTGATGGTGCTTTTTCCCTACAAGGTGCAGGAGCTGGCGTGCTTCTTGTTGCCCCCTCCGGGGAGCACTAGAAGTACGTCGTCCAAATGCATTTTGCCCGGGAAGAAGCCACCAACAATATAGCAGAGTATGAAGGGCTCCTTGCCGGGCTCAGAATTGCAGCAGATTTGGGAATTAAGAAATTGATTATTTGAGGAGATTCACATCTTGTGGTGAGACAAGTCAACAAAGATTACCAAAGTCCATTGATGGAGGCATACGTTGAGGAAGTGAGGAGATTGGAGGAGCACTTTGATGGGCTGCAAACAGAGCACGTACCCCATGCAGAAAACAACATAGCTGATCACCTGTCAAAGTGTGTTGCGCGGAAGCTTCATATGGAACTAGGAACTTTTGTTCCCCGTCTCTCTCAGCCCTCTCCATCCCCAGCAACAATGGCCCGGAAAAGGAGAAAGTTGGACTACGGTAAGCCTCTCCCAGCAGAGCCGTCCACTCCCAGCAGAGACCCTTCCGGAAACAACTCCACACAGCCTGCCGGACCACCCCCTCCAGTCGGGAAAATGGACCCCGCAAACAAGGCTGGTGGTCCCGCAGCAGAGGAGGTGCCACTAGTCCTCGTTGCCAAGCCACAGGCTCCAGCTTGGGCAAGGCACATTGTCCACTTCCACCAAACCAGAGAACTCCCCGGCGACCAAGATGAAGCTAAAGAAGTACCCCAAAGGGCCAGTATGTATCAGTTTGTTGATGACACTCTATACAGAAGGAGGCCCAACGGTGTGAAATTGAAGTGTGTCTCCTGGGAGGATGTAAAGGTACTGCTGGCTGAGATTCATAGAGGAATGTGCGGCTCCCACACTGGATCAAGGGCATTAGTTGGGAAAGCATTTCGGCAAGGATTCTATTGGACCACAGCCCCCCAAGATGCAGTTGAGCTCGTCATGACATGTGAAGCCTGTCAGTTCCATTCCAAGAAAATACACCTGCCTGCCCAAGCTCTTCAAACAATCCCTCTCTCATGGCCATTTTTGGTCTGGGGGCTCGATATCCTCAGCCCCATCCCCGAAGCAACCGGGGCCTTTGAATTCTTGTTCGTTGCCATTGACAAGTTTAGAAAGTGGCCGGAAGTGACTGTCGTGAAAAAGGTGACTGCTCAGTCAGCTATCAAGTTCCTGAAAGAATAGGTGTGTCGTTCTGGAGTTCCGGCAAGGAACATCACCGACAACGGCACACAGTTCACGAGCCACGCCTTCATGAAATATGTTCATACCCTCGGAAGCAAGATCTCATTTGCTTCTGTGGCACACCCCCGGAGCAATGGACAAGCTGAGAGGGCGGATGCTAAAGTGCTGCATGGATTCAAGACAAGAACTTTCGATACACTGCAGAAGCACGGGAGGCAGTGGATCGAGGAGCTGCCGGTAGTTCTCTGGTCCGTCAGAACGACACCAAACCTAGCTACCGATCAGACTCCCTTCTCCCTGGTCTACTGGCAGAAGCAGTTATCCCCACTGAACTCATTTACGGGTTTCCTCGAGTGCTTGCCTACGATGAAGTAGCGCAAGTTGAGCAGCGGCATGACAACGTTGTGCTACTCGAAGAGAACCGTCTTCGTGCCGCCATGCGTGCTGTACGCTACCAGCAATCCCTCCATCACTATCATAGCCGCAGGGTTCGTGCCGGGTGTTTTGAGGAAGGTGACCTTGTCCTTAGGCGCGTTCAGTCCGCCAAGGGTACAAACAAGTTGTCACCAAAGTGGGAAGGCCCTTACCGGGTGGTACGAGTCACAAGACCTGGCGCAGTCCATCTAGAGACCGAAGATGGTACTCAGTTGCAAAACTCATGGAATATTGAGCATCTCCGCAAGTACTACACGCAAGGCTCGGTTGTTGGGCCCTGCCCGACAGCCACCCATCCGTGCAGGCATTGCCTCAGCTGCATGTAACCCCTTGTACGGAGCTGGGGCGATGACCCCGTGCTAAAGAAAATAAAGAAGCATTGTAGGGGGGGGCCAATTGAGATTGCATGCATGCACCATCACACCTAGATCACTACATAAGCATTTCATGAGCATTTGCATATGCATGTGGATAGGATTGCATCCTGCATTCATTCTCATCTGCATGAAGTTACAGGTTCCTGCCGTGAACTTGCCTTCGACAAGGAGTTGAGAAGATTGCCAGGCACTGCAATCCCCAGCAAGCCAAACAGATAAGTTCGACCTCATGTCCATTAGTGTTCTATAAGCTATAACTTGTGCATGAGAAAACCCCACCACATTCTCTTCAGGCTTAGGTGCTCCCATCCCAGACTCGAACGTTGCTTCGAGCGAGATGGTTGTAGTGTCCTTTGGGGAAAGGGAGTTGGGGAGGGGTTGGCCCCTATGTCTATTGCCTAGCAGACGTAGTTCTCCAGTAGACAAAGAGAGTGCCGGCAAGGTAGCTTGCTAGAAAAACTCGTTTTATTACAAAAAAGAGGCATTCCACCTCTGCATGGACGTACACATGCGCGGGTTCTCGGCAAGATTTATCTTTTCATTCATATGCTAATACAAGTAAAAGCATTACAGAACACAAAGATGGACTTGAGGGATTACATTATTTGAATTAAAATTTGCCTATAAGTTTAAGATTAAAAAAACGATACGTGCACCGTAATCCCCTTCTCTGTCCCTCCTTCACCAGATACTGCAGTAGGAGGGGAGGGGACAAAAGGAGCACCCAGACAGAGGTGGCAGTGAAGGGATCAGCAACAGCGATTCCCTAACCACCGCCACCAGGGCCGACAAGACACGGCAGAGTGGACGAAGCCGGAATCCACGAGGAAGCCTCCCGGGGATCCCAGTGGAGGACTACTGGAAGAGGAAAAAGAGCGCCAAGGAGGAAGGGAAGAGTTGGAGCCAAGGCGGCGGGCCACATGCGCAAGTACAAAAGTGTCAGTGACGTCGTATCCTGCCTCGAAGGCCTGCCTCCCACTCCCTCCATCCTCCTTCATCTCCTCGCCATCACCGCGACGGGGAGATACACCGAAGGCTGAGCACCCACTATGGCATGCGGGTGGCGTGCACTCAGGAGCTGCGGGGAGAAACGGGCGAAACCCGACGCCTTCCTCGAAGAAGCAGCAGAAAGTAGCGGCAACACCGCTACCTGTCTCGGTTGGTAGCAAGAAGCTCCCTTCCTCTGCAACAGCCTCGGCTCGAGTGTAAGGAGCAGTGCTGGGGACGCCAACATCCCCGAGCTTTGCACCTCGGGATGGCGCATGCAAACCCAGGGATTTTATCGGCGAGAAGACGAGCTCCGGTAGCCCATAGCCAAGATCAGACACCCTCTCCGGGAAGACAGCAATCATCCAGAGCAGCCAGGGGGCTGGAGGCGCGCTGCTCCCCACCTTGGCGGGCAGGAAGGCGCGCCCTCATCAACATCAGCCCCGAGGCTTTCGGGAAGGATGGTGCTGGGCTTACCAACAATCTCCAACCCCGCCTCCCGATCGAGCTTTAAAGAAACCAAAAGGTTCACCACAGCAAGGACCGGGCTCACTCCCAAAGCGTCAGCACCAACATGAGGCGACGATAGCCCCAAGCTGGAGCCCGGGGGCTGGCCCCAAGCTCTCTTCTTCGACATAACAAGCAAAGGTGGAAGACAGGAGAGGAGGAATGCAAAGATGGATGGCTCTGCCCTCCTCTGCCCTTCCCTTTATAGGCGGGGCGAGGGGGAGAGCTGCTCCATCAACGGGCGGCCACCGTCCTCCTCCGCCAATTCAAGACGGTCGGGCCCTCGCCATGATGCTCTCCCACACCACGCGCCTCCATTACCTACCCCGCGTGATGCATGTCGCATGCGTGGCTAAGGATAAGGGCGTGGTGGGAAGAGTAAATTAGCAGTTTTTACCCCGAGCGTTAAAGTCATTCACGGGCCATTACTAGAGTGGCCCATCACTCTTGGCTTTATGCAGCGCGCGAGGAAACTGGAAACTGGCCAGGATTCAAGACTCGTGAAGAAGCAAAAGAAGGACCTCAAGAAAGCGGCCTCTTCAGCAACCCTGCATGTGCACTTATTAGGCCCTACCCCGACGATGCTCAGCAGCACGATTGAGGCAGGCCCGGGGGCTTCTGTTGGTGCAACAAACCCTGGGTCTGTTTCCCAGAGTGTGCACAGGCACAAGGACAAGATTGAAGCACCAGCCCAAGTCAGAGTATAAGAAACCAAGAGATTCAGAGTACCAGCTCAGAGCAGAGATACCAAGACCAAGACAGAGAAGCAAGACATCACCAAGAGAAGGGCCTCCCTTGCTGGGCAGGCGATTCTGGCAAGGGGCGAGGCCACCCTCGGAAGCAGATAGCATAGACAGCCCAGCAGGGCTTGCTGGGGGCTCGCGGAGGCCAAACAACCTCACCAAGCACTCAAGCGCGACCCACGTCGTCAATCAATGCGGTGTCAAGCCACAAGATGATTAAGTGGCAGCCATTAGCCACATGGCAGCCAGTTCCTACAAGAAGAACCCGCAAATGACACCCGTCCTGCGATGTGTCAAGAAGACAGGCGTGGAGCTGGCAAGAAAGCCCGACAAGCCTTGCCGGGCAACCAGTGATGTGACACTAAGTGGTGCATTTAATGCACCATGTCAGCCCATAGAGTTAGGTATTATGGCACTGTTTACTATCATGTTCGTGCATAATGACTACTTTGCCACTATGGTCGCCCCTTGATCTATAAAAGGAGGCATATGGCAACCGTAGAGAGGGTTGGAAAATAGAGAAACCTACACCACCATATGCGCATAGTCACTGCTGCCCAAGGGCAACCCTTGCCGAGCGAGTGTACTACGCTAGACCACCACCATTCCATCATCAATCCAGCAAAGCAGGAGTAGAGTCTTACGCCTCGCGGTGGCCCGAACCTGGGTAAATTGCTTGTGTGTTCCCCGCCGTGCTACCGTGCGCTAGTCTGCTCTTTGTGCAACACGACGTCCCCCTGCCGAACCAGCAATGGGCCTCCTGGTCCCATAGGTGGCCATGGATATCGCACGACAGCTACAGTTGGCACTGCGTGTACTAAAGTCCTTACAAAAACCAACATCTTCACCTCCTTGGTAAGCATTGGCATCCCAGGTGCTTCGTTCTTTTTTCTTTCCATGTTGTTTCACAGTTTTCACTATGTTGATCTAACTGTTTGTGTATGTCTTCTTGTTTGCAAACAGAGGATTCCTAGATCAATGAGGGAGTCATTCAATAATCCGGGGCGACCGTGGCCAAGTTTCTCTTACCATGCGCAGCCTTGGTGGGAATGAACTTGCTCAATATACCGTAAGTACAAAGGATGGTCGCATGATGATTGCTGCTAAAGGATGGTCAAGGTTCAAAACTCTATCAAATCTTGCGGTTGGGGATGATGTCAAAATCAAACTTTTTCAGCAAGGAGAGCTGGTCCTAATCAACTTTGAAATTCTTCAGTAGCAGCACGCAACTGTCGAACTAATCTATCCTTTGAGAGCTTTTGATGTAATTATATGGCATGGTGAAACAAGTGTCCTGTGTGTATAAGTAGTATGACAGTATTATTTATCACGTAGGATATCGTGAAAGAATTGCAACTCTGATTGCTGGTTAGGAATTGTCGTTCGATTTCATTCTAATAGTTGTCGTGCTTTATTTAATTTTGTGTATTCGCCTTGGAACAGCATCTAAAACCAGCACCGTACCGATCCCTTGCAATATGAAATGCGCGGAGTTAGAACACATGGGCCCCAAAACATGCAGGCCCTTCGGCTTGTGGCCCAAAGTCCAGAAATGTGAGCCTGTCTGAGTATTATTTTCTCAGCTGAACCCCCATATTTCCCCTTGATTTTTCTTATGTAAGTAAAAAGTTGTGATATAAAAGATTTTTATATTTCTTTACACAGGGAGTATCTCTTTGTCAAAAAATATTTATGTGTAACTAGTTACTCCTGCCTTTCTACTTCCTTTCGCTGATATGTGGGGCATCCGGGAATGGGGTCCACGTGCCATGCACCAACTTAGAGTGCACAACTGCACGGTAGACTCACCCGGTCGTAGCGCCGCAGCAATGCCGAGTGAGCCGTCAAATGAAAATACACCTTTCCAGGCAGTAAGCTGGATGGACGAAGCAGCAATATTTCACTGGGCCTGAATCCCCTTCTCCCTCCTCTGCTTGTTCAGAGAAAACCCCCTCTCGGCGATTGCATAGGGTTTTCTCATGGAGAACCAGGTACGAATTCTTCATCCATCCCCGATAAATCCAAGTCCCTTGGTCGCGGTTAATCCTAGGATGGCAGCCGCCGCCGTTGATGCATTTTTCTTCCTATTGAATCTTGTGTGTTTCATTTGCGGTGCCCAAAGTGCGCGGATCCTACAGATTTCTGTGCCCTCGGCGAGACGCCACATTTGTTCCTTCTCATCCTAACACATGATTTTAAAACGTGCACAGTATGTTCCTAGAATCCTCTTTTCTATCCGGGAGGGTGGGGGTTTTCGAACATGTTGTCGACTAATTTGGAAATTTGGATTGCTATATTTGGATAAAAGGTACTAGTAGCATGGTCAACACTGACGTGAAGGAGGAAATTATTTCTAGATTTGGATAGCGAATACATTGTGTTCTCATATTATTTTTCCTGCAGTGCATTCATTGCTCTGCGAGAACAAATGTACTCAAGATGGTCGGCCTTGCCATAAGTGAATGCACCAGTTCAATTGTCACATTGAAGAGAAGCCATGGATATAAGTTCTGAGTTGGGTTCATGAACCAAGAAGATCGCTGTTTTTTTATGGCCGAACTTGGATAAACTTTCTCAAGTGTTACAGACTGAAAGTTGGCGCACGAATGTTGATGGAAATAGCAGAACCTGGTCTCATCTTCACTGTGATCTTCCACCCCGACGTCTTTCCAGTAGTTCATCTAGGTTAGTTTTGCATCTAGTTATTTCATGTTGCCTCAATTACTTCTTAATCCACATATTATGTCTAAATAATCCCAATTTAACTTTAGAAGTAGCAACGATTTGTGATTCCTTTCTCTCACGAAGATGCTACTTCTAACCAATATTTCTTATAATTGGTGGCATGTGTAGGTTATTTTCAAAGTTAAGAATGCTACTTGTTTGTTATTCTATAAGAACTTGACTGGTACGGATGGCACTGAAGTTTACTGGGATGACATCCACCAGTTCCTACACTTTATTGATTGCCTTGAGGTCCTTGTGGGGCGTTTCAATGGTGGAAGGCCACGTGGGATATGTGTGCCACTGCTGCACACGTTGAACGGGTCCAACTGTGTCAAGAAACTTATGGTACAAGCTATTTTCTGTTATATATGTTGTTCATAAACTCTTGCTTATACACAGTTTTACAGTTGTGATCTTCTTGAAATAGAAACTGCCCAGTTCTATTGTTCCTATATAGATGCATGGCCATGGTCGGGTCAGACTTGCGCTTGGTCACAACATTATGTTTATGTCGACCTACTCCATTTCCCTTGGAGGTGAAAAGATACTTATTCATGGGTGGTCTCAAATAATGAAGGCCCGTCCATCTTGGAGAATAGGACAGAAGGTTATGCTCATGCTCTTCCATGGCTCTGAAGCGAATATCCTATTTATTGACTACATTGCGAGATGAAGCCGCTTTCTGAAGGTTGTGGATGCGCGGGGTGGCACCTGGGTTTGTCCTGGGGCTTGGTGGCCTCACCCTTGGTTAACTGTAGGCAAAGTAGCATTGTTCAAGGCATGCTTTGTACAGTTGAACCTGTGTAAGTACTCAAACTGCTTTCAACTATGGTTGTTAAGTGCCCCTGATGGTTTCAGTTAAGGTTGTTAAGTACTCCTACTGCTTTTACAGTCTGTCGTGTTTCTTCAATCATGTCTTCCTCTAGCCGCCCAAACAAAACCAGCGCTGGCAGGGCCGCCTGCTTCCGCCTCCCATGGTTGGCTGCGCCTCAGCACACGCGTCGCCGCCCCACCGTCTCCTAAATCGTTAATGCCGACGTCCGAGGCCACACCGTCATCCTCCGTGCACTTTGGTGCGCTCGCAGTGGCGCCCCCCTCTCGCGTTGTCAACATGGAGAGGATGACACTAGGGGCCCACTATGGAGAGAGGATGACACTTGGGGCCCACCATGGAGAGAGGATGACACCAGGGGCCCACCATGTCCATGGCCGTACGCAAGGAAGTTCCTCTTTTTTATATATACTCCATTGTCGGCGTATAGAAAAAATGCTTCCTCCTGGTGGTTTGCTGACATCTGGGACCGACGACATTGTCAGCGTATAGTCAATAGACAAGAGAACATCACAAGATCGGCTGACACCTGGGACGTAGCTCCTCGAGCAGTATTTTTTCTGTCATTGTTCAGACGGAGCAGGGTTTTAACTGGGTTGTGGCCCGTCTAGCCCAGGCTTCTATTTTAGGTTCACCACCTGACCAACACAGCTATTTTCTCTTTGTGAAAATCATCCCAGTTTACTTTTTATGAAGAATACCCAATCCAGACCTACTTATTTTTCTATGCACTGCTGGGCTACAACTTTTTCAAGACGGATGCAAATCTTGAAAGTAATATGAAATGGGCTGTAAATATAAGAAATAGATGACAAATTGGCAATTACTTTCAAATTTCTGAATATTTTCACATTTTCAGATTCCAACTTCATTGGTCTTTAACCTAATTTAGATATATCTTCAAAGTACTTTAAATATGTCTCAACATTTCGGTACTAAAAATAGTTTGGACCCCACCAAAATATGCGAAATTTCATTTAAATTTTAACCCTGGCCCTGGCCAACAAAAAAACGGACTGTAATAAATTGCATAAGAAGTTGCAATGAGCTGTAAATTATTTTAGAAATAGGGAATGATCTGACTTGTGGGCCTATTAAGTTGATGCGTATGCAAGATTTTTTTACTTAATATATATGTCTACAAACGATTCTAGTAGACGTGACTGTTGGATGTCAATCCAATGGCCGTCGTGCTTCTTCAATCTCTGATCTTCTTGCTCCAGGCGCCAAATCCAGAGCCGGCGGGACCACCTGTTCCTGCATGCTCCTGCCTCCCGTGGCCAGCTATGCTGCCGCGTAGGACTCACCACCCCCTTCTACTCCCACCGTTGGCCTGGCCGTCCCTCTACTCATCCACACCCCTTGTTATTCTGCAGCGACGATAGCCTCACATCACAGTCGAACCAGTCAACCCTCGTACTACCATCAGCATGTTCCTAGGCTCCATGTCCTTCCCTACCTCATCATCGTCCACCGCCTGGTGATGTCCGGGTGGCATGGTCAACGTAGTCAAGAAACAACTTCCATAGGAAGAGGATTGTACGTGGAGAGGCTGACAGCTGGGTCCATGGCCGCAGCAAGGAAGTGCCTCCTTATTACGCGCAAAATAATGATTCCTCCACCTGACAGCGAGACCTACTGGAAGGGCCTCGAAAAACACGTTTCCCCTCTAACAGCTGGGACCCACCAGCTACATCTTCACACGCAAGGAAGTGCATCCGTATTACGGGCAAAAAAATGATTCTCCCCTGACTGATAGGA
Organism: Secale cereale; assembly: GCA_902687465.1. NCBI lineage: Eukaryota > Viridiplantae > Streptophyta > Magnoliopsida > Poales > Poaceae > Secale > Secale cereale. The sequence goes on along the minus strand of LR738711.1, from coordinate 475,793,293 downwards.
TGGGCATCAATAACTTCGCACATACGGAAGTGCCTCCTTATCCTCCCTCACAATCGGGACCCACCTGGTCGAAGCATACATAGCGTTGTCATTCTGGTCACGACTATGTACATACATACTGGTCGATCGGTCTCTCTGCAATGATGAACCGTGGCCGAGCAAGCAGCAGCAGGTGTAGTAGTAGAGCCCCTGACGTAGCAGTTCAGGCAGTCCAGTCTAAGCTGGGTACACGTATGTACAACCAGATGCCAACAAATATTGCCACATATGTACATACGGGCGGGATCTCGAACGCCTAATGAAAGTGCAACTATCCCTGCGTGGTTTTGGTAATTACTAACAACATATAGCTCATTGAACTAATGCTATCTCATGATAAATATTTCAGGAAAGTTCAATGATTGGCATGGCATGGATTAGAAATGTGGACCCCTCAAAATGCTAATGGCACATATTGGCTCAAGCTCAAGACTCTGCATTTTCTATTTTAGTGATCCAAGATCACATTAAGTCCATAGGAAAGACAATACTTTTAAAAGGGGATTAGGTGTTGCTTAATGGGTTTCTTGCACAAAATGCTTAGTGATATGCTCCAAAACCCTAAACCAGTTTCTCACATCCACATATGTCCCAAACCAAAAAGTCAAACTCGGCCCCATCAAAACCTTCTATCCGGCGCCACCGAGTTCAGTTTACATAGCCACTGTCACAAACCCTAGTCACTTCGGTCTCACCGATAGGGATCTCGGTCTCACCAAGATAGGATTGCAAACTCTTTGTTTCCCTTCGTAACGTTTTGGTCTAACTGAGATGAGCGATCGGTCCCACCGAGTTCGTAATGCAAACTCTTTGTTTCCCCTTCGTAACGTTTTGGTCCAACCGAAACGAGCGAATCGGTCCCACCGAGTTTACCTGACCAACTCTCTGGTTAGCTTATTACCAAAATCGGTCCTACCGACTTTGTGTAATCGGTCTCACTGAGATTACGGTATGCCCTAACCCTAATGAAATCGGTCCTACCGAGTTGATCATATCGGACCCACTGAAATGCCTAACGGTCACATTATGAACTAAATCGGTCTGACCAAGTTCTCTGATTCGGTCCCACCGAGTTTGGTAAATTGTCTGTAACGGTTAGATTTTGTGTGGAGGCTATATATACCCCTCCACCCACTCTTCATTCGTGGAGAAAGCCATCAAAACATGCCGACACTTCCAACATACATTTTCTGAGAGAGAACCACCTACACTTGTGTTGAGGTCAAGATATTCCATTCCAACCACATAAATCTTGATCTCTAGCCTTCTCCAAGTTGCTTTCCACTCAAATCATCTTTCCACCAAATCCAATCCTATGAAAGAGAGTTGAGTGTTGGGGAGACTATCATTTGAAGCACAAGAGCAAGGATTTCATCATCAACACACTGCCTATTACCTATTGGAGAGTGGTGTCTCCTATATTGGTTAGGTGTCACTTGGGAGCCTCAGTCAAGATTGTGGAGTTGAACCAAGGAGTTTGTACGGGCAAGGAGATCGCCTACTTCGTGAAGATATACCCTAGTGAGGCAAGTACTTCGTGGGCGATTGCCATGGTGGGATAGAAAAGGTTGCTTCTTCGTGGGTGGATCCCTCCGTGGACTCGCGCGGCCGTTACCCTTCGTGGGTTGAAGTCTCCATCAACGTGGATGTACGATAGCACCACCTCGGAACCACGACAAAGACATTCGTGTCTACACTTGCGTTTGCACTCTCCAAACCACTTCCTATACCTTCATATGCAATTGCTTTACATTCCATTGCTATACTCTTAGAATTGCATGTGTAGGTTGATTGCTTGACTTGTGTATAATTGCTAAAATCTGCCATGACTTAAAATTTGGAAAAGGCTAGGTTTTTATTTGGTCAAGTAGTCTAATCACCCCCCTCTAGACATACTTTCGATCCTACAAGTGGTATTAAAGCTTTGGTCTCCATTTGCCTTGATTTCCATAGCTTTGGTGATCATAGCCTTGGTTTCACAACCTAGGAGAGTATGGCGTCTTACAAGGGAAATTACCACTGTAGAGGTCCTTACCTTGATGGTACTAATTTTGCTAGTTGGAAGCATAAGATGAAAATGCATATTCTTGGACATAACCCCATCGTTTGGGCTATTGTGTGTATTGCTTTGCAAGGTGAATTCTTCGATGGGAAGGAACCAAACCGTGAAGCATCCGCGGAAGAATTGAAGATGTTGTAATACAATGCTCAAACTTGCAATATCCTCTTCAACGGATTGTGCCCCGAAGAATTCAACAAAATCAGCTGTCTTGAGAATGCAAAGGAAATTTGGGATACTTTGATTGATATGCACGAAGGTACCGACTCCATCAAGGAATCCAAGTTGGATGTGCTTCAAAGTCAACTTGACAAGTTCAAGATAAAGGATGGTGAAGGTGTCGCTGAAAATATACTCTAGGCTTGCTCTCATCACAAATGAGATTGTCGGCTTAGGAAGCGAAGAAATGACCGACAGATTCATCATCAAGAAGATCCTAAGAGCCTTGGATGGAAAATATGATACTGTGTGCACATTGATCCAAATCATGTCCAATTACAAAGATCTCAAGCCTACGGAAGTCATTGGAAGAATTGTTGCTCATGAGATGTCACTCAAGGATAAAGAAGAGCTTCACAACAAGTCTAGTGGTGTTTGCAAAGCCTCATGTGATGCTCCTAGATCATAAAGTGAGAAACAAGTCTTCAATGAAGAATTAAGCTTAATGGTGAAGAACTTCAACAAGTTCTACAAGAATAGAAGCAAAGAGAGAAGTTCCAAGTCAAGGTCCTACAGTGACAAAAGATCTTCTAGTCGTGATCGGAATTCCTACAATTGTGGAAGACCCGGGCACTACTCCAATGAGTGTACGGCTCCCCACAAAAGAAGAGAAGACTCACCTAAAAGGAGAAGTAGAAAAGAAGAATCACCACCAAGAGAGAGAAGGAGTAGAGATGATCGTTATGAACGAAGACCCTCTCATAGAAGCAAGGATTCGGAAAGGAAGGACAAATCATCAAGGAGCTATACAAGACGAATACATCAAGATCGTGTTGGTGAATGGGTATCCGGTTCCGACTCCGATGACCACTACGAGAGAAGCTATTACTCTGACTCCGAAGATACTCAAGATGAAGGTGTTGCCGGAATTGCTCTTGTGTCAACCAACTCCTATGACATATTTGACTCACCAAATGAAGGAATTGGAAGATGCTTCATGGCTAAAGGCCCTAAGGTATCACACCCCGAGTATCTTGATTTTAATAGTGATGAAGATGACTTGCTAGGAGATGATGATTTAGTTTGGTAGCAATAGTGATGAAACCTATGATGAAAACTATGACGAAATTGCTATTAATCATGATAATCAAGATAAAACGAATGACAATGATATGGAGAAGATTGAGCGTCTAACTAAAGAATTAAACACTCTCAAGTTAGCTCATGAAACTACCTTAGATGATCATCGAGAACTTTTAAAGACTCATGAGAAGTTACACTTTGAAAATCTCAACCTTGAGCAAGAGCATGAGTTCTTAAAAGCAATCAATGATGATCTTCGCAAGAAAAGTTCTTCTTACATTGCCAAACATTTACTCTTGTCTAGTTACATGCCACAAGTAAAATCTAGCAACAAGAACAAGAACAAGAACAAGAACAAGAGATGGGATCGCGAAAAGAAGTCCTGTTCTGAGGGTTACGGGGAACCCTTTAAATATATGCCAAAGTAGGGCACCGGGGGAGCCTCGGGGGGCCCAGGCGCCCCCCCGGCGCGGCCCAGGGGGGGCGCGCCCACAGGGCGCCTGGAGCCCCTGTGCCCCCCCCAGGCTGCCCTTCGGATGCAGTGTTGTTTCCGTATCGCTGATTTTTTATATAATTTTTCTGGATTTTTCTGGGCAGTTCTCGAAACGTGAAAACCTGAAATACAAAAACAGCCGAAAACAGAAACTGGCACTGGGGTGCACTGGATTAGTAAGTTAGTCCAAATATGATCAAAAGTGTATGGAAGTGTATGAATATCATAGCAATATCACCCAAAAGTGGCATGGAGCAAGCAGAAATTATAGATACGTTTTGGACGTATCAAGTGGGAAGCCTATATATATTCATGGGCCCGCGTGGACGTCCATTGTTTTGACCAACGACAAGAAATGTTACCAGGGTGGATTCTTCTTCTTTGGTTCGAGTTACCATATAGTAGGTCGACCATTCCAAGCCTAATTAAGTTTGAGCCCATGCTACACGTCATGAACCCTCGCTCAGTGTGGAATTTTACAGTTCCAAAGCATGGTGCCACATCAAATTTGTGCATTGGGTATTCAAACATCACACACACCACTTACATATACATACTTGGGCCACATTGGATAGGGTGAGATTTCAGACCTAGCTATTTGGGGGCATGCATTCATAGCTAGGATTCTCTTACCGTCGATACAAAGTGGGGTTCGTAGGGGGTGGCTGACTAGCAATATTGTGCTTTTGTGCGATAGGTGCCACATCAAAGTTGTGCATTGGGTATTCCAACATCAAACCACCCTTTTCATACATATATTTGGTCCATGTGCAAGTGTGTTCGTGCTCTGACCCTCTCCCGCGTTATTCTTTTTGCCAAATTTATAAATAGCACATCAGTTGGATGTAGAAACCGTCTGTGATTGGGTACACAACACACACGGTTCGGTCAGAATACTCGTGTACCACGCCCGTGCCCTGCAGCCACACACATCAGCACCATAGATTAGGCTCCATGAGGATTGCCTCCTAGTCTTGAAAATATCTACTGCCTCGTAATATCAAAAATATGTACCGCCTGGAAGGTTTTGATGTTTGAGAGCACACGATTAGTATGTGCGGAGCGTGTGCGATGTATGTTACTCCCTCTCTGCTTCAATCCCTTAATTCAGATTTTCAGTAGCCCCGGCATTTTACTCCCGCCTCTGCATCCCTCACAATCTAGAAAATATATGCTCGCCCTTGATTCAAATTTTCAGTAGCCCCGCCTTGTTACTCCCGCCTCTGCATCCCTTGCAATCCCAAAAATATCTGCTTGCCATTGATTCAAATTTTCAGTTGCCCCAGCATTTTACTCCCGCCTCTCCATCCTTCGCAATCTAAAAAATATCAGCTCGCCCTTGATCCAAATTTTTAGTAGCCCAGCATTTTACTCCCGCCTACTAAAATTTTCAGTTGCTATGGTATTTCCTCAAACACCACCTTCCCCCACCCCCTCCACACACACTACACACTCCCCAAAACACACACCACCCCTCCCTCGCTCGAAACCGTTGGTAGGTCGCCTCCATCACCGCTGCCGCCTCCATCCTCAACCTCTGCATGGTGTCGGGGAGATCGAGGAGCCAATGGCCAAGAAGAGGTTTATCGCAGCCTCTTCGCCCAACGATGGTGAGGTGGCTGCAGAGGTATCCCCGTCGTCCTCCGCGGGCTCTTTATCGATCCATCATCGCCGGTCGCCCGATCCGCCCGCCGCCGTGCCCCTACGCTGATTCGAGGACTTCCCCATCCTCCCTCGGGCCCGGCCGCCGACGAGGTCCTACCTCAGGGTCCGGCAGCAGCAGTGGGGGACGTGGGTCGCCGGGAGACCCACACCCGCCGGTGGCTCGGTAGGTTCCATACGGTCGAGCTCGTGGCCATGAAGTACGACCGCTGGCAGGTCCGCTACCACGATGAGGCGGCTAGGATCAATTTCCCCTTCGGCACACGTCTGGTTGACCTTGTTCTGCTGGAGCCAGGGTGGTAAGCTCGGCTATGGAGTGGGAAGGACCGCGAGGCGTGGGAGCGCCTCGAGGCCGAGGCCGCCGACGAGGCCTATATGCAAGAGCTCCGCCGGCAGCACCCGGAGCTCATGGAGGCGGAGCTGGTGATCTTTGCCGGTGCGGAGGGCGGCGAGGTTATCGTGCTCTCCTTCAATGATGAGGTCGAAGGCGACAACGACGGCAGCGCGGAGGGCGTCGAGGTGGGCGCCGAGAATGAGGCGATCGACTTCGACAAGTGGAGGAGTGCCTTTCCCAACGAACCCGATGATGGCACCGGCCCGGACACAGCTCGTGGCACACCGTGCCTTACGAGGAAGGATTGGCTGGACCTCCACTTCGACCGAAAGTAGTTTAACTTAGTTTCAATTTATGTTTTATGTTCGGTTAAGCAAAACTATCTATGTTTATGTTTGAATGCATGCTACTTTCATTTTAACCTGCTTTGAACTTGATCAAATTGAAGTTTACAACGTTAAGTTTAGGAGATTGACTAGAAACAGCCAAAAATTGTTGGAGTGTATATATATATCCACTAAGGGTTTTAGTGTGTTAACTTTTAAAGGATCGGCTAGAGATGGACTTATGCCTTGTGTAGGATGGAAAGTATGTCTAGAGGGGGGTGATTAGACTACTTGACAATATAAAAAATCTGCCTTTAGATCATGAACAGTTTTTGGCAGTTTCACAATTATGATCAATTCAAGTATCACCCTACACATGCAATTCTAGAGTATAAGCAGCGGAAAGTAAATTGCACATGTAGTAAAGAGAGGTGGAGAAGATCAAACGCAGTTTGGAGACACGGAGATTTTTGTCGTGGTTCCGATAGGTGGTGCTATAGTACATCCACGTTGATGGAGACTTCAACCCACGGAGGGTAACGGCTGCGCGAGTCCACGGAGGGCTCCACCCACGAAGGGTCCACGAAGAAGAAACCTTGTCTATTCCATCATGGCCTACGCCCACGGAGGACTAGCCTTACTCGGGGTAGATCTTCACGAAGTACGCGATCTCCTTGCCCTTACAAACTTCTTGGTTCAACTCCACATCTCAAAGATGGAGGCTCCCAAGCGACACCTAACCAATCTAGGAGGCACCACCCTCCAAAGGGTAATAGATGTTGTTGATGATGATGAACTCCTTGCTCTTGTGCTTCAAATGATAATCTCCCCAACACTCAACTCTCCTCACTGATATGGCTGTGGTGGAAGAAAGGATTGAGTGGAAAGCAACTTGGGAAGGCTAGAAATCAAGTTTCATATGGTAGGAATGGAATAACTTGATCTCAACACAAGGGTAGGTAGTTCTCTTCTCAGAAAGTGTATGGTAGGAGTGGTAGACTTTCTGATGGCTCTCCTCACGAATGAAGAGGGGGTGGAGGGGTATATATAGCCTCCACACAAAATCCAACCGTTACACACATAATTGAGCAATCTCGGTGAGACCGAAGTGAAAACTCGGTCAGACCGAAAGTTCAAATATAGTGAACGTTGGGGTTTTCGGTGGGACCGAAAATACCATCTCGGTGTGTCCGATATGAGTCAAAGGTAGGAGCTTGCCATTCTCGGTGGGACCGAAATTAACAACTCGGATATTCCGATATGATGTCAATTGGTTACAGAAGGTTGGCAGTCCAGTTTCGGTGAGACCGAACTCAAAATCGGATGGACCGAAATTTCTAGGGTTTGGAAGAATAGCTGAGGTGGTTCATCTCGGTAGGACTGAGTTGGAAGAATCGGTTTGTCTGAGATTACTTATGAGTGTGTTAAGTAGTGAAAGGTGCTGATAGTTGAAGGAGCTAAAACACTAAGCACTTGAGCAACCAGATCATCAACACAACCTCATCCCCTTTTAATAGTATTGGCTTTTCCTATGGACTCAATGTGATCTTTGATCACTAAACCAAAAATGGAGTCTTGAGCTTTTGCCAATGCTTGTCTTAGCATTTTGAGGGGTCCACTTCTTCAGACATTTCCATACCCATATCATCGAACTTCTCTGAAATGATTCTCAAGTAAATATTAATTCAATGATATATATGTTGTTATTAATTACCAAAACCACCCGGGGATTAGTTGCACTTTCAATCTCCCCCTTTTTGGTAATTGATGACAACATATAGATCAAAGCTTCGACAAAAGATATAATCAATGAATAATATCGTCGCTTTGAGAAGTATGTGATAAACAAGAGCTCCCCCTAAATTTGTGCATTATTTAAGATTTGCGTTTGAATGCAAATGCACAATCGATTAGGATTATGGGTCACTCTTCCATGTCACATACATCTTGGTGGAGCGCACAAAATGATAAGAATGAATAACATGCACCCAATCACCAAGACATGAGTAAATAGCCATACAATAAGGAATAGCATATGATAAGCAATAAGCACACATTAAAGCATAGTATGACCAAGCACTCATTAAGGTAGCATCAAACGTAGTAGCAAGCACACTGAAAGTATCGAAAGACCAAAAGAAACCAATGTATCTCAAAGGAAACCGGCAAAAGAACGAAAGAGCACTCTCTCTCTCGAAGCCCTATGATCTATACAATTTCTCCCCCTTTGGCAACAAGTTACCAAAAAGTTCGAAAAGGTATAGAGCTAAGCGTCACTGTGGGCTCTGCTGGCGGCTCCGTCTGGGTAGATGTCGGAGTAGAAATGACGGCATCGGCGAAGACTTCTGCTGATGTCTGCGCTGGAGGAGTGGATGCTGGAGCTGGAGCTGGAGTAACTACTGGAGATGTAGGAGGTGCTGAAGTGGTAGCCCTGGAGTCAGTCACTGGGATAGCTGCAGATCTGGATCCTCTGGGAACCTGAGCAGTCTGGCGATGAGAGTCCTGGACTAGATCATCCTGCATGAGCTCTGCTCTCTCCTGCCTTGCTTCCTCCATGTCTGCCTCAAGCTTGTTGACGGACACCTGAATCTCAGTCAGCTTCACGTCCAAAGCGTGGATCTTGTCCTCAACAATCCTCTCTAGGCTTTCCTGAGATTGTTCAATGCTGGCCAGGCGTTGTTCAATCCTTTGGGTAGCTTCAAGAATCTGCTCTCCGAAGCTCTTTGGTTTAGCTGCTGCTGCTGCTGCCTCTTTGTCAGCTTTAGCTTTCTTTGCAGCTTCGATTTTGGCTTGTCCTTCAACTGAGGTTGGATCCTCCTCATCCATCACAACTACGTTATCCTCATGCTCTGGCTGCAGTGGCAAGTGCTTCCTATCCAACATGAATTTGCCCGTGCCAAACTTGGCATTGATGAGCATCTGAATCTGCGGGGCAAATCCACACGACCTCTTCTGGTCAGCTGCAGTCCTCTTAATGGTCTCTACCATTAAGTCCATCACCTTGAAAGGTGCCTTCTCATCAAGAATGTGCAGCATGTTGATAGAATAGCCTCGAATCATGCGGTGGTCTCCAGACTTGGGCATCAAGGTATGCCTCAAAATAGTGTTTGTGGTGGTCAGACCAGCCTGGAGATAGTACACTGAGCCAAGCTTCCACCCTTCCAAATCAGCAGCGGGGATTTCCTTGTACATGTTCTTCATGGAATCATGGCTCTTCTTAGGAATCCCATAGACATCAATGTCGTCCTCTCTCTGCACTGGAGCATTCAGAAGTTCTGCCCATTCTTCAACAGACGAAGAAAACCTTTGACCTTCAGTCATCCAGGTGATCTTGCCATCAGGATAGAAGTGGGCTGTGGCGTAGAACTGCATGATCATCTCGTCATTCCAAGCTGTCAGCTCTTGACCCACAAAATCAGCAACTCCACATGCAGTAAAGCTCTCATGCACATGGGGAAAGAAGTCTCGGTGCTCTTCACTGTCAATGTACTTCCAGTCAACATACCTGGTGTCAGCAACAATAGGCTTCTTGTCCATCAGCACGGTCTCATAGAAGTCCTGCTGCTCTCTGGTGTGGAATCTGGGGTCCACAGCAGTCCTTCTCCTCACGGCATATGGATCAGACTGTCTCCATAGCCTGAGACCTTTATCCTTCCTTGCCTTCATATCCTCGGCTTGAGGATGAGCATCATTGTGGAGCGGCAACTTAGGACGGAGCTTAAGCAACACATGTTCTTCATCTGACTCAGACGGTGGCATCTCACCTTTGTTCTTCTCAGAAGCTGGAATGCTCCTGGTTGTCCTCTTGGGCTTGGCTGGAGCTGCCTTGGCTTGAGCAGGCTTCTTGGGCTTAGAAGTGGCTTGAGCCCTAATAGCATCACCCATGAACTTAGCCTTCTGAGGAGGAGGCTGGGGTGCATCTTCTTCTTCTTCTTCTTCAGCAGCTGCATCAACATGAGGTTCAGCATATACTACCCTCTTCCTCTTGGAAGTTTTCTTCACCTTACTTGGAGCTGGCTCTTCCAAGTTTAGCTTCTTTGCAACAGCTGACTGCTTGACCTTGCTGGTGGTCTTTGGCAACAACATTCCTCTTGGGCTTGGAGGTAACTTCCTCAGCAACGAAGTCATAGTCCTCATCATCAGAATTTCTCTTCTTTCTGGTCCTGGTGGCTGCAGGAGGCAAACCACTAGGGGTGCTCCTCTCACCATCATCACTGGAACTACTAGCCTCAGGACTAGTATCTGCCTCTAGAATCTCTGCAAACGGTGATTCAGACCTGTTCTGGCTGTCACTGACATCTGACATGGCTGACAACCTGTGAAAAGATAAGGTATAGGCAGAGTAGAAGAGTTATCACAACTGCAGAGGTTTTTGCAAAAAAAATGAGTTCAAATCTTAGTTTTGAGTTTTCACAGAATGCATTTCGGTCAAACCGATTTTCAGTTTCGGTGAATCCGAAGTGCATAACAGAAACCTACACACCACTTTCGGTCAGACCGAAATGGGTTTCGGTCCTACCGAAACACTAGGGTTTCACTGAGACTCTATATCGGTCACACCGATTTGCACGAATCGGTTAGACCGAGCGGTGCAGTGCAATGGCCAGAGGCCAAATCGGTCATTCCGAGTTTTCAAAATCGGCTTCACCGAGATGTGTTTCGTGGAAACCTAAACCTAAGAATTTCGCTCGAAACTAAAGGATCTGATCTGATGTTTAGGGAATATCTCAAACGTGGAAAGATTCATGGCAAACCAATCGTGCAAGAATCAGATGGGGAGCACGAGAGGGATCGGGACTCACCCTAACTTGGTGGAGTCCCTCTACGGCGGCAACGGCGCGGAGAGGATTACCGTTGACGGCGGCGGAGACCTGCGGCGAGGGCGCACAGGCGACGACGGCGACGATCCGTAGACCAGGGCGACGGCAGCAGGGGACTTGGGGCGAAACGGTTTGAAGAATTAAATCGCGCGCAGCCCTCAGGTATATATATCCCCATACTGTCGGTGGGACCGAGTTGAAAAACTCGGTGACACCGAAATGGCTAACTGCTGTGCAGTTACACATATCGGTCACGCCGAGATTTTGAACTCGGTTTCACCGAGATGAAACCTAGATCAGTCTAAGCGTTTCGGTTGGACCGAGATGGAGAAGTCGGTCAGACCGAAATGGACTTAGAAGGTTTTGGAAGTCAGCCTTAGACGGATCGGTGGCTCCGAGTGCTCCTCACTCGGAGGGTCCGAAAATGACTTGTTCAAAGTTGTGATATGAGCATGAATAGAATTTGAGACAAGAAAGAATAGATAGCTAGGGAAGGTGCTTAGGCATTCTTGTCCATCCATTTGGCCCGAAAAGAGTCAAAACAATCAAAACAACAAATGGATGTCCTTGAATGGATGAAATCATGCATTCAACATGCTCACACAATAAGATAGCAAATGAAATATGTGTCAAACATGCACAACCAATACTCTAGCTACTAGCACACAATTTGTCGATGACTAGGTCATCTATATATGAGTACATTGACTTAGGAGCCAAATGAGAGCATTTGATCATAGGTCATACTCATCGTTTAAGCACAAGTGGGGTTACCACTTTTACATAAAGCATTGATGTGATCACATCATTTGGAGATGCTTTAGCTCAATTTTTAGAGCAAAGCTCCCCCTAGATGTGAGAACCCCTTTTAAAGGGTCAAACTAACCTTGGGTTGTCGTAGAAGACTTCATGTAGATGTTGAAGATGTGGATGCTCAATGTTGATGTAGATCATCAAGAGTTGGGAGCTATCCTTTGGATTAGGGCACTTTCAATACCTACATGGGTTAGTCCCACAAGGAACAAACAAGAATATCCATAGACATAGATTGAAGTACACAAAAGATGATGTCCATGAAAGCAATGATTACCTTGTCCCTTGACTTACCAACAAGAGGGTTTGTGACTCCATGAACTAGTGCATGATGTGGGAGTTGTTTGCACAAGTTCTTGCCAAAATGAATATGAGTGAAGTATGTTGGCGGAGTCACCCTCAAGAACCTTCTAGTTCTTCTTCTTTGGGATCCACATCATCTTGATGGGAATCCTTGGTGTTGTAGTTGAGCTTGACGAAGTAGAACTTGATGTGTCCTTGGGAACCCACTTGACCATGGCTTGAGGTGCTTCAATGAATGCATCAATCTCCTCTTGAAGCTTGTCCTTGGCCTTTAGCTTGTGGTCTTGTGGTAGAAGGTCATCTTGAGCTTGTTCCACATTGGAAGAAGTAGGATCATACTTCTCCTTTTGTGAAACAAACTGTGGAGTAGGGTATTGACCTTCTTCCCACTCAACACCTTCGGCGTTGAACTTTCGCTCAAAACCAATCCCTTGATTCTTCCGGTGCCTTCCTTGTTTGCGAACAATCTCCTCAAAGTTCTTGCTTCCGGCAAGACTCTTGTAGACACCTTTCTCTATGATTTCCTTCAATAAGCTATTTTCTTGCTCAAGTGTAACTTGGCTTGAAACATTGTTAGTGGAATCAAGAGAACTACTAGAAGTAACAATATTGGATTTAACATTGTTATTGTTACTACTAGAGGAAGAACTTTTCTTATGCTTGTCATGCTTAGTCTTAATAGGTGGCAAGAAATTAGACAAGAGAAGTCGTTTGGCAAGATATGAAGAACTCTTCTTTCGAAGATCGTCATTGATCGCTTTTAGAAACTCATGTTCTTGCTCTAGAGTGAGCTTCTCGAAGCGTAGCTTCTCAAGAGATCTTAGGAGCTCTCTATGATCTTCTTGAGTTGTTTCATGAACTAACTTAAGAGTGTTTAGTTCTTTAGTTAGACGCTCAATCTCCTTCATAGCATTGTCATTCGACTCTTCTCGACTATAAAGACTACTAGCATTTTCATCATTACTAAGCTCACTAGATTTATCATGCAAGAGCTCATCTTCACCTAGCAAGTCATTCTCATCACTATCAAAGTCAATGAATTCAGGGTGTGTTACCTTGGGGCCTTTAGCCATGAGGCATCTTCCAATTCCCTCATTTGGTGAATCAAATAAGTCGTAGGAGTTGGAGTTGGAGGATACAAGTGCAAGTCCGACAACACCTTCATCTTGACTGTAGTCGGAGTCGGAGTGATAGCTTCCATCGGATTGATTGTCGGAGTCGGAGCCGGAGACCCATTCACCTACATGAGCTTGATGTCTTCTTCTTGTGTAGCTCCTTGATGACTTGTCTTTCCTCTCCGAATCCTTGCTTCTCCGAGAGGGTCTTCGTTCATAACGATCATCTCTACTCCTTCTCTCTCTCCGAGGTGACTCATCTCTTGCTCTTCTTCTTGGAGATTCTTCTCTTCTCTTGTGGGGAGCCGTACACTCATTTGAGAAGTGTCCGGGTCTTCCACAATTGTAGCAGTTTCGATCACGACTAGAAGATCTCTTTTCATCATATGATCTAGACTTTGAGCTTCTTTCTTTGCCTCTATTCTTGTAGAACTTGTTGAAGTTCCTAACCATTAGGCTTATCTCTTCATTGGAAATTAACTTGTCACTTGAGGTAGTGGGAGCATCACTTGTAGCTTTGTAAGCACCACTTGACTTGTTGTGAATCTCTTCCTTATCCTTAAGTGTCATCTCATGAGCAACAATTCTTCCAATGACTTCAGTTGGCTTGAGAGTCTTGTAGTTTGGCATCATTTGGATCAAAGTGCACACGGTGTCATATTTTCCATCCAAAGCTCTTAGAATCTTCTTGATGATGAATCGGTCGGTCATTTCTTCGCTTCCTAAGCCGGCAATCTCATTTGTGATGAGAGCAAGCCTAGAGTACATTTCAGCGACTCCTTCACCATCCTTCATCTTGAACTTGTCAAGTTGACCTTGAAGAATATCTAGCTTTGATTCCTTCACAGATTCAGTACCTTCGTGCATTTCAACCAAAGTATCCCAAATCTCTTTAGCATTCTCAAGACGGCTGATTTTGTTGAACTCCTCGGGACACAAAGCATTGAAGAGAATGTCACAAGCTTGAGCATTGTTTTGCAACATCCGCAACTCTTCCGGTGTAGCTTCGCGATCCGGAACTTTTCCTTCCTCGAAGAAATCACCTTGCATACCAACACAAATAATGCCCCATGCGGCTGGGTTATGACCAAGAATATGCCTTTTCATTTTATGCTTCCAACTAGCAAAATTTGTACCATCAAAGTAAGGACCTCTACGATAATTACCCTCACTAGACGCCATACTCTCCTAGGTTGTGAAACCAAGCTTATGGAGTCCAATGCAATGGAAACCAAAACAATGGAGACCAAAGCTCTGATACCACTTGTAGGATCGAAAGTATGTCTAGAGGGGGGGTGATTAGACTACTTGACAATATAAAAAATCTGCCTTCAGATCATGAACAGTTTTTGGCAGTTTCACAATTATGATCAATTCAAGTATCACCCTACACATGCAATTCTAGAGTATAAGCAGCGGAAAGTAAATTGCACATGTAGTAAAGAGAGGTGGAGAAGATCAAACGCAGTTTGGAGACACGGAGATTTTTGTCGTGGTTCCGATAGGTGGTGCTATCGTACATCCACGTTGATGGAGACTTCAACCCACGGAGGATAACGGCTGCGCGAGTCCACGGAGGGCTCCACCCACGAAGGGTCCACGAAGGAGCAACCTTGTCTATTCCATCATGGCCTACGCCCACGGAGGACTAGCCTTACTCGGGGTAGATCTTCACGAAGTAGGCGATCTCCTTGCCCTTACAAACTTCTTGGTTCAACTCCACATCTCAAAGACGGAGGCTCCCAAGCGACACATAACCAATCTAGGAGGCACCACCCTCCAAAAGGTAATAGATGTTGTTGATGATGATGAACTCCTTGCTCTTGTGCTTCAAATGATAATCTCCCCAACACTCAACTCTCCTCGCTGATATGGCTGTGGTGGAAGAAAGGATTGAGTGGAAAGCAACTTGGGAAGGCTAGAAATCAAGTTTCATATGGTAGGAATGGAATAACTTGATCTCAACACAAGGGTAGGTAGTTCTCTTCTCAGAAAGTGTATGGTAGGAGTGGTAGACTTTCTGATGGCTCTCCTCACGAATGAACAGGGGGTGGAGGGGTATATATAGCCTCCACACAAAATCCAACCGTTACACACATAATTGAGCAATCTCGGTGAGACCGAAGTGAAAACTCGGTCAGACCGAAAGTTCAAATATAGTGAACGTTGGGGTTTTCGGTGGGACCGAAAATACCACCTCGGTGTGTCCGATATGAGTCAAAGGTAGGAGCTTGCCATTCTCGGTGGGACCGAAATTAACAACTCGGATATTCCGATATGATGTCAATTGGTTACAGAAGGTTGGCAGTCCAGTTTCGGTGAGACCGAACTCAAAATCGGATGGACCGAAATTTCTAGGGTTTGGAAGAATAGCTGAGGTGGTTCATCTCGGTGGGACTGAGTTGGAAGAATCGGTTTGTCCGAGATTACTTATGAGTGTGTTAAGTAGTGAAAGGTGCTGATAGTTGAAGGAGCTAAAACACTAAGCACTTGAGCAACCAGATCATCAACACAACCTCATCCCTTTTAATAGTATTGGCTTTTCCTATGGACTCAATGTGATCTTTGATCACTAAACCAAAAATGGAGTCTTGAGCTTTTGCCAATGCTTGTCTTAGCATTTTGAGGGGTCCACTTCTTCAGACATTTCCATACCCATATCATCGAACTTCTCTGAAATGATTCTCAAGTAAATATTAGTTCAATGATATATATGTTGTTATTAATTACCAAAACCACCCGGGGATTAGTTGCACTTTCACCTTGTTTGTTTCAGTTCTTCACAATGTGATGCTCTATATGTGCAACTATTTGCCGTGTTGTTCAATTTCATCAATAACAGTTTCAACAATACCACTATGAATTACGATATTTGGTTGCTGTTAAGGATGTTTCAGTTAACATGCATTTTCGTTTTTTAACAATAACTAGTGTACTTTAGACTTGCACAATACCAGTTTGAATTACTATTTGCTTGTTTTTTAATGTTATGTGTGATGCAGTTAACACACATTTCCACTTCTTGTTTTGCTTAACTAGTGTGCTTAAACCTGCACACTGAAGCTCTCATTTGTAGATTATGTTGTCTACCATGGATATATATGGTTGATGTTTAGCCTGTTGTGCTTAGCATGCCTTTATATGTACTCATACATGACAATATTGAGAACAGTGTTGTTTTCCATCGAGGTTAGTTTCATCGCATTGCTATATGTACTCACTGTTCAGGATATTGGTAGCTGGTACCATATAGCATGGGGCTGATAACGAATTAATCATTGAATCGGACAATTCACTGAATATATCTTTAATCCATTTATCAGTAGGTTACCTAGGGCCATATTTAATATATCTGAGGCTACATAGCAACATGCATTGTACTGAATGACTAAATATGCAATCCGAGGCTACATAGCAACAAGGAAGAGTGAAAGTGCAACTATCCCCAGGTGGTTTTGGTAATTACTAACAACATATAGCTCATTGAACTAATGCTATCTCAAGATAATATTTCAGGAATGTTCAATGATTGGCATGGCATGGATTAGGATTGTGGACCCCTCAAAATGCAAAGGTTAAAGGATTGGCTCAATCTCAAAGCTAAGGACTCTACATTTTCCATTTTAGTGATCCAAGATCACACTGAATCCATAGGAAAGCCAATACCTTTAAAAGGGGATGAGGTGTTGCTTAATGGCTTGCTTGCTCATGATGCTTAGTGATATGCTCCAAAACCCTCAACCACTTTCTCACATCCACATATGTCCCAAACCAAAAGTCAAACTCGGCCCCACCGAAAATATCTATCCGACGCCGCCGAGTTCATTTGACATAGCCACCGCCAGAAAACCTAATCATTTCGGTCTCACCGAAAGGGATCTCGGTCTCACCGAGATGGGATTGCAAACTCTCTATTGCCTGTTGCAATATTTTTGGTCCAACGGAGATGTGCAACCGGTCCCACCGAGTCCGTAATGTAAACTCTCTGTTGCCTCTTCGTAACATTTCGATCTCACTGGAATGAGCGAATCGGTCCCACCGAGTTTGCGTGACCAACTCTCTATGTGCTTATTACCAAAATCGGTCTCACCAAGTTTGTGTAATCGGTCCCACCGAGATTACGTTATGCCCTAACCCTAATGAAATCGGTCCCATCGAGTTGATCATATCGGTCCCCGTCGAAATACCTAACAGTCACATTAACCAAATCAGTCTAACTGAGTTCTTTGAATCGGTCCCACCGAGTTTGGTAAATTGTGTGTAACGGTTAGATTTTGTGTGGAGGCTATATATATATCCCTCCACCCACTCTTCACTCGTGGAGAGAGCCATCAGAACATATCTACACTTCCATCATTCATGTTCTGAGAAAGAACCACCTACTCAAGTGTTGAGATCAAGATATTCCATTCCTACCGTATGAATCTTGTTCTCTAGCCTTCCCAAGTTGCTTTCCACTCAAATCCTTCCTCTACCATATCCAAATCTATGAGGAGCTGTTTGAGTGTTGGGGAGACTATCACTTGAAGCATTTGAGCAAGGAGTTCATCATCAACACACCGTTTATTACCTTTTGGAGAGTGGTGTCTCCTAGATTGGTTAGGTGTCACTTGGGAGCCTCCGACAAGATTGTGGAATTGAACCACGGAGTTTGTAATGGCAAGGAGATCGCCTACTTCTTGAAGATCTACCGCTAGTGAGGCAAGTCCTTCGTGGGCGATGGCCATGGTGGGATAGACAAGGTTGCTTCTTGGTGGACCCTTCGTGGGTGGAGCCCTCCGTGGACTCGCGCAGCCGTTACCCTTTGTGGGTTGAAGTCTCCATCAACTTGGACGTATGATAGCACCACCTATCGAAACCAAGACAAAAAACATCGTTGTCTTCACTTGTGTTTGCTCCCTCTAATATTCTCCCTTTACCTTCATGTGCAATTGTTTACTTTCTGCTGCTATACTCTTAGAATTGCATGTGTAGGTTGATTGCTTGACTTGTGCTAAGTTGCTAAAATCTGCCAAGAATTAAAATTGGGAAAATTATAGATTTTTATTTGGTCAAGTAGTCTAACCACCACCCCCTCTAGACATACTTTCGATCCTACAAGTGGTATCAGAGCTTTGGTGTCCATTTGCCATGATTTCCATAGCATTGGTGATCACAGCCTTGGCTTCACAACCTAGGAGAGTATGGCGTCTAGCGAGGGAAGTTACCACCGTAGAGGTCCTTATTTTGATGGCACAAACTTTGCTAGTTGGAAGCATAAGAAGAAAATGCATATTCTTGGACATAACCCCAGCGTTTGGGCTATTGTGTGTGTTGGTTTGCAAGGTGAATTCTTCGATGGGAAGGAACCAAACCGTGAAGCTACCGCGGAAGAGTTGAAGATGCTGCAATACAATGCTCAAGCTTGCGATATCCTCTTCAACGTATTGTGCCCCGAAGAATTCAACAAAATCAGCCGTCTTGAGAATCCAAAGGAAATTTGGGATACTTTGATTGATATGCATGAAGGTACCGACTCCGTCAAGGAATCCAAGTTGGATGTGCTCCAAAGTCAACTCGACAAGTTCAAGATGAAGGATGGTGACGGTGTCGCTGAAATGTACTCTAGGCTTGCTCTCATCACGAATGAGATTACCAGCTTAGGAAGTGAAGAGATGACCAACAGATTCATCATCAAGAAGATCCTAAGAGCCTTGGATGGAAAATATGATACCGTGTGTACATTGATCCAATGATGCCAAATTACAAAGATCTCAAGCCAACGGAAGTCATTGGAAGAATTGTTGCTCATGAGATGTCACTCAAAGATAAAGAAGAGCTTCACAACAAGTCCAGTGGTGCTTACAAAACTTCATGTGATGCTCCTACATCATAAAGTGAGAAACAAGACTACAATAAAGAATTGAGCTTAATGGTGAAAAACTTCAACAAGTTCTACAAGAGTAGAAGCAAAGAGAGAAGTTCCAAGTCAAGGTCCTACAATGATAAGAGATCTTCAAGTCGTGATCGGAATTGCTACAATTGTGGAAGACCCGGACACTACTCCAATGAGTGTATGGCTCCCCACAAGAGAAGAGAAGACTTACCTAAAAGGAGAAGTAGAAGAGAAGATTCACCACCAAGAGAGAGAAGGAGTAGGGATGATCGTTATGAATGAAGACCTTCTCGGAGAAGCAAAGATTCGGAAAGAAAGGACAAATCATCAACGAGATATACAAGACGAAGACATCAAGCTCATGTTGGTGAATGGGCATCCGGTTCCGACTCCGATAACCACTCTGAGAGAAGCTACTACTCCGACTCCGAAGGTACTCAAGATGAAGGTGTTGCCGGAATTGCTCTTTTGTCAACCAACTCCTACGACATATTTGACTCACCAAATGAAGGAATTAGAAGATGCTTCATGGCTAAAGGCCCTAAGGTATCACACCTCGAGTATCTTGATTTCAATAGTGATGAAGATGACTTGCTAGGAGATGATGATTTACTTGTTGGTAGCAATAGTGATGAAACTTTTGATGAAAACTATGATGAAATTGCTATTAATCATGCTAATCAAGATAAAACAAATGACAATGATAAGTAGAAGATTGAGCATCTAACTAAAGAACTAAACACTCTTAAGTTAGCTCATGAAACTACCTTGGAAGATCATCGAGAACTTTTAAAGACTCATGAGAAGTTATGCTTTGAAAAGCTCAACCTTGAGCAAGAGCATGAGTTCTTAAAGGCAATCAATGATGATCTACGCAAGAAAAGTTTTTCTTTCATTGCCAAGCGTTTACTCTTGTCTACCTACATGCCACAAGTAAAATCTAACAACAAGAACAAGAAATATTATTTCTCTAGTAGTAACATTAATCATGCTAAATCCAATGATGTTGCTTCTCGTAGTTCTCTTGATTCCACTAATGACTCTCTTAGCTAAGTTACACTTGAGCAAGAAAATAGCTTATTGAAGGGAATTATAGAGAAAGGTGTCTACAAGAGTCTTGCCGGGAGTAAGCAATTTGAGGAGATTGTACGCAAGCAAGGAAGACACCGGAAGAATCAAGGTGTTCGTTTTGAACGAGAGTTCAATGCCAACGGAGTTGAATGGGAGGAAGATCAATACCCCAAGACGAAGTTTGCTCCTCAACAAGAGAAGTATGATCCTACTTGTTTTCAAGGGACACTGGCACAAGATGATCTTCCACCACAAGACCACAAGCCAAAGGGCAAGGATAAGCTTCAAGAAGATATTGATGCATTTGAAGAAGCTCCTAAGTCCTTGGTCAAGTGGGTCCCCAAGACTACATCAAGTTCTACCTCATCAAGTACGACTACAACTCCAAGGATCCCCATCAAGATGGTGTGGATCGCGAAGAAGAAGAACTAGGAAGGTCTTGAGGGTGACTCCGCCAACATAGTTCACTCATATTATTTTGTCAAAGGACAAGTGCAAACAACTTTCACATCTTACACTAGTTCAAGGAGTCACAAACCCTCTTGTTGGTAAGACAAGGGACAAGGTAACCTAATGCTTTCATGGACATCATCTTGTGTGCAATTCACTCTATGTCTATGGATATCCTTGTTTGTTCCTTGTGGGACTAACCCGTGTAGGTATTGAAAGTGCAACTCGCTCCAATGGATTGCTCCAACTGATCTACATCAACATTGAGCGTCTACATCTTCAACACCTACATGAAGTCATCATCGAAAAAATCCAAGGTTAGTTCATCCCTCTTAGGGGGGATATCACATCTAGGGGGAGATTTACTCTAATAATTAAGCTAAATCAACTCTAATGATGTGAACACAACAATGCTTTATGTACAAGTGGTAACCCCACTTGCTCTTAAACGATGAGTATGACCTATGATCAAATGTTCTCATTTGACTCCTAAGTCAATATACTCATATATAGATGACCTAGTCATCGCCAATTGCTTGATAGATGCTAGAATGATTGTGCATGCTTTGCCACATGTTTTATTTGCTATCTTATTGTGTGAGCATGTTGAATGCATGTTTTTCTCATTCGAGGACATCCATTTGTTGCTTTGATTGTTTGTCTCTTTTTCTTTTGCCAAATGGATGGACAAGAATGCCTAAGTACCCCCTCTAGCTATCTATGATTTTCTCGTCTCAAACTCTATTCATGCTACATCACAAAGCTTGATCAAGTCAGATTCAAACCAATCTATGTGAGGAGCACTCGAAGTTCCCGATTCGTCATAGGCTTAAACATCCAAAACCTCTTTGTGCATTTCGGTATGACTGAGTCATCCACTTTGGTCACACTGAGTCCACTAAGTTGATCTAGGTTTTCAATCTCGGTGCAACCGATTTGAACTTTTCGGTCCCACTGAGTTGCAGCAACTGCTAACAGTTTTGCATTTCGGTGCCACCGAGTTGTTCCACTCGGTCACACCGACAGTGTTAGGTTATATATACTCATGGGCCAAATTTCAGAAAACTTTCCAAACTCCTCAGCCCGCGCGTGACCTGCTCTGCCACTTCGGGTCTCCAGATCATCTCCTCCCCGCGAGCGACCTCCCGCCGCTGGACTCCGCCGCCGTCAACGGATATTCTCACCGCTGTTGCCGCTGTAGCAAGTCCACCGCGAAGTTAGGGTATGGACTTGACTCTTTGTGCTATTCCTTAACTCTGATTCGTAGCATAATGCATTGCCATGTTTCTTTTCCACGTATGAGATCTTCCTATCCAGCAAAAACTCTGTAGAAAGTAGATTTGATTCAAAAAAATTGGGGTTAGGTCTCCACCGAACTCATCTCGGACCGACCAAGTTGTAGAAATCGGTCCCACCGATTTGGCTTAGGCCACTACACAAGTGATTTTCGGTATGACTGAAAATTGCAAATTGGTGTGACCGAGTTCGATTCTTTATGAAACCCTGGCGATATCGGTGCCACCGAACTGTGACTCGGTCTGACCGAGTTTACTAGTCCAGGTTCCAGAATTGCTTCGGTGTCACTGACTTTAACAATCGGTAGCTCCGAAATGCTTTCTGTAGAGAACTAAAACTAAGTTTTTCTTGTCATTTGTTTTGCAAAAATTATGTGCTTTGTGATGCTCATCCACTCTACCTCATCTACATATATTCATAGGATCAGTTTGTAGTGTCAGAGATGTCTGAGGGCAGTGACAGTCAGAACAGGTCTGAGGAGCAGGTACATTTGAGTGAGAGCTCTAGTCCCAACAACTCCAGCTACTATGAGAGCAGTAGAAGCACTCCCAGTGACCTTCCAAAGGCTGCCACCAAGACCAGAAAGAAGAAAACTTCTGATTCTGAGGATGAGGACTTTGTGGCAGATGAGGCCACTTCCAAGAAGAAAGTACTCAGGAAGGAGTATGGCACAGCTGAGGCATCCAAGCCAGGGCAGAAAAGGAAAATCCCTGCCAAAAGGACTTCCATGTCTAAGACCAGAGCCTCTACTCAAGAGACTATGGTGTTCACACTTGAATCCAGGGATGATGTGCCTGAAGGTACAAAGAAGATACCTAGGAAGACAACAGCCAGAGTGAATTGCAAGCCATCCATGAGGGATGATGATGAAGCTGAAGCTGAAGAGGAATAGGTTGCTGAACGAGCACCCAAAGCTCAGAAGCTTATGGGAGATGCTATAAAGTCTAGGGCTGCCCCTTCTAAGCCCAAGACTGCTCCCAAAACTGCTCAAGCCACCAAGTCTGCACCCAAGAGGAATACAAGGAATATTCCAGCTTCAGAAAAGAACAAGGCCCAATGCCTGAAGTTGCTGAGGAAGCTGAGACTCAAATGCTCAAAAGATTGAAGCCCAAGATCCCTGATCACAATGATGCTCATTTAGTTGCTGAGGACATGAAACTGAGAAAGCATGCAGGTCTCAGGTTGTGGAGAAAGTCTGATCCATATGCCATAAGGAGAAGGACTGTTGTGGACTACAGGTTTCACACAAAGGAACAGCAAGACTTCTATGAAACAGTCCTGCTTGACAAGAAGCCCATTGTTTGTGATATGAGAAGAATAGACTGGAAGTTCATTGATGATAATGCAGATTACTACCCCAATGTGCATGAGAGCTTCAAAGCATGTGGAGTGGACAAGTTTGTGACTCAAAAGTTGACTAAGTGGAATGATGAACTCATCATGCAATTCTATTCCACAGCCCACTTCTATCCTGATGGAAGGATTGTATGGATGTCTGAAGGTACAAGGTACCAGTCGATTATTGCTGAGTGGGCCAAGCTAATCAATGCGCTTGAAGAGCATGAGGATGATCTAGATGTCTATGCCAATAAGAATCAAGACCACAACTCCATGGCAAATATGTACAAGGTGATCCCTGATGATGATCTAGAAACTCACAAGTTTGGATATGTACATCATTTGTAGGCTGGTCTAGCCACCATCAACACAATCTTGAGGCATACATTGTTGCCTAAGTCTGGAGATGCAAAGATGATCAGAGGACATTCCATACATATATTTGATGTGCCACAGAAATTCAAGGTTATGAGCCTGATTGTAGAGACAATCAAGAGGACTGCTGCAGATCAGTAGAGATCATGTGGGCATGCTCCACACATCCAGATGCTTATGAACTCTAAAATGGGCACAGGCCCTTACTTGTTGGACAGGGAATATCTACCCTTGGTGCCTGACTTTGAGGACAACATAGTTGTCATTGATGAGAATGAACCATCTTCAGTGCAAGCTCATGAAAGAAGAGAAAAGGCCAAAGCAGAGAAAGCTGCCAAGATGCCAAGTGCAGAAGAAGCATCTCAAATGACTCTCAAATCCAAGCAAGATCAAATGGCATATCTAATTCAAGCTACCATGAGGATTGAGAAGGGCTTGGCCACCCTGACGCAGAATCAGGAAAGCTTGGGGAGGATCATTGAGACTAAGTTCTATGATCTTGATCTGAAGGTGACAAAGATCCAGTCTGCAGTTGAGAAGCTTTAGGAGGAAGTAGAGGAGAGAGGAGGATAGGCTACCACAGATGCATTTCAGCGAGTGCCTCGAGGTCAGAGATCTACTGCAGTGCCAGTTCCAGACACCAGAGCTACTACATCTGCACCAGCAGCTATAGCTTCAGTGCCACCTCCAGCAGCCACTCCACCAGCTCCAGCTACTTCGTCTGAAGCCTTCGTCCTTGGAGTTCTCTTTACACCGCCTCCCGAAGACCAAGCCAGAGAGACGCATAGCACTATGCATTTTCAAACTTTTTTGGTAACTTGTTGCCAAAGGGGGAGAAATATGTATATATCAGAGGCTTCGAGAGAGAGTGTTTTGCCTCTTTGGTCTCTCTCGCTTTTGGTTGAACTTCATTCGTGTGTTTGTTTGATATTCTACGTTATGTGTGAGAGATACTTGTGTGATCATGTGTTTGATCATATGCTACTTTAATGTTTGCTTGGATGATATTATCTATATTTCCATATGATCATTCACTTTGCTTGGTGATGAGTGCATGCTTTAGTGTATATCATTTTGAGCGCTCCACCAAGATGTATGTGACATGGAATAGTAACCCACGATCCTAATCGATTGTGCGTTTGCATTCAAACGCAAATTCAAAATAATGCACAAATTTAGGGGAAGCTCTTGCTTATCACATACTTCTCAAAGCGACGATGTATTTAAATCATATTATCATTTGTCGAAGCTTTCATCTATATGTTGTCATCAATTACCAAAAAGGGGAGATTGAAAGTGCAACTATCCCCGGGTGGTTTTGGTAATTACTAACAACATATAGCTCATTGAACTAATGCTATCTCAAGATAATATTTCAGGAAAGTTCAATGATTAGCATGGCATGGATTAGGATTGTGGACCCCTCAAAATGCAAAGGTTAAAGGATTGGCTCAAGCTCAAAGCTAAGGACTCTACATTTTCCATTTTAGTGATCCAAGATCACATTGAGTCCATAGGAAGGTCAATACTATTAAAAGGGGATGAGGTGTTGATTAATGGCTTGCTTGCTCATGATGCTTAGTGATATGCTCCAAAACCATCAACCACTTTCTCACATCCACATATGTCCCAAACCAAAAGTCAAACTCGGCCCCATCGAAAATATCTATCCGGCACCACCGAGTTCATTTGACATAGCCACTGCCAGAAAACCTAATCATTTCGGTCTCACTGAGATGGGATTGCAAACTCTCTGTTGCCTATTGCAATATTCTCGGTCCAACCGAGATGTGCAATCGGTCCCACCGAGTCTGTAATGCAAACTCCTTGTTGCCTCTTCGTAACCTTTCGGTCTCACCGAAATGAGCGAACCGGTCCCATCGAGTTTTCCTGATCAACTCTCTGTGTGCTTATTACCAAAATCGGTCTCACCGAGTTTGTGTAATCGGTCCCACCGAGATTACGTTATGCCCTAACCCTAATGAAATTGGTCCCACCGAGTTGATCATATCAGTCCCACCAAAATACCTAACGGTCACATTATGAATCAAATCGGTTTGACCGAGTTCTTTGAATCGGTCCCACCGAGTTTGGTAAATTGTGTGTAACGGTTAAATTTTGTGTGGAGGCTATATATACCCCTCCAGTCACTCTTCACTCATGGAGAGAGCCATTAGAACATATTTACACTTCCATCATTCCTGTTCTGAGAAAGAACCACCTACTCAAGTGTTGAGATCAAGATATTCCATTCCTACCATATGAATCTTGTTCTCTAGCCTTCCCAAGTTGCTTTCCACTCAGATCCTTCCTCCACCATATCCAAATCTATGAGGAGTTGTTTGAGTGTTGGGGAGACTATCACTTGAAGCATTTGAGCAAGGAGTTCATCATCAACACACCGTTTATTACCTTTTGGAGAGTGGTGTCTCCTAGATTGGTTAGGTGTCAATTGGGAGCGTCCGACAAGATTGTGGAATTGAACCAAGGAGTTTGTAAGGGCAAGGAGATCACCTACTTCGTGAAGATCTACCGCTAGTGAGGCAAGTCCTTCGTGGGTGATGGCCATGGTGGGATAGACAAGGTTGCTTCTTGGTGGACCCTTCGTGGGTGGAGCCCTCCGTGGACTCGCACAGCCGTTACCCTTCGTGGGTTGAAGTCTCCATCAACTTGGATGTACGATAGCACAACCTATCAGAACCAAGACAAAAAACATGGTTGTCTTCACTTGCGTTTGCTCCCTCTAATCTCCTCCCTTTACCTTCATATGCAATTGTTTACTTTCCACTGCTATACTCTTAGAATTGCATGTGTAGGTCCATTGCTTGACTTGTGCTAAGTTGCTAAAATCTGCCAAGAATTAAAATTGGGAAAAGGATAGATTTTTATTTGGTCAAGTAGTCTAATCACCCCCCCCCTCTAGACATACTTTCGATCCTACAAAGAGTGTTACCTTAATGTTCTGATGATGTCTAGATATACATGTAATAAAATCTTATATAATGGGATGGAGGGAGTGTTGTACTAGATCATTTTACAATTGTTGTTTAGCTTCTATTATTAACTTGGTGCTTTTAGGTACATATGTCATTGCCAAAGATCCACACTTCGACGCTTTCTGCGTATGGGGCAAGGAGATATTCATGAACCAGCATTAAGTGAGGAAACTGATGAAGATTGTTATTAAAATGGGTCAAAAGATGTCAATCGAACTATTTGTTTACACTTTATGCAAGACAACAGTGAACTGCAGGATGGTAAGTAAGAACTCTGTAGCGTTCTTTTTACTGCTCGTAATGAGTTGTGTTAGATGACAATGTCTGAATCTTTTTTCCTTTGGAGTGGATCCTGGATCAGTTTACTCAAGATTGCCTCTCAAACTACGTGATTGGTGGTCGGCCATCACAAGCGGTTGGACTAGAGTCATGCATGCCTTCTGCATCCAGGAGAGCACAATAGGGCCATTCCGCTTCACCTTGTTCATCAACGAGAATGCATGTCGCCTCTTTCTTTACCATTTGTAATAGTACAAGTATAGAACCCAGGTTCATCGTTCTTTATTTGGTACTTATGTAATTCTTGAACATATGTACCTATGAATCAAATAATGCATTGGTTGTTTGAACCTGATGGATATGAATAAAGCTATAGCCTACTTTCAAGTTCAAATTAGGTACAATTTTAAGTAGCAGCAATTAAATTAGGGGGAAATTACGGTGTGCACGTCATTACAGCGCACACGGTCCTTACATCATAATCTGACGCGGTTCATGGAGAGGAAACATGTGTAACAGTGAACACAGTTCCCGTTTGCAAAGCGTGTGTGATGTCAGACACTATCACAAATGGTGCGGGAAAACTAAATGTGTGTGATTGTCTACCTATCGTACACGGTTTACAATCATGAACTATTTGTGACATGCCAGGCATCGTAAATGTAGAGCCAGTTTGGTATGTGCCTGGAAAACTCTCGTGCCTAGAATGTGCCTAGTTTTAGGTAAAACCACACAACTCTGACTGCGATGGCAATGCGAGCACAAGCGAGTAGCAAGGATGAAACATTTGGGATATTCGAGATATCACAAACGGTTATATAGGGACAACTGTATGCACCAAGGCTCCCTATCCCCGATGGTTTCTGGGTCATGTGGGAAGGACCCCCCTATCGCAGTCACTCACTAGGTGATAGTTTAGGACGCCGTCGCGGAAAGGGGTTAAAAACCGTTTGTATAGCACCTCGTTGTACGAGTGTGTGTCTCTATTTTAATTTTGCAAGACAATGAAGTGATCATAGCACATAGATATATGTTTGTTTGATGCTTTTAATATGTACTACTTCACAATAGAAGGCTTGTAGTTTAATCTTGTCCACCCTACTACTGAATTGGTCCAGCAAAATGAGTTTCATATACTACATGCTAAACCTATTATGTGTCTCCTTGTTTCTTCTTTTAGAATCCTGACAGAATATTGGAGAAGAGTACCTTATTAAGCCATGGTAAATGAAGTAATGTGGATAAGGTTCATGATAATGAGACAACTTTGTTGGTCTCCAACAATTTTGATAAATTAGATAAGGAAAACTATCTTGAAGACATTGAGAATACCCCAAAGTCCTGTCTTGATGTAGTGTTCGAGTTACTAGCCACTACCACTGGCACAAGCTCTTCGAACTCGCTATCTGAATTAGTTCGGTTTCTTGAGTCTCAACTACAAGCTGGAAGACATCAATCAGCCGTGCTGCGGCAAGAAGCCGGAGGACTGAGGAAGTCCTTGCAGAATTCGGATGTTTACTTTTGGGTGCAACAACAAGCGTTGGAGAATTTTAGCGCCAAACAAGACATAGTCAATAAGCTTACTAAGCTTATTGCCAGAATGGTGGATACCTAGGATAACATTGCTTGACATATTCTAAAGTTGTTTCAGTTATGGACTTGTTTTACTATCGCGTTTATTTGCACTGCTGGACAATTTAGATGCCCAATGTATGCAATATACTGCTTTGTTCCCTATATTTCCACTAGTGGCGAACTTTCAGTGGATGTAATAGTTGTAATAGCCATAATACCCTTGTGCAATGTAACACCCCGGACACACCCGCCGGTGGTCGTTACTCCTAGCGGGATCTAGACTGGCCCCACATATCAATACTAGTCTTTTCTACGCACTTTGTCCTCACTCGTGCGCACCCGGGAGCAACTTCCCGGTTGGTCACCCATCCTGAAATTACTCCAAGCTGAGCACGCTTAACTTTGGAGTTTGCTACTTCTCGAGCTTGCGTTGTATTCCCTCAAAGAGGAAAGGGTGATGCAGCACGGTAGCGTAAGTATTTCCCTCAGGTTTTGAGAACCAAGGTATCATTCCAGTAGGAGACCACGCGCGAGTCCCTCGCACCTGCACAAACAAATAAGAACTTTGCAGCCAACGCGATAAGGGGTTGTCAATCCCTTTACGGTCACTTACGAAAGTGAGATCTGATAGAGATGATAGTTTGATATTTTTGGTATTTTTGGATATAAGAACACAAAGTAAAAACGGAAAAGTAAAGTAGATTGTAGATTGATATGTTGAGAATACACCCCGGGGGGCCATAGTTTTCTCTAGTGGCTTCTCTCATGATAGCGATATTCTACGGTGGGTAGACAAATTACTATCAAGCAATTGATAGAAAAGTGAATAATTATGAGACTATCTAGGCATGATCATTATATATAGGCATCACGTCTGCGACAAGTGGACTGAAACGATTCTGCATCTACTACTATTACTCCACACATCGACCACTATCCAGCATGCATCTAGTGTATTGAGTTCATAAGAATAGAGTAATGCCTTAAGCAAGATGACATGATGTAGAGGGATAAACTCGAACTTAGTGATATAAACCCCATCTTTTTATCCTCGATGGCAACAATACAATCCGTGCCTTGGTGCCCCTACTGTCATTGGGAAAGGACACCGCAAGATTGAACCCAAAGCCAAGCACTTCTCCCATTGCAATAACTATAGATCTAGTAGGCCAAACCAAACCAATAATTCGAAGAGACTTGCAAGGATATTATAATCATACATAAAGAGTTCAGAGAAGAACCAAATACTTCTCATAGATAATCTTGATCATAAACCCACAATTCATGGGATCTCGACAAACACACCGCAAAAAGAGATTACATCGAATAGATCTCCTCGAAGACCGAGGAGAACTTTGTATTGAGATCCAAAGAGAGAGAAGAAGCCATCTAGATACTAGCTATGGACCCGAAGGTCTCTGGTAAACTACTCACAACTCATGGTGAGGCGATGATGATGATGTAGAAGCACTCCGTGGAAGATCCCCCCCCCCTCGGCGGAGCTCCGGAACAGGCCCCAAGATGGGATGGTGGAGCTAGGGTTTTCTCTGTTGTTCTCATGGTTTCGGGGTACATAGGTATATATAGGAAGAAGGAGGGCACCGGGGGCCAGACGGGGTGCCCACGAGGCAGGGGACGCGGCCTATAGGGGGGCACGCCCCCCACCCTTGTGGACGCCACGTCAGCCCTACTCCGTGGTTCTCAAGTCCCCCGTGTGTATTTTGCTCCAAAAATATCTCTCCCGAAGTTTTAATTCCGTTTGGACTCCGTTTGATATTCCTTTTCTGCAAAACCCTAAAATAGGCAAAAAAAACAGCAATCTGGACTGGGCCTTTGGGTTAATAGGTTAGTCCGAAAAATAATATAAAAGTGTATAACAAAGCCCATTACACATCCAAAACATCATAAATAATAGCATGGAACAATAAAAAATTATAGATACGTTGGAGACGTATCAAGCATCCCCAAGCTTAATTCCTGCTCGTCCTCGAGTAGGTAAATGATAAAAATAGAATTTTTGATGTGGAATGCTAACCAACATAATTTCAATGTAGTTCTATTAATTGTGGCATGAATGTTCAGATCTAAAAGATTCAAGATACAAGTCTATATTGACATAACAAATAATAATACTTCAAGCATACTAACAAAGCAATCATGTCTTATCAAAATACTATGGCTAAATAAAGTTATCCCTACAAAATCATATAGTCTGGATATGCTCCCTCTTCATCACACAAAATATCCATATCATGCACAACCCCGGTTTCAGCCAAGCACTTGTTTTCATACTCTATTCTTTCAAACCTTTTCAACTTTCACGCAATACATGAGCGTGAGCCATGGACATAGCACTATGGGTGGAATAGAATGGTGGTTGTGGAGAAGACAAAAAGGAGGGAGATAGTCTCACATCGACTAGGCGTATGAACGGGCTATGGAGATGCCCATCAATAGATATCAATGTGAGTGCTACTTCTCGAGCTTGCGTTGTATTCCCTCGAAGAGGAAAGGGTGATGCAACACAGTAGCGTAAGTATTTCCCTCAGTTTTTGAGAACCAAGGTATCAATCCAGTAGGAGACCACGCGCGAGTCCCTCGCACCTGCACAAACAAATAAGAACTTCGCAGCCAACACGATAAGGGGTTGTCAATCCCATTACAGTCACTTACGAAAGTGAGATCTGATAGAGATGATAGTTTGATATTTTTGGTATTTTTGGTTATAAGAACAGAAAGTAAAAGAGGAAAAGTAAAGTAGATTGTAGATTGATATGTTGAGAATAGACCCGGGGGGCATAGTGTTCTCTAGTGACTTCTCTCATGATAGCGATATTCTACGGCGGGTAAACAAATTACTGTCGAGCAATTGATAGAAAAGCGAATAATTATAAGACTATCTAGGCATGATCATTATATATAGGCATCATCTCCAAGACAAGTAGACCGAAACGATTCTGCATCTACTACTATTACTCCACACATCGACCGCTATCGGGCATGCATCTAGTGTATTGAGTTCATAAGAACAAAGTAACGCCTTAAGCAAGATGACATGATGTAGAGGGATAAACTCAAACTTAGTGATATAAACCCCATCTTTTTATTCTTGATGGCAACAATACAATACGTGCCTTGCTGCCCCTACTGTCACTGGGAAAGGACAACGCAAGATTGAACCCAAAGCCAAGCACTTCTCCAGTTGCAAGAACTATAGATCTAGTAGGCCAAACCAAACCAATAATTCGAAGAGACTTGCAAGGATATTATAATCATACATAAAGAGTTCAGAAAAGAACCAAATATTTCTCATAGATAATCTTGATCATAAACCCACAATTCATCGGATCTCGACAAACACACCACAAAAAGATATTACATCGAATAGATCTCCTCGAAGACCGAGCAGAACTTTGTATTGAGATCCAAAGAGAGATAAGAAGCCATCTAGATACTAGCTATGGACCCGAAGGTCTGTGGTAAACTACTCACAACTCATGGTGAGGCAATTATGATGATGTAGAAGCACTCCATGGTAGATCACCCCTCCGACGGAGCTCCAGAACAGGCCCCAAGATGGGATCTCACGGGAACAGAAGGTTAAGACGGTGGAACTAGGGTTTTCTCTTCTCCTCTGATGGTTTCGGGGTACGTACGTATATATAGGAGGAAGGAGGGCACCGGGGGCCAAACGTGGGGCCGACGAGGCAGGGGGCGCGCCCTATAGGGGGGCGCCCCCCACCCTCGTGGGCGCCACGTGTGCCCTACTCCATGGTTCTCAAGTATCCCGAGCGTGATTTTATCCAAAAATATCTCTCCTAAAGGTTTCATTCCGTTTGGACTCCATTTGATATTCCTTTTTTATAAAACCCTGAAACAGGAAAAAAACAGCAATCTGGACTGGGCCTTTGGGTTAGTAGGTTAGTCCCAAAAATAATATAAAAGTGTATGACAAAGCCCATTAAATATCCAAAACATCATAAATAATAGCATGGAACAATCAAAAAATTATAGATACGTTGGAGACGTATCAAGCATCCCCAAGCTTAATTCATGCTCGTCCTCGAGTAGGTAAATGATAAAAACAAATTTTTTGATGTGGAATGCTAACCAACATAGTTTTTCAATGTAATACTCTTAATTGTGGCATGAATGTCCAGATCTGGAAGATTCAAGACAAAAGTCTATATTGACATAAGAAATAATAATACTTCAAGCATACTAACAAAGCAATCATGTCTTCTCAAAATATTATGGCTAAAGAAAGTTATCCCTACAAAATCATGTAGTCTGGCTATGCTCCCTCTTCATCACACAAAATATTCATATCATGCACAACCCTGATTTCAGCCAAGCACTTGTTTTCATAGTTTATTCTTTCAAACCTTTCAACTTTCACACAATACATGAGCGTGAGCCATGGACATAGCACTATGAGTGGAATAGAGAGGTGGCTGCGGAGAAGACAAAAAGGAGGGAGATAGTCTCACATCGACTCGGCGTATCAACGGGCTATTGGGATGCCCATCAATAGATATCAATGTGAGTGTGTAGGGATTGCCATGCAACGGATGCACTAGAGCTAAAAATGTATGAAAGCTCAACAAAAGAAACAAGTGGGTGTGCATCCAACTTGCTTGCCCATGAACACCTAGGGCATTTGAGGAATCCCATCATTGGAATATACAAGCCAAGTTCTATAACAAAAATTCCCACTAGTATATGAAAGTGACTAAACATGAGACTCTCTATCATGAAGAACATGGTGCTACTTTGAAGCACAAGTGTGGAAAAAGATAGTAGCAATTGTCCCTTTTTCTTTTCTTTCCCTTTATTTCTTTTTTTTTTGGCCTTTTTTGGCCTTTCTTTTTTTTTCTCTTTTTTTTGGAGGGGCTTTATTGATTTAGCCTTTCCTCACATGGGACAATGCTCTAATAATGATGATCATCACACTTTCATTACAACTCGATATTACAACTCGATACTAGAACAAAGTATGACTCTATATGAATGCCTCCAGCGGTGTACCAGGATGTGCAATGAATCAGGAGTGACATGTATGAAAAATTATGCATGGTGGCTTTGCCACAAATAGTCAACTACATGATCATGCATGGCAATATGACAATATGAAGCATGTCATATGAACGGAACGGTGGAAAGTTGCATGGCCATATATCTCGAAATGTCTATGGAAATGCCATGATAGGTAGGTACGGTGGATGTTTTGAGGAATATATATGGTGTCTGATTTGAGGAAGGATATATAGTGGGTGTATGGTACCGGCGAAAGTTTTGCGATACAAGAGAGTGTAGCAATGGTGGAAGGGTGAGAGTGCGTATAATCCATGGACTCAACATTAGTCATAATGAACTCATATACTTATTGCAAAAATCTACGAGTCTTCAAAACAAAGCAATCAACGCATGATCCTAGGGGGGAGGTTGGTAGGAGTTAACCATCGCGCGCCCCCGACCTCCACACAAAGGTTGACACTTTACAAATACCTCATGCTCTAACTTCGTCACATAGTGGTTCATCATATGTGCATGCTACGGGAGTCACTAACCTTAACACAAGCATTTCTCAATTTCATAATTACTCCACTAGCATGACTCTAATATCACTATCCTCCTATCTCAAAACAATTATCAAGCATCCAACTTCTCTTCATATTCAATGCACTTAGTGTGAAAGTTTTTACTACATTGATATTGGATGTCTATCATGTGAAGACTAGTTTTATAGCCAAAGCACATTACCATGCTGTTTTTAATAGACTCTCAAATGGATATAAGTGAAGCTTGAGGGATCAACAATTTATACAAAATATAAACACCACCGTGCTCTAAAAGATATAAGTGAAGCACTAGAGCAAAAACTATTCAACTCAAAATATATAAGTGAAGCACATAGAGTGTTCTATCAATTCCTAGGCCATATTTAACTCTCTCAAATAGGTGTGTCCAGCAAGGATAATTGTGGCAAACTAACAAGCAAAGACTCAAATTATACAAGACGCTCCAAGTAAAACACATATCATGTGGTGAATAAAAATATAGCTCCGAGTATAGTTACCGATGGATGAAGACGAAAGAGGGGATACCTTCCCGGGGCATCCCCAAGCTTAGGCTCTTGGTTGTCCTTGAATTTTACCTTGGGGTGCCATGGGCATCCCCAAGCTTAGGATCTGGCCACTCTTTGTTCCATAGTCCATCAAAGCAATACTCAAAACTTGAAAACTTCACTACACAAAACGTAGACAAAAATCTCGTGAGCTTCGTTAGTATTAGAAAGCAAACCACTAATCAAAGGTACTGTAAAGAATTCATTCTTTGTTTATATTGGTGTTAAACCTACTGTATTCCAACTTCTCTATGATTCATACTTCCCAATACTTGTAACGCCCCAGATGTAACACTTTCCCAATATGGCAATATATAAACTTTGGCTTCATCAATACCTTTCTGGGCTCTTCTTTTGATGAGGACATGACTACCTTGGATACGACCAAAAATATTGCATACATGTATATTTGTGAAGTGATTTCTAATGCAAACTATGCAACAATTTATTTTTGTTCTGGATAACATAAATAAATTGTTGCATAGTTTGCATTAGAAATCACCTCACAAATATACATGTATGCAATATTTTTGGTCGTATCCAAGGTAGTCATGTCCTCATCATCTTTCATTTCGGGTTCTTCGTTTTGTCGTGTGCGTGTGTGCATTTCATCCATGTCATGTTGTCATGTGCATTGCATTGCATTTGTGTTGTCACTTGCATCCGGTCCCACTCGTCTCTTCCCGTTGTCCGTCTCGAAATCCGACGCTCTCACACGTGCCCGTGGCATCCCCGAGTCCTTCTTTCGTGTGTGGCCGTGTAACGTTTTTGGAATGACGCGAGACTTGTCGTGCGATGTTGTTTTGGTACGTGTAGGCCGCCTGTCAAGTTTCGTAGCGTTTGGAGTTTGTTTGGTACTCCAACGGTTAACCTAGTGGGATAAAAGAACCTCTTCTTTGAGGCCCAAGACCCCCTCCACAATAGCCCACTAACCCAGCACAACCCTTCCGATTATCTTGGTAGTCGAATTGTGATCGTGTGGCCGAAAACCGCTCCCCATTTGGAGTCTCCTAGCTCCTTGTGCCTATAAAAACGTCCCCCATGTCCATTTTTCAGGCAAAACCCTAGCTTCTCGCCCATCCGCGCCGCCGGACACGTCCGGACGGACCGTACGCGTCCGCCCGCCGCCGTCGGACCAACCAGGTCATGCCACATGTCCCCCGCCGGCCTCCCGCCGCGCCGGCCCGCAGGCCCGACGCGGGCCCTCCGCCGCCGCCAACCGGGCCGTGCCGCACCGCTCCGTCCCCACCGCCTCTGGTGGCCCGAGCCGCCGCCTCCTCCCGCCGCGCTTCCCCGCCGCCGGGCTTGCGCCGCCGGGCTCCTCGCCGGCCAAGATCTCACCGCCGCTGGCCGGTGCCCGCACCCCCACCGCCGGGCCGTGCTCCGCCGCCGCCCGTGCTCCGCCTCCTCCGCCCGACGGCCCCGGGCCAGAGCCGCCGGCCCCCGCTGCAGATCCGCTCTCCCCGCCGGTCGCCGTGCCCTCGCCGGCCGGGATCGAAGCCGCCGCCGCCTCGACGCCAGATCCCGTCGGGCCGATCCAGCCGCGTCGGGCCGAAACCCTAACGGGTCGGCGCCCGCGACCCGCTCCGCGCCCGCGCCCGATCCGCGGTTCAAACCCGATCCGCGAGGTAGCCCTGTTTTTTTCTCTAAGTCCTTTTGATTTTGTTGTCTGATAGCATATTGTGATGGCTGTATCTTTTGTGTGTAAGTCCAATTTATGCATATGATATGTCAAAATGACCGTGGTGATGTGTACTACGTTTTGTTCCATTGTGCCATGCTTGTTTGAGTTCATATAGAGGTCTTAATCTTCGTGACAAGAGTGCTACTTGATATAAACTGCTGCTACTTGTTATTTTCATGCCATGTTTGAGATGTGATAACTTGGTGCATGTTTATCCAAATGAAGCAAATGATATGTCAAAATGTTCATCATGAGATGCTTTACATGATGGTTGCTGTAGCATGCATGTTAGGGTTCATATTGCCATGTTAATCTCTGTTGCAAAAGTGCATGTGGCTGTTAAGTTTTGTAACATGTTATGAGATGCTGATTTGAAGAGCTCGTTGCTATTGATGTGTTTGTCCCCTTGTAACATGTTAATATGTTTTAGAATCTCCATCATGTGGTCTTTGCTGTGGTGCAAACCATTTTCCATGATATGCCTTGAGGTGACTTAAACATGCTTGAAAACATGACATGCCAACTTAACTGATTTATACTGTCGGTGTACTAAGGTAGGGGTACCTCAGTACCCCAACTTGTGCACGGGCAGTAGCAGCTTCCCGCGGCAGGGCCTACCACATGCTTGCCGGAGACCTTTCTGCTCCATATAAAACCATTCAAAAACAAAGTATACAAGACAGAAGATCAAGACCCCGGCAAGTGGAGCTTGCTGGGAAGGCCGTCCCAGGCTCAAGATTCCCCCACTAGCACAAGACCCTGGCAAGAGGAGCTTGCCAGGAAGACCAGAAGACATGCCTAGGCGCAGCATGCGCCCCGACAGGGCCCGGGGAGCGGCAAGCTTCAGAGCCCGACAAGCTCCCGGGCCCGGCAAGGTCAAGACCCCGGCAAGGTGCTTGCCGGGGAGAGTTGCGCTGTATACCCGCGCTCCAGCTCATCGGTCCACGCGTCTCTCTGGGGCCATTCCAGGGACGCGTGGCGGATGGCTGTGCAGCCTGGGGGACACGGTGGCACTCCAGGGTGATAAAGCTATCGCCGTGGCAAACGGAGACGCAAGGGCGGGCGCTTTTGGGGTCGACGGCGACGGGCATTAAATGCCCTTGTCCCCCACTGTCAAAGTAGGTGATGACCACTGTTCGTGCACTGTTCATCCACTGTTCCCGCACTGTTACAACTACCACCACAATTACATTTTCACCCCTTTCTCCTACGTTGACACCTGTCGGTGACCCCTTGAGCTATAAAAGGAGGCCCATGCACAACGTAGAAGGGGTTCGGAACCTAGATCACTCACTCGCTCGGTGTAGCTAGTTCTTCAAGCTCCCGAGCTCTCCAACTCAATACAAACAAAGCAGGAGTAGGGTTTTACGCGTCCATCGCGGCCCGAACCTGGGTAAACTGCCCGCGTGCTCACCACGATCTGCTCTTTGTGCTCCCTCCGCTCCCTTACCGCACGAACAAGGGGCTCCGGTCCCATAGGTGCTCGTGGTGGACAGTTTGCGTCAGGGCCTTCCCGACAAGCTCCCGGGCCCGGCAAGGTCAAGACCCCGACAAGGTGCTTGTCGGGGAGAGTTGCGCTGTGTACCCGCGCTCCAGCTCATCGGTCCACGCGTCGCTCTGGGGCCATTCCAGGGACGCGTGGCGGATGGCTGTGCAGCCTGGGGGACACGGTGGCACTCCACGGTGATAAAGCTATCGCCGTGGCAAACGGAGACGCAAGGGCGGGCGCTTTTGGGGTCGACGGCGACGGGCATTAAATGCCCTTGTCCCCCACTGTCAGAGTAGGTGATGACCACTGTTCGTGCTTGACCTTGCCGGGCCCGGGAGCTTGTCGGGCTTTGAAGCTTGCCGCTCCCCGGGCCCTGCCGGGGCGCATGCTGCGCCTGGGCATGTCTTCTGGTCTTCCTGGCAAGCTCCTCTTGACAGGGTCTTGTGCTAGTGGGGGAATCTTGAGCCTGGGACGGCCTTCCCGGCAAGCTCCACTTGCCGGGGTCTTGATCTTCTGTCTTGTATACTTTGTTTTTGAATGGTTTTATATGGAGCAGAAAGGTCTCCGGCAAGCATGTGGTAGGCCCTGCTGCGGGAAGCTGCTACTGCCCGTGCACAAGTTGGGGTACTGAGGTACCCCTACCTTAGTACACCAACAGGAGCCCCCGGGCCTGGGCCACACACGGTGCCGAGCGCTGTTGGGCCAGGCCCAAAACAGTGCACGGGCACGCGCGGCCCACGGCACGCCGAATCCACTTCCGCATCCGCCGCGTCCCTCCGTAACGGCACGCGTCGATTGTGGCGTCGTGGGAGGGAACGTGGCCACGTTCTTTTAATGGGAGGAGCGAAACGTCCCCCACTTCCCCATAAAAGCAGAGGAAGCAGGAGCGGTTCCCCTCCTACGCTTTCATTGCTTCTTCTTCCATCTCTAGAAATTCCCCTTTGCGCTCCGCCTCCACACCTCCTCCGCCGTCTTCCGCATCCGCGGCGCCGCCGGACTCCTCGCCCCCCTTCCCTCGCCGCCTCCGCCATGGCCCCGAAGACCGAGAAGGCGAAGGCGGAGAAGACCAAGAAGGAGAAATCCGAGCTTCAGAGGTCGCAGGCCCGTCTGCGTCTCATCCGCCGCCAACGGAACCAACGGTGGGCGGGGGAGACGCCGTCGGAAGGGTGGTCGCCGGCGAGGAAACTCGCGGCGCCACCAAATCCAAGGACAAGACGGACGACCGAGCCTCGGTCTCCGTGGACGCGCCACGTCCATCTCAGCAAACAACAACCCAGCAGCGCCATGCCACAGGAAGTGGCATCCGCTTGCTGGGCCAAGGGCAAACCGGAGGCTCGCGGGATGCTCTGGGCCATCGTCCTGGCACGAGCAAGGCGCGGTCGCCGGGGCGGGACCCTGCTCCTTCTAACCCTGTTAGGAGTCCGAGCATATCCCGATCCTCGCACCGCTCGCCCCCGCTCCCCTCCTCTCCAGCAGAAGCGCTCGCAAGGGCGCAACTGCTCCTCGACTTCCCTCCAGCGGCAGACAAGGCCGAAGACTGGAGGGCCACCATCCAGAGCCTGATCGCCTTCGCCAACAACGATACGCCGCAGCAGCCGGCGACCTCGCGGCCACGGCAAGTCGAGAAGATGAAGGCCGACAACGACAAGACCGCCGGGGGTGCAACCACCGTGCACTCCCCTCCGCGGAAGCAAAAGACGCCGCCCCGCCGGATCAACGTCGACGACGACTCTACGGCGTCGTCGGATCCGCGGGCTCGTCGGGACCAGCGCCAGGTCCTTGACGACCGGCGACAAGAAGACGCTCGAACGACGATCGAGCGCCGCCGAGAAGCTCGGCGACAATCGGATCAGAGAGCTGGGAACGCTGTCGACACGTGCGCGCCCGGTGAACCAGGCGACTTGCCGTACGCGGCAGGTTGCCCTGCGTTTACCCATGAGCTGCGGCGCGTCCAGTGGCCCAGCATGAAGAACTTCAAGCCCGACGTACCGGAGAAGTACGACGGCAAGACGCACCCCTCGGAATTCCTCAGCGTTTACACCATTGCGGTGCAGGCTGCCGGGGGGCGCGACGAGAAGATACTGGCGAACTACTTCCCGCTGGTGCTTAAGCCAAACATGCGTTCTTGGCTTATGCACTTGCCGGAATGCTCCATTTCTTCTTGGGCAGATCTTTGCCACCAGTTTGTTGGCGCCTTCACGGGCGGCCACAAACCCCACGGCCAGGAGAGCGATCTCCACATCTTGGCCCAGAAGGAAGGAGAATCTCTGTGCAAGTACATCCAGCGCTTCAGCCGCGTGCAGCACAACATCCACGATGTCCACCCTGCCGCGGTTATCAGTGCGTTCCACCAGAACGTACGTAACCGCCGCATGCGTAAAGAGATGGCCATGACCAAGATACGGGATGTCAGCGAGCTCTATGCTCTAGCCGACAAGTGCGCGCGCGCCGAGGAGGGGAGGAGACTCCCCGGAGAGGATGCTGGCGCAGGAGGAAGCGACAGCGACGACGCCGCCCCGAAAAAGAAGAGCCGGCGGCGGAACAATAGAAGAAAGAACAAGAAGGAGGTGCTTGCCGTCGAGAAGTCTGGCAAGGAGGCTCCCGCCAAGCAAGCACAGGCTGGCGGCTCCGGCAAGGAGCCTGCCCCTGTAGCGGCAGCCGACAAGCAGGACGGCTCCGACAAGCAATACTGCAAGATCCACCGCACCAAGGGCCACGACCTCTCCAACTGCAAACGCGTCGAGTACCTCGTCGAGCAGCAGAAAGCTGAGTACGAGAGGCGCGACAAGGAGAAGGCCCAAGGTGGCGGAGGAGAGCCGAGCAAGAAGCAGCCATTCAATGGCCGGGGAGGACGCCGCGGCAAGGCCAAGCAGCGGCAAGGTGACCGACCCCCCCGGGGCCGCGACAAGGATGAAGAAGACGACGACGACGACATGGAGGATGAGGATAACAGCGAGCAGGAGTTCCAGAACGCCACGGAGGTCCTGTGCGTCGACGGCGCCGCCTCTCTGCACACTTCCCACCGCCAGCTCAACCAGTGGGTGCGGGAGGTGAATGCAGCTGAGCCGCCCGTGGAGTCGCGCAGGCTCCTCAAATGGTCCAGCACGCCCATCATTTTTGATCTTGAGGATCACCCTGACCGCACCACTGCGGTCGGGTGCTTGCCGATGCTGGTCTCACCCACCATCCGCAACCTCAAGGTCACCAAAATGTTGGTTGACGGCGGGGCCGGGCTGAACTTGATCTCCTCCGCTGTGATCAAGAAACTCCAAATCCCAGATGGCGAGCTCGAAGAGACCGGGTCCTTCCAAGGAATAAACCCGGGGAGGAGCAAGCCCAAGGGGAAGATAACTCTGCCGGTGACCTTTGGCGGGGAGCTCAACTTCAGAACTGAGCGCATCACATTCGACGTCGCCGATATCCCATTACCATATAATGGGATACTCGGCCGTCCCGCCCTCGCCAAGTTCATGGCAGCTTCCCACTACGCCTACAACATACTCAAGATGCCGGGGC
Source organism: Secale cereale (assembly GCA_902687465.1). Lineage (NCBI taxonomy): Eukaryota > Viridiplantae > Streptophyta > Magnoliopsida > Poales > Poaceae > Secale > Secale cereale. Next base: position 475,752,016 of record LR738711.1, on the reverse strand, counting down.
CGATAAGCGTCATCACTGTCCATGGCGACAAGAAGGATGCGCTTGTCTGCGCCGACAAGATATATCGGGATGCAGCAGCCGCGGCGGAGAAGGACACACTTGCCGCTGAAGCTCCCGGGGGGAAGAAGACGAAGACCAAGTCCGGCAAGTGCTCTGGGGCCCACTCCGGCAATCGCACCTCTTCGGAGTGCTGCGTTGCCGTTGAGGACGTTCCATCGAGCTCCACCGGCAAGTCCAAGAAGGGGATGGCCGCTCCTCCAGCAACCAAGAAGGTACCCGCCAAGGAGGACGGCACTGGTGGTACCTTCACCATCAGTGCCACGCTTGACAGCAAATAGGAAAGCGCGCTCGTTGCCTTCCTGCGGGCGAATGTCGATGTGTTTGCCTGGCAACCATCTGACATCCCCGCTGTTCCCAGGAAGGTAATTGAGCACAAGCTTGCTGTTTGTCCTCATGCGCGGCCCGTCAAGCAGAAGGTCAGAAAGCAAGCCGTGGAGCGCCAAGAATTCATTGCCGAAGAGATCAAGAAGCTAGAAGCAGTAGGCCTAGTTAGAGGCGTGATCCATCCGACGTGGTTGGCAAACCCAGTTGTCGTGCGTAAGGCCAACGGGAAGTGGAGACTGTGTATAGACTTCACTGATGTGAATAAAGCATGTCCCAAGGATCCATTTCCCTTGCCGCGCATTGACCAGATCGTTGACTCCACTGCCGGATGTGAGCTGCTCTCTTTCCTTGATGCATATTCAGGCTACCATCAGATTTTCATGGCCAAGGAAGATGAAGAGAAGACTGCATTTATCACTCCGTGTGGCACGTATTGCTTCATATGCATGCCATTTGGACTGAAGAATGCAGGCTCAACCTTTGCAAGGGTAGTATACACTGCTTTTGAGCCACAGATCCACAGAAATGTAGAGGCTTACATGGATGATATCGTGGTGAAGAGCAAGAGCAAAGATACATTGATCCAGGATTTGGAAGAGACATTTGAGAACCTGCGCAAGATCCAGCTCAAGTTAAACCCCGAGAAGTGCGTCTTTGGAGTCCCTTCCGGCAAGCTTCTCGGGTTCTTTGTGTCACAGAGGGGCATTGAAGCCAACCCCGACAAGATTAAAGCCATCGAGCAGATAGAAGCCCCGAAGCGCGTCAAGGATGTCAGAAGACTTGCAGGTTGTGTGGCTGCCCTCAGTAGGTTCATTTCAAAGTCTGCAGAGCGCGCCCTTCCTTTCTTCAAAATCTTGAAGAAGGCAGGCCCTATGAAATGGACTCCGGAAGCGGAGGCAGCGCTGCAGGACTTGAAACGGTACCTATCCTCCACCCCAATACTTGTCGCACCTAGACCACAGGAGAAGTTGCTGCTGTACCTAGCGGCAACCAACCAGGTGGTTAGTGCTGCGTTAGTAGCGGAGAGGGAGGCCGACGAGGAGTCAGCACCACCGGCAAGCGAATCCAGCGACAAGCAGGGGGCTCCTCCGACAAGCTCTGGCCCCGACAAGGACAACTCTGCGCAGGATCAAGGAGAAGTGCGAAAGAAGATGGTGCAGCGCCCGGTGTATTTTGTAAGCTCTCTTTTACAAGGGGCTAGATCAAGATACTCCGGGGTGCAGAAGTTGCTTTTCGGCCTCCTCATGGCCTCGAGAAAGCTGCGCCATTATTTCCAAGCACATGAGATAACAGTGGTCACTCGCTTTCCGCTGAAGAGAATATTGCACAATCCAGAGGCAACAGGCAGGATCGTTGAGTGGGCACTGGAGCTGTCAAGTTTCGGACTCAAGTTTGAAAGTACTTCAACTATCCAGAGCCGAGCTTTGGCAGAATTCATAGCTGAATGGACCCCGACGCCCGATGAGGAAATTCCAGAAACAAGTGTACCCGTACAAGAAGCGACAAGTGAATGGGTAATGTACTTTGATGGTGCCTTCTCGCTGCAAGGCGCCGGTGTCGGCGTGTTACTCATCGCGCCCACCGGAGAGCACCTCAAGTATGTTATCCAGATGCACTTTCCCAGGGAGCAAGCGACAAACAACACTGCTGAATATGAAGGTCTGCTTGCCGGCCTCAGAATTGCAGCTGAACTTGGGATCAGGAAGCTAATTGTGCGGGGAGATTCTCAGTTGGTGGTCCGACAAGTCAACAAGAGTTACCAGAGCCCTTTGATGGAAGCTTATGTAGATGAAGTGAGGAAGCTTGAAGAACACTTTGAAGGTCTGCAAATGGAGCACGTTCCAAGGGCTCAGAATGACATTGCAGACGGCCTTTCAAAGTGTGATGCGATGAAGTTACCTGTGGAACCAGGGACCTTTTTGCTCAAGCTGACTCAGCCATCCGTTACACCATCGATTGGGCAACCCAAGAAGAGAAAGTTGGTCTCCGGCGACTACTTGCCGGCGGATCTTCCCGAGGCCGCCGCCAAGGTCCCCAAGATCAACAATCAGAACGCTGAGGAACAGATTGCTCCTGCAGATCCTCGGATCTGTACAGTTGAAGAAAGCGTTCCCGACAAGCCTCGCCCTGGCGAGCTTACCGGGGAACCATCAGCTCCGGCAGAACCAGAGGTTCTTGCCGTAGAAGCTGAGGTTCCCGCAGCGGCCCTCATGCCTTTAGTCCTTGCCGTTGAGCCTCGGGCTCCGGCATGGGCGCAGCAGATCGTTCGTTTTCTGCAAACTGGAGAACTTCCCGACGACCCGAAAGAGATAGAGAAGATAACCAGGCAGTCAAGTATGTACCAGTTCGTGGATAACGAGCTGTACAGAAGAAGACTCAATGGTGTCAGGTTGAAGTGCATCTCCAGGGAAGATGGACAGAAGCTGTTGGCAGAAATACACGGAGGCATATGCGGCCACCACATTGGCGCAAGGGCACTTGCCGTGAAAGCTTTCTGGCAAGGGTTCTTCTGGCAAGAAGCCCTCCAAGATGCAACTGCACTAGTAACCAAGTGTGAAGCGTGCCAGTTCCATGCGAAGCAAATTCATCAGCCAGCTCAAGCTCTCCAAACAATCCCTTTGTCCTGGCCCTTCTCGGTCTGGGGGCTCGATATCCTCGGCCCTTTCCCTCGCGCTGTCGGGGGCTTTGAGTACTTGTACGTTGCAATCGACAAGTTCACAAAGTGGCCAGAAGTGGAACCAGTGAGAAAGGTGACAGCACAGTCAGCGGTCAGGTTCTTCAGGTCGATTGTTTGCCGTTTTGGGATCCCTAACAGGATCATCACCGACAACGGTACACAATTTACTAGTCGCGCCTTCATGCAGTACGTCCAAGACCTTGGCGCCAAGGTCTGTTTCGCTTCTGTTGCTCACCCGAGGAGCAACGGTCAAGCGGAGAGGGAAAATGCTGAAGTGCTGCGCGGACTCAAGACAAGGACCTTTGACAGGCTGCGCCAGTGCGGAAGAAACTGGATAGAGGAGCTACCGGCGGCTTTTTGGTCAATCAGAACGACACCAAGTCGAGCCACCGGACAGACACCCTTTGCTCTAGTCTATGGAGCAGAGGCAGTTCTCCCCACGGAACTCGTATACGGATCTCCTCGAGTGCTCGCTTATGATGAGCTCGAGCAAGAGCAACTGCGACAAGATGACGCATTGCTCCTCGAGGAGGAACGTCTCCAGGCTGCTGTACGAGCTGCTCGATACCAGCAAGCCTTGCGTCGCTACCATAGCCGCAAGGTTAAGGCCATGAGTCTCGAGGAAGGCGACCTTGTTCTTCGGCGTGTTCAGTCCGCCAAGAATTCCAACAAGTTGACGCCGAAGTGGGAAGGCCCTTATCGGGTGAGACAAGTCACAAGGCCCGGCGCTGTCCGCCTTGAGACCGAAGAAGGCTTACCGGTGAGCAACTCCTGGAACATAGAGCATCTTCGCAAGTTTCACCCATAAGGCGCGGTTGCCGTGATCCGCTCCGGCAACCACCTTTTGTACAAGCTTTGCCGCTGTTGCATGTAACCCTTTGTACAAAGCCGGGCACAGATCCCGTGCATCAGTAAAGCTTTGTGTATTTGCACTATTTGCCTTTTCCATGTTTTTCTCCGCTATTTGCATGCATCATTTGGCATCTTGTGCAACATACGTATCCGGTAAGCACTAGCATGCCGCAAGGCCATATACTTGTTTCCCTCTTCTTTTTCCTTGCCTCTTAAGCAGAAGGAATGTTCCTCGCGCACAAGTTTGCCGGGGGGGGGGGGAGGAGATGGAAGGTGAACCAAGTGTTGTTCAAGAAAAAGAAGCCTTGTCGGAGAAGCAAGCAATACGTGAAAGCTAAGTTACCAGAATTTGAGCAGTTCAAATTTTTAAATTTTTAAGTTGTCTTCCTTGAACAACCACACTTTGTATGGAAAACCTGTGCGCGGAGGAACCTACCCGTGACTAGCCGCACCCTTATCTTGTTTTCGAGTACGCTCAACGACTTAAGTGAGCTGCGACAAGTGTCGCGCCCTTGCTTCGTTTCCGAGTTCACTCAGCAAGCTAAGTGCGTTGCGACTGGCTGCGGCAAGGTTGCTTGCCGGTAAGGCCTTGGCCAGCAGGCTGCTCGGAGTCCAGTACTCAGCGCTCGCGGCGAGGGCCCCTTGCCGGCAAGCTCCCTAGAAGCGTAGGGTTGAAAAACATACAAAGTAAAGGACCAAAACAAGGAAGATAACACTGCATCAATTGATCAAAATAAGATAATATATTACAAGGGATAACTTGTCGCAATGACTAATAAGTTTGTGGCACACCATGCAGCAACAAAAGAGATAAAGAAAAGGAGGCCTAGTCTACGCGGTCGCCTTCGATCCTGGAGATCTTGTTCACTTTGGCGATAATGTGGGCGACCTGCGCCTTCAGCGCCTCCATATCCGCGTCGGCCGGCAAGCTGCGGAGAACGTTGGCGAGATTTATACCAGGATTGCGTTATACTATCTTCGTCAGGACGCGCTCCAAGGTTCCCGCGCAGAGCTGGCGTGACTCCTCGGCCAGTTGCGCGGGGAGCTTCTTCTGAAGATCTGCAAGAGCCGGCGCGATCCCCCTGAAGAAGAGACTGAGCTTGGCGCTGTGGGGGAGGTTTGGATCCGGAGAGTATATGAGATGCTCAACCTTCAGCGCCATCAGCTCCTTGTCGATGCTAGTTGCAGAGGCCACCAAGTCTTCGGTCCATACCTCGACGATTTGGCGGAAGTTGTTGGCCGCTGTGGTGGCGCTCTCCACCAAGCCTTGCTCCTTGCGGAGCTCTTCCTTCAGCTTGGTTTCCCGGTCCCGGACGGCGTCGAGTGAGTCCTTCAACGTGGAAACCTTCAGCTCCAGATCCTCGATCGAATCCTTGGCGGCCTTCAGCTCGTCGCCCTGCTTGGAGAGACGCACCTGGAGTTCAGAGTTAGTGTGGGCGTCCTTCTCGCGCTCTGTGTTGAGCGCGGTGACCCTCTCCACGCTCGCTTTTAGGAACTCCTCCAGCTGCGCCACCTTGGCCTCGAGCTCCTTCTTGGCGGTCTCCGCTGTGGCGGCGACGGCCTTCGCCTCCTTCAGCTCTCCGCCAAGGGCCTGCTCCCGGGCGGTAAGGTCTTCCTCGTGAGCGTCGAGGTTGACCTTCCGTTGGGCGAGCTCTCCTTCTCGCCGGGACAGCTCTTCTCCGGCGAGTCGCTGCTGCTCCTCGGCCTCGGCTTTCTCCAAGAGCCACTCCTGGTACTCCCCGGCGAGCCTCTCGCGCTCCTTCGCCACATCGCGGAGGGACGCCTGGTTGGCGGCGCAGAGCTCCGCCGCGCGTTTCTCCATGTCGGCGGCGGCCTTGGCGGTGAGGGCCTCCCGAGACTCGAGCTTCGCCTGCCTGGCCCGGTAAAGGGCCAGGAGCCGGTGAAGAAGCTTCTCCTCCTCGGGCTCGTCACCTCCGCCAGGCGCCTCAACGATCTTCAGCCCCGCGGAGGCGAGGACCTCCCCATCAAAGGCCTCTCCCTCCTCGGGGGCTCGCGACGAGGACCCCCACGGCACTTGGATGAAGACGCCGTTGGGGGCCTCAAGGTAATAGGCGGACTGCTCCTTCTCGGAGGAGGGGCCGGCGGCCGGCGCAGCGCTCGACGCTCCTGCCGCCTCTGGGCCGGCAGTATGGCCGCCGTCCCCCTCCCCGGCCACTGCGTCTGCGGTCGGAGCAGTCTCCTCCGCGGCAGGCTCGGCGGCTCCCGCCGTGTCTTCAACGACTGGGGCGTTACCGCCGTCGCCCTGTGCGCCCTCCTCCTCGACGACGATTTCCGTCTCCGTCTGCTCTGGGGGAGGAGGATCTAGAAGAAGAAGAAAAAGAAGAAGAAGTTCAAGCAAATATCCAAAAAGAGACAAATACAAGATTACAAAACTTACCTTGGCGGACTTCGTCGACGGCGGGCTCCCTCGCCGGGGAGCTCTGCCTTGGCGGGGTGGTCGCCCTCGCCGGGTTGCTCGCCCTTGGCGGAGTACCCGCCCTTGGCGGAGTACCCGCCCTTGGCGGAGCGCTCTCCCTCGCCGGAGAGTTCGTCCTTGGCGGGGACGGCGAGGCCTGGAGCTCCTCGGGAGTGGTCTCCGGACGCCCCTGTGGCTGCGGCTCCACCTCTACACAAGACAAGACAGAACGATAAGGCATTACTACAAGACAAGATCCTCAAGCACGCCCGACGAGCGGAAGAATCAAAAAACAAACTTACGCTGGGGGCTGCTCCTCGGAGCAGCGCTCGGGTCCGGCAAGCTCGTCTCCGGCGCGTCCCCGGTCGCCGCGACGGGCGAGTCGTCCGCGACCTCGACCACGGGAACCTTGGCCTTCTTCGCCACTCGCTGGGCCAGGGTCCTGAAATCAAAGCAAGAAGCAAGATCAGAATCATCGAAAGAAGAATCAAGACAAAGTTAAAGAAGATACAAATCTTCAAGTCCTTACTCCTGTTCCTCGTCGTCGTCGTCGTCGCTCAGGGCGGAGAAGTCAAACGCCACCTGAGGCGCGTCCGCGCGAGGAGCGGGAGGAGAAGGCTCCCTCGGGCGCTTGACGGTCCCCGGGGCTGGGGGCTGCGTAGGCCCAGCCCCTGTGGACGCCGAGGCCCGGGGAGCAGGCGGAGCAGCTGCTCCGCTTTGTGAAGACCCTCCTCCGCTTGGCGCTGACGTGCGGGGCGCCTCCGCCGTAGCCTGTGTGCGGGGCGCCTTCGCCACGGGTGGTGCGTCGGGCGCTCCCGTTGCGGCTTGGCTCCCCCGGGTAGCTCGCGCCGCCCGGCGAGCTGGTTGTTGTCGAGGCGCCTGCGCCTTCGTCCCCGTCGTCGCCTTGCGGAGACGCTTCAGCGGAGATCGCCTGGGACTTGCCCGGGGCGGGGAGGTCTCCGATGACGAGGAGACGTCGTCGTTGTAGAGCCCCAGAGATCCATCGGAGTCCTCGCCGGCCCCAGCGTCCTCCTCCTCCTCCTCCTCGGCCGGCTCGCTGGGCCCGGTGCCCTGCCCTGCGGTCGTGCTCCCTCCGGCGCCTCCGCTCCTTCCGGCGCCTCTGTTTCCTCCGGCAACCTCGCCCCTTGCCGCGGCCTCGGTCACAACTCCGGGGACCCCGGCGTGCCTCAGAGAGGGGACCCCGGCGAGCTCGTCGGGCGGAAGCTTCAGCAGCCTGCGGATCTCCGCCTCCTCTGCTTGGCAGGACGCTTCCGCAGCCTCTGCCTCTTCAACCGTGAAGCCAAACTCCCCCGCCGCTGCGGCTGCGGCGGCCTCTTCTACCCGGGAAGCTATATAAGCAATCTCCCGGTCAGTGGTGTCCCGAGTGAGCCCCTTGATCTCATCCTTGTTCTTCGCCACCTCCACCAGGTTGTCGAAGAAGCTCATGATGACGTCTGGCTTGGGCGGAATCCATGTGCGGTCGACGCCATGCGAGTCACATGCGGGCATCATGGCGCGAAGGGAATCCCGGGCCGTGCTGTTGCATAAGGGCACCACTCCCCGGGGAGCTCTGAACCACTCTGGGTGGGCCGGGTCGTGCTTAAAAAGTTCCCGGACCATCCCCTTCAGCTCCAGCGACGTGAAGTTGAAGTTTAGCCCTGGGCGCAGTCTCATTATGTCCACCGCGTTGCCGTACTCCCATGCTGGCCTCTTCCTATCCTGTAGAGGGGCAATGCGGCGGCGGAGGAAATCTGCTCCTACCTCTCCGACGGACAACCTAGCTACCCGGAGACGAAGAATTCTGACAAGGGCGACGTTGAGCTTGATGTCGTCCGAGTCCAGCTCACTCCAGTCCCTGCCGCGCACGATGGCTGTTGTGCGCGGCGCAGTAAAAGGTTGCGGCTCGTCCTCAACTACCCAGCACCAGTCCGCGCGCCACTCCTTCCACTTGCCGCGGAGCTCCCCTGGCAGGTAGGACTCTTTCTTGTTCAAGCGGAAGACCCAAGATATTCTTCCGGAGAGGGGAGCGCCGGCCTCTACTCTAGGCGTAAAGAAATGCCTAAACAACGCTACATTCGGATAGATCCCAATATAGTTTTCGCACAGATGTGCGAAAACCGCCATCGTGAGGATGGCGTTGGGGGTGAAATCTAGAAGGTGGAGGCTGTAGGTGTTCATGATGTTGCAGAAAAAAATCAGAAAAGGGGGGACAAAGGCCGCAGTGGAAGAAAGCAGCGAAGAAGAAATACCCGCCGGGGTACATGTCCTTGGCGGCGGCGGGATAGATTCTGGTCCGAGGATGCGCCTTGGTCTTCTTGGCTCAGAACAAGTAGTACTTGTTCCAGAGCTCCCGCGCGCTGAGCCTCGGCGAGAAGACGACATTCCTCTTCCGCAGAAGAGCAAGCCTCGCCGCCTGCTCGGATTTCTCCTTCTTGGTCTTCTCCGCCTTCGCCTTCTCGGTCTTCGGGGCCATGGCGGAGGCGGCGAGGGAAGGGGGGCGAGGAGTCCGGCGGCGCCGCGGATGCGGAAGACGGCGGAGGAGGTGTGGAGGCGGAGCGCAAAGGGGAATTTCTAGAGATGGAAGAAGAAGCAATGAAAGCGTAGGAGGGGAACCGCTCCTGCTTCCTCTGCTTTTATGGGGAAGTGGGGGACGTTTCGCTCCTCCCATTAAAAGAACGTGGCCACGTTCCCTCCCACGACGCCGCAATCGACGTGTGCCGTTACGGAGGGACGCGGCGGATGCGGAAGTGGATTCGGCGTGCCGTGGGCCACGCGTGCCCGTGCACTGTTTTGGGCCTGGCCCAACAGCGCTCGGCACCGTGTGTGGCCTAGGCCCGGGGGCTCCTGTCGGTGTACTAAGGTAGGGGTACCTCAGTACCCCAACTTGTGCACGGGCAGTAGCAGCTTCCCGCGGCAGGGCCTACCACATGCTTGCCGGAGACCTTTCTGCTCCATATAAAACCATTCAAAAACAAAGTATACAAGACAGAAGATCAAGACCCCGGCAAGTGGAGCTTGCCGGGAAGGCCGTCCCAGGCTCAAGATTCCCCCACTAGCACAAGACTCTGGCAAGAGGAGCTTGCCAGGAAGACCAGAAGACATGCCCAGGCGCAGCATGCGCCCCGGCAGGGCCCGAGGAGCGGCAAGCTTCAGAGCCCGACAAGCTCCCGGGCCCGGCAAGGTCAAGACCCCGGGAAGGTGCTTGCCGGGGAGAGTTGCGCTGTGTACCCGCGCTCCAGCTCATCGGTCCACGCGTCGCTCTGGGGCCATTCCAGGGACGCGTGGCGGATGGCTGTGCAGCCTGGGGGACACGGTGGCACTCCACGGTGATAAAGCTATCGCCGTGGCAAACGGAGACGCAAGGGCGGGCGCTTTTGGGGTCAACGGCGACGGGCATTAAATGCCCTTGTCCCCCACTGTCAAAGTAGGTGATGACCACTGTTCGTGCACTGTTCATCCACTGTTCCCGCACTGTTACAACTACCACCACAATTACATTTGTACCCCTTTCTCCTACGTTGACACCTGTCGGTGACCCCTTGAGCTATAAAAGGAGGCCCATGCACAACGTAGAAGGGGTTCGGAACCTAGATCACTCACTCGCTCGGTGTAGCTAGTTCTTCAAGCTCCCGAGCTCTCCAACTCAATACAAACAAAGCAGGAGTAGGGTTTTACGCGTCCATCGCGGCCCGAACCTGGGTAAACTGCCCGCGTGCTCACCACGATCTGCTCTTTGTGCTCCCTCCACTCCCTTACCGCACGAACAAGGGGCTCCGGTCCCATAGGTGCTCGTGGTGGACAGTTTCCCCCGACATATACTTAGTGAAATTTCTATTAAGTCTGGAATCTGTCATATCATGATGCTATGTTTGCTTGATGCCCTAGGCAAATCCATGTTAGTTTTGGGGTGGCCATTGATCATTCCTTGTTGTATATGTTGTTGTCTATCCATACATGCCCTCACTTGGTCATTTGGGTTGATGTAGCTTATTTAATTCTTGCTCCCAAGTTGCTATAAAATATTACTGCCAGGTTTTTAACGTCATGTTCAAAATGTTGTAGCTTGTTGCTATTAATCCATGCCTCCTATGGAGTTGTTTGCTGTATGATATGTATACTTCATGTCCATGCTTCTTGTCACCATGTTTGAGTGCTGTAGAGTATATAATTCTTGCTCCAAAGTTGCTATGTGGCTGTTAATTTCAGTTTTGCATTGTATCTTGTTTCGAGTGTATATGTTGAACCGTTGCTCCGTTTTGAGCGTGCTTTACATGAAACTTGTGTGATTTTGCATGTAGGTTCATAATATCATCTTGTTAACATGTTTGGAGTATGTTTGCTTGATGTTTGAGTGCATCTTGCACCGTTGCCATGCTTATCTTGTTTTGCTCATATCTTCTAGTCCGTAGCTCCGTTTTAAACAAACTTTATATGAAACTTGACTAGAATTTCGTGTAGATCATCATGGTGCATGTTAACTTACTGTTTAACAACTTTAACTTAAGGTTTGTTCAGATCTGGACTAATTTCAAACTATGCATATGAGGACTTACCGGATTCGCTATATGTGGATTCCGGCCTCATTTAAACTTGTTGTTCTTATGTTGTTTTTGAGTGCTTCCTGCCTTGCCATGTTTTGCATCATTTATAGACTTGTCTTGCATCATACTTGCTTGAGCATATTGTCATGCTCTTGTGTTGTTTCTCTGTGCTTCCTACCTTGCCATGTATTGCATCATATATAGACTTGTCATGCATCATACGTGCATCATGTTGATTGTGCATTGCACCTTGTTTGATTTTGTGCCTCGTGTGTTTTTGTGTTGAGTAGAGCCGGAAGCCGAGACTGAGAACGAGAACGAGGTTACTACCGAGGTTGAGTACGAGGAGCTGTCTTACGATCCCATCGACGACTCGACAGGCAAGATGACCTGACCCAGATATCATTACTATCTTTGCATGTTGCTAGAAGTCTCGCTCTTTAGCTTATTGCCTCGATGCCCATGTTTGTTTGTCAACCTCCTATTGTAACCATGAATCTATCTAACCACCCAACCTAGCAAACCTTTGTTTGGCTAAGTAAGCTTCGCTCAGCCCCTCTTATAGCATTGCTAGTTGCAGGAGAAGATTTGAAGATTGCATCTTCATGTTGAAGCTTTTGTTGGGATATCACACTATATAATATGTTAAACTAAATCATCTATATGTTGGTAATGGGTGGAAGGCTAAGCCTCTTGCTTGGTGACTTTTTCCACTCATGCCGCCCTAGGAACCGTATAAATCGGTGTTATGTTCCTTGATTATGCGTTCCTAACACGGTTGGGGTTATGGGACCCCCTCGATAAACCGCTTAGCGCTAAGGCTTTTCCAGCAAGTCCCAACATTGGTACTACATTTGCCTAAACAACTAAAACTTGCATAGGGAGTTATAAACCCTCTTCTTAATCAACAACCCAGGCCAGTGCTCCACATGAGTGTTGGTCCAAACTGGGGGTCCTGCGGGGCCACCTTGGGGAAACCCGAGGACTGGTAAAAACCCGTAGCATCACCCATCCGGTCATGGCCTGAGACGAGATACGCGCGGCTACTATCAAGGTGTCGGCACGTCGGGAGGATTTGCTGGATTAGTCTTACCTTAGTCGGAGTATCTTGAGCACGGGATTCCCAGAATACTCGGGCCTTCCCACCTTGGAGTTGCGACTCCGCAGATCGTGAGCTTGTAATGGGCTAACTTGGGACACCCCTGCAGGGTTTTGAACTTTCGAAAGCCGTGCCCGCGGTTATGTGGCAGATGGGAATTTGTTAATTTCCGGTTGTAGAAAACTTGACACCATGTTCAGAACACACTACCAGCGTGAGTAACCGTGACGGTCATTTTCCGAAAGGGGTTCGGGAAGTGAACACGGCGGGGTTATGAATGACGTGCTTAGATAGGATCACTTCGTGATCACTTTGACGCTCGTGGCACTTCTCTTCTCGCTCTCATCACATAAGCTAGTGCTAGTGCAGCTGCAACCTTTTAACTTTCTTCAGCCTTGTTCCACACCCAAGGCTTAGATAGTTTTGCTACCCGGGAACGGGATTGCTGAGTCCTCCGTGGCTCACAAATTCTACACAACACCAGATGCAGGTACTATGGTGAACTACTCAGGTGACGGCACGGAGTTGTACAGGGAGTACGATGAAGAACGTAGTTGATACTATGTGCACTATCCCGATTATTAGTAGTGGTTTCTACTAGGGGCGATTCGGACCTGTGGCTTTATGTTTTTGGTATCTTTCATTTGGATCTTCGCCTGTAGTCGGGTTGTGATGTTATTTGGATGATGATTTGCTTATGTAATGTATTGTGTGACATGGCGAGTGTAAGCCAACTATCCTTTTGCAATTTCATCCCTATTTTTACATGAGTCGTGCAAAGATACCAAACTTGAGATCATTCTAGAATGGGCTTATACCTTTAAGTCGTGCCTCGACACATAGGAGGTATAATCCCATCCTGGGCATTACAAGTTGGTATTCAGAGCCTTCTCCGACCTAGAAGCCCCCACTAATTGATCGAATCGCTGACGGTTGACTCTAGGCACACACTTGAAAATGTTTTGAGTCCTATATATATATCGGAGAGTAGGATTTCTTTTTGCTCCTCATCTCTTTTCACTCTAGTGAGGACTCCTGACGATTACTCTTGCCTCTTCTACTCTCAAAATTCACCAAAAATAATTAGGATCACGCGGGTATTGTTTGGATTGTTTCGATGTCTTTGTGACGAGAACATTGTTCTCCATGCCTCCTGTCATTTAGGGGTTGTGGCAGTGTCCCGGGGAGTTGAGCTCCGAGGTGTTGTCGTTACAAATATATCGCATCAGTTCTGGAATACATAAGACGGCCGACATCGAAAACTCTCCTATGCGGTTAGTGGCAAGATAACCCCGACACCACCCAGTACTGGGGAGGTAGTTCGGGAGTATTGCCATAGCTTGTATAGTAGATGCGTTTTGAAGGTCCGAGGTAGAAAGTTTCCGGAAATAACTGGTTATGTGTTGAAGGATGGATACAGCTGGATGTAGGATTAGAGTTGAGTGCGTGATGCTTCCCCTGTATCCCCAACACCTTATTGCATAACTGGAAACTTTCGGAAATTTATAGGTGGGTTCATCTTGTAGCTCGTAGGCATTCTTCCAACGAATGCATGATATGGAGTTCGGGGTTCTACATTGAGTGAAGTAGTTTTATGGGCGTTGTTCCGATCGGTAGTTGCATCTTAAAGGGTCCTTGGCTATGCTGATCCGGGGATTGCAAAACCCTTTTGTAACACGTTCCATAAGCTTTCAGCACGAATATGTCGAACGAAGCTTCTATCTTGTATTTGTTCTATCTGCTCCTTGTGGTTTTTATTTACCTTTTGTTCTTCCCAAGTGGCTTCTCGGGAATATTGTTGTTACTATTAAAGTGTGGATTACATTCGTTCATCTTGTTCGAATGTTCTTGTGAAGACTTATGTTGCAATTTCTAGCCGTTGATTCAGCTTATATATTTTCTCTCAATCAATGGCTAATAGTTGTCATCTCATTTAGGATGGCTCCTAAAAGGGTTCCCAATGCTAACCCAGAGGTGAAGAGGTTCCTGATCGTCCTCCTTCCCCTCCTCCTCCGTCTGAGGCCTGGAGAGCAGTTATGCAAGCGACGAACCAGAACACCCAGATGCTTATGCAAATGATGCAGAACATTCAAGCAAATCAAGCAAATCAGGGTGCTCATGCGAACCAAGGCCAAGGCAATTTGTTCAACCAACCTCACTTTGCTAAACTCAACCAGTTCCTGGCAAACCAACCAAAGGCATTCAGTTACTGTGTGGACCCTCTAGATGCTGAAGACTGGATAACAGATATCAAGAAGCATTTCGACTGCAGTAACATGAGGCCTGAGGACTATGTGAAGTTTGCAACCTTCCAACTCAAGGACCAAGCCGCTGATTGGTGGCAGCAGTACAAAGACTCCAGAGAAGGGCGTGAAATCTCGTGGGCTGACTTCTGCAAGGACTTTCGCTCTCACCACATTCCAACAAGTGTCATCGAGGGTATGCGTGAGCAATTTTGCAACCTGAAGCAAGGCTCAATGACTGTCTACCAATATAATGTCAAGTTCCGGAACCTTGCCCGCTATGCCAAGAAGGACATCCCAGATGCCAAGAGCAAGATCTATCAGTTCCGTGGTGCTCTGAAGGATGAACTCCAACTAGCTCTCACCTTGTTCGAGCCTGATGAGTTTGATCAATTCTATAACATGGCACTTAAGCAAGAGGCAGCCCAGCTCAAGATGGAAGCTTCCAAAAAGAGGATCAGAGATTCCGTTCACTCCTCCTCTTCTTCCCAAGTGGTCGCAAAGCAACAGAAGTTTTGGCTTCCACCTCCTCCAGTGATCCGACCTCCCAACAACAACAGTAGGCATTCTGGTGGCCGTGGTTTCTCCCACCCACCCAACCCAAGCAACCAGTCAAAGAACCACTTTCAAGCTTCGAAGTCAAGTGCTCCTTATCACTGTCCTCTCTCAGAAGTGGTTTGCAACAAGTGCACTCAAAAGGGTCATTATGCTAACAAGTGCCCCAACCCAAGGCGCCTTCCGCCTCCTCCACCTGTCAGCACTGCTATGGTCAAGCACAATCCCAAGCATGCAAGAGTGAATCTGATGAATGCAGCTCAAGCAGAGAATTCTTCAGATGTGATAATTGGTAATTTTCCGGTTAACTCTATTCCTGCAAAAATGTTGTTTGATTCGGGTGCATCATGTTCTTTCTTGTCTCAACCATTTGCATCCAAGCATAATGTTGACATCAAAAGTTTGCCAAGGGAGTTATCAGTTATTTCTCCGGGGAGATGAATGCATTCTAAAATATTTGCTCCGGATGTATCTATTCGCATGGGTGATTACCGCTTTCTGGCTTCTCCGGTTGTTCTCGGCAACTCCGACGTTGATCTTATTCTCGGGATGGATTGGTTTTCCCAGCATGAAGCTCACATTGATTGTGCAAATAAGGAAGTCAAGATTACTCATTCCGACAAAGACGTGATTATCTTCGCCTCTCGAGATAACACAATCAGGCTATTCTATCTCAATGACAAGGGCGAGATTAATGCCATCTCTCAAATTCCGGTGGTAATGAATATGAAGATGTTTTCCCTGAAGAGCTTCCAGGCATGCCTCCGCATCGTCAAGTTGAATTTGTCATTGAACTCGAGCCTGGTACTGAGCCAGCATGCCGGCGTCCGTACAAGCTCTCCCCTGATGAGTTGAAGGAGCTGAAGAAACAACTCGATGAGCAAGAGCGTATGGGTCTAATCAGGCCTAGTACTTCTCCTTGGGGCTGTGGTGTCTTATTTGTCAAGAAGAAGGATGGCACAGAACGCCTTTGCGTTGATTACCGGCCATTGAACAAGAAGACAATAAAGAACAAGTATCCGCTCCCCAACATCAATGAATTGTTCGAGCAGCTCAAAGGAGCAAAAGTGTTCTCAAAGCTCGATCTCCGGATGGGTTATCACCAGATCCGCATCCGTGAAGAAGATATTCACAAGACGGCATTCAGAACAAGCTACGGCTCATATGAATACACAGTCATGTCTTTTGGCCTCGCTAATGCTCCACCCACCTTCTCGAGAATGATGCACTACATTTTCAACCCCTACACCAACGAATTTGTGCTCGTGTATCTGGATGACATCTTGGTATTCTCCAAGAATGAAGAGGATCATGAAAAGCACCTCCGTCTGGTGCTCGACAGACTCCGTGAACACAAGTTCTATGCCAAGTTCTCCAAGTGCGAATTCTAGCTCGATAAGGTCTTGTATCTGGGCCATATCATCTCTGCTGACGGTATCGCGGTCAACCCCGAGAAAGTTGAAGCGATTGTCAACTGGGAACCCCCTCAGAACGTCAAGCAACTCCGAAGCTTCCTTGGTCTTGCTAGCTATTGCAGAAGGTTCGTTGAGAACTTCTCCAAGATTGCCAAGCCTCTCTCCAACTTGCTGCAGAAGAATGTCAAGTACAACTGGTCTCCAGATTGTGATGTGGCATTCAAAACTCTCAAAGAAAAGCTCATCTCTGCTCCGGTTCTTACTCCTCCAGATGAGTCCAAGCCCTACGAAGTATTCTGTGATGCTTCTCTTCAAGGACTTGGTGGTGTGCTAATTCAGGACAAGAAGATCGTGGCTTGCACTTCTCGTCAATTGAAGCCAAATGAGAAGAACTACCCCACACATGATCTCGAGCTAGCAGCTGTGGTACATGCCTTGATCACATGGAGACACCTTCTGTTGGGCAGAAAAGTGGACATCTTCACCGATCACAAGAGCTTGAATACATCTTCACACAGCCGAACTTGAACCTTCGCCAGACTCGTTGGGTTGAAATGATCCAAGAGTATGATCCAAGCATCGAATACACACCTGGCAAGGCCAATGTCATTGCAGATGCCTTGAGCAGAAAGGCATATTGTAACAGTCTCCTTATCAAGCCATTCCAGCCTGAGCTTTGTCAAGCATTCAGGAAGCTCAACCTCCAAGTTGTTCCGCAAGGCTTTCTTGCAAATCTTCAAGTTGCTCCTACCTTGGAAGATCAGGTCCGTGAGGCCCAGCTCAGTGATGCTATGGTGCAGAAAGTGAAACATGGTATTGCAAAGGGTAATCCCAAATACAAGTCCTATCGCATTGATGAGAAGGACACCTTGTTCTTTGAGGACAGACTTGTGGTTCCCAAGGGTGATCTCAGGAAGCTCATAATGAACGAAGCACATGACTCCCTCCTCTCAATTCATCCTGGAAGTTCCAAGATGTACCAAGACCTCAAGCAATCTTACTGGTGGACTCGCATGAAAAGGGAGATTGCCCAATTCGTGAATGAATGTGATGTCTGCAGAAGAGTGAAGGCAGAGCATCAACGTCCAGTCGGTCTCCTCCAACCTCTTCCTATCCCCGAGTGGAAATTCGACCACATTGAAATGAATTTCATCACTGGGTTTCCCAAGTCCAAGAAAGGGAATGATTCTATCTCTGTGGTGATTGACAAGCTAACCAAAGTAGCTCACTTCCTTCTAGTCAAAGAATCCATCAATGCAGCTCAGCTGGCAGAGTTGTACACTTCTAGAATTATGTCGTTACATGGCATTCCTCAAGTTATCTCCTCAGACCGTGGAAGTTTGTTCACATCCAAGTTCTCGGACTCCTTCCAGTCTGCCATGGGCACTAAGATCCGTTTCAGCACTGCGTATCACCCTCAGACTAGTGGTCAAGTCGAAAGAGTGAACCAGATCCTAGAAGACATGCTCAGAGCTTGTGTCATCTCTTTTGGCATGAAGTGGGAAGATTGCCTTCCATTTGCCGAGTTCTCTTACAACAACAGTTTCCAAGTAAGTGCCGGCAAAGCTCCGTTTGAAATCCTCTATGGCAGAAAGTGTCGTACTCCTCTCAACTGGTCCGAGACTGGTGAATGTCAACTTCTTGGCAATGACTTGATCTCAGAAGCCGAAGAGATGTGCAAAGTCATACATGAGAATCTCAAGGCCGCTCAGTCACGTCAGAAGAGCTACTATGACGGCAAGCACCGTGATTTGGCCTTCAACACTAGTGATCATGTCTATCTCCGTGTTTCTCCCATGAAAGGCACCCAAAGATTCGGTATCAAAGGAAATCTTGCTCCGAGATACGTGGCCCTTTCAAGATCCTTGGCAAAAGAGGCGATCTAGCCTATCAACTCGAGCTTCCATCCAACTTTGCAAATGTTCATGATGTGTTTCACGTGTCTCAACTCCGCAAGTGCTTCAAGACACCTGAACGCACCATTCCGTGCGAGGAGATTGATCTTCAACAAGACTTGTCTTACCGTGAGCACCCAGTTGCTATTCTTGAAAAACCGAGCGCAAGACCCGCAACAAGTCAATCAAGTTCTTGAAAGTTAAGTGGTCACACCATACCGACCGAGAAGCTACGTGGGAACGAGAAGATCACCTTCGTTCCGAGTACCCTTCCTTCTTCCAGTCCTAGATCTCAGGACGAGATCTTTTCGTAGTAGAGGAGAGTTTGTAATGCTCCAGATGTAACACTTTCCCAATATGGCAATATATAAACTTTGGCTTCATCAATTCCTTTCTGGGCTCTTCTTTCATTTCGGGTTCTTCGATTTGTCGTGTGCGTGTGTGCATTTCATCCATCTCATGTTGTCATGTGCATTGCATTGAATTTGTGTTGTCACTTGCATCCGGTCCCACTCGTCTCTTCCCGTTGTCCGTTTCGAGATCCGACGCTCTCACACGTGCCCGTGGCATCCCCGAGTCCTTCTTTTGTGTGTGGCCGTGTAACGTTTCCGAAATGACGCGAGACTTGTCGTGTGATGTTGTTTTGGTACGTGTAGGCCGCCTGTCAAGTTTTGTCGCGTTTGGAGTTCGTTTGGTACTCCAACGGTTAACCTAGTGGGCTAAAAGGACATCTTCTTTGAGGCCCAAGACCCCCTCCACAACAGCCCACTAACCCAGCACAACCCTTCCCATCATCTCGGTCGTCGAATTGTGATCGCGTGGCCGAAAACCGCTCCCCATTTGGAGTCTCCTAGCTCCTTGTGCCTATAAAAACGTCCCCCCATGTCCATTTTTCAGGCAAAACCCTAGCTTCTCGCCCATCCGCGCCGCCGGACACGTCCGGACGGACCGGACGCGTCCGCCCGCCGCCGCCGGACCAACCAGGTCGTGCCACGGGTCCCCCGCCGGCCTCCCGCCACGCCGGCCCGCAGGCCCGACGCTGGCCCTCCGCCGCCGCCAACCGGGCCGCGCCGCACCACTCCGTCCCCGCCGCCTCCGGTGGCCCGAGCCGCCGCCGCGCTCCTCGCCGGCCAAGATCTCACTGCCGCCGACCGGTGCCCGCACCCCCGCTGCTGGGTCGTGCTCCGCCGCCACCCGTGCTCCGCCTCCTCCGCCCGACGGCCCCGGGCCAGAGCCGCCGGCCCCCGCTGTAGATCCGCTCCCACCGCCGGTCGCCGTGCCCTCGCCGGCTAGGATCGAAGCCGCCGCCGCCCCGACGCCTGATCCCGTCGGGCCGATCCAGCCGCGCCGGGCCGAAACCCTAACGGGTCGGCGCCCGCGACCCGCTCCGCGCCCGCGCCCGATCCGCGGTTCAAACCCGATCCGCGAGGTAGCCCTGTTTTTTTTCTCTAAGTCCTTTTGATTTTGTTGTCTGATGGCATATTGTGATGGTTGTATCTTTTTGTGTATAAGTCCAATTTGTGCATATGATATGTCAAAATGACCATGGTGATGTGTACTATGTTTTGTTCCATTGTGCCATGCTTGTTTGAGTTCATCTAGAGGTCTTAATCTTCGTGACAAGATTGCTACTTGATATAAATTGCTGCTACTTGTTATTTTCATGCCATGTTTGAGATGTGATAACTTGGTGCATGTTTATCCAAATGAAGCAAATGAGATGTCAAAATGTTCATCATGAGATGCTTTACATGATGGTTGATGTAGCATGCATGTTAGGGTTCATATTGCCATGTTAATCTCAGTTGCAAAAGTGCATGTGGCTGTTAAGTTTTGTAACATGTTATGAGATGCTGATTTGAAGAGCTCGTTGCTATTGATGTGTTTGTCCCCTTGTCACATGTTAATATGTTTTAGAATCTCCATCATGTGGTCTTTGTTGTGGTGCAAACCATTTTCCATGATATGCCTTGAGGTGACTTAAACATGCTTGCAAACATGCCATGCCAACTTAACTGATTTATACTTAGTGAAATTTCTACTAAGTCCGGAATCTGTCATATCCTGATGCTATGTTTTCTTGATGCCCTAGGCAAATCCATGTTAGTTTTGGGGTGGCCATTGATCATTCCTTGGTGTATATGTTGTTGTCTATCCATCCATGCCCTCATTTGCTCATTTGGGTTGCTGTAGCTTATTTAATTCTTGCTCCCAAGTTGCTATAAAATATTACTGCCAGGTTTTTAACATCATGTTCAAAATGTTATAGCTTGTTGCTATTGATCCATGCCTCCTATGGAGTTGCTCCAATGGAGTTGTTTGCTGCAGGATATATCTACTTCATGTCCATGCTTCTTGTCACCATGTTTGAGTGTTGTAGAGTATATATTTCTTGCTCCAAAGTTGCTATGTGGTTGTTAATTTCAGCTTTGCATTGTATCTTGTTTCAAGTGTATATGTTGAACCGTTGCTCCGTTTTGAGCGTGCTTTACATGAAACTTGTGTGATTTTGCATGTAGGTTCATAATATCATCTTGTTAACATGTTTGGAGTATGTTTGCTTGATGTTTGAGTGCATCTTGCACCGTTGCCATGCTTATCTTGTTTTGCTCATATCTTCTAGTCCGTAGCTCCGTTTTAAACAAACTTTATACGAAACTTGACTAGAATTTCGTGTAGATCATCATGGTGCATGTTAACTTGCTGTTTAACAACTTTAACTTAAGGTTTGTTCAGATCTGGACTAATTTCAAACTATGCATATGAGGACTTACCGGATTCGCTATATGTGGATTCCGGCCTCATTTAAACTTGTTTGTTCTTATGTTGTTTTTGAGTGCTTCCTGCTTTGCCATGTTTTGCATCATTTATAGACTTGTCTTGCATCATACTTGCTTGAGCATATTGTCATGTTCTTGTGTTGTTTCTCTGTGCTTCCTACCTTGCCATGTATTGCATCATATATAGACTTGTCATGCATCATACGTGCATCATGTCGATTGTGCATTACACCTTGTTTGATTTGGTGCCTCGTGTGTTCTTGTGTTGAGTAGAGCCGGAAGCCGAGACAGAGAACGAGAACGAGGTTACTACCGAGGTTGAGTACGAGGAGCCATCTTACGATCCCATCGATGACTTGACAGGCAAGATGGCCTGACCCAGATATCATTACTATCTTTGCCTATTGCTAGAAGTCTCGCTCTTTAGCTTATTGCCTCGATGCCCATGTTTGTTTGTCAGCCTCCTATTGTAACCATGAATCTGTCTAACCACCCAACCTAGCAAACCTTTGTTTGGCTAAGTAAGCTTCGCTCAGCCCCTCTTATAGCATTGCTAGTTGCAGGAGAAGATTTGAAGATTCTTGCTTCATGTTGAAGCTTTTGTTGGGATATCACACTATATAATATGTTAAACTAAATCATCTATATATTGGTAATGGGTGGAAGGCTAAGCCTCTTGCTTGGTGATTTGCTCCACTCATGCCGCCCTAGGAACCGTATAAATCGATGTTATGTTCCTTGATTATGCGTTCTAAGACGGTTGGGGTTATGGGACCCCCTCGATAAACCACTTAGCGCTAAGGCTTTTCCAGCAAGTCCCAACATTCGTACTAAATTTGCCTAAACAACTAAAACTTGCATAGGGAGTTATAAACCCTCTTCTAAATCAACAACCCGGGCCAGTGCTCCACATGAGTGTTGGTCCAAACTGGGGGTCCTGCGGGGCCACCTTGGGGAAACCCGAGGGCTGGTAAAAACCCGTAGCATCACCCATCCGGTTGTGGCCTGAGACGAGATACGCGCGGCTACTATCAGGGTGTTAGCACGCCGGAAGGATTTGCTGGATTAGTCTTACCTTAGTCGAAGTATCTTGAGCACGGGATTCCGAGAATACTCGGGCCTTCCCACCTTGGAGTTGCGACTCCGCGGATCATGAGCTTGTAATGGGCTAAGTTGGGACACCCCTGCAGGGTTTTGAACTTTCGAAAGTCGTGCCCGCGGTTATGTGGCAGATGGGAGTTTGTTAATATCCGGTTGTAGAAAACTTGACACCATGTTCAGAACACACTACCAGCGTGAGTAGCCATGACGGTCATTTTCCGAAAGGGGTTCGGGAAGTGAACACAGTGGGGTGATGAATGACGTGCTTAGATAGGATCACTTCGTGATCACTTTGACGCTCGTGGCACTTCTCTTCTCGCTCGTATCACGTAAGCTAGTGCTAGTGCAGTTGCAACCTTTTATCTTTCTTCAGCCTTGTTCCACACCCAAGGCTTAGATAGTTTTGCTACCCGGGAGAAGGATTGCTGAGTCCTCCGTGGCTCACAGATTCTACACAACACCAGATGCAGGTACTATGGTGAACTACTCAGGTGACGGCACGGAGCTGTACTGGGAGTACAATGAAGAACATAGTCGATACTATGTGCACTATCCCGATGATCAGGTCTGGTTTCTACTAGGGGCGATTCGGACCTGTGGCTTTATGTTTTTGGTATCTTTCATTTGGATCTTCACCCGTAGTCGGGTTGTGATGTTATTTGGATGATGATTTGCTTATGTAATGTATTGTGTGACGTGGCCACTGTAAGCCAACTATCCTTTTGCAATTTCATCCCTATTTTTACATGAGTCGTGCAAAGATACCAAACTTGAGATCATTCTAGAATGGGCTTATACCTTTAAGTCGTGCCTCGACACATAGGAGGTATAATCCCATCCTGGGCATTACACAATACTACTCATAGATGCATTGAAATAAGCAAACAACACATGAAAAACAGAATCTGTCAAAAACAGAACAGTCTGTAGTAATCTGCAGTTTTCGCATACTTCTGTAACTCCAAAAAATTCAAATTGATTGGTAAACGTGAGGAATTTGTCTATTAATCATCTGCAAAAAGAATCAACTAAATAGCACGCTCAAGTAAAATCTGGTGACCATTCTAGCGAGCGCTAACGATTCTGTTTTTCACAGCAAGATCACATAAACTTCACACAAGTCTTCCCAAAGCTTCTACTTGGCACAAACACAAAACAAAACAAAAAACCACATCTAAACAAAAGCTAGATGCAATATTTATTCCTAAATAGAAGCAAAAACAAAAAAAAAATGGGTTGCCTTCCAACAAGCTCTATCGTTTTACGCCCCTAGCTAGGCACGATACATGGATAGATCTAGGGAATGCCATAATGATACGATGTATCGCGAAAACTCATCTCATATTCCCTACGTTCAGCAGCAAGTTTCCTTTGTGGCAAGCAAAAGTAATCACAAGGGCTAAATTTAATGTGACAAAAGTCCCCCACATCAATCTCAGAAGGAATAGGTTCCTCTTTTGGCTCTTTGTAGTGAACAACCAATTCATCATTATAGGCGTTCTTTTGGCAGAAGGTCATAAGCCATTGCTCAAGAGAGAAGCCTAACCCATTGTTTTGAATAGCAAAATCATCATTCATCTCAGAAATTCTATCAACCAAGACATCGGTAGGAACCTTTTTTTTCTACGGTTTTCATTAAAAGCAACATGATCAGGAGATCGCAACCGCATTATGTCTTCTTGATTAAATAAGATAGCCTCTATGGGAGGTCGACCGGCATCTACCCCGTAATGAGCAAAGATTTCTTTGGTGTAATGCCCAGTATGAGATTATACCTCCTACGTGTCGAGGCACGACTTAAAGGTATAAGCTCATACTAGAATGATCTCAAGTATGGTATCTTTGCACGACTCATGTAAAAGAGGGATGAAATTGCAAAAGAGTAGTTGGCTTACACTCGTCACGTCACACAATACATTACATAAGCAATCATCATCCAAATAACATCATAGTCCGACTACGGACGAAGACCCAAATGAAAGATACCAAATAAATAAAGCCACAAGGTCCGATCGCCCCTAGTAGAAGCCACTACTGATCCTCCGGGTAAGACACGTAGTATCGCCCACGTTCTTCATCGAACTCCCAGTACAGCTCTGTACCGTCACCTGTATAGTTCACCATAGTACCTGCATCTGGTGTTGTGTAGAAACTGTGAGCCACGGAGGACTCGGCAATCCCGTTCCCGGGTAGCAAAACTATCTAAGCCTTGCGTGTGGAACAAGGCTGAAGAACAAAGGTTGTAGCTGCACTAGCACTAGCTTGCGTGTTTAGAGCGAGAAAAGAAGTGCCACGAGTGTCAAAGTGATCACGAAGTGATCCTATCTAAGCACGTCAATCATAACCCCACCGTGTTCACTTCCCGAACCCCTTTCGGAAAATGACCGTCACAGTTACTCATGCTGGTAGTGTATTCTGAACATGGTGTCAAGTTTTCTAAAACCGGATATTAACAAATTCCCATCTGCCACATAACCGCGGGCATGGCTTTCGAAAAATCAAACCCTGCAGGGGTGTCCCAACTTAGCCCATCACAAGCTCACGATCTGCGGAGTCGCAACTCCAAGGTGGGAAGACCCGAGTATTCTCGGAATCCCGTGCGCAAGATATTCCGACATAGGTAAAACTAATCCAGCAAGACCTCCCGGCGTGCCGACACCCTGACAGTAGCCGTGCGTATCTAGTCTCAGGCCACGACCGGATGGGACAGCCTACAGGAAAATACCAATCCTCGAGTTTCCTCGTGGTGGCCCCGCAGTCTGCCCGGTTGGACCAACACTCCTGTGGAGCACTGGCCCGGGTTGTTGATTAAGAACTCGGGTTTGCAACGCCCGATGCAAGTTTTAGTTGTTAGGCAAATGTAAAACCAATGTTAAGCCTTGCTGGAAAAGCTTTAGCGCTAAGCGGGTTATCGAGGGGGGCATAAACCCCAACCGTGTTAGGGACGCATAATCAAGGAACAT
This sequence comes from Secale cereale, assembly GCA_902687465.1. Classification (NCBI taxonomy): domain Eukaryota; kingdom Viridiplantae; phylum Streptophyta; class Magnoliopsida; order Poales; family Poaceae; genus Secale; species Secale cereale. The sequence goes on along the minus strand of LR738711.1, from coordinate 475,727,095 downwards.
AATACCGGTTTATACAGTTCAAGGGAGGCATGGGTGGAACAAAACACCAAGCAAGAGGCTTAGCCTTCCACCCATTACCAATATATAGATGGTTTAGGTAAACAGATTATATAGTGTGATATCCCAACAATAACTTCAAGATGAAGCAAGAATCTTCAGATCTTCACCTGCAACTAACAATGCTATAAGAGGGGCTGAGCAAAGCTTACGTAGCCAAACAATGGTTTGCTAGGTTGGTGGTTAGAGAGATTCATGGCTACAATAGGAGGCTGACAAACAAACATGGGCATCGAGGCAATAAGCTACAGAGCGAGACATCAAGCAATAGGCAAAGATAGTAATGGTATCTGGGTCAGGTCATCTTGCCTGTCGAGTCGTCGATGGGATCGTAAGACGGCTCCTCGTACTCAACCTCGGTAGGAACCTCGTTCTCGGACTCGGCTCCCGGCTCTACTCAACACAAGATAACAACATGGCACAACATCAAACAAGGTTCAATGCACAATCAACATGATGCAAGTATGATGATGCATATGCATGGCAAGGGATGAAGCACACAATAACAACACAAAACAACAAGTTTAAATGAGGCCGGAATCAACATATAGCAAATCCGGTAAGTCCTCATATGCATATTTTGAAATTGGTACAGATCTGAACAAACTATAAGTTAAAGTTGTTAAACAGCAAGTTAACATGCACCATGATGATCTACACGAAATTCTAGTCAAGTTTCATATAAAGTTTGTTTAATTCGGAGCTACGGTCTAGAAGATATGAGCAAAACAAGACAAGTATGGCAACGGTGCAAGATGCACCCAAACATCAAGCAAACACACTCCAAACATGTAAACAACATTATATTATGATTCTCCATGCAAAATCACACAAGTTTCATATAGGGCACGCTCAAAACGGAGCAACGGTTCAACACATACACACGAAACAAGATACAATGCAAAGCTGAAGTTAACAGCCACATAGCAACTTGGGAGCAAGAGATATATAGGCTACAGCACCCAAACATCATGACAAGAAGCATGGACATGAAGTAGACATATCCTACAGCAAACAACTCCATTGGAGCAACTCCATAGGAGGCATGGATCAATAGCAACAAGCTACACCAAATTGATCATGCTGTTAAAAACCTGACAGGCATAATTCATAGCAACTTGAGGGCAAGAAATAAAGAAGCTACAACAAGCCATATGTGCAAGTGAGGGCATGGATGGATAGACAATAACATGGACAACAAGGAATGATCATTGGCCACTCCAAAACAAGCATGGAATTTAGTGTGGCATCAAGCAAACATAGCATCAGGTTAAAACAGATTCCAGACATAGCAGTTTTTTCACTAAGTATAAAACAGTAACATTGGCATGGCATGTTTACAAGATTGTTTAAGTCACGTCAAGGCATATCATGGAAAGTGGTTTGCACCACAGCAAAGACCATATGATGGTGCTTCTATAACATATTCGCATGTGACATGGGGACAAACACATCAATAGCAAAGAGCATGTCAAAACAGCATCTCATAACAAGTTTCAGCACTTAACAGCCACATGCACTTTTGCAACAAAGATTAACATGGCAATATGGAACCTAACATGAATCCTATAGCAACCATCATGTAGAGCACTTCACAATGAACATTTTGACATATCATATACTCCGTTTGGATAAACATGCACCAAGTTATCATATCTCAAACATGGCAACAAAATAACAAGTTTTAGCAGTTTATAACAGGTAGCACTCTTGTCACGAAGATTAGGTCATCAAGATGAACTCAAACAAGCATGCCAAAATGGAACAAAACGTAGAGCACATCACCACGATCATTTTGATATATCACACGCTCAAAACGGATCTACGAGCACGAAGTTATAGCCATGCAAAGGAGGCAACAAAACATTGCAGATCTGGGACTTGGTGGTTTTTTATACCTCCAAAAGTCAAACGTGGATGGATCCATGCGGGACGAGGAGATCCCGGTCGGGGACGAGGCATTTCGTTCGTCTCCCGGTGGATCTGGTCCCGATCCACCGGAGCTCGCCGGAGTGGAGGCCGGAGGCGGGGAAGATGGCCGGGGCGGCGGCTCGGAGGCCGGCCGGCGGCAGCGGCGGCGGTGGTGGCCGAGGCGGTGGCGGGGGGCGTTCGCCGGAGGCCAGCGGCGGGACGCTCTGCGACGGAGGATGCGGCGGCCGGCGACTGCCCGCGGGACGCCCGGCGGCGGAGGCTGCGGCGGCCGGCATCCGGCGGCCGACGGGAGGCAGCGGGTCGCGTGCAGAGGCGGTGGCGGCCCTCGGGCGGAGGACGAGGTGGCGGGCCGGCGGAGTTACCGCGGTGGCGGACCACCAGAGGCGGCGGGGACCGACGATGCGAGCTCGCCGGCGGTGGCTGAGCTCGCCGGCGGCGGCGGGGGACGCACGGGGCGGCTGCCGAGGCGCGCGGCGTCGGGCGCGGGCCGGGCCGGACGGCTGCGGGCCCGCGGGCCGCGGCTGCACGGTGGGAGAGAGGGAGTGGGAGCGGACACGTGGCACTTCAGGATTGGCCCGGGCGCGTCCGGCGGACGTGTCCGGCAGCGCGAAGGAGCTCGGGGGGTTTCGTCCGCAAAAATGGACGTGGGGGGCTGTTTTACAGGCATAGGGAGCTAGGAAACTCCAAATGGGGTGCGGTTTTTGGCCACACGTTCGTGACCCGACGACCGAGATGATGGGAAGGGTTTTGCTGGGTTAGTGGGCTGTTGTGGAGGGTGTCTTGGACCTTAAAGAAGAGGTACTTTTAGCCCACTAGGTTAACCGTTGGAGTACCAAACGAACTCCAAACGCGACGAAACTTGACAGGCGGCCTACACGTACCAAAACAACAATGCACGAGAAGCCTCACCTCATTCCGGAAACGTTACACGGCCACACACGAAAGAAGGACTCGGGAATGCCACGGGCACGTGTGTGAGTGTCGAAACTCGAAACGGATAACGGGAAGAGGCGAGTTGAACCGGGTGCAAGTGACAACACGAATGCAATGCAATGCACATGACAACATGACATGGATGAAATGCACACACGCACACGACAAAACGAAGAAACCCGAAATGAAAGAAGAGCCCAGAATGGAATTGATGAAGTCAAAGTTTCATATATTGCCATAATTGGAAAGTGTTACATCTGGGGCATTACATTTGGCTTCTTTCATGATAAATCTAAATTCATGAGCCAAAAACATAGTAGCTGCACGCTTAACAGAAGAATGCTCAATATTGGAAAACTCCAAAAAGATTCACTGAATACAGGGATGCATATGGATAAATTGCCTTTCAATTTCAACTATAAGCATAGATACAGCATCCGCAAGGCTGCTAGTTCTGTGAAGAATAGAGCCACCCATAGTGGGCAAAGCACCGGCACAAATAAAGAAGTCTTGAAGAACTCCTTTTCCAATGATATTACCACTACAAACCGGAACTTCTTAATATGTAAAGTGGTAGTTTCATCCGGGGGGTCAACATAGACGTTGCCCTCGACATTACTACCCTTCTTGATAAAATCGTCCCCCATATCAGACATGAGGGCAAGCGAACGATAAACACATGGTAGAAGAAGGGCAAATAAAACGGCAAGGGTGAAGTGGGGGAGAGGAAAACGAGAGGCGAAAAATGTAATGCGAAGGATAAGGGTTTGTGATAGGTATTTGGTATATGACTTTTGCGTAAGCCTCCCCGGCAATGGCGCCAGAAATTCTTCTTGCAACTTCTCGAGCTTGCGTTGTATTCCCTCTAAGAGGAAAGGGTGATGCACCATAGTAGCGTAAGTATTTCCCTCAGTTTTGAGAACCAAGGTATCAATCCAGTAGGAGACCACGCGCGAGTCCCTCGCACCTGCACAAACAAATAAGAACTTCGCAGCCAACGCGATAAGGGGTTGTCAATCCCTTTATGGTCACTTACGAAAGTGAGATCTGATAGAGATGATAGTTTGATATTTTTTGTTAGAAGAACAGAAAGAAAAAGCGGAAAAGTAAAGTAGATTGTAGATTGATATGTTGAGAATAGACCCGGGGGCCATAGTGTTCTCTAGTGACTTCTCTCATGATAGCGATATTCTACGGCGAGTAAACAAATTACTGTCGAGCAATTGAAAGAAAAGCGAATAATTATGAGACTATCTAGGCATGATCATTATATATAGGCATCACGTCCGAGACAAGTAGACCGAAACGGTTCTGCATCTACTACTATTAATCCACACATCGACCTCTATCCAGCATGCATCTAGTGTGTTGAGTTCATAAGAACAGAGTAACGCCTTAAGCAAGATGACATGATGTAGAGGGATAAACTCAAACTTAGTGATATAAACCCCATCTTTTTATCCTCGACGGAAACAATACAATATGTGACTTGCTGCCCCTACTATCACTAGGAAAGGACACCGCAAGATTGAACCCAAAGCCAAGCACTTCTCCCATTGCAAGAACTATAGATCTAGTAGGCCAAACCAAACCAATAATTCAAAGAGACTTGCAAGGATATTATAATCATACATAAAGAGTTAAGAAAAGAACAAAATATTTCTCATAGACAATCTTGATCATAAACCCACAATTCATCGGATCTCGACAAACACACCGCAAAAAGAGATTAATTCGAATAGAACTCCTCGAAGACCGAGGAGAATTTTGTGTTGAGATCCATAGAGAGAGAAGAAGCCATCTAGGTACTAGCTATGGACCCGAATGTCTGTGGTAAACTACTCACAACTCATGGTGAGGCGATGATGATGATGTAGAAGCACTCCGTGGTAGATCACCCCTCCGGCGGAGCTCCGGAACAGGCCCCAAGATGGGATCTCACGGGAACAGAAGGTTACGGCGGTGGAACTAGGGTTTTCTCTTCTCCTCTGATGGTTTCGGGGTACGTAGGTATATATAGGAGGAAGGAGGGCACCAGGGGCCAAACGTGGGGCCCACGAGGTAGGGGGCGCGCCCTATAGGGGGGCGTGCCCCCCACCCTCATGGGCGCCTTGTGTGCCCTACTCTGTGGTTCTCAAGTCTCCCGTGCGTGATTTTCTCCAAAAGTATCTCTCCCGAAGGTTTCATTCTGTTTGGACTCCGTTTGCTATTCCTTTTCTGTAAAACCAAGAAACAGGCAAAAAACAACAATCTGGACTGGGCCTTTGGGTTATTTGGTTAGTCCCAAAAATAATATAAAAGTGTATGACAAAGCCCATTAAACATCGAAAACATCATAAATAATAGGATGGAACAATAAAAAACTATACATACGTTGGAGACGTATCAGTGAGTGAGTAGGGATTGCCATGCAACGGATGCACTAGAGCTAAAATGTATGAAAGCTCAACAAAAGAAACTAAGTGGGTGTGCATCCAACTTGCTTGCTCACGAAGACCTAGGGCATTTGAGGAAGCCCATCTTTGGAATATACAAGCCAAGTTCTATAATGAAAATTCCCACTAGTATATGAAAGTGACTAAACATGAGACTCTCTATCATGAAGAACATGGTGCTACTTTGAAGCACATGTGTGGAAAAAGATAGTAGCAATTGTCTCCCTTTTTTGGGGCATTTCCTTTTTTTCTTTGGCATTTCCTTCTTTTTTTTGGAGGGGCTTTTTTAATTAGCCTTTCCTCACATGGGACAATGCTCTAATAATAATGATCATCACACTTACATTGATTTACAACTCGATATTACAACTCGATACTAGAACAAAGTATGACTCTATATGAATGCCTCCGGCGTTGTGCCGGGATATGCAATGAATCAAGAGTGACATGTATGAAAAATTATGTGTGGTGGCTTTGCCACAAATACGATGTCAACTAGATGATCATGCATGGCAATATGACAATATGAAGCGTGTCATATGAACGGAACGTGGAAAGTTGCATGGCAATATATCTCAGAATGGCTATGGAAATGCCATGATAGGTAGGTATGGTGGCTATTTTGAGGAAGATATATGGTGGCTGTTTTTAGGAAGGATATATATAGTGGGTGTATGCTACCGGCGAAAGTTGTGTGGTATAAGAGAGGCTAGCATGGTGGAAGGGTGAGAGTGCGTATAATCCATGGACTCAACATTAGTCATAAGAACTCATATACTTATTGCAAAAATTTATGAGTCATCAAAACAAAGCAATCAACACATGCTCCTAGGGGGGAGGTTGGTAGGAGTTAACCATCGCGCGCCCCCGACCTCCACACAAAGGATGACACTCTACAAATACCTCACGCTCTAACTTCGTCACATAGAGGTTCACCATACGTGCATGCTACGGGAATCACTGACCTTAACACAAGTATTTCTCAATTTCATAATAACTCTACTAGCATGACTCTAATATCACTATCCTCATATCTCAAAACAATTATCAAGCATCCAACTTCTCATCATATTCAATGCACGTAGTATGAAAGTTTTCACTACATTCATCTTGGATGCCTTTCATGTGAAGGCTAGTTTTATAGCCAAAGCACATTACCATGCTGTTTTAATAGACTCTCAAAAGGATATAAGTTAAGTATGAGAGTTCAACAATTTCTACAAAATATAATCACCACCGTGCTCTACAAGATATAAGTGAAGCACTAGAGCAAAAACTATTCAACTCAAAAGATATAAGTGAAGCACATAGAGTGTTCTAACCATTCCTAGGCCATATTTAACTCTCTCAAATAGGTGTGTCCAGCAAGGATGATTGTAGCAAACTAACAAGCAAAGACTCAAATGATACACAATGCTCCAAGTAAAACACATATCATGTGGTGAATAAAAATATAGCTCCGAGTATAATTACCGATAGATGAAGACGAAAGAGGGGACGCCTTCCCGGGGCATCCCCAAGCTTAGGATTTTAGTTGTCCTTGAATATTACCTTGGGGTGCCTTGGGCATCCCCAAGCTTAGGCTCTTGCCACTCTTTGTTCCATAGTCCATCAAAGCAATACTCAAAACTTAAAAACTTCACAACACTAAACTTAGACAAACATCTCGTGAGCTCCGTTAGTATAAGAAAACAAACCACTACTCAAAGCTACTACAATGAACTCATTCTTTGTTTATATTGATGTTAAACCTACTGTATTCCAACTTCTCTATGATTCATACTTCCCAATACTAATCATCGATTCATCAAAATAATCAAAGAACACACGAAAAACAGAATCTGTCAAAAACAGAACAGTCTGTAGTAATCATTAACTTCCGCATACTTGTGTAACTCCAAACAAATTTAATTAAATCGATAAACGTGAGGAATATGTCTATTAATCATCTGCAAAAATAATCAACTAAATAGCATGCTCAAGTAAAATCTGGTGACCATTCTAGCAAGTGCTAACGATTCTGTTTTCACAGCAAGATCATATAAACTTCACACAAGTCTTTCCAAAGGTTCTACTTTGCAAAAACACTAATTAAAACACAAAACCACATCTAAACAGAAGCTATATGCAATATTTATTCCTAAACAGAAGCAAAAACAAAAAATATAAAATTGGGTTGCCTCCTAACAAGTGCTATCGTGTAACGCCCCAAGCTAGGCATTTGATAATTCAATGATGCTCACATGAAAGATAAGAATTGAAGCACAAAGAGAGCATCATAAAGAATGTGAAAATCACATCTAAGTCTAACATGCTTCATATGCATAGCCATTTTATAGTGAAACAAATCAAGACAAGCAAGATCTATCATATGCAAGGAAGAAGAAAGAAACAATTGCAATCTCAACATAACGAGAGGTGATTTTGTAGCATGAAAGTTTCTGCAACCATATTTTCCTCTCTCATAATAATTGCATGTAGGATCATAAGCAAATTCAACAATATAACTATCACAAAACATATTCTCAGCCCGATCCACATGCATACGAAGTTAACACTCATCCAAAATAGTGGGATCAACATTAACTAAAGTCATGACTTCTCCAAACCCACTTTTATCAAAAATTTCATACGATTGAACATTCTGAAAATATGTGGGATCTAAAGTTGACACTCTTCCAAACGCACTTTCAATATTATTGCAAACATTATTATCAATCTCATATTCATTATGGGGCTTAAATAAATTTTCAAGATCATAAGAAGAATCACCCCAATCATGATCATTGCAACAAGTAGTGGACAAAGCAATACTAGCATCCCCAAGCTTAGGGTTTTGCATATCATTAACACAACTGACATCAATATAATTTATAATAACATCATTGCAACCATGCTTTTTACTCAAGGAGCTATCGCGAATCACTTTATAATTTTCTTTCAATAATTCATCACAATTTTCAGATTCATAAATTTCAAGCAAAGCCTCATAAAGATAATCTAGTGCACTAAACTCACTAGCAATTGGTTCATCATAGTTGGATCTCTTAAAGAAGCAAGTGGATGAGGATCCATAATTTAGCAAGCAAAAATGCAAGCTAATAGAGGGCACATAGCAACACAAGCAAACAGAAAGGCGAACGGAAAACACACGGCAAAAAGAAGGGCAAATAAAATGGCAAGGGTGAATTAGGGGAGAGGAAAACGAGAGGCAAACAAATGTAATGCGAAGGATAAGGGTTTGTGATAGGTACTTGGTATATGACTTTTGCGTAAGACTCCCCGGCAACAGCGCCAGAAATTCATCTTGCTACTTCTCGAGCTTGCATTGTATTCCCTCGAAGAGGAAAGGGTGATGCGGCATAGTAGCATAAGTATTTCCCTCAGTTTTTGAGAACCAAGGTATCAATCCGGTAGGAGACCACACGAGAGTCCCTCACACCTGCACAAACAAATAAGAACTTCGCAGCCAACGCGATAAGGGGTTGTCAATCCCTTTACGGTCACTTGTGAAAGTGAGATCTGATAGAGATGATAGTTTGATATTTTTGGTATTTTTGGATATAAGAGCAGAAAGTAAAAGCGGAAAAGTAAAGTAGATTGTAGATTGATATGTTGAGAATAGACCCGGGGGCCATAGTGTTCTCTAGTGGCTTCTCTCATGATAGCGGTATTCTATGGCGGGTAAACAAATTACTGTCGAGCAATTGATAGAAAAGCGAATAATTATGAGACTATCTAGGCATGATCATTATATATAGGCATCATGTCCGAGACAAGTAGATCGAAACGATTCTGCATCTACTACTATTACTCCACACATCGACCGCTATCCAGCATGCATCTAGAGTATTAAGTTCATAAGAACAGAGTAACGCCTTAAGCAAGATGACATGATGTAAAGGGATAAACTCAAACATAGTGATATAAACCCCATCTTTTTATCCTCGATGGCAACAATACAATACGTGCCTTGCTGCCCCTACTGTCACTGTGAAAGGACACCGCAAGATTGAACCCAAAGCCAAGCACTTCTCCCATTGCAAGAACTATAGATCTAGTAGGCCAAACCAAACCAATAATTCGAAGAGACTTGCAAGGATATTATAATCATACATAAAGAGTTCAAAAAAGAACCAAATATTTCTCATAGATAATCTTGATCATAAACCCACAATTCATCGGATCTCGACAAACACACCGCAAAAAGAGATTACATCGAATAGATCTCCTCGAAGACCGAGGAGAACTTGGTATTGAGATCCAAAGAGAGAGAAGAAGCCATCTCGATACTAGCTATGGACCCGAAGGTCTGTGGTAAACTACTCACAACTCATGGTGAGGCGATGATGATGTAGAAGCACTCCGTGGAAGATCCCCCCCTCTGGCGGAGCTCCGGAACAGGCCCCAAGATGGGATCTCACGGGAACATAAGGTTGCGGCGGTGGAACTAGGGTTTTCTCTGTTGTTCTGATGGTTTTGGGGTACGTAGGTATATATAGGAAGAAAGAGGGCACCGGGGGCCAGACGGGGTGCCCACGAGGCAGGGGGCGTCCTATAGGGGGGGCGCCCCCACCCTCATGGACGCCACGTCAGCCCTACTCCGTTGTTCTCAAGTCTCCCGTGCGTATTTTGCTCCAAAAATATCTCTCCCGAAGGTTTCATTCCGTTTGGACTCCATTTGATAATCCTTTTCTGCAAAACCCTGAAATAGGCAAAAAAACAGCAATCTAGACTGGGCCTTTGGGTTAATAGGTTAGTCCCAAAAATAATATAGAAGTGTATAACAAAGCCCATTAAACATCCAAAACATCATAAATAATAGCATGGAACAATCAAAAATTATAGATACGTTGGAGACGTATCAGAGTTCTATCTGAATGGGCTCTCGGAAAAGAAGGAATTCCTTATTTATATGAGTAGTCTAGCATCCCTAATAAGCCACGGTATCACATATATCCCCACTCAGAGGAATCGACGTCCTCGTCGGGCCACAAGAACGTTCCCTGTTGGCACATATGTCTATGCATCCAGTCCGACACATGTGCCATGACGTGTCCCACGACGGGTCACAAACCTCATGAACAACATGACCGCGCACCTGTCCGCAAACATCCGTGTAACCGCGGCGTTCGGCTCCGATACCAACTTGTAACGCACCGGACACACCCGCCGGTGGTCGTTACTCCTGGCGGGATCTAGACTGGACCCACATATCAATACTAGTCTTTTCTGCGCACTTTGTCCTCACTCGTGCGCACCCGGGAGCAACTTTCGGTCGGTCACCCATCCTGAAACTACTCCAAGCTGAGCACGCTTAACTGTGGAGTTCTATCTGAATGGGCTCCTGTAAAAGAAGGAATTCCTTATTGATATGAGTAGTCTATCATCCCTAATAAGCCAGAGTATCATATATAAGTTGCTTGCTTAATTATTTCCTTATTGTCTTGTCTATTTGTGTGCTTCTAATCACTTCAGTTTTTTTTCGCGGTTTGCTAGTTGCCACATTTTTTAGAACTAGGCCACAATAACGATGATCCACATATGCACCGTTGTAACCATGGTCCTGCTACCTGTTGTAGTGACCATTGGCCGCCTATGGGCCGTAGAATTCATGGGCCTTCTACGGGTCGTCAAATTCATGGGCCTTCTATGGCCCGTCGAGTTCATGGGGATTCTACGGGTCGTCAAATCCATGGGCCTTCTAAGGGCCGTCGAATTCATGGGCCTTCTACGGGTCGTATAATTGATAGACCAAACATGGGCCATACTATTCATGGACCAATAACACACCACAATATGGGCCATAAATGGGCCAAAATGGGAATCGTCCATTTATCGACTCGACCATAATTTATCATAGACTTAATTATATCGACATGCATGATGAGTCATTAATGGGCCAAAATAGATGATGCTACAAAAACACACCGATGGTTTAAATGGCCGCAAATAGGTCGACTTTAACCACGGGCTGAATTTGGCCCATTAGCAGAACATGTCAGTAACATACCGTATGTAAACAAGGGCTGGAAATGAGCCCAAGAATAAATGGGCTCAAAGAAGGCTCGAAGATAACATGGGCTACAAATGGCCCAACTAAAAAATGGGTCATTAATGGGTATAAAGGGTTATACTCTTCATTATGGGCCAGTTTCAACATGAACCGTTAAAGGGCCAAGTGTTACAAACGACCTCATGTGGGCCAAAATACGTCATGGACCATCTATGGGCTGGAAGTTACAACAGGCTGGAATTATATTGGACAGCCAACATGAGCTGCTGGGCCGATTTTCGAAAGGCAAGAACGGGCCGTGAGTTAGCAGCCTGTAAATGGGCTATATGCGAACATGACACTAACAAGCTTTCCATGGACCGGGCCGCTAGATTTTAACAAAGTCAAACGGGCTGACCTTTTAAACCTAAATGGGCCACTATTGGCCCTCCCATGTGTCGACGTATGATAGGCGCCTCCTGTCCATTGTACGATTGACATCTGTCCCAACGCGGAGGTGACACATGGTTCCCTCGGCCAGTGAGAATTTTACACGTGGAAAATCGCCATTGGTTGTAGCTATTAACGAGTTATTGGATCCAAAACTAGACCCGATAACTTATCATAGACTCGTAATGGTAGATTCCACATGTCAGTAACCCTTGATGAAAGAACTTCCATGGAGTGCCATTTATTGTCATGGAAGTGGACTGTAGTGACCCGACCTCAAACGGTCAAGCCTCTGTGTATCTGTGACATCCCTGGATCAGTATGCTGGCACACATACTACATTAATGTATATATAAAAGTGCAATCACATGTACAAAAAATGTAAAACTGATATATACCTCATAAGACTCAACGGAAACAAACAAACGGATGCGGAATCCCATCAACGCCATCGGCAAGTTGAGTGTAGACCATAACCCTACAACGAAAGTCTTACTCATCATAGAAATCCTGCAACATGATATGTTACAGCCATGTAGGCCAGTACCTTGAATGTACCGACAAGATCACAGTTAGAAACAGATGATAAAACTATACAACATGCAATATGGCTTTGTGGCTCTGTGTCTGAGGTTTTTGTGTAAAAGCTAGTTTTGTTTTATTTTCTCTACAACAAAGGAAATAACCAGAGTCTGTACTACGGATTTTTCTATCATGACATGGTTCCGCCAACCAATGTCTCATAGCCCAAATCATCATAAGTTGCCCACAATTAAGTTTTCAATCCAGTGTTGAGAGTTCAGAGATAGATCTAGGTTGAGAGGTTCAAATTGTCTGTAACAATGGACACGGCTAATCAATTAGATTTTAACTCTGCAGAGTGTTGTGCACTTTACCCACAAGATTTGAACCCTCTTTTTATGTTCTCGCACTTCATGATGTTTGAGAACAAGATGAGCAAAACATGGTCTACCAAAGAGTTCCTCTGACCATTGTCTAGTGTCCAACCAATTCTACCGTATTTCTACATTTGCTGACATCGTCCCAGCCAGAGTCACCACTAAGGTCAACCAAGCCAGAGCCCATAATGACTCGTGTTGCACAGGTAAGCTTCCGGGCATGAAGTATTCTTCCGTCTCTTTGAGTCTGGGTGAAGCTTTCTGAAAGATGTCATGGCCTTCTCCATGCATCCCGGCCATCCACTAGTTGCTTCGGGGTGCCCATCAAATCCATCCTTCACCCAATAGTATGTATTGAAATCTTGTCTCGAGTCTTGAAGTCTTGAGGTCTTGAAGTTGTAGTTCTTGCAGATGTCATCATGAAGTTGTCGTCATTGACGTAGAGTCCTCCTACTCACATCACTCCCGATCACTCATACCAAACCCCACCTACTATAGTGTAGCGTATAAAACTAAACAACGTCCCGGACTTGGTAACAGGGTGATGGGTTCCTACCTCATGCATACTACTCAACTACAAGGATTCAATTCACTACAGGAGGGATTGATGAAGAGGTGGCACTAAATGCAAGTAAAATCACAGGTATAAAACAACATGGTCAAAGTGAACTAACCTGGTAAGTTGATGAAGATTATATCGCTCTCAAAATATAGACTTGGTAGAATTATTCGTCACTCCATTGAAAATATATATTAAACAGACATAGCATTCATATAAGCAATCATCCTAGCAACCAATTCTAGCACTCAAAATTAAATTTAAGACAACACGGAAAACTCAATAATAAAACTCAAAATGAAATTCAGAGAAACTTCAAATAAAACTACAAAGAAAAACCTACTAAGGAAGGTCTAAGACTCCACTACAAACATCTAATTTAGTTTTTCCCTAAGTATACTAACACTATACTAATAAATTAATAAGAAAGAAAATTTAAAACAACTAATTTAACAGAAAGTATTTTTCAAAAACTTTTACTAGCAAAAAGAAACAAATAAAAAGCTTTTATAAAACCCTATTTATAACCTATACTAGTTTTACCACAAAACTAAAGAAACTAAAAATGATAAATTTTATTTTTAACTACAAATAAAAGTGACTACAGTTCCTAACAGAAACAAAATAAAACTTTTCAAAATTTGCAAAAATAAATAATTAAAAACGGATAAAAACAAAGAATTAAGAATAAACCAAAACTATAAGTAAACCATACTGTTTTGCTAAAACCCGAATCTAAAATAATATAAAAATAAATCAATAAATGCTACTGGATAAACAAAACAACAACAAAATGGTAGCAAAAGGAATCAATCAAAAATATATTCTAAAACTCAATTTATGGCCAAAATAGTGATTTGGACAAATATCATGAAATTCAAATTTAAACTATTCAAATTTGAAAACCATTGGCACAAACAGAAACTAGAAAAAAAAATATAAAACTAATGTAAAAAGAATCACAAATTTTGGACTTAAAACCTAAAACATATAAAGAATCTAAAAACAGAACTATTTTGTAAATAAAACAAAAAAATAAAAATAAAAACTGGCTTCGGATCGAACCATGTACACGTGGCAGACCCTGAGTGGATAGGGGATGTGGGCGCCCTAAGTACACTAAGGGACGGCCAAGCCCTAAAAAACACTTCGGTCAAGTTAATAGAAATAACAAAACTGGTGGTTCACTAAAAAATAACCGAAGGGGTATGTGGGATCTAATCATAGTCGTGCATGCGAGATCCGACGGTAAAGATGAAGTCTAGTGCTCAACGCGGTGGAGGACGTCGGCGGTGACGTTGGGCGTCATTGGTGACGACGTTCCGGTGGCCGGCGATGATGACGAAGTGGTCCGTGAGATGCGAGGCATCGCGGCGATCCCGGTGGTGGTGGAGTTCGTCTATTGGGAGATCTGACGCGAACGGAACAAGCTCGACGGGTTTCGGCTCCGGTGGTCGGTGTCGGATTCGGGGCTCCGCGGACCCAAGAGAGGTTCGAACACTGGGGCGTGTGCGAAGAACTTGATCTCCTCAGCTTATGAGCTCGTCGCTCCACGACCTAGCTCTACTCGTGCAAACAAGGAAGAAGATGAACAAGGCAGCTTACCTAGGTTTGGGCCATCTTGCGGTGTAATACCCTACTCCTGCTTTGTGGTGGATTGGCCTCACGAGGGGCTGAGGATGAACTAATACAAAGGATGAACAACCTCGTGAGGTCTATGGGTGAGGGTAGAGTCAGTCTGATCTCCGTGGATCCGATCCCCTCTTATGGTGGTGGATATCCTATATTTATGGTGGTCTTGGTCCTCTTCCCCCAAAATTTAGGCGGAAAGGGATCCCACAGTGGCCAAGTTTGAAAGGGGACAAGTAGTACATCTTACCCTGACAAAAGGTGGTCTTCTCGTGCAAAGCTTCTCGTCATGACATTGCGGTGGGCTCAGCGATGACATCCGTTCTGCCGTGCAGGCGTCTTTGGTCTCATTCCACCGAAATGGAAACCTTTGTCAGATTCCTTGGGAACCCACGCATGTCCTAGCACCAAACAGGAAATTGCCTTCTCTACACCCGCTTGCGCCGGTGGTCATGGCTTGCGTCACCGCACCCTCCTGAGGGAGGGTGCTTGCATAGGAATTTCCGCTCCTCCAGAGGCAGCCTAGGGAGGCCGCCCCCTCGGGAGGTCTTGGTGTCATCCGCCTCGCGAGGGTCTTGTCTTGGTGATCTTGTGGCTGGGCCATACCGGGCCACCAACGAAGCCACGCCATGGGCCGCAGGCAGGCAAGTCTAGGTACCCTGGTTCCCTAAGCACCGACAGTAGCCCCCGGGCCCAAGGCGCGCTCGGACTTGGCTTCGAGGCGAAGCCAAGGGGCGAGGGCAAAGCGTCGTGGGCCCCTGTTTACCTACGGCCCTGACTTGACGCATGGCGCACAACAGGTCACTGGCGACTCCACTTCCCCATGTCGCGTCAGAAACTGCCCGTGCTGACAAAAGGGTTGGGCGCGTGCTGCAAAGGCCATCACCTTCCATCACGCGCCCGCCCTTCGCTCCTTCCTTCCCTAGCGAGCCCGCATCCTCCACGCCGCGCCCTGCGCCCGCATTCACCCTTTGTGCCATCATGGCTCTTAAGAAGAAGAAGGGGAGGGCTACGACACCGGTGACACCACCGGCGGGCCCTGAGCCTGCGCTGGGTCGGTCCACCGTGGTCAACCTTGAGGGGTTGGAGAAGGTCCGGCATGTGACCGTCGCTGACTCGCACAAGTGGAAAGCGACGAAGATTTGGCTCGCCTCTCGGATCTTGATGGATTGGTCGGCCACCGAGATTACTCTTCATCTCCATGCTCTCTTCTCCAACCTATTGCCGCCTTTCTCGGACTTCTTCAATGTTGTGCTAACACACTACCAGATCCATGTTCTTCACCTCAATCCCAAGTACATCCTTATCCTTTCTGCCTTCGTGTTCTTGTGCGAGGCGTTCGTGAGGGTCACCCCATCCTTAGCCCTGCTTCGCGGCACTTCTTTTCCCTTGAGTTGGTCGCCTCAGATCAGTGCTTCGGTTGCGTGTCGCTCCGAGCAGCGGACGTGCTAGAAGGCGCGGGCGTCATCTTTGCACCCTTCCTCGAAGCGAAGGGGTTCTGCCAGTAGTGGGTTGTAACGCCCCGGATGTAACAATTCCATTTGTGGCAATATATGCGTCGTTGACTTCATCAATTCCATTCTGGGCTCTTCCTTCATTTCGGGTTTCTTCGTTTTTGCCTTGTGCGTGTGTTGCACGTCATCATGTCATTTTCAGTATGTGCATTGCATTGGCATAGTCTCATTTGCATTCGTGTGTAGTTGCATCGTCTCCGTTCTCTCTGTTGTCCGTTTCGGGTTCCGACTCTCTCACACGTGCCCGTGGCACCTCCGAGTCCTTCTTTCGCAAGTGGCCGTAGAACGTTCTTGGAATGAGGTGAGACTAGTCGTAAGTTGTTGTTTTAGTACGTGGAGACCACATGTCAAGTTTCGTCGTGTTTGGAGGTCGTTTTATGCTCCAACGGTTAACCTCGTGGGCTAAAAGCTCCTCTTTCTTTTGGCCCAACACCCCTCCACAACAACCCACTAACCCAGCACAACCACTTCCATCCTCTCGTTCATCGGATCGTGATTGTGTGGGCGGAAACCGCACCTCATTTCGACACTCCTAGCTCCCTCTACCTATAAAAAGGCATCCCCTCCCCAGATCTCGGGCGAAACCCTAGCCGAGCACCTCCTTGCGCCGCCGGACACGTCCGGACCGCGCCGGACACGTCCACCGGACGCGCCCGGTGAACTGCGAGCCGCCACATGGCACTCAGCCAGCGGCCTCCTCCCTCCACCGCGTGTCGGGCCCGTCGGCCCGGATCGGGCCCCCGCGGCCCAAGTCGCCTTCACCGCCAGCCCGTCTCACCCCCCGCCTCTGGCCCGACGCCGCTGCCCCGACAGCCGGCCGGCGCCGCCGCGAGCCTCACCGGGCCCCTCCTCCGCCGCCGCCGCGACCCCCTTCCCGTCGGCGCGCCGCCGCGCGCCGCCGGATCCTCCCCGGCTGCCGCTGACCTCGCCTCCGGCCGTGGCCACCTCGGTGGCCACCGCCTCCCGCCGACACCTTCGCACCTCCGCGGCTCAGGCCACCTCCGCCGCCATCTCCGACGAGCTCCGGCCCAACTTCGGCGGATCCCTCCGTCCAGATCCGATGGTGGGATCAGGTCCACCACACCACCGAACCAAACGCGTCTTCGTCCGCCCAGATCTCGTCAACCCGCTCCGTCCCGTCCCGCGTTGACTCTTCGCGGAGGTGAAATATCACCAAGTCCCGGATCTTTGGAATTTTGTTGCCACCTTCATCATGTGGTAACTTTGTGCTCGGTGCTCCGTTTTGCCTGTATGATATATCGAAATGTTTGTCTCGAAGTGCTCTACATATTAGCATGAGTTTCATGCATGTTAGGGTTTCATATAGATGTCTTAATCTTCGTTGCAAGAGTGTTTTGTGATGTTACTGTTTCAGCACTAGTTGTCTGTTAACATTTTGTTGGCATGTTCGTAAGGTCGTAACTATGTGCATGTTGGTCCAAATGGAGTGTATGGTATGTCAAAATGTTCGTCTTGTGATGATCTTCAAGATGGATGCATTTGCATGCATGTTAGGTTGCATTATGCCATGTTTAACCCTATTGCAAAAGTGCATGTGGCTGATAAGTTTCTGAACTTGTTATGAGATGAAGTTTTTGTCTTCTTCGTGTGAATTAATCCATGTGTCATATGAGCTAGGTGTCAACATGGTTTTTGCTCATTGGAATGTGCTCTACAAGATAGATTCATTTTCATTCCATGATATGTCTTGAGATGAGTGCATCAAGCTTGTTAACATGTCATCGTGATGTTAAATTTCTGCCAAGTGTGAATCTGTTAATTTTATGCCATGTTTCCATGATGCCACCGTCATCGTTGTGCATGTTTAGTGTTGTCCAGTGGGTGTTCCTTGATATATATGTTATGCTCTAGATATCCATGCTCTTTTTTTCCATGATGAGTTGCTGAAGCTTGTTGTTTTCATGCTCTCAAGTTGCTATATAATGTTTCTGTCAGCATGTTATCAACAAGTTCAGCTTTGTCATGTGAATAGCTAGTGTTCTATGCATCCTATGACCATTTTCTTGCCATGAGTAGCTTCACAAACATGTCTTCTTGCTGTTGGTTATATTCACATGCCATGATATGCTTTGAGATGAGTTGCACAAGCTTGCAAACATGCCTACTTGTTGTTGTTGCTGCCATGCCCAGATTTTCACTAAGTCTGGATAAACTTTTGCACTTTTGCCATGCTGTGTTGGGTAGAGTCGGGAGCCGATACCGAGTTCGAGGATCTTGTCGAGACTGAGTTTGAGGAGCCGTCTTACCATCCCACCGACGACTTAGTAGGCAAGATGACCGTTCTCCGATATCACCTCTATCTTTGCCTATGCTAGTTGTCTCGCTCTTTAGCTATGCCTCGATGCCTATTCCTGTTTTGTCAGCCTCCTATTGTTGCCATGAAACACTCTAACTGCCTTCCTAACAAACCGTTGTTTGGCTAAGTACGCTTTTGCTCAGCCCCTCTTATAGCGTTGTTAGTTGCAGGTGAAGTTTGAAGATTGCTCCATGTTCGGACTTGTTTATTGGGATAACACAATATATATCTTAATCAAATTAATGCACATATATATTGGCAATGGGTGGAAGGCTTGTCCTTCTGCTTGGTGTTTTGTTCCACTCATGCCACCTTAGGACCCGATAAACCGGTGTTATGTTCCTTGATTTTGTGCTCCTAACATGGTTGGGGTTTATGGGCCCCCTTGATAATTCGCACTGCTTAAAGCTTTTCCAGCAAGGCCCAACCTTGGTTTTACCATTCGCCTAATAACTAAAACTTGCATAGGGAGTTATAAACCCGAGTTCTTAATCCACCCCTCGGGCCAGTGCTCCTCATGAGTGTTGGTCCAAACCTGTCGGCCGCCGGTGACCACCAGGGGCAACTCTGGACTTGGCCTACCGGAAGTTTCGACAATTCGATCGTGGCCTGAGATGAGATATGCGCGGCTCTTATTAGGGTATCGGCACGTCGAGAGGCTTTGCTGGATTAGTTTTACCTTTGTCGAAATATCTTGAGCACGGGATTCCAAGAATACTCGGGTCTTCCCAACTTGGAGTTGCGACTCCGCAGATCGTGAGCTTGTGATGGGCTAAGTTGGGACACCCCTGCGGGGTTTGAACTTTCGAAAGTCGTGCCCGCGGTTATGTGGCAAATGGGAATTTGTTAATATCCAGTTGTAGATAACTTGACACCTTACCCTTCATAATACACTACATGTGTGAGTAACCGTGATGGTCTCTTTCCGAAGGGCTTCGGGAAGTGAACACGGTGGGGTTATGTTTGACCGTGAGTAGCGAGGATCACTTCTTGATCAACTTGGCGAGCGTTGGCACATATTCTCATCTCGCTCTGAATTCGTAAGCTAGTTGCTTAGTGCTTGCTGCAAATACTTTATTACCTTTCCACACCTATTAGGCTTTGTAAGTTTTGATACCCGAGAATGGGATTGCTGAGTCCTTGTGTCTCACAGATTACTACACACACCAGATGCAGGTACAGCCGAGTACGATGCAGGAGATGGATCAGAACTTCACTTGGAGTTCGATGAAGAGCGTGGTCGTTACTATGTCTCTTATCCCGACGATCAGTAGTGGTTCCTACTAGGGGCGATCAGGCCTTGTGAGTTGTGGTATCTTTTCTCGTTCGGATTTCGTCTGTAGTCGGACCCTGTGCTATTTGGATGAATGTATGTTATTGTATTCATTGTGTGACATGGCGAGTGTAAGCCAACTATATTTTACACTTTCATCCCTGAATTTTACATGAGTTGTGCAAAGATACCACGCTTGCGATCATTCCAGAATGCGCTTATGTCTCTAAGTCGTGCATCGACACGTCGGAGACTGATACGTCCATTTTGCATCATGCTTACAAGTTGATATTTATTGCATTATGGGCTGTTCATACATGTTTTGTCACAATACTTATGCCTTTTCCCTCTTATTTTGCAAGGTTTACATGAAGAAGGGGGAATGCCGGCAGCTGGAATTCTGGGCTGGAAAACGAGCAAACTCTGGAAACCTATTCTGCAAAACTCCACAAGCCCTGAAACTCCACAGAACATTTTTCGGAAAATATAAAAAATATCTGGCGGAAGAAATCCACGAGAGGGGCCACTGGCTGGCCTCGAGGGTGGGAGCGCGCCCCCCATCCCAGGGCGCGCCCCCCTGCCTCGAGGGCCAGCCGGTGGGCCCCCGATGCCCATCTTCTCCTATATGAAATGTTTTGACCTGGAAAAATTAGAAGGAGGCTTTCGGGACCAAACACCGCCGTCTCAAGGAGGAACCTAGGCGGAAACCAATCTAGGGCTCCGGCAGAGCTGTTCTGCCGGGGATACTTCACTCCGGGAGGGGAAAATCATCACCGCCGTCATCACCAACAACTCTCCCATCTTGGGGAGGGCTATCTTCATCAACATCTTCACCAGCACCATCTCCTCTCAAACCCTAGTTCATCTCTTGTATCCAATCTTTGTATCCAAACCTCAGATTGGTACCTGTGGGTTGCTAGTAGTGTTGATTACTCCTTGTAGTTGATGCTAGTTGGTTTATTTGGTGGAAGATCATATGTTCAGATCCATTATGCATATTAATACCCCTCTGATCATGAACAATGTTATGTCTTGTGAGTAGTTACTTTTTTCCTGAGGACATGGGAGAAGTCTTGCTATTAGTAGTCATGTGAGTTTGGTCTTTGTTCGATATTTTGATGAGATGTATGTTGTCTCTCCTCTAGTGGTGTCATGTGAACGTCGACTACATGACACTTCACCATTATTTGGGCCTAGAGGAAGGCATTGGGAAGTAATAAGTAGATGATGGGTTGCTAGTGTGACAGAAGCTTAAACCTTAGTTTATGTGTTGCTTCGTAAGGGGCTGATTTGGATCCATATGTTTCAGGCTATGGTTAGGTTTACCTTAATACTTCTTTTGTAGTTGTGGATGCTTGCATTAGAGGTTAATCATAAGTGGTAGGCTTGTCCAAGTAAGGGCAACACCCAAGCACCGGTCCACCCACATATCAAATTATCAAAGTACCGAACGAGAATGAGATGATCGTGATGAAAACTTGCTTGACGATAATTCCCATATGTCCTCGGGTGCGCTTTACCTTGCATAAGAGTTTGTCCAGGCTTGTCCTTTGCTATAAAAAGGATTGGGCCACCTTGCTGCACCTATTTACTATTACCGTTTGTCACTTGCTACCAATTATCTTATCACAAAACTATCTGTTACCTATAATTTCAGTGCTTGCAGAAAATACCTTACTGAAAACTGCCTATCATTTCCTTCTGCTCCTCGTTGGGTTCGACACTCTTACTTATCGAAAGGACTATGATAGATCCCCTACACTTGTGGGTCATGAGAGACATAGTCGCATCCTGGGCATTACAAGTAGGTATTCAGAGCCTTCTCTGACCTAGCAGCCCCCTGATTGATCGAACCGCTGACGGTTGAGTCTAGGCACACACACAAAATGTTTTGAGTCCTATATATATATATATATATATATATATATATATATATATATATATATATATATATATATATATATATATATCGGAGAGTAGGATTTCTTTTTACTCCTCATCCCCTTCATCACTCTGGTGAGGACTCCTGATGTTGTTCTATCTCCTCTACTCTCAAAATTTCACCAATTTTTTTTAGGATCACGCGGGTATTGTTTGGATTGTTTAGATATATTTGTGAAGAGAACATTGTTCCCGATGCCTCCTGTCCTTTAGGGGTTGTGGTAGTGTCCCGGGGAGTTAAGCTCCGAGGTGTTGTTGTCACAAATGTGTCGTAGCGGTTCTAGAATACCAGAGGCGGCCGAAACTCTTCTATGCATGTCTAGTGGTGAGATAACCCCGACGTGACCTAGTACTGGGGAGATAGTTCGGGAGTATTGCCACAGCTAGTATAGCGGATGCGTTTCAAAGGTCCAAGGTAAACAGTTTCCGAAGATGACTGGTTATGTGTTGACGGATGGATACAGCTCGATGTAGGTTTAGAGTTGAGTGCGCGGTGCTTCCCCTGTATCCCCAACACCAGATTGCATAACCAGAAAGCTTCGGGAATTAATAGGTGGGTTTCAAGTAGCTCGTAGGTAATCTTCCAACGGATGCATGGTATGAGGTTTGGGGTTCAACATCTAGTGAAGAGGTTTCATGGGCGTTGTTCCAATTGGGAGTTGCATCTTAAAGGGTCCTTGGCTATGCTGATCCGGGGATTGCAAGACCCTTCGTAACACGTGCCATGGGGCATTTAGCACGAACATGTGGGACGAAACCTCTATTATGTATTTGTTCCATCTGATCCTTGTTGTTTTATTCTATCATTTTGTTCTCCCAAGTGGCTTCTCGACAAGTTGTTGTACCATTAAGCTATGGAATTCATTCATTCAATTTTTGTTCGAATGTTCATTGTGAAGACTATATGTTGCAAATATCTAGCTGTTGATTCAGCTTATCTATTATTTGCTTCAATGGCTAACAGTTGTCATCATCTTCAGGATGGCACCTAAGAAAGTTCCCAACAGAACCCAAAGGGTGAAGAAGAGCGTCCTCCTTCCCCTCCTCCTCCGTCTGAGGCATGGAGAGCGATTATGCAGGCAACCAATCAGAACACCCAGATGCTCATGCAAATGATGCAGAATTTCCAAGCTAATCAAGCAAATCAAGGCAATCAAGGGAACCAAGGCCAAGGAAATCTGTTCAATCAACCTCACTTTGCGACACTGGACCAATTCCTGGCAAATCAGCCCAAGTCTTTCAGTTACTGTGTGGACCCGCTAGATGCTGAAGATTGGATCACAGACATCAAGAAGCATTTCGAATGCAGTAACGTCAGACCTGGGGATTATGTCAAGTTTGTCGCTGATGGGCCTCGAACCCCTCGTTGGTTACCCCAAGTGGAAGGTGTAAGATGCAGTAAGTAGAAGTGTTTTCCCCTAGCAAAGATGCCAAGGATCGAATCCCCAGAGACTCCTAGGTTCAACGGGTAGGTGTCAACTGCTAACGGCGCAATTAGCAATCAACGTGGACCTGCACACAGATACAAATAACTTTGCTCCCAACGAGTACAAAGAGGTTGTCAATCCCTCCGCCTTGTAGTTCACAAAGGGTTAAAAGCAATATGATAGTAGTGATGGATAGTGTTTTGCAATAGTAAATAAATAGCGGAAAGTAAATAGTGGATGTGATCAATGATGGTAATATGGACCGGAGTCTCATGATGTTCACTAGTGATGTCTCTCTCCCAAAAGACAATAAAACAACTATGTGAGGTAACAAATTACAGCTGGGCAATTGACAGGACCACGAACGCAAACCAATGCTGACTACATTGCAAGAAAGGTTGAGGTTCAAAGCATGGGCGGTACGCCAAAGTAAGTAGACCGAAATCCATCAATATCTACTACTAATCATCCACCTTGAGATATCTATCCAGAACATCTCGCTGGTATTAAGTTGCGAGTCCCACCCATAGTGTAAACTCAATGCAACAGACAACTGCATTAAAAGAACTTTGCGTAAAGTAAACAATCCTTGCACCCGCGGGCACAAGCACCGTTGTTTTCCCCCTTGTGGCAACAGCACATCCCCTAGACTCATGTTTCTGTCACTCAAGCTAGTCATCGAGGGGCATGAACCCACAATCGAGCATAACGTTCCCTCTTGGAGTCACTACCTATTACTCGGCCAAAGCAATAAATAAGAACGGAGAACATGCAAGAATTACTTATGAACTAAAATATAAAAGAGGTGAATCAAATATATTACTCAAGATCAATCTGAACATAATCTCATAATCCATCGGATCCCAGCAAACTCAACATAGCAACAGCATAAGGATTACATAGGTGCCTCGATCATGTAGGGCAGCTCACGAGGACTAATTAGTGAAGCACAAGAACGGGAGGAGAACATCACATAGCTACTGGTCATGGACTCATGGTCCAAGGGAGACTACTCACGAGTCATCCGGGAGGCGTCCATGGTGGTGGAGAAGCTCCCGGTGGTGATCCTCCCCTCCGGCAGGGTGCCGGGAAGAGTTCTCCTGGTGCTCCCGATCTTGGAAGCGGCGGCGGCGGCGGAACAGAGATGGGATCGCGAAAAGAAGTCCTGTTCTGAGGGTTACGGGGAACCCTTTAAATATATGCCAAAGTAGGGCACCGGGGGAGCCTCGGGGGGCCCAGGCGCCCCCCCGGCGCGGCCCAGGGGGGCGCGCCCACAGGGCGCCTGGAGCCCCTGTGCCCCCCCCAGGCTGCCCTTCGGACGCATTGTTGTTTCTGGTTCGCTGATTTTTTATATAATTTTTCTGGATTTTTCTGGGCAGTTCTCGAAACGTGAAAACCTGAAATACAAAAACTGCCGAAAACAGAAACTGGCACTAGGGTGCACTGGATTAGTAAGTTAGTCCAAATATGATCCAAAGTGTATGGAAGTGTATGAATATCATAGCAATATCACCCAAAAGTGGCATGGAGCAAGCAGAAATTATAGATACGTTTTGGACGTATCAACATCCCCAAGCTTAATTCCTGCTCGTCCTCGAGTAGGTAAATGATAACAAGAATAATTTCTGTGGTGACATGCTATTAACCATATAGGACTTTCTCATAGTCATATGACAAAAGCTTACTGAGACAATGATTCTAAAGTAACTAAGTTGTCTCAAGAGAAAATCACAAATGACTGAAAGTTTTACAACATGAAACTGAAACATCAAAAAGATTTGCAATGAACATGATGTGCAAATATGATCAAGTGATATCTAGCTTGCCCCCTTTAGTGATGCAAAACATAAATGCAAGGGTACCTTCAAGGTTTAAGTGATGACTAGATACAATCATTTCAGAATAAACGATATCACAATCATGCAAAAGACAATGCTACTTTGGGGCAATGCACATTACACTCAGAATGACAATCATGCTCTCAGTAGTTGGTGCTTGAAGTGCTAGAGCTTTTTATTTTGGAAACATGGAAGCAATTGTGTCAACGGTAGTAGTACTTCATATGTGTCATGTATAAAACATCCTATAAGTTGCAAGCCTCATGCATCGAATACCAATAGTGCTCGCTCCTTGTCCTAATTAGCTCGGATTCCCATGGGTTATCATTGCATTGCATATGTTTTAACCAAGTGTCACAAAGGGGTACCTCTATGCCACCTGTACAAAGGTCCAAGGAGATAGATCGCATTTGATTTCTCATTTTTGATAGATCTCAACTTGAGGACATCCATACTGGGACAACATAGAAAATAGATGATGGACTCCTCTTTAATGCATAAGCATATTCTCATGAGAGATTGAGGATTAAGGTCCAAGCTAAAACTTCCACCATGATGCATGGCTTTGGTTGGCGGCCCAATGTTCTTCTCTAAAAATATGCATATTAATTCAACCCACGGTAAATCACCCTTACTTCAGACAAGACGAACATGCATAGCAACTCACATGATATTCAACATAAGTGTGACAGTTGATGGCGTCCCCAGAAACATGGTTACCGCTCAGCAAGCAACTCATAAGAGATAAGATACATAGGCAACATATTCTTTACCACAATAGTTTTTAGGCTACTTTCCCATGAGCTATGTATTGCATGGTTAGTTTGCTTAGTGCAGGTGGAGGTTAGCAAAAGACTGGGAGCGACCAACTAAGAGAGCAATGACGGTCATAATCATGCAGAGCGACAAAGCAATATTGAATCAGGCATGGTAGTTATATCGCTACTCAGAAATAAAAGATCATCAAGGCTTGATAGGCTTTCTTTACAGTCTTGAATATGCGTGAGCATACGCCAAGTCAATCAAAATAAATTCTCGAAGGAAGATATTACTAAACCATACCACATCATAGGCAAACAAACCAAGTTGGTACTCCAATAACACATTGGGAACCCCCCAGCTATTTGAGATTAACCAAAAGAAAACCTGAACTACTAAGCACCATCATGCAAGTAGCATCTTTATCATAGACACATTAATCCATGCAACGGAAGCAAACTCTCTTAATAAGATGAGCATGGTAATTAAAGAGAGTTCAAGCAACCAACTAAATAAAAGCTCTTTGAAAAGATAAGCATGAATACTAAGAGCAAAGCACGATAGTAGCTATTAAAAGACAAAGAACACACACAGCATAGATAGACATGAAAATTCTATGTAATGTCCTAGGTAGAGGTGGAGCGTGTTTCTCTCCCACATAAAGGAATGCTGGGTTCCGACTCGTTATGAAAAACTAAAAAGAAAACTAAAAGCAAGACGCTCCAAGCATAGCACATAACACATGAAGTGATAAAAATATAGCGGAACGAAAGACGAACTAATAATGTTGATGGAGAAAGGGATGCACGGGGGCATCCCCAAGCTTAGACGCTTGAGTCTCCTTGAATATTTCTTGGGGGTGCACGGGGGCATCCCCAAGCTTGAGCGCTTGACACTCCTGAATCTTTTTATCATCTTCCCTCGCACACTTGAAAACTCCCTTCATACATAACTCATCATAATCTGATTAGCGAGGTTAGTACCCTTAATAAAATAATTATACCTTGCTGGAAATAAGGATATTCTTGAAGTTCTACTGTTTCTCAAGATTGCCAAAAGGTTTTTGCAAAGAAATAGCAAGTTCTTAATTTGCAAAGTGAAGGTAAGGCAAAACAGGACAGAATCTGTGAAAACAGAACAGCAGGCATTAATTGACCTGTTCGGGATACTTCTGCAACTCAAATCAAAAAACTCAGAACTGACGCACAAAAGACAATTATATAGAGAACGCTGTCAGAAAAATTCAGACCAAAAAGATGATCTGGTGATTTTATACGAATTTTTCTATCCAAGGACAGAATCTGTTTCCTGGACAGCACCTCACAACTTTTGAACTTTCTAGCAATCAGAGGCTATACTTGGCACAAATATGAAAAGCAAAGATACAATGATGATGCTACAGCAGTAAACAACATCAAGACACAACAAAAGCAAAAAATTTATTCATGTGGGCTGCCTCCCAAAAGCGCTTTCTTTTATGCCTTTAAGCTAGGCATAATGCATAGATCAAGTTTTATCAAGAGTAAAAGAATAGCTAGCCCGTACAACGGACTCAAAAGGTAACTTGACCTTCTTACGAGGGAAGTGTTCCATCCCTTTCTTTAGAGGAAACTGAAATTTTATATTACCCTCTTTCATGTCAATGACAGCACCAACGGTGCGCAAAAAGGGACGTCCCAAAATAATTGGACACGAAGGATCACATTCAATATCTATAATAGTAAAATCAACGGGCACATAATTATCATTGACAACAATAAGAACATTGTCAATCCTCCCCAAAGGTTTCTTTATGGAAGAATCAACGAGACGAACACCAAAAGAACAAGAATCATAAGGTTTTAATTTAAACATATCATATATCCTTTTGGGCATAACAGAGGTACTAGCACCAACATCACATAATGCATAAGAAGAGAAGTCATTCAAATTAATTTTTATCATAGGATCCCAACCATCTTCGAGCTTTCTAGGTATGGAGGCTTCTACTCTAAGTTTCTCCTCCCTAGCTTTGATGAGAGCATTAGTGATATGCTCTGTGAAGGCAAGGTTAAGCGTGCTATTGCGGGGATCTCTAGACATTTTGTGAAGGAAATCAATAACTTCTGTAAGAGTGCAATTATCAAAATCAAGGTCACGAGCATCAAGTAAAGTGGTAGTGGTGTCCTTAAGGCTCACCTGTTTGGTAGTTTCTATAGCATCACCATTAATAGGTCCATTGGGACCAGGAGTACAATGGGTGCTAAGAGTGTGAACATCCTCAACAACTTGGATAGTAGCAACAGTGTGGTGGGTAGGAAGGCTCTTAATTCTTTCCTCTTCATCCCTTTATCTAGCACATCTTTCTTTAAGCTTAGCCATCGTCCTAATGTTTTCATTAATTTGTACTTGAGTAGCATTAATAGGGATGACTTCCCTCTCCTTAAGTGGAGAAGTTTCAATTTTTAGCAATTTTACCTCATTGGCTAAGTGGTCTACCTTAAAAGAAAGATCATCTAGTTTATGTAGTTTCTCTTCTACATTCTTATTAAAGGCTTTTTGGGTAGTGATGAAATCTCTAAGCATGGTCTCTAGTTCAGTATTGGAGTTCTTGGTACTAGGATAAGCATTGTTGTTCCCATAAGAGTTAGAGGGGAACGGTCTAGAATTGTTACCAAAGTTACTCCTATAAGCATTGTTGTTGAAATTATTTCTAGAGACAAAGTTAACATCTACTTGTTCTTGAGCAATCAAAGAATTTAAAGGAACATCACGAGGATCAACAGTAGATTGCTTCGAAAGTAGAGACATAATCAAGTCAACTTTTTCATTGAGGGAGGAAATCTCCTCGACAGAGTTTACCTTCCTACCTGTTGGAGCGCGTTCGGTGTGCCATTGGGAATAGTTAGTCATCATCTCATCGAGAAGCTTCGTGGCAGCACCAAGTGTAGTTGACATAAAGGTTCCTCCCGCGGCCGAATCTAACAAGTTCCGCGAGGTAAAGTTCAAGCCTGCATAAAAAGTTTGGATAACCATCCAAGTAGTCAAACCATGAGTAGGGCAGTTCTTGATAAGAGACTTCATACGTTCCCAAGCTTGGGCAACGTGTTCATTATCCAATTGTTTAAAATTCATGATGTTACTTCTAAGTTGGATAATTTTAGCAGGTGGATAGTATTTTCCGATAAAAGCATCTTTGCACTTGTCCCATGAATCTATGCTATTTCTAGGCAAAGACTGAAACCAAATTTTAGCTCCTCCTCTCAAAGAGAAAGGAAAAAGCTTAAGCTTAACAATATTACCATCTATTTCCTGGTACATTTGCATATCACAAAGTTCTACAAAGTTGTTCAAGTGTAAAGCAGCATCATCTCCAGCACCGGAGAATTGTTCTCTCATGACTAAGTTAAGTAAAGCAGGTTTAATTTCATATGAAGGTGCTGAAGTGGCAGGTGTAGTGATAGGTGTGCTGATAAAGTCATCGTTGTTGTGACTAGTGAAGTCACACAACTTGGTGTTCTCGGTGGAACCCATAGTAGCAAGCAAGCAAGATAACTATTTTTTTTTCGATAAAAAGGTACTAAAGAAAAAATGAAAAGTAAACTAACAAGACTAAAAAGCAAAGGTAAAAGATAGCATGCAACTCCCCTATCCTGAAGAGTGGAGTCCCCGGCAACGGCGCCAGAAAATACTCCTTGATGGGCCTCGAACCCCTCGTTGGTTACCCCAAGTGGAAGGTGTAAGATGCAGTAAGTAGAAGTGTTTTCCCCTAGCAAAGATGCCAAGGATCGAATCCCCAGAGACTCCTAGGTTCAACAGGTAGGTGTCAACTGCTAACGGCGCAATTAGCAATCAACGTGGACCTGCACACAGATACAAATAACTTTGCTCCCAACGAGTACAGAGAGGTTGTCAATCCCTCCGGCCTTGTAGTTCACAAAGGGTTAAAAGCAATATGATAGTAGTGATGGATAGTGTTTTGCAATAGTAAATAAATAGCGGAAAGTAAATAGTGGATATGATCAATGATGGTAATATGGACCGGAGTCTCATGATGTTCACTAGTGATGTCTCTCTCCCAAAAGACGATAAAACAACTATGTGAGGTAACAAATTACAGCTGGGCAATTGACAGGACCACGAACGCAAACCAATGCTGACTACATTGCAAGAAAGGTTGAGGTTCAAAGCATGGGCGGTACGCCAAAGTAAGTAGACTGAAATCCATCAATATCTACTACTAATCATCCACCTTGAGATATCTATCCCGAACATCTCGCTGGTATTAAGTTGCGAGTCCCACCCATAGTGTAAACTCAATGCAACAGACAACTGCATTAAAAGAACTTTGCGTAAAGTAAACAATCCTTGCACCCGCGGGCACAAGCACCATTGTTTTCCCCCTTGTGGCAACAGCACATCCCCTAGACTCATGTTTCTGTCACTCAAGCTAGTCATCGAGGGGCATGAACCCACAATCCAGCATAACGTTCCCTCTTGGAGTCACTACCTATTACTCGGCCAAAGCAATAAATAACAACGGAGAACATGCAAGAATTACTTATGAACTAAAATATAAAAGAGGTGAATCAAATATATTACTCAAGATCAATCTGAACATAATCTCATAATCCATCGGATCCCAGCAAACTCAACATAGCAACAGCATAAGGATTACATAGGTGCCTCGATCATGTAGGGCAGCTCACGAGGACTAATTAGTGAAGCACAAGAACGGGAGGAGAACATCACATAGCTACTGGACATGGACTCATGGTCCAAGGGAGACTACTCACGAGTCATCCGGGAGGCGTCCATGGTGGTGGAGAAGCTCCCGGTGATGATCCTCCCCTCCGGCAGGGTGCCGGGAAGAGTTCTCCTGGTGCTCCCGATCTTGGAAGCGGCGGCGGCGGCGGAACAGAGATGGGATCGCGAAAAGAAGTCTTGTTCTGAGGGTTACGGGGAACCCTTTAAATATATGCCAAAGTAGGGCACCAGGGGAGCCTCGGGGGGCCCAGGCGCCCCCCCGGCGTGGCCCAGGGGGGGCGCGCCCACAGGGCGCCTGGAGCCCCTGTGCCCCCCCCCAGGCTGCCCTTCGGACGCAGTGTTGTTTCCGGTTTGCTGATTTTTTATATAATTTTTCTGGATTTTTCTGGGCAGTTCTCGAAACGTGAAAACCTGAAATACAAAAACAGCCGAAAATAGAAACTGGCACTGGGGTGCACTGGATTAGTAAGTTAGTCCAAATATGATCAAAAGTGTATGGAAGTGTATGAATATCATAGCAATATCACCCAAAAGTGGCATGGAGCAAGCAGAAATTATAGATACGTTTTGGACGTATCAGTCGCCTTCCAACTCAAAGATCAAGCTGCAGATTTGTGGCAACAATACAAAGACTCCAGAGGTGGTCGTGAGATCTCGTGGACTGATTTCTGCCGCGATTTCCGTTCTCATCACATTCCAACAAGTGTCATTGAAGGCATGCGTGAGCAATTCCGCAACCTGAAGCAAGGCACCATGTCCGTCTATCAATACAATATCAAGTTCTAGAATCTTGCCCGTTATGCGAAGCAAGACATCCCCGATGCCAAGAGCAAAATCTACCAGTTCCGAGGTGGTCTGAAAGATGAACTCCAACTTGCACTCACTTTGCTCTTCGATTAGTGGAGGCTGCTCCCCAGGGTCGACGCGAGGCCTCGCGACTACCCTCTTCTGGTGGTACCAAGCGCCGGAGGGCAGGTCGCCGAATCTTCAGGAGCGGCCACCGGGTAGCATGGCGAGGCGACCGCCCCCAGCGACCCGGGCCTGTAGCTCCAGTTTCCCTTCTCACAGTTGTAGCCGCAACATCCTTGGCAGGTGAGAACGCATCGGGCACCGACGGCCTCTAAAGGAGAATGAAGCGCGGCGGCTGCGGCGGCCTGGACCCGCGGGTGTTGAAGAGGAGGAGGTGGATTGCCTTGGATGAGTGAGTTTCCTCACCTCCCTGATCCTTGTCCCTTGATTCCTTCTCATCCCTTTCTCCTTAGGCCTTGTATAGGCGAAGAACGCTATTCCGTCGTCCCCCATGACCTTGGTGGACTTCACCATTGTGCTCGCATCAGCCGAGCGGGTTAACCCCCTCCAGAGGTAATCTCCTGAGGCCTCCGATCTAAGGAATGCGGCGCCTCCCAAGGACAGCATTGTCAAGATCTCCTGGGTTTTGCCTTCACTTGCTTTTGGGCCGCTCAGCAGTGCTTGGGGCTTCCCAAAGCCGCCCAGTGGTCTGACCTTGGATCTTTTGAGGGTTCATCCCTCAGCCCTGGGTGCGGGTGCTAGTCCGGATGGCCACGGGCGCCGCCTTAATGCCATGGAGCCCCCGTGCACCGCCACGACAGCCGGGGGCGCAGAGCATGCCTCGCACCAGCCGTCGAGCATCGTGTCGAGCACCGGCGGCTATCGTCCTAGCCTCTTCCAAGAGGCAAGGGATGCGCTAGATCACCTTGAAAGGGGGCTCGGTGACACCGATGCCTGTCATGAAGCTGAGCGCCAGTATCTGGCGCGGGAGCGGTGCGGCTTGAGGTGGCCATCAGCTTCAGCCGGCTTCAGCATGAAGCCCTGCGCGCCAAGGATGAGGCGTCCTCGGCCGCGACCAAGGAGGCCCGTGATCGCGCCTTTGAAGAGGCTATGCCCACAGAGCTTCGCCCCACGGCCGTCGAGGCCCGTGAGCTGGAGCTCCTTGCAACAATGCCGCCCTTGAACTCCGGCTCAAGGCGGGTTAGGCCCACCGGTAGCCTCGATGGAGGGCCCTCGGAGCTCGCGGCGACGCTCCGCTTACTTGAGGAGAAGCTGACTCTAGAGGCGCTGGAGTAGAGCTTGGAGTGGGAGTGGGTGGACGCGATTGAGGACAGGCCACAGCCGCCGAAGTTTCCTTGGGTGCTCGAGAGGCGGAGGTCAATCGTGAGGTCGCAAAGGTCCGGTAAGCCCTTGCACGGGAGTATCGCAAGAAGTTGGAGCTCCAAGAGTCCTGCTTATGCCAGCACCACGGTGACCTGAAGAGAGAGATCGATGATCTCAAGGAGAAGCTGGCCGCCGCGGAACACCGCCAGAAAGCGGCGGTGGACGCTCAGGCTGTTATCGAAGCCGAGCTATCTTCCCACTATCAACAGGTGGAGGGTGCCGCCTCCCTCGCGGAACGGGCGAAGGACGAGAGGGAACAGGCCCTCGAGATGCAGCACGTCCACTCCCAGATGTTCTCGTGTCTCGAGATCCATGCACTTCGCACCTTGAGCAATGTCTCCGGTGGGGGCGTCCCTATCCCACTTATGCCCGATGATCCGGCTACCTTGCCTTCTTCACCAGGGTCAAGGAGCACCTAGAGGGGGTGCTGAGAGGACGCGCCAACTGATCAAGGAGAAGAGACGCGCACTTCCGGGGGATGGCACCACGCGTATCTTCGGCAATCTTCTTTGCTTGGACCCTAACTTTGATTTTGAGGCCGTGATAGCCTCCGTTCTTGGGGTGATTCAAGGCACCTTGGAGTTCTGTGTGGAGGATCACGTGGATGATCTGATCGCGGAACTTGACGCTGGCAACCGTGAGGACCAGGCCGGGGCCGAGGCATGCGTGGCCAGCTGCGGTGGTGATGAAGACGCCAGCGGCAGCGAAGACTCCAATGCATCTTCTTAGGTTGTTCCTTCCTATTTGCGTGCCAAAACTTTAGACGTGTCCCCGTGGGGGAGTGAAGGCAATTTTTGGAGGGCGTCCCCCTATGATGTATGAAACGATGATATGTCTCCTAAATTATTTTGAAGAAAAGGCGTTGTGAGCAAGAGGGCTCCTAACAAGGGTTGTTGGTACGACTTAGCTTTTGTGCTCGCGGTACTGGACGAGTTCTTCTATCGTGGAGGCTTTCTTCTCCTGAGACGAAGCCTCCAGAGTCTCCGGCCCACGGATCCCCGGGAGGTGCTTGCGAGAGCTTAGGGTCCCCTGATGTGCCTCTGCCTGGCGTCGGGCTTCTCGGGAGTATGCAGAGTCCCCCTAGGACCCAGGGTTGAGTGCTCCTGAGACCAAGAGCCGAATACTCCTGAGGCCGAGGGGCGGTCAAGTATCAGGCATGGTGCGTGCCAGCTAGCTCACTTGAGGGCGCCGCACGAGGAGCCATGTGCCAAAGCTTTTGCGAGGTGTGGGCACGGGCGGACCCCTGGCGGCTGTGCCCTAGGCACCGAGGGGATCCAGGTGCCACTGGGGCTGGCTCAGGTGCGCATGTCGTACCGAGCCCCCGCTCACGGGGCGCTCGGGAGGGGACATCAGGAAGCACCCGTGCCCCCCAAACATAAACAGGAGAGCAAGGAACACCGTGAATCAAAATGACACAAATCCCCCCCCCCCATCTTTATCAAAGGCACAAAAACTTCGAATTTCATTCCAGAAAACAGCGAATTGGATTACAGAAGAGAGCAAAAAGACCGCCGTGTCCGGCACCTATACTAGTCTTCTCACCAGCACGGAGCTTGGTGCTTCTACTGGGCGTGGACATAGTTAATGGAGGACAGTGTCGTCAGTCAGCGCGGAGCATGGAGCTTCCACTTGGGCGTGGGCGGGAGCCCCCGCGGAGCCGAGGGGCGGCGCACCGGGCACTTTGGGGCGTGTACAACCCCACTCATTATTATGTGAGAGTGTCACGGTAGGACTGTGGAGGCGCCCCATGCCCACTAGGTAGGGGACCCCGACCCGCGCATACCCCTGCCACCGTTGGGGCAGCCGGAAATCAGGACAGGACCAAGGGGCAAAGGAGTTACGCGGGCGGCGGTAGAGTGGTCGCGGGAGGAACAGCAGAGGTTCTCCGTGCCTCCTGAGTGGGGGGCCCCGCCCCACGCATACCCCTACCACCATTGGGGCGACCGGAAACCAGGATAGAACCAAGGGGCAAGGGGATACGCGGGCGGTGAGGACCTGCTTCCGGACGGTGCCACACGCCTCACGACGTGCGGGACGCTCTGGCGACGTGTTCCCTCGCCTTACGTGGGGCGCGTCGTAGTGGCACAATTTACCTGCAATCCAAGGTTAGCGAGACATGTCCCAAGGATACCAGATGTAACCAGTGATCGTCGTTGTCGAGGATGTCGGCGGGGCGTCGGTATGGCTCGTGAGGGACCCCGATCCCGCGCAGCCCTGATGAACCCGCCATCCATGCCGATGGAGGGAACGCGGGCGGGCCCCTCCCTTGCTCGTGCAACGAACTTCGTGATAGCGGCACGGAGGCGTCGGGGGCCATATACCTGAAGCTAGCCCCTAGTGCCTCCGCTCTGCTACCCACCATCTCTTGTGCCCAGTTTTCCCAACCTATGGGTAGCCCATTGTTCTTGCTCCTGGGGGGTCCGCCTAGCCTGGTCATACTCCGAGGAGGCACCTCTTGGGTTAGGTGGGTAGCATCACGTGTGAGACCGTCATTGTGGGACCCTCTGGGCTCCCCCCGAAGGGACGAGCAGGCGCAGCTGGAGCAGGTGAGAATCCCTAGTGGGGCTCGCTACGCTAGTAGGATGCGGAAAGGCGCCGCACCCTCGCATGCGGCATCGAGCAGCTCGGCGACCGATGAAGCAAGGCGTCGTGACTACCTTCCGCTAGTGGGCATCGCAACAATTCGCGCGCCACGAGGAGCGTGGCTCACGTTTTCGCCTGCTCCCGACGAACGTGCAAGGAGACGCCATGGCGTAGCTGGAAGACCGTGTGGTGGCACGATTGTGTCGCCGTGCGGGGAAGAGCCGTAACGGGCCGTGCCGCTCGCGGTTGGCGACACCAGATGTGGCGCCGGCCACGAGGAGCACGGGGTGATTGTGACCTCCGAGACCGGAGGACACTGCATGTGTAGCGTGAGCGGTGCATTGCTCGCCACGAGCCTGGGATGCCCTGCCATGGATGCGACTCGGTGAAGACGGAGCGTGGTCAGCGGAAGGATCGAGGACCTCGACACACCCCTACCTGGCGCGCCAAATGTTGAAGTTGGGGCTTCGTGGACCCAAGAGAGGTTCGAACACTAGGGCGTGTGCGAAGAAATCGATCTCCTCAGCTTACGAGCTCGTCGCTCCATGGCCTAGCTCTACTCGTGTGAACAAGGAAGAAGATGAACAAGGCAGTTTACCCAGGTTTGGGCCACCTTGCGGTGTAATACCATACTCCTGCTTTGTGGTGGATTGGCCTCACGAGAGGCTGAGGATGAACTAGTACAAAGGATGAACAACCTCACGAGGTCTATGGGTGAGGGTGGATGTCACACCCTGCATTTTGTAACATGTTATGTGCATCAATGAAGCATGAAAATTTGGACCAGCAAAAATTTTTGGCATCATTTGGCTTTTATTTGGATTTGAGTTTTTCTTCATGTGCTTTTTCATGTGCTCATTAAAGTCAACTATGACCTCATGTAGAATTCATCTCCATACCCAAAACTTCTGCCCAATGATCATACCAAGTGTTATATAACAGTATAGTATTTTCTTAAAAAATTAATTTGGCCAAAATGTATTTTATAAATTTAGTTTTCCAAAAACCCCTGAATTGAGATTTGCACTGCAAGTACTTGATTTAGGGTGAGAAAATTATTTCAAAAGGTACATTTGAAACCTAGTAGTCATAGGACTCCCAGAAACCACAAAAGTATATTTTTAAAAGTTATTTTCCTATTTTATTTAAAAGCTTTTTCTTAAGGCCAGAAATGGTCTTTAATAGGGAAAAATTATTTAAGTATTTCCAAAATATTTGCCAAAATTCAGGGAGACTCACAGGACATATATTGTCCATATATAAGAGTTTCAACACTTGGTCATGTTCAAAATAATGGGTTAATCCCTCTAAAACCCCTTCTGGATATTTCAAGCTTTTGAAATACTAGCACAAATGCCCGTGCGTTGCAACGGGAGAAACAAAATCGGGCCTCTCCCTACACTGACTTGTAATTCCTCGTGTGTTGCAACCATCGCATTCACTTTAAGTGGTTCAACACAAATCATGTCTTGACATATCAGGCGGTGCATGTCGATCTTCTTCATCTCTACCGTGAGCTTGGACATTTTTCGGGTAGTAAACTATGTCGCGTTCTTCCACCATGGCCCTGGAACCATAGTTAAAAAAAACCGGTGAGAGT
The DNA here is from genome assembly GCA_902687465.1 of Secale cereale. Taxonomy (NCBI): domain Eukaryota; kingdom Viridiplantae; phylum Streptophyta; class Magnoliopsida; order Poales; family Poaceae; genus Secale; species Secale cereale. Next base: position 475,690,036 of record LR738711.1, on the reverse strand, counting down.
AAACTTATTGTTCTAATCATCAAGTACCAAAGAGAGGCATAATACATATTCACAAAATTCATTCCCATTGATTGGGAATCAATCAATTGTAAACTTTAGTTTCACACTTCCGGTCAAAAAGCTTGACTTTCACATTCCCCTAAATAATTCATATAAAATTATAATATAAACATGGCCAAGCATAATTTATATAAACCACAGGAAATTGAAAACAACATTATCAAAAAGTGGAGTACAACATGTGGGCATCAATCAATTGTAAACTTTACTTTCACACTTCCGGCCAAAAAGCTTGACTTTCACACTACCCTAAATAATTCATATAAAATTATAATATAAACATGGCCAGGCATAATTTATATATACCACACGTAATTGAAAACAACATTATCAAGAAAGTAGAGTACAATATTAGTGTGTGCCCATTTATTTAATGGTCATCTCTCCTATTAGATAGAACACTGAATTTATTCGTTCTTCTAATTTCTTTCTTTCTGTCAAATTTTCCTCTTTTAATTTCTTTCCTTTGTGCTAAACTGCTCATAATAGCATATTACTTTTTCTTTTAATTATTTTACTTTCTTTCCTGCCAAATTTATTTCCTCTTCTAATTTCTTTCCTTTGTGCTCAAGCGGATTACTTCTTCTCTTTAATCTTTCCTTCTTGCTCCTAAGAGCGGAATTTATTCACGTACAGAACCAAAAAGCCCACACGCATGTCATTATTGATCGAATGAACTATGTTAATATTAATACAAAATTAAAAACTTTTGTTTGAACGATCGACTCACTCGGATATATACAGCAATCCCAGAGCTCCAGCGTGTGCAGTTAGTCTTGCAGGGATGCACACAGCCGGCTCCAATTTCTCGTGCATGCATCCATCATATATATACCCACAATTAGTCCGCACATACCTTGCATGTTCCTCCTCTTTTTCTTCCTCAATCCGAATTTTAAAGCCACAATCAATGCATCTGTTGCATGTCCCTCCTTTTTCTCGTGTCATTCCTTCATTCTCGTTGTTTTTTGGTTCTGGAGGCTTGCTGCTAGGCAACTTGTAAACGTATATAAACTGATGGAACTTTGAGAAAAGAACCAAGGTGGGACTATTGGATAGCGAACTCAGATTTGCATCAAAAACATACACACTCCGTTGGCTGTTGTCTTCTTGACAGGAACGGAGATTGTGGATTCGAATACCATACGATACATATTTTTAACTGATTGCTTCTTCCCATCGACAACAAAAAAACTTTTATTTTTCAGCGCTTCTATTTCTCGTGGCTTCGTGGAGAGCCCACTCGCAAAACTTGGCTGGCGGCCCATTAGAAAAACAGTAGCAACACGGGCCAACACAGAGGTCCAGCTAAGCTACTTGTGACTGAGATGACGTACCAGAAACGAACATGAGCTTAGCCAAGTTGGTCACTGGACCAAGCCCCCATCCTGGTGGCCTCGGATTGAGTCCTAGCGCCCCCGCTTTTCTCTTTTTTTCTATTTATGTTTAATTTAGACAACACGGCTGATTGGAAACAAAAGAGGAAAACGTAAAAAAATGCACTCCCTAGCCCAATGAGCATGGTCTAAACTGTGTGGAGAGAGTCGAGGAAGTCCGGCAGAGGAAGCTCATGTCGATGTCGAGGGCGACACCACGCTAGAAACCCGATCAGGTAGAGTTAGCCACCGGGCTGCAGACTGAGAAGGCACTGGTATTTGCTAGAGGAGAAAAGGAAGTATTTACGCCAATACAGAGCAGCGTGGGGATGTCCAGCGACTGTCTGGAACTACGACTGGTGATGGCATTTACATGAAATTCGAGCAGATAGAGTTAGCCGCAGGGCTGCACACCGAGAATGCACGAGTATTTGCAACATGAGAAAAGGAAGTATTTACACCGATACAGAGCGGCATGGGGGACGTCGGGAACTGGAGCCGATGATAGCGTTTACTCATGGGAGAGAGATGCATTGGTAAAAAAACATAGGGGGTATATATTACTTTTCTCACAAAGCTTTATTGTTTTTCCTTGGCTTTCCAACATCTATGCTCTTCCATCTATCAGCCCACGTTAAGCATGCTCATCTTACTTTTTTTTTGCGGGGGAAGCATGCTCATCGTAAGTCTGTATCCCTCTGTTTGTGTAGGCTGCTTGTTGATATTCCAGGCAACTTGCCAGCGTTTATGAATTGGTGAAAATTGGTAAAAAAAAGCAAGGTGGTACTATTTGACTGAAAAGATGCATGCATCCTCTCTAATTTATAGTACTGCCAAAGAAAAAAGTCCTTCTCCATTAATTCTATGAAGGCCACTTGCCCATATAGAAAATAAATTCTGTAACGTGGCTTTTGGCCCATAAGAGATGGCCCAGTAGTGCATTGATTCAATGCAGAGACGGCCTTGTGGCACCATACGTGAGAGGCCAGCTTGCGTACGGAATTTGGTACGTGCGACGTATGAAAATCATGACGGACTAATAATCCGGAGGAAGAAGCGATCAACGCTTTAGTACCACCTCGCTTATATGTTTTTAATTAAAACTGAAAGCATAAATTTACAGGAAGAAAGCGTATTGTGACGGTGAACCTGACAAAGTCAATCTGTGCTTTATTATTAGGACTAGCAAAAGAGCCCGTGCGTTGCAACGGGAAAGAAAAACATAACACGCGCTCTTTTTTTACGGGACATAACACACGCTCTTAACCCAACAACCATCACTCAAGATCACAATAGGTCAATTTCCTTTATTTTTGCGAGGCATCATATTTGTGTTGCCGCTTATCCTCCTTCTCACCCTCGCCGGCGATGGCCTCAATGTTCACACACACAAAAATGTTTGAATATGGTTAATCCTAAGGTGTCTCTCTCTCCCTCTCTCCTCCCTTCCCCCCCCCCCCCTCTCTCTCGCTCGCTTTCTCTCACTCTCGCAATGAGAAATTTGTTGTTTTCCCACGCGACATTTTTCAGAGGTATGCATGTGTAGTTATTAATGTTTAATTTTCCCTATATGGTTATAGTGGGGTGTTTATTTGCAATCCGGATCGCCGCCGGTACGAAAGAAAAACGGATCTTGCTCTATAAATTACAAGTTTGCTTCCAAAACAATATTTAACAAATATTTAATAGGTAAAATCAACATCATATTTAGAGTCCACATATTTTTCTAATAAAATTTCATATATAATATGTTAAAATCGAAGTTACGGTTTAAAAGATACGTATAATTTAGAAAAACATTTATTTGACTTAAATATATATTCGAAAATAATATTTGAAAATACTTAACAGGTAAAAATAATCTCATATTCATATTCTACATATTTTTCTAATCAAATTTCATATATAACATGTTCAAATCGGAGTTACGGTTTAAAAGATACGGATGATTTAAAAAAATATTTTTTTGACTTAAATATGATCCGCGGATGAATTACCTAAAACATCAGGGGGTTTTCGTAAAATGTAAAATAACGGTTCGGGTGTGACTTAAATCAGGACTGCGGGTTGATTTTAAGAAAATACAAGGACTTTTGTGTAAAATACAGAAAAACGATTCACTTTAGCTTAAAATAGGAATGCAGGTTGAATTCTCTGAAATAGAAGGACTTTTCTAAAAAAATACCATGACGGACGACCAGAAACCCAATGTACTCCCATCCTCAATATACCTCATATACGCATTAATTATACCTCTTTATCATTCTCAATATACTTTATTAAATATTCTAATATACCCCAATACGAGTTTTGTTGAAAAAATATTATCTGCGACGTACTTTTTGTAATATACCTTTTTCACGTACAAACACATCAGTATATACGTAAACATTTAAAATATGTAGACTCGCATGAATTTTTTCATGAAAATCATTTTGGGGTATCTAATAATTACTAATGAAGTATATTAAAAATAATAAAGAGGTATAAAAGATTCATCTATATGGTATATGATGAGCGGGAGTACGTACTCCCAAGAGTACATAACCATTTTCCTATATATATATATATATATATATATATATATATATATATAGCACAAATGTCCGTGGGTTGCAACGGGGGTAAAAATACCTCACCAACCTGTTTTAGTCACTAAAGAATGCACAATCATGTTAGTCATGTTCAGACTCATCTACATCAAGATGTTGTAGTCCAGTCTAGTTCAAATCTGACATTACTTTGGAATAATCAAAAGTATGGTTAACTTTCAATCACAACAATTTGCAACAACAACCAATAAATAATAAGCTTCGAAAACAAATAATTAAAATAGCTAGCAATTTCTATCCATCTCTCTCACTGTCCCTTCCCTCTGTACAATAATGACATCGTCACACAAATAATGGCATCCAACCAAATTGCTCCAAATCTCAATTTCGATGTATGTATTGCCATGTACAAATTTCCACAAGCAGAGCATACAGCAGAGCATAGAACACCATATATCAGCCGGACATGAAGCGTATCCCTATACAAAAGTAAAGCATAGGCTCACAAATCATATCAAACAAATTGCCCCATTTCTCCTCTCTCACTCAACATACAAAATTGCAGGAGCAGTAATCTTCTTCTCAGCCACAATCAGTGTGTATATCCTCCCAAAAATCCGGTGCCATCTCATGGAACCTTGCCATGGACCAAACCAAAGAATCACATCTCTCTGTCTCTCCCCGTACTGGTTGCCCTCCCTCGTCCACCATGGCCGTCCCCCAAGCGCTCGACCATGGCACCGGCAGCCTCCCCAGTGCTCGGCAATGATCGTCAGCTGCCTTGTCAACACTTGGCCACGACACCAGCTGTCATCGCCCCCGGTCAGCCCTCTATATCTTGTTCTCAGTCTGGAAAAACTGGTGAGAAAGGAACTTTCTACCTGAGACAAAAAAAATACAATTTCCTGGTGCATTAAAAGAAGCTATTGTGACAATACAAGAGCTTATGGGAACCTCATATAGTAATGCGAAAATCTCAAAGCCATGTGATCCGCCAAAATTAGGTGTGCCATTATGCTTGACAAAACTCAACAATCCACTTTCTGTAGTTCCTTACCTACTATTTTGCAGACTGGAAATAATGGGGAGGGCACAAGTGTAGGTCAAAGGGGATCATAAGACAAAATATGTTTAGTAAATCACCACAGAAAAGCACAAACCTGAGTGTGCTAACAGAATTGTTAGCAATTGGGATGGGCATTGATGAAAACATTTCTGTTTCACAATTTTGGATCACCTGGCAACCTGCCCTTTTTAGAGAAAAAGTGGCCACGAGAATCACAAATTAGTTATAGCTCCCTTCATGCCTCTGACATAAATACAACCCCAAAAAGCAGTTATAAAAGCTCCCCCCTGAAGCAGTAAGGACAACTTACCATATCATTAATCTTTCTCCTCTTAGACTCATCCCCAACATCAATACTCTGAAAACAAAATACGCAAAAGATGGATTTTTACCTTCCATGGAACATTAGCCGCTGATGGATTCCTTGTGTGGGATTCAAGAGTTCACCGAGTCACGATGCATCGACGACAAGCCAACCATGTGCTATGTCAAGTTAGTCCGCATCAGGGGGCTCGAGCAGGTGCTGGCTCTGAGCACTACTTCGCTAGCCTTGGACCTACTCGGGGCACATCCACATTGGCCATGTCAGCGGCGGCATCGCTGTCTCCTACGCGGGCGCTCCCCTAGTGCGTGGCTGGATGCCCAACTTGTGGCTAGCAGCCAAGGTGGTGGGCTGCAAGCGTGTCGGACGTGGGGGTAGGGATGTCAGCGGGTTTGTCTCGCCTCATGAACGATCTCGCGGGGCTTCATATTTATTAATGAGAGTTGAAAGTCAACACGGGTGGTCGAGTATTCTTCAACATCCATGGGCGATATTACAAATTGGAAAACTGACTAACCTGATGCCGACGACCGACAAAAAAACAGAAGCATTTTCTTCTACAACAGATGCCTAAGCAGGCCTTGAAGCCGTGTGAGGCCCAATACAGCGACGGCTCGAAGAGGGGAGGCGAATGAAAATAACATAATTTAGCTCAATGGCAAAATGACACATGAAATGCATATTTTCTAATTAGTAGTTCCAGTTCAAGGGTAGGTGAGCATAGTAGTTTCCTGCTTGCGGATATTGCGGTGAATGTCCCCACAACTCGCCCTTACGCCGTCTTTTAACAAAGGCCCAATTACGAAGTCTACGGATGGAGAAAATGACAGTTTCCACGAACCAAACAATAATATAGCTAAATGAATCAACATATACAGTTTGATAGGTATCTAGGGGTCGATGTGTAGTTTACCAATTTTAAAATTAGTAAAAGATAAGTCTACAGTTTTCAAAATGTGGGCACAGAGGCTCAAGCTATCATCTCAACATTCCCTTGCCAGAAAAATCAATTGCTGATAATAGCACTTAGGCATAGAAATAACATAACTTACATTGCATCGCCCAAAAAATTTACTACTGTAAAAACACATGAATAATTTTTTTTTGAGAAAACTATAGAAAGGGCTGGCTAGTCATAAAAATATGAATGCAATAGTAATGTAACATGATGGAATAACTACCGCTCGAATATTGATACGTAAAGAGGATGCTGGACAAGAACGAAGTAATAATCTGCTCTTATCATACCTTGGCTTGTCAAGTTCCAAAGATTTCTCTGTACTGAAGCATATAAAGGTTAGGAACATCAAACAAAGGTAGTATCTAAGAAGCATATAAAGGTTAAGGACATCATACAAAGGTAGAATCTAAGATAATTGGGTTGTAGCAATCGTATACTGCTCGTTTCGAACGACTGTTTCCACTGGAAAAATCACATTAACAAATAATTGATGGTACAACTGCAAAATAATCTTGAAAAATAAACTGTATATTTCACACTAATTCTGCGTGACTACTGATAAAGAACTCAATTGCTTATGGTTTTCCTCAGACAGCCGTGTAGCCCAACTGGACTAACTATAATGCACATGTTATATGGCAACCAGGACAGCCAGTGTCTCGATCATGTCAGTGCTTTGGGTAAAAGAATTATCAACTGTAAATCACACTACCTTGATCACTGAGCTGGTCCAAGATCAATGTTTTTGTTTGTTGCGCTTTTGTTTTCCTAACAACTTTGTTTTTCCTATTTCATCTTAATGTTTTTGCCATCCTTGTTTGTCTCCTCCCAGTCCGCCACCAAAATCAATCACGGCTGAAGTAGCTTGGATCAAATCGAGTAGCACGACATGTCCAGCATCGCATGCGGATCTCCTTTTTGCAACGGGATTTTTTGGCGCACAGAACCAATTCTAGTACGAGCTACAGATGGCAAGTGGATTGGAGCACAAGCGACGGCATCCTTGGCCACCCCGCGCCCAAGCTCCATCGACTTTACTTACCTCCAGTCCTCCACCATCGTCTCATCTGCAGGGCCTCCCCTCGCCAGCGCCACTCCGCGCCGATCTCCCGGTGTTGCTGCCAGATCGGGGTGGAGGGAGGAGAAGAGGTTGGTTCTCCAGATCAGGGATGGGAGAAGCCCGGAGGTGGCGCTCTGGCCTCGTAGGATTGGTCGGAAGCGGCGCTATCGGTGGAGACATCAGAGACTTGGCCACTTGGGTGAGGTTGGCGTCAGCGACAGTGGCCAGCGGCGAGAGGTGCGGCGGCGGTGACCGTCAATTTGCTTGGGCGAAAAAAGGTATCGGGGCGTGGGGATGGACGAGCTGGTGGGCAGTCCAACTAATGTTTTTTGGATGTACCCACGAAACATTCTTTTTAGAAAAGATACCCCAGAAACGTTGTTTACGCTCCGCCAGATTTTTGGCTCTATTTCATCACGTGGCTTAGGGCCTGTTTGGGACTGCTCTACTCCTTAAAATTCAGCTCTGCTCCGGAAAACACAAGCCAAACAGGGGTAGCTCCACGATATGCTGCTCCGCAAAAAACTAGAATCTGGGGTACAACTCCTAGTTTTTTATGAAGCTCTTCAAGGGGTGCTCCAAAAAACTGTAGAAGCTGGAGTTGGGTGAAAATTACCCACCACTGCCACCAGTAAGTGGATACCCCTTCGTTTCTCCGCCCTCAACCAATCAAATATATTATTTTCACCAAATTTCTCATTCGTGAAGCTGGAGCTAGATGGAAGCCAAACATTCTCTTTGGTAGTGCTACAACTTCTAGTTGAAACTGCTCCAAAGTGAATTTAGTGTAGCGAAACTGATTTTGGTGAAGCAGAGCAGTCCCAAACAAGCCCATAGAGTCCTGTTCGAGTTGCTTTTTTTTAAGGACTGTTCGAGTTGCTTACAATACAAAGAGTCCTACTCGGGTTGATTGTGTTGGACAGGGTAGGCCGCGACGGACGACGGCTAATGTAAAAAACTGTTTAAACTGAAAGCGTAAACTCATGAGAAGAAGAAAGCGTATTGTGACGGTGAACCCGACAAACTCGTTCCGTGCTTTATTATTAGGTAAAGATTTACAAAGGAAATATTCTCCAAAAATTCTAGGGAAATTCTATCATGTCATATATGACATATTTGATGATCTTGCCAAGTCCCATGCCTTGGGAAGCAATAAAACCTCATCAAAACCCTTCATAACCAATCTGTCCATATTTGAAGTTTGAGCAACTTTACATTGCCAAACTTGTCCAAATGCTCTCAAATTTGGTGCACATGCTAGAAATGCCTAATAAGGCATCTAGACCAAATGGCACAATATTTGGAATAGAGCAACTTGATCAGAACACCCCAAAACCCTTTCTGTTCAAATGCAAATTTGAACAACTTTACATTACCAACTTTTTACCTGGAGCTTCAAACTTTGTGGGCATGATCAATACCCGAAATGATGAAACTGCACCAAGTGGTGCATTAAGGGGAGATGATTAGCTTGACTCAAACAAGATGAAGCATTTTTGTTGATTTCTAGGGTTCACCAAAGTTACATTGGCTAGTTTCTTCAAATGAGCCCAAATTTGGTGAAGCACCCTATTTTCACATGTCATTCAGTCATGTTAAGTGTCATGGCAAGTGGGGATCATTTGCTTGACCAAACACTGACCAAACACCTTCTGCAGTTTTACTAAAACCCTCATCTTGATCACTTTTACCCTTCTCCTTGGCCTCAACTTTTTACCACATGTTCAGCCAGTTTCTAGCTACCTCCAGTAGCTTCCCCAGGACCCCAGCTCCATGATTGAGGGGTAAAAACCCTGGATCACCTTGCTGGACAGCCAAAATTCACCAAGTCACCAGCTTCCTCTCTCTCTCTCCTTGACTCCCCAGAGCATCCAAAGCTCCAGCCGTGTTGCTTACATCACCCTGGACCCCCCAGACACGGTGGGCGCGACCAGGAGGCCAATGGCATGCCGTGGCATGCGATAAGGGCGCTCCACAGCGCGCTACAGTGCGCCAACGCACTGTAGCTTCTGCCAATCGCCGGCCCCCGACAGCCTCGGGCTCCTCCCTCGCGCCAGTCGAAGCACCTCGACGTCCGCGACCACCCCGGCGCTGCCCCCCCCTCCTCCTGCGCCCTCCAGTGGCCGTCGTCGCACGCACGCTGGCCGCCCGCAACGGCCACTCCTCGGGCTCGCACGCGCGCATGGCCTGGAAGCTTCCCCGCTCCTCCTCTCCCCTCAGCTGGACATGGGACAAGTCCACGATCCTCCCCGGCTTGATTCCAGGCACCAGAACCCCCTCTGGCCTCGCCTGCAACCTCACCGGCGCACAAGTCCACGGTGGACCGTGGGCGCGGCTATAAAAGCCCCTCCTGAGCCTCTCCAACAGCACCAGCAGCCTCCACACACTCACGGCAACACCCCAGCACCTCCAGTTCATCCCCAGTGAGCTTCTGTGCTCGGGATCGACCGGAGCTCCGCTGCGTCGGGCCGCCGGTGATCTCGCAGTACGGGCCTCCTCTGCCCCTCCTTTGGCTCGATCTAGAACCCCCACACCTCACTGATTCTTTCCCCTCTGTTTCCCCCTTCTGTTGCAGTCGGAAACAGCCGGAGCGACGACCTCCCGACGATCCTCCGCCGTCCCACCTCGCCGGCGGCGAACCCGACCTCCCCGGCGTGCCGCACCACCACCACTACCTCCGCAACACGATGTTGAGTCCGTCCCTGCCCTCCGTTGCCGTCACCGTGGCCGGAATCAACGCCGGTGAGTTCGCCGTCGCCGTGGCCGTGAGGTTGGAGATGACAGGCGGGCCCCGCCTGTCATCCTCACCTCTCTCTCCCCCTCCTCTCAGCCACTGACCGCCGGGCACCGCCCGTCTGGTTTAATAACCTGACGTGCACGCGCAGGCGCCCGTGCGGCTGGGCTGGTGTAAGGGCATAATCCTCCCTAAGTAGTTTTGGCGATTGATGACAATGCATTTGCGGACTGATCGTGTGCTCTAAGCTCATACAGGTTTATCTCCCTTAGGCACAAGACGATTGTTTGCCCCTCGGATTCTATGGAAGACGGTGTTTTCTTTTTGCTCCCTGTCGGTGGCTTTGAGTAATAGGAAAGCCGTACTATTAAGAGGGGGTCCGCGTCGGAAAGGTTTGGGTAGAATCAACACGTACGCATCCTACTCTCGCACCACCTTTCCTTGCTTCTCTGGAGTTCCAACCGGTTATGATTCGTTTATGCAAACTGTGTCTTCTTAACTAGATCATCTGCCTGGCAAGCGGTAGTACCGCTCTACCAAGCGGTAGTACCGCGCAGATACACGGTAGTACCGCCTGCCGACACGGTAGTACCGCTCCGACGGTAGTACCGTATCTCAAGAGCGGTAGTACCGTGTATCTGGCCCAGGTGCTGATTCTAAGTACAGAAGTTGATGCGGAAGTGATTTTTTACTTCCGCATCCAATACGGTAGTACCGCTTAACCCAAGCGGTAGTACCGTGTCGCATTTTGCTACTACCGTTTTCCCTGCGGATGTAGCCACGGATGTAATTTATTTCATCCGTGGTTGTCAATCATGTCGCACTCTTTTGCCTAAGCGGTAGTACCGCTCTCAGAGCGGTAGTACCGCTCAGCCAGCGGTAGTACCGCAACTTATGCGCGGTACTACCGCTCTCTGCGGGCTGAAAACACTTATAACGGTTGGATTTGCTCCCCCACTATATATAGGGGGTCTTCTTCTCCAAGAAGACTCACCTCTTCCCCCACTACTCCATTGTTGCTCCAAAAGCTCCATTTCCGCCCGATCTCTCTCCCTAGCCAATCAAACTTGTTGATTTGCTCGGGATTGCTTGAGGAGGCATCGATCTACACTTCATCCAAGAGATATTTGATTCTCCCCACTAATCCCTTGCGGATCTTGTTACTCTTGGGTGTTTGAGCACCCTAGACAGTTGAGGTCACCTCGAAGCCATATTCCATTGTGGTGAAGCTTCGTGGTTTTGTTGGGAGCCTCCAAGTTGTGGAGATAGCCCCAACCTTGTTTGTAAAGGTTCGGTTGCCGCCTTCAAGGGCACCACTAGTGGATTCACGGCACCTTGCATCGTGTGAGGGCGTGAGGAGAATACGGTGGCCCTGGTGGCTTCTTGGGGAGCATTGTGCCTCCACACCGCTCCAACGGAGACGTACTTCCCCTCAAAGGGAAGGAACTTCGGCAACACATCTCGTCTCCACCGGTTCCACTTGTGGTTATTTCTTACCTTTACTTTTGCATGCTTTACTTGTTCAACTCCTATAGCATGCATGTGTAGTTGTTGTCCTTCTTTCCTTTAGTTGTCATCTTAGTAGAATATCTAGACAACTTACTTTGTCGCTTAATTTAAAGTGGTTAAGAAAAGTTAGAAATTGTTAGTTGCCTATTCACCCCCCCCCCCTCTAGTCAACCATATCGATCCTTTCAATTGGTATCAGAGCCTCGTCTCTTTTTAAGGACTTTACCGTCCGAAGAGTATGGTTGACAACGTAGTCGAGACGGAGGACCATTCCGGTGGAACTCCATCCTTGCCTACGTCAGATGGGGGAGCCTCGGTCTCTCGTGAGGAGTTCAATGTGGCCTTGACCACATTGAAAGAATCACTAGCGAGCGAGGTCAAAGGCATGTTTAAAGATTTGCTTGAGGGGCTTAAATTATCCACCACACCGTTGGAAGTGGGTCGTCCTGCTACCAACGTGTCGGAGGCTAATCCCGACAAGGGAGAAGCTAGCAGTGAGCAAGCCCCGGTCACTAAGAATGGGAGTGGGAAATTTGCCCAATCCGCTCCTCCTACTCACTATGGAGGACTCGTTCCCACACCGCATTTAAATTATGTTGGGCCCCCTCCCGAGTTTATCAAAAATACTGATTTTGCTACTTGGGTATTTCGTTTCAAACGTCATATTAATCATTGTTCCACTAACCTTTGGAGAATCATTGAGCAAGGTTTTTATCCGTATGATCCCGACAACATGACTCCAAGAGAAACTGCAGATCATCAGTTCAACGAGTCCGCTCTTTGCATTCTTCAAGATTCCATCCCTCCTAAAGACATTGCTCACCTTCGACCCTTCACTGTGGCCAAGGAAGCTTGGGAGCATGTTGGCACGATGTACAAGGGAAGCACCAGTATCCAACGCTCCAACTATGAAGTGGTGCAAGATGAAGCTGATGAGTTTGCTATGATCGAAGATGAAGATCCTCGTGAACTTTATCGAAGATTAACCATTCTTGCAGTATCTCTTCGAGATCATGGCAGTAAGGATACGGATGACAATTGGATCAAGCGCAAGTTCCTCAAGGCCATGATGCCCTATCATAAGGCCATGTCCTCTGTCATTCGTCAGAGACCGGACTTCCACACTTTATCCTCGAATGAAGTGTTGGATGAATTTGTTGCCATGAGGATCCTGGACGTGACCGCCGACAATGCGGTCTTAAGAGCTCAACGATCCAAGAAGCCTAATCTTGCTCTAAAGGCCAAGGCTTGTGTGGAAGAGGAGGAAGTGGAAGATGATGATGAGTGTTGCCCCGAGGACACCAAATATGCCTATCATGAGCACATGGCTCTTGCTTCAAGGCAATTCTGGGGCAAGAAGAACACAAGATCCAACTTCAACAGGAACAACTCTAGTGGGAACAAAGGGAAGCAACGAGTAAGGACATGCTTCAACTGTGAAAATGTAAGTCACTTCGTTGTGGATTGCCCATATGAGAAGAGAGAGGACTTTGGTGGCAAGCTTATCCGGAAGGACAAGTCAAAGTCCTATCCCAACAAGAACAACTTCATCAAGAAGACTCCTCCAAAATTGTTGGTGGCCCAAGAAGAATATGTGGAGGACGATGATAATGATGAAGACGATGAGGTGACCACTATGGCCACAATTGCAATTGCAACTACTCCGCACTCATCTCTCTTCGACTCACCAAACGAGAACATCACCGCCAAGTGTCTCATGGCCAAGGCCACCAACAAGGTAACCCCAAACATCAATACTACTATCTCATCTAATCCTTCATTGACCAATTATATTGATGAGGATGGGGGTGTTAAGGAGGGAGAAAATGAATTTGAGTTGTTCATGAAAAATCTCAAGGGCAAACCCAAGAAGCATTTTGTTGCTCTCTTGGAACAACTCGGTGAGGCCAATGACATGATCGAGGCTCACGAGGAAACCTTTACTAAAATGTAAGGACATAGTCGAGACTATGCCGATGAGATATCGGATCTCTCTAATGCCCTAGAGGAAGAGCATGGTCTTCGTTTGGCTCTTGAGGAGTCACACAACGATGGTCATGCTAAATTAAAGAAAGATCTTGATCATTCCTTAGTTGTCTCTCGCGTCCTTAACTCCGAGAAGGCAAAACTTGAAGTTGACCATGCTAAACTCAAAGAGGAGTTTGACATACTTGACAAGGCTCACAAGGCCTTGAAAGGAATGCATGCTACTCTCAAGGAGTCTCATGATCAACTCCAAGTTTCGCTAACCAAGGAAAAGGCTATCTTTCCTCGCATGGTTTTAATTGATAATGCAAATGCTACTAATCCATGTTGCGAGCATGTGCATCTTGTTGAAGAGAATGCCGAGTTGAAGAAGCAACTCGAGAAAGGCCTTGTGACTTGCATACAAGGTGAGAAGAACCTCAACGCCCTTTTGAGTAATCAAAAGGAAGTTGTGGCTAAGGAAGGAATTGGGTTTGCTCCTAAGTCCAAGAAGAAGAAGAATGACAAGACCAAGCAACCACCCCCTCTCTGACAATCCTTTGTGAAAGAAGGAGAGGGCACGTCTACCAAGAAGAAAAGTGGTGGTGTCAAGAAAAACTCCACCATACCATCAAACATGGCCGGTGATTTTAATCCTTCATATGTTTTATGCCATGCCAGTGATGGTCATGTGTTTGCTAAATTTGTTGGTTCTTCTTATGAGTACATTGAATGGTCCATTTGGGTTCCTAAGACCCTTGTTACTAACCTCAAAGGACCCATTACCAAATGGGTACCTAAATCCAAGCATTGATCTATTGTAGGAGTTTGCTTCCGGTGGGGGATCATGGTTGCTCGATAGCGGAGCCACAAATCATATGACCGGAAGCAAAGACTTGGTGGTGGACGTGCATCTCAGCTCATCTATGGCCACCAACATCGAATGGGGTGATGCTTCATCTTCTAAGGTATTGGGACTTGGCAAGGTTGTTGTCTCTCATGATCTCACGATCGAGAAAGTCATGCTTGTTGAGTCCCTTGCATACAATTTACTTTCTGTTCGCCAACTTGCACTTATGGGCTTTGCTACATTCTTTGATATTGATATTGTGGCCCTCTTGTGGAGCAAGACTCTTAAAGTAGCCTATGTTGGGCATGTTGAGAACGGCCTTTATGTGGTTAACTTCTCGAAGCAACCCACTAAGGTCGCGACATGCCTAATGGCTAAAGTTGATGTGGGATGGCTTTGGCATCCCCGTTTGGCCCACGTCAATATGAGATCTTTGCAAAGTCTTCTCAAGGGGGACCATGTCCGAGGACTAACAAATGTTAGCTTTGCCAAAGATCGTGCTTGCAGGGCGTGCATTGAAGGGAAATTACATGAGAAGGCTCACCCTCCCACGACTATCATCTATTCAAAGAGACCCCTAGAGCTCCTCCACATGGACCTCTTTGGGCCTCCATCTTTTGATAGTCTTGGGGGTAGAAAGTATTGCTTGGTGATTGTGGATGATTACTCAAGATACACCTGGGTATACTTCTTCAAGAAGAAGAGTGAGACCCAACAAATTGTCATCAACTTTGCAAATGAAGCTCAACGACAACATGAAGCAAAGATTTTGATGATCAGAAGTGACAACGGCACCGAGTTCAAGAACTACACCTTGGATGAATTTCTTGGTGATGAGGGGATCAAACATCAATATGCAGCCCCATATACCCCTCAACAAAATGGTGTAGCGGAGAGAAAGAACCGAACTCTAATGGATGCTGCAAGAACCATGATGGCTGAATTCAAGTCTCCATACAACTTTTGGGCCGAAGCCATCAACACCGCTTGCCATGCATAAAATCGTCTCTATCTCCGCAAAGGCTTGAACAAAACTCCGTATGAGATTCTTACTGGTAACAAGCCCAATCTCAAGTACTTCCGAGTATTCGGGTGTAAGTGTTTCATTCTCAAGAAAGGTGTTCGTTTGTCTAAATTTGAATCTAGAGCTCATGAGGGCATATTTGTTGGTTATGCTACAGATTCTCATGCTTACCGTGTCCTCAACAAGTCCACTGGACTCATAGAGGAGACGAGTAATGTAGAGTTTGATGAAAATAACGGCTCCCAAGTGGAGCAAAGTGGTACTTGTGATGCAGGTGATGAAATTCCTCCTCAAGCCATAAGAAGAATGGGTGTTGGATATATCCTACCCATTGAGGAACCCCTTGTGGCCGAAGGAGAAGGACAATGTTCCACTCAAGTGGAACCATCACCAACCCAAGACCCACACGCTTCCGAAGAACAAAGTGAAGGCTCTCAACCTGATGAACAAGGCCAAGTGCAAGATCAATCTCAAGTTGGTGAAGAATCACCAATTGATGCACAAGGCCAAGTTCAGTCCCCCGAGCAAGATCAAGGTCAAGAGGAAGCTCAAGATCAAGATCTAGCTTTTGACGACGCGCAAGATGATCAACTCAGTGCTCCTCAGATATCACTTGAAGAGCAATTAGAGCGTCGTGCTGCAAAAGTTGCCTCCAGGCTTGCTTCCAACGAGCATCACATCGAGAACATTTTAGGAAGCATCACAAGGGGGGTAAGCACTCGTAGACAATTAGCAAACTATTGTGCTCATCAAGCTTTTGTCTCCTATGTTGAACCTCAGAAGGTTTATGAGGCGCTCGAAGACCCTGACTGGCTCAATGCCATGCATGAGGAACTCAATAACTTCGAGCGCAACAAAGTGTGGCGTCTGGTGCCAAGACCAAAGGAGAACCATAATGTCATTGGAACCAAATGGATCTTTAAGAACAAGCAAGATGCCCATGGCATTGTCATCCGCAACAAGGCTCGTCTGGTGGCTCAAGGCTACTCCCAAGTCGAGGGTATCGACTACGGTGAAACCTTTGCCCCCGTTGCTCGTCTTGAATCCATTCGTTTGTTGCTTCCCTATGCTTCCCATCATAACTTTAAATTGCAACAAATGGATGTGAAAAGTGCATTTCTTAATGGTCCCATAAATGAGTTGGTGTATGTTAAACAACCCCCGGGGTTCGAGGATCCTAAGTTCCCCAATCATGTGTATCAACTCGATAAGGCACTCTATGGCCTTAAACAAGCCCCACGAGCGTGGTATGAGCACCTTACCGAGTTGCTACAAGATCGTGGGTTTGAAATTGGGAAAATAGACCCCACTCTTTTTACTAAGAAGGTCAAAGGGGAGTTGTTTGTTTGCCAACTATATGTTGATGATATTATCTTTGGTTCTCCTAACAAAGCTTTCAATGATGAGTTCGCCGCACTCATGACCACACATTTTGAGATGTCCATGATGGGAGAGTTGAAGTACTTCCTTGGATTTGAGATCAAACAAAGAAGACAAGGCATCTTCATCAAACAATCCAAGTATACTCAAGACATGCTCAAGAGGTTCAATCTTAGTGATGTCAAGCCGGCTACTACTCCGATGCCAACCAAATGCCAACTTGACATCAATCCCAATGGTAAACCGGTGGATCAAAAGGTATATCGCTCTATGATCGGATACTTGCTTTACCTTTGTGCATCTAGACCGGATATTATGTTGAGTGTGGGAATTTGTGCACGGTTTCAAGCCTCGCCTAAGGAGAGTCACTTTGTGGCTGTCAAGCGAATCTTTTGATATTTGACTCATACCCCAAACTTTGGCTTATGGTACCCAAGAGGAGCAAATTTCAACCTTGTTGGTTTCTCTGATTCTGACTGGGCGGGAGACAAAGTGGATAGGAAGTCCACCTCGGGAGGGTGCCAATTTCTTGGTTGCTCTCTTGTTAGTTGGTCTTCCAAAAAGCAAAGTTGTGTATCTCTCTCGTCCACCGAAGCAGAATATGTGGCTGCTGGCAGTTGCTGTGCTCAACTCTTATGGATGAGGCAAACTTTAAAGGATTACGGTGTCACTTGTGACAAAGTGCCTCTTTGCTGTGACAATGAAAGTGCCATCAAGATTTCTCTCAACCCGGTGCTACACTTCAAGACGAAGCATATTGAGATTCGGTATCACTTCATCCGGGATCACATAAGGCAAGGAGAAATCGAGCTTCACTACGTCAACACTCATGATAACCTTGCAGATATCTTCACGAAGCCTCTGGATGAAGCAAGATTTCGTGAGTTAAGGCATGAGCTAAATATCATCGATTTGAGCAATGTGGTTTGAATCTGTGCACACACACTCCTCACACTCAAGATAGCTATCTTGTCTAGATGTAGGCATGGACTTAGGGGGAGTATTTGTCACACCCTGCATTTTGTAACATGTTATTTGTATCTTTGAAGCATGAAAATTTGGACCAGCAAAATTTTTTAGCATCATTTGGTTTTCATTTGGAATTGAGTTTTCTTCATTTGCTTATTCTGGTGCTCATTAAAGTCAACTATGACCTCTTGTAGATTTCATCTCCTTGTCCAAAACTTCTACCCAACGATCATGCCAAGTGTTATATAACAATATAGTATTTTCTTACAAAATTAATTTGGCCAAAAAGTATTTTATAAATTTAGTTTTCCAAAAACCCCTGAATTGAGATTTGCACTGCAAGTACTTGATTTAGGGTGAGAAAATTATTTCAAAAGGATTATTTGAGACCTAGTAGTCATAGGACTCCTAGAAACCACAAAGGTATAATTTTAAAAGTTATTTTCCTATTTTATTTAAAAGCTTTTTCTTAAGGCCAGAAATGGTCTTTAATAGGGGAAAATTATTTAACTATTTCAAAAATATTTGCCAAAATTCAGAGAGACTCATAGGACATATATTGTCCATATATAAGAGTTTCAACACTTGGTCATGTTCAAAATAATGGGCTAAACCCTCTAAAACCCTTTCTGGATATTTCAAGCTTTTGAAATATTTACAAAGGAAACTTTCTCCAAAAATTCCAGGGAAATTCTATCATGTCATATATGGCATATTTGATGATCTTGCCAAGTCCCATGCCTTGGGAAGCAAGAAAACCTCCTCAAACCCCTTCATAACCATTCTGTCCATATTTGAAGTTTGAGCAACTTTACATTGCCAAACTTATCCAAATGCTCTCAAACTTGGTGCACATGCTAGAATGGCCTAATAAGGCACCTAGACCAAATGGCACAAGATTTGGAATAGAGAAACTTGATCAGATCACCTCAAAACCCTTTCTGTTCAAATGCAAATTTGAACAACTTTACATTACCAACTTTTTATCTGGAGCCTCAAACTTTGTGAGCATGATCAATACCCCAAATGATGATGCTACACTAAGTGGTGCATCAAGGGGAGATGATTAGCTTGACTCAATCAAGATGAAACTGTTTCTGTTGATTTCTAGGGTTCACCAAAGTTACATTGGCTAGTTTCTTCAAATGAGCCCAAATTTGGTGAAACACCCTATTTTCTCATGTTTTTCAACCCTGTCAAGTGCCATGTCAAGTGGACTTCATTTGCTTGATCAAACACAGATCAAACACCTTCTGTAGAAATTCTAAAACCTCCAACTTGACCACTTTCACTTTTCTCCATAGCCTCAACTTCTTACCACAGGCTCATTGAGTTACCAGCTACCTCTAGTAACTCCCCCAGCACCTCAGCTCCATGATTGAGGGGTGAAACCTCTACTTTACCTTGTTGTACAGCCAACTTTCACCTTGTTACCAGCCCTCCCCCTCTCTCTCTGCAACCCCACGGCATCCAAGGCCTCAGGGCAATTCTTTACTCCTCCCTCTACACACCAGACACTGTTGGGCACGCTGGGACGGACCAAGCCGGCGAGAGCATGCTGATGCCAGCCATACGCACGCTCCAGAGCGCGCGAACAGTGCACCTTGCACACTGGCTCGGGCCAATCAGCCTCCCCCGACAGCCTCGGGCCTCCCCCTCGCGCCAGTCGAGGCGCCTCGACGTCCGTGACCTCCCCGGCGCTGTCCTCCCTCGTCCTGCGCCCTCCAGTAGCCGCCGTCGCACGCGCGCTGGCCGCCCGCGGCGGCCACTCCTCTGCCTCGCACGCGCGCACCTCTCTGACGCTCCCCCGCTCCTCCTCTTACCTCAGCTGGACGTGGAGCTCGTCCAGGAGCTCCACAGACCCATTCCCCTAGCCTCCCGTGCGCTGTAGCCTCGCCGGTGAGCTCGCCGGCGCACTGGACCACGGGTCCTCGTCGAGCCCCTATAAATAGGCCTCCCCGAGCTTCTCCAACACCACCACCAGCCTCACACCTCTCCACTGATCCCTCCTGCATCACCAGCTCGACCCCAGGACGCCCCAGTGCTCGGGATCGACCGGAGCTCCGCCGCGTCGGGCCGTCGGCGATCTCGAGGTACAGGCCTCCCCTGCCCCTCCTTCCACTCATTTCGGAACCACCGCACCTCACTGACCCTTTCCCCTCTCTTTCCCCCTCCATTTGCAGCCGGAAACAACCCCGACCACCGTCCTCCGACGAGCCTCCGCCGTCCCACCTCGTCGCCGGCGAACCAGGGCTCTCCGCCGTGCCGCACTACCACCGCTGCAACCGCGACACGACACTGAGTCCGTCCCTGGCCTCTGTTGCCGTCGCCGTGGCCGGAATCGTCGCCGGTGAGCTCGCCGCCGCCGTGACCGAGGGGTTAGAGATGACAGGCGGGCCCCACCTGTCATCCCCCCACTTCTCTCCCCCTCCTCTGTGCCGCTGACCCACGGGCCCCGCCCGTCAGGTTTGAAAACCTGACGTGCGCGCGCGCTGGCTCCGTGCGGCTGGGCCAGCCCGTCTGGGCCGTGCACTGTGGCCTTCTCTGGCCCAGTGCACAGGACCCTTTTTCGTTTTTCTTTTCTGTTAATGTTTTAAACATTTATACAGAAAAGAATATTGATCCAAATTAAATATTTCCAACTTTTAAAATCTTGTAATATTCCAACCTATTTAATGGTACTACTTTCATTCAAATCCATGAAACTTTTCTGCACTGTTCAAATTTAAATTCAAATTTGAGCAATATAACTCCTGTTCAAAAATCAATCTGTTCCATTCTGTAACTCCAAAACTCCAACTAAGATTTTTCCCCATCTTAGAAATCCCTCTAGTATTTTACAAAAATGAGTTGACATTTTTCTGAGCACTTTGACTTTTCTGTTTTATTTGTATTCTTATTTTCCCGTGGTTATTATGCGACGTATAGATCCCGTATTTGACGAAGTTGCTGTGGAAGAAGAAGGAGAAGGACTAGAAGACTTTGAAGACCAAGCCAATCCAGGCAAGCAGCCCTTTGACCATGATACACTTGTTCTTCGGAACCCGTTTGTTTCCGATGCATGATGATTAGGGTTACGATGGTAACCCAGATGAACCACCACATGATGCATGCCTTATTGTTGATCTTGCTATGTGCTAGATGTCATGCAAATAGTTGGTCTTGATGCTTATATGATGCATGTGTGATATGAACCCCCGTAGTTGAAAACTTTGCATGAACCCATCGGGTGCCCCTAATGCCCGAGGGTGATGAAATGTTAGGTCATCACTTGAGGAAGAAGTGATGTGCCGGTAGATCATGTGCATGGTGGAATGATGGATTAGATTTATGTGTGACTACCGTCCCAACCAAACATGTGCAACCACACTACCCCTTATGGGACAGGGCTTTATTGATTACTTAGGTCGATACTAGCATGGTGCCCGAATTACTAGTGACGGGAAGACTTGAGGTCTTTCCCGGGACGGGGTCGTGCTTGGATAGACGGCCATGACTGTTTTTACAGGGCACCGGACACACCGTTGGTCCCTTCGGGTGCGCGTGACATTGAAATTAGGGCAAGTCCCATGATCTATTGTTTGTACCCGAGGGTCGTGTGCCAACGAGTGGACTCTATGTTAGTGTCGTCTAAGGAAAGGTAATGACCGGGTGCTTACCCCGGGTACTTGAGGTACCGCGGGTCGTGGATGACACGGAAGTTTCCTGGATCTTGTGGGTAAAGTGCGCAACCTCTGCAGAGTGTAAAACTATTCGAATAACCGTGTCCACGGTCATGGACAGTTGGGTGGTGCTACTTAAACTATGTCCAGAATTTTACTTCATCAGTGTTGGTATGTGTGTGATGAGTCAAGGTGGTGACTTGACTCGATGAGATGATCTATATTCATGTTGATGTCGATAACCTGTTCTCGAGGTTACGCGAGGTTATTGATGCATAAACTTGATGATAGCATATTGATCTAGCTTTCTGCTAGATTGTTCATTATTGTTCCATTGCATTGTTACCACATCATGGGTTGCTTGCGAGTACATTCAAAGTACTCATTGGCTTGCCACTGGTTATTTAATTGGCCAGGCATGGAAGAGCAGGGTTATGAAGAAGAGTTCTTTGGAGACGATCATGCGAACTAGGACGCTATCCCAGTCAGAATGCCTGTAGGGTTAAGGCAGATGGCATGGGTTCTACCCGTTTATCGAAGACTTCCGCTACTTGAGTTATTTCCTATTCAGCCCGTGAGGCTCTATCTATGTAAGACTTGGTCATAATGGCCTTAATTCGTGTAAGACTATTTGTATGGATGTAAGACTCTTGTTATTTCAGCTTCTGTGTGTTCAGTGAGCATTGATCTCTGGGATCACTGTACACGTGCATTCGGTGATCTCGACTTCCAAGTCGGGGTCCCCACAGTATTGTTCTCTCAATGAACTATTCCTCCCCCTATTATGCATAAACTAATCAAATCTTTATCATTTGCCATACATAGTTGGCTTAAATGCTTCAAGTCGAGTATTGATCATGGGCCCAAGGATAATTCTTCGCGGTGCCATATCTATAAAACTCAAACATAGGTGGCCTCGGCCACCGCCCTCTTCTGAGGAGTTGTGTTACTTGTTTTGCTTGTGCACGTGGTTTTTTTTTTCTCTCTTTTGTGCTTAAAGCCTCTTGTCATTTCGTGCATTCTCTTGGGGGAGCGGTACTACCGTGATCGATTACGGTACTACCGCAAAGGACTTACGGTACTACCGCACATCCAGCACAGCAGTAATTTACTGCCGCTGGTAGAGCGGTACTACCGCCTGGCGAGCGGTACTACCGCGCAAGCGGTACTACCGCGATGACCGCGGTACTACCACACATATTCGAACGAGCGGGGGTTATAAGCAGGAAGGGGGAGTTCCATCTCCTCCATACCCATTCACTCCTAACCCCCACGTCGTCCCTGTCTCTCTCTCTCAAGAACGCCGTTGGAGGACCTCGCCGGATCTCCTCCCTCGGCCACTCTCCTCGCATTCCGACCGGTGGGATCGATCCCCACCGCGCCCTCTTGCCATGGATGAAGGTTTCTCCCCTTTTCCCCTCTTCTTGTTGCCTTGTCTTTGTTTTAGGGTTAGGGGAGATGCTTAGTGTTCTTGTGTTCTTCGTGTTCCTGTCCATGGAAACTTAGGATGTAGGAGAGTGTTTTTGCACTAGAAATACGAATATGCATGTTGCTACCAAGATACTATGATCAGCCGTAGTACCGCTAGTCGATCTCTATGGCCATTTCTAGATCTGTTCATCTCAGATCTGGTTCGTGCGGTACTACCGCTGGGGAACCGCGGTACTACCGCACGATCTGGTCCAGATCCGATCTGCCCTGAGCGGTACTACCGCTCGGGCGGAAGTAAAAATTTACTACCGCCTGCCGAGTGGTACTACCGCGCCCCAACGCGGTACTACCGCTCCGCATGCAGCACTAAATTTTTACTTCCGCTCCTTCTTGCGGAAGTACAATTTTACTACCGCAACGTATGCGGTACTACCGCATCCAGCATGCGGTACTACCGCTTACCCTGCGGTACTAAATTTTTACTTCCGCTCCTTCTTGCGGAAGTACAATTTTACTACCACAAAGTATGCGGTACTACCGCATCCAACATACGGTACTACCGCTTACCCGGCGGTACTAATTTTTTACTTCCGCATTGGGGCAGCAGTACTACCGCTTGTGTCATACTATCTTCATAGCATGTACACATTCCTCTTTCTACTGGTTTCTTGTGTTTTTCGAGGCTTTGGCATTGACTCTTCTTGTGTTTTTGTTGTCGTGGTCTTGTGTTTGTGTCTTTAGGTGGTGGCTCCGGTTTTGAGGGTCATCGTACCAACCCTGTCCGCGACACCGGATCCAAGCGTCTACGTACCCCAAGTGATGTGCCAGAGGGCTCCAATCCCCAGCGCAGGTACAAGACTGCAGCCAACAAGCGTAAGGAATCCTCAATGACTATGGAGGAGATGCCCGCTACTGAGTTCATGTCACGAAGGAAGCACAACCCATATGGAGAACCCCGTGAGCACTTTCCTGGAGATGAGATCTTCTGGACCAAGCAGCAGTTTCGCATCTACCATGAGGTGCTCAAGACCAAGACCAACCTTTATGTAGATGCTCACTAGGTGGATGTGGATCACATGAGGAAGGACAAGAACCGGGCATACTTTGCAGAGGCTCTTGATCTGATCGAGCAGTTGGGCCTGGAGAACATCATGACCTTCCAGAATGACTTTGATCCAGAGATTATTGCTTAGTTCTATGCCTCTGTCAATTTCCAAACCAAGGAGGATCGCCCCATGACATGGATGACCAATGGTCACAAGATGACCTCTTCTTGGAAGGAGTTCATGGATCTTCTTCAGATACCTGATGAGGGTCTCCACAACCCTATTGGATTTCGGCCTCACGCCAATCCTGAATCTGCAAACAAGGACAGACTGCTTCCCTTTTATGAGGAAAAGACTCTTGCTAGTGGCAAAAGGTCATGGGTGTTGAACCCCTTCTTGGACATCATGTATCGGATCTTTCGCAACACTCTGTTCCCTCGAGTTGGAGATAAGGACAAGGTCCATGCCTACCTGGTTGACATGCTGTTGATGTGTCAAGAGGCTCGCTCAACCCAGACTGCACCACTTGACATATCCCACATCATGTGGAATGAGCTCCGTTTTGCTATCTACTCTCGCAAGGTACCCATCTATGGTCCATACTTGTTTCTGCTGATCTCCAAGACTTGGGAGAAGTTGTACCCACAGGAGGAGTTCGAGGCCGACTGCTTCCGCCATGATCCCATCCGTCTTCGCGTCAAGACTAGATGGGCCAACACCACCACTCGTGCTCAAGCTGCTGCAGCCCAGATGGGCATTGATGAGGAGCCTGTGGAGGAGGCTGCTGATGTGCGCTCTCGCAGATTTGCCCCTTCTTCTTCCTCTGCTGTGGAGGAGCCTTCTTGGGCTAAAAAGCTTAAGCAAAAGATGAAGGCCCTCTTCTGCATGCAGGCTAAGGGGCAATACCGTGCTCATGTGACTGACAAGAAGACGCGCCAGCGTGACAAGAAGATTCTGGCTGTCTATGGAGAGGAAGTGTCCAATGGGTCTGAGGATAACATCACCCCTGAGGCTACTTGGATGGCCCGCCAGGGGTACAAGTGGTCAGAGTCTGATGAGGAGTATCAGGAGGAGCAGCCGGGGTCTGATGATGAGTACGACGACTGAGTTTCTCCAGGGCTGCCACCTGTCTTAGTGTCCTCTTTCCCCTTTGTGGTGTCTCGATGACAAAGGGGGAGAGTGATTTGCGTCTTGTGCTCTTGTGTTTCTTTGAACTCTGGTTATTTGCGTGTTTGTGTCGTGTGCGTGAGACTATCATATGGTTTAAGACATATGCCCCGTTATCGTTGAACTTATCATTATGTCTTTAATGTTTATCCAGAGCAGTTAGTTTTTATATAGAGTATCTCGTGTGTAGATTATAGGGGTGCACTGTACCTAGTATGTGTGCTGTGCAGTCCAAAGCACAATCTCGTGTAGGCACACATCCAGGGGGATCTCACCTATACTCTAGGGTTTGGATTGCATACTCTATTATTTCTTCCCTTTGCAAATCAAGTATTGTCATCAATACACCAAAAAGGGGGAGATTGTAAGGGCATAATCCTCCCTAAGTAGTTTTGGCGATTGATGACAATGCATTTGCGGACTGATCGTGTGCTCTAAGCTCATACAGGTTTATCTCCCTTAGGCACAAGACAATTGTTTGCCCCTCGGATTCTATGGAAGATGGTGTTTTCTTTTTGCTCCCTGTCGGTGGCTTTGAGTAATAGGAAAGCCGTACTATTAAGAGGGGGTCCGCGTCGGAAAGGTTTGGGTAGAATCAACACGTACGCATCCTACTCTCGCACCACCTTTCCTTGCTTCTCTGGAGTTCCAACCGGTTATGATTCGTTTATGCAAACTGTGTCTTCTTAACTAGATCATCTGCCTGGCAAGCGGTAGTACCGCTCTACCAAGCGGTAGTACCGCGCAGATACATGGTAGTACCGCCTGCCGACACGGTAGTACCGCTCCGACGGTAGTACCGTATCTCAAGAGCGGTAGTACCGTGTATCTGGCCCAGGTGCTGATTCTAAGTACAGAAGTTGATGCGGAAGTAATTTTTTACTTCCGCATCCAATACGGTAGTACCGCTTAACCCAAGCGGTAGTACCGTGTCGCATTTTGCTACTACCGTTTTCCCTGCGGATGTAGCCACGGATGTAATTTATTTCATCCGTGGTTGTCAATCATGTCGCACTCTTTTGCCTAAGCGGTAGTACCGCTCTCAAAGCGGTAGTACCGCTCAGCCAGCAGTAGTACCGCAACTTATGCGTGGTACTACCGCTCTCTGCGGGCTGAAAACACTTATAACGGTTGGATTTGCTCCCCCACTATATATAGGGGGTCTTCTTCTCCAAGAAGACTCACCTCTTCCCCCACTACTCCATTGTTGCTCCAAAAGCTCCATTTCCGCCCGATCTCTCTCCCTAGCCAATCAAACTTGTTGATTTGCTCGGGATTGCTTGAGGAGGCATCGATCTACACTTCCACCAAGAGATATTTGATTCTCCCCACTAATCCCTTGCGGATCTTGTTACTCTTGGGTGTTTGAGCACCCTAGACGGTTGAGGTCACCTCGAAGCCATATTCCATTGTGGTGAAGCTTCGTGGTTTTGTTGGGAGCCTCCAAGTTGTGGAGATAGCCCCAACCTTGTTTGTAAAGGTTCGGTTGCCGCCTTCAAGGGCACCACTAGTGGATTCACGGCACCTTGCATCGTGTGAGGGCGTGAGGAGAATACGGTGGCCCTAGTGGCTTCTTGGGGAGCATTGTGCCTCCACACCGCTCCAACGGAGACGTACTTCCCCTCAAAGGGAAGGAACTTCGGCAACACATCCTCGTCTCCACCGGTTCCACTTGTGGTTATTTCTTACCTTTACTTTTGCATGCTTTACTTGTTCAACACCTATAGCATGCATGTGTAGTTGTTGTCCTTCTTTCCTTTAGTTGTCATCTTAGTAGAATATCTAGACAACTTACTTTGTCGCTTAATTTAAAGTGGTTAAGAAAAGTTAAAAATTGTTAGTTGCCTATTCACCCCCCTCCCCTCTAGTCAACCATATCGATCCTTTCAGCTGGTCCGCCCTGGGCCGTGCACTGTGGCCCCTCTGGCCCAGTTGCACAGGGCATTTTCTTTTTATTCTTTCTGTAATCATTTCAAACATTTTTACAGAAATGAATATTGGTCCAAATGAAATAATTCCAACTCCTAAAATCTTGTAATATTCTAACCTATTTAATGGTGTCACTTTCACTCACATCTATGAAACTTTCCTGTTCTATTCAAATTTAAATTCAAATTTGAGCAATAAAACTCCTGTTCAAAAATCATTAGATTCCATTCTGTTACTCCAAAACTCCAACTAAGAATTTTCCCCATCTTAGAAATCCCTCTAGTATTTAACAAAAATGAGTTGACATTTTTCTGAGCACTTTGATTTTTCTGTTTTATTTGAGGTCTTATTTTTCTGTTGTTATTATGCGACGTATAGATACCGTATTTGACGAAGTTGCTGGAGAAGGAGAAGGAGAAGGATTTGAAGACTTTGAATACCAAGCCAATCCAGGCAAGCAGCCCTTTGACCATGATACACTTGTTCTCGGAACCCGTTTGTTTCCGATGCATGATGATAGGGTTACGATGGTGACCTAGTTGCAACCACCACATGATGCATGCTTGCTCTAGATCTTGCTATGTGCTAGATGACATGCAAATAGTTAGTCATGATGCTTAGTGATGCATGTGTGATTTGAACCTTCGTGGTTAAAATCTTTGCATGAACCCATCGGGTGCCCCTAATGCCCGAGGGTGATGTTGAGTTAGGTCATCACTTGAGGAAGAAGTGATGTGCCGGTAAATCTTGTGCATGGTGAAATAATGGATTAGATTTATGTGTGACTACCGTCCCAACCAAACATGTGCAACCACACTACCCCTTATGGGACGGGGCTTTATTGATTACTTAGGTCGATACTAGCATGGTGCCCGCATTACTAGTGACGGGAAGACTTGAGGTCTTTCCCGGGACGGGGTCGTGCTTGGATAGACGGCCATGACTGTTTTCACAGGGCACCGGACACACCGTTGGTCCCTTCGGGTATGCGTGACATTGAAATTAGGGCAAGTCCCGTGAATTATTGTTTGTACCCGAGGGCCGTGTACCAACGAGTGGACTCTATGTTAGTGTCGTCTAAGGAAAGATAATGACCGGGTGCTTACCCCGGGTACTTGAGGTACCGCGGGTCGTGGATGACACGGAAGTTCCCCGGATCTTGTGGGTAAAGTGTACAACCTCTGCAGAGTGTAAAACTATTCGAATAGCCGTGTCCGCGGTCATGGACAGTTGGGTGGTGCTACTTAAACTATGTCCAGAATTTTACTTCATCAGTGAAAGTATGTGTGTGATGAGTCAAGGTGGTGACTTGACTCGATGAGTTGAACCATATTCATGTTGATATCGGTAACCTGTCTTCGAGGTTACGCGAGTTATTGATGCATAAACATGATGGTAGAATATTTATTCTAGCCCTTTGCTAGATTGTTCATTATTGTTCGAATGCATTGTTACTTTGAACCACATCATGGGTTGCTTGCGAGTACATTCAAAGTACTCATTGGCTCACCACTGGTTATTTAATTGGCCAGGCATGGAGGAACAGGAATATGATGAAGAGTTCTTTGGAGACTATCATGCGAACTAGGACGCTTTCCCAGTCAGAACGCCTGTAGGGTTAAGGCAGATGGCATGGGTTCTACCTATCACCGAAGACTTCCGCTATTTGAGTTATTTGCTATTCAGCCCGTGAGGCTTTATTTATGTAAGACTTGGCCATAATGGCCATAATTTATGTAAGACGTTATGTATGGATGTAAGACTCTTGTCATTCAGCTTCTGTGTGTTCAGTGAGCATTGATCTCTGGGATCACTGTACATGTGCATTCGGTGATCTCGACTTCTAAGTCGGGGTCCCCATAGAGCTGGTATCAGAGCCATCCTGACTGTAGGAAGCCTTAGTTAGCATGGGTGTTAGTTAGATGAGACCCTTTTTCAAAAACCTTCTGTACCTCTCTTCTTTTCTAAACCTGAGATTTCATCAGCTTATTAACCCGTCCTATTCCACCTTTGTAGATGGCCGCTGTACCCGAAGAGCACCTGACCACTGGGTTTCCCTTACTTATCGAGGATAGCCTCCAGGAGTGTCAGTTCCACCGAGCGCCCATCCTCACCTATCTTGAGCATTGGGTTAGCGACACTGAGGTGGAGTACCATGTGGAAGTGATCGTGAAGGCAAACGATCCTCCCACAAGTTGGTTCTTCGAGGGACCCCAGATGGCAACACTACCTCTCGCTGTCGAGGCTGCTGCACTCAAGGCACTAACCCGTCTCCGCGAGCTTCTTCCGGAGATGGCAGCCAAGATGACAACTCGCTTCTTACCTTACCGGAAGGAAGGTGAAGAAGAAAGCAGCGCACTAGGCCCTCCACTGAAGGAAGGACTCTCGCTTCGGTTCCATACCTACTTCAGTCTATGTGCCGACAGCTTGGCACAAGACTTGGCCTCGGAATCGGTAAAGCTTCGAGAAGAACTTCACAAGACCAAGGCACTTCTTCGTCGAGCTCAAGAGAAGACAAATAGGATCAAGAAGGAAGGAGCACCTTCTGGACAGTCCGCTATCGCATATCGAGGCGGAAGGCCCTCCGAGGATGTATCTTCCAAGAATGAAGAACCACCTCGGCGACGCCGGATGACGGCAAGGGAATATCGCAAGCTTTTCCCTGCACCATCGACGAAGCACCGTCGTATCCAACTCCTCCACTCCCCCACACCCTTAAGTGACAAAGGGGCCCAGACAGATGAAGACAAGGAGGAAGACCCAGAAGAGCCGGAATACGCGACCGAGCATTCCGCCGCCTAGGCATTATTCGCTACTCGGATATGCCAGATGTGACCTCTACGGTAGGATAGGTCGTGTAACCCCTATGCGCAGTCGAGTCCTTGTATGGTTCATATGAAACCATCTAGTGTTTGCTTTTGTTGTGTCTGGATGTATGTCGTATTCTTCCTTCGGGAATGTGTAAACGACTACACCACCCATTTGGATTTTAATGAATGTGTTTTGGCCTTTTGGCCCTTGCATGATTTGATTAGTGTCATACCCACCCCCTTACTAGGCACCCATCTATCTTGCTTTCCCTCTTCCAAGTCATGAGACCTGTTACCGCTCCAACAGGATGCCTGTTGTAACTCGTACTGGTACCTCTACCCAGCAGCCTGAAGCCGGAGCATCCGCTCAGCCAGAGGCAGACCGCGACCAAACCAACGACCAAGCTCCACCACCACCACCTCCTCCGAACATGGACATGGCTCAGCTTCTCCAAGCTTTCCGAGAGGAACGCCAAGCTAACACTGCAGCCCTTCAGCTGATTGCTCAAGCTGTCACCAACAACCGCCAGCCGGTGGGGAATGGCAATGGACGTTCCACATTGGCAGAGTTCAAGAAGCATGCACCGCCAACTTTTATCGAGACTGCTGAACCCCTGGATGCAGACGACTAGGTCCGTTCCATTGAGGAAATACTGGAACTAGTCGGATGCACCGAAGACCGCGAGAAGGTGGCTTATGCAGCCCACTGCCTCGGGGGGGACTGCTAGAGCTTGGTGGGATGGATTCAAGGTCATGCATGCTGAACAAGACATCACTTGGGTCAACTTCAAGGCAGAATTCCGCAAGGCCCACATTCCTTCCGGAGTCATGGCTATCAAAAAGCGTGAGTTCCGAGCCCTGAAGCAAGGAAGTGGCACTGTCAAGGAGTACATGCAGAAGTTCAGTGTTCTGTCAAGGTATGCCCCTGAAGATGTCAGCACTGATGCTGCAAAAAGGGAGCGCTTCATGGAAGGCCTCAATCAGACTCTGCAATACTCGCTTGTCGTGTGCGACTGCCCATCCTTCCCTGACCTGGTAAACAAAGCACTTATGCTTGAAGACAAGCGGCGTGCTTTGGAAGACACTCGCAAGCGCAAGTTGGCCAGTAAGGGAAGTTCCAGCAACCAGAAGCCTCGTCCGTGGCAGTCAGCCCCGGCCAAGCCAACCTATCAGCAACCAAGAGCTCCTGCACCTCGCACCAACCCTCAGCCTCAGCAGTATGCCAACCCAAGGCCAGCTTTCAACCCCAATACCAGTGGTGACAACAAGATCAACAATCCAAACCAAGTCACTTGCTTTGGATGTGGTCAGTCCGGACACATCTCAAGGGTGTGCCCCAACAAGAAGCCTGATGCCCCGCGCCCCAATGCGCAGAACCAGGGACAAGGCCGCGGGATGCCACCAAGGAACCCAGCTCCTCGTAATCCACCTAACCATGGGAAGGGGCGTGTGAATCACGTCACTGCTGAAGAAGCCCAGGAAGACCCGGACGTCGTGCTGGGTACGTTCCTTGTCAACTCAGCACCTGCAACTGTCTTGTTTGATTCTGGAGCAACGCATTCATTTGTCACTCAAATATTTGCATTAAAAAGTGGCATGACCCCTACACCCCTGAATAACCCTATGGTGGTACAAACCCCCGGAGCCGAGATGAGAGCCAAGATAGGCTGCAAAGGAGTCGGTATTACCATTAACGGTGTAGACTTCCTAGCAGACCTCATCGTCCTGAGATCGCAAGGCTTGGATGTGATCTTAGGGATGGATTGGCTCAGTAAGCACCAAGGATTGTTAGACTGTGCCAATCGGACAGTCACTGTGACCAATGACCAAGGAGTCGAAGTCAAGTTTGCTTCCAACTCCTCTTCCGCTCAAGCCGCTCAAGTCAACTGTCTGTCTGAAGTTGGGCTAGAGCAAGTACCGGTGGTATGTGAGTATCATGATGTCTTTCCGGATGAACTACCGGGAATGCCCCCTGACCGTGACATTGAGTTCATCATCGAGCTCGTGCCCGGAGCAGGACCCATCTATAAGAAGCCTTATAGAATGTGGACGGAAGAATTAGCCGAGTTGAAGAAGCAGCTGTAAGAGCAGCTAAGGAAGGGATTTATCCGCCCAAGTGACTCCCCTTGGGGATCTCCTGTTCTGTTTGTGGCAAAGAGGGACGGTACCATCCACTTATGCATTGACTATCGTTCCCTCAATGAAGTTACAATCAAGAACAAATATCCACTTCCCAAGATCGAAGATCTGTTTGATCAGCTCAGCAGAGCCAAGGTGTTCTCCAAGATCGACCTCAGATCTGGGTACTACCAGCTGAAGATCAGACCCCAAGATATTCCGAAGACGGCATTCGTAACCAGATATGGCCTGTACGAGTGCACGGTCATGTCCTTTGGGTTAACCAATGCCCCAGCCTACTTCATGTATCTCATGAATAAAGTCTTCATGGAATATTTGGACAAGTTCGTGGTTGTCTTCATTGATGACATTCTTGTCTTCTCGAAGTTGGAAGAAGGGCACGAGCAGCATCTGAGGATGGTCCTAGACAAGCTTCGAGAGCACCAACTGTATGCCAAATTCAGCAAGTGTGAGTTCTGGCTGCATAAAGTTGGATTCTTAGGTCATGTCTTCACCGAAGATGGATTATCTGTTGATCCCGCAAAGATCGAAGCTGTGACCCAATGGCAATCTCCAACGACCTTCAAGGAAGTCAGAAGCTTCCTCGGACTAGCGGGCTATTACCGCAAATTCGTGGAAAGATTTTCTAGCATTGCACGGCCAATGACTCAGCTCCTCAAGAAGGACAACAAGTTTGAGTGGACGCCAAAATGCGAAGAAAGCTTCCAAGAGCTCAAGAAGAGATTGACCACCGCCCCAGTTCTGGCAACACCTGATATTCACAAGGAGTTCATGATATATTGTGATGCCTCTCGAACTGGGTTGGGAAGCGTTCTGATGCAAGAAGGCCGAGTCATAGCATACCTCTCCAGGCAGCTACGACCCCATGAGGAGAACTACGCTACTCACGATCTTGAGTTAGCAGCAGTAGTTCATGCTTTGAAGACATGGCGGCATTACCTCCTAGGGAAACGGTGTGAGATCTACACAGACCACAAAAGTCTGAAGTACATTTTCACCCAAAAGGAATTGAACATGAGGCAGCGGAGATGGTTGGAACTCATAAAAGACTATGACCTTAGTGTTCAATATCACCCCGGGAAGGCTAACATGGTGGCCGATGCCTTAAGCAGGAAGGCTTGCTCTTTGAATGTTGTTATTCAAGAAAGGCAGCCAGCCTTGTTTAAGGAGTTCGAACAATTCAGTTTGGAATTGGTCACCCCTGGATTTCTGGATCATTTGGAAGTTAGACCGACCCTGATGGACGAAGTCAAGAAGGCACAAGATGGACACGCAAGCATTGAAGGCATCAAGAAGAAGATGAAGCTAGGCAAGGCCCCAGGATTCTCCGAAGACGAGCATGGGATTGTTTGGTACAAAGGCCGCATCTGCGTACCAAACAACACAGAGCTGAAGAACCTGATTCTGCAAGACGCCCACGACACTCCGTATTCCATCCACCCCGGAGGAACCAAGATGTACCAAGACTTGAAGGCACGATTCTGGTGGCACGGGATGAAAAGAGAGATTGCAACCTATGTTGCAAAGTGTGACGTGTGCCAAAGGGTCAAGGCTGAATATCAGCGACCTGCTGGATTGCTTCAACCACTCAAGGTTCCTGAGTGGAAGTGGCACAAAGTTGGAATGGACTTCATCACTGGACTACCAAGGTCGAATAGAGGACATGACTCTATCTGGGTCATAGTCGATCATTTGACCAAGGTGGCCCATTTCATTCCTGTCAAGACCACTTATGATGGCAATGGGCTGGCAGCTCTCTACATCGACCGAATCGTGAGTCTTCACGGCGTTCCCAAAGAGATTGTGTCAGATCGAGGAACCCAGTTGACCTCAAGGTTCTGGAAGAAGTTCCAAGAAGCCTTGGGAACCAAGTTATCTTTCAGCACGGCTTTTCACCCACAGACCGGAGGTCAGACAAAACGAGTCAATCAGATTCTCGAAGATATGCTCCGAGCCTGTGTCTTGGCATATGGAGCCAAGTGGGAAGATTGTCTCCCTTTTGCCGAGTTCTCCTATAACAACAGTTAGCAGTCAAGCCTTAAGATGGCACCATTTGAGGTGTTGTACGGGCGCAGATGCCGCACACCCCTCAACTGGTCAGAGACTGGAGGAGGACTAGTCTTTGGACCGGATATTCTCCGTGCAGCAGAAGAGCAAGTCCAACTAGTTAGAGAGCGTTTGAAGGCAGCCAAGTCAAGGCAGAAGAGCTATGCTGACACTCACCGTCGGAACATGAGTTTCCATGTCGGGGACCATGTGTACCTGCGGGTAACTCCTCTGAAAGGAACCAAGCGTTTCCACGTCAAGGGGAAGCTCGCACCAAGGTTCATTGGACCCTTTGAGATCACTACACGATGAGGAGAAGTGGCTTACCAGTTGGAACTACCACCTGAGCTATCTGATGTGCACAATGTATTCCATGTGTCACAACTCCGGAAATGTCTCCAAGTTCCAGACAAGCCCAATCTCTACAAGGATGTGGATCACCAAGCTATTGATCTGCAGCCTGATTTGACCTACCGGGAGAAGCCCATTCGCATCCTGGACGAAGCAGAACGACGGACGCGAAGCCGTGCCATCAAGTACTTCAAGGTCCAGTGGAGCAACCACACCGAAGCAGAAGCAACCTGGGAACGTGAAGACTATCTTAGATCCGAGTTTCCCGATCTCTTTTAAGACCTAGTTTAGGAATCTCGGGGACGAGATTCTTGTAAGGGGGGTAGGTCTGTCACACCCTGCATTTTGTAACATGTTATTTGCATCAATGAAGCATGAAAATTTGGACCAGCAAAATTTTTTGGCATCATTTGGCTTTTATTTGGATTTGAGTTTTTCTTCATGTGCTTTTTCATGTGCTCATTAAAGTCAACTATGACCTCTTGTAGAATTCATCTCCATACCCAAAACTTCTGCCCAATGATCATACCAAGTGTTATATAACAGTATAGTATTTTCTTACAAAATTAATTTGGCCAAAATGTATTTTATAAATTTAGTTTTCCAAAAACCCCTGAATTGAGATTTGCACTGCAAGTACTTGATTTAGGGTGAGAAAATTATTTCAAAAGGTACATTTGAAACCTAGTAGTCATAGGACTCCCAGAAACCACAAAAGTATATTTTTAAAAGTTATTTTCCTATTTTATTTAAAAGCTTTTTCTTAAGGCCAGAAATGGTCTTTAATAGGGAAAAATTATTTAAGTATTTCAAAAATATTTGCCAAAATTCAGGGAGACTCAGAGGACATATATTGTCCATATATAAGAGTTTCAACACTTGGTCATGTTCAAAATAATGGGTTAATCCCTCTAAAACCCCTTCTGGATATTTCAAGCTTTTGAAATATTTACAAAGGAAATATTCTCCAAAAATTCTAGGGAAATTCTATCATGTCATATATGACATATTTGATGATCTTGCCAAGGCCCATGCCTTGGGAAGCAAGAAAACCTCATCAAAACCCTTCATAACCAATCTGTCCATATTTGAAGTTTGAGCAACTTTACATTGCCAAACTTGTCCAAATGCTCTCAAATTTGGTGCACATGCTAGAAATGCCTAATAAGGCATCTAGACCAAATGGCACAAGATTTGGAATAGAGCAACTTGATCAGAACACCCCAAAACCCTTTCTGTTCAAATGCAAATTTGAACAACTTTACATTACCAACTTTTTACCTAGAGCTTCAAACTTTGTGGGCATGATCAATACCCCAAATGATGAAACTGCACCAAGTGGTGCATCAAGGGGAGATGATTAGCTTGACTCAAACAAGATGAAGCCATTTCTGTTGATTTCTAGGGTTCACCAAAGTTACATTGGCTACTTTCTTCAAATGAGCCCAAATTTGGTGAAGCACCCTATTTTCACATGTCATTCAGTCCTGTTAAGTGTCATGGCAAGTGGAGATCATTTGCTTGACCAAACACTGATCAAACACCTTCTGCAGTTTTACTAAAACCCTCATCTTGATCACTTTTACCCTTCTCCTTGGCCTCAACTTTTTACCACATGTTCAGCCAGTTACTAGCTACCTCCAGTAGCTTCCCCAGGACCCCAGCTCCATGGTTGAGGGGTAAAAACCCTGGATCACCTTGCTAGACAACCAAAATTCACCAAGTC
Organism: Secale cereale; assembly: GCA_902687465.1. Classification (NCBI taxonomy): domain Eukaryota; kingdom Viridiplantae; phylum Streptophyta; class Magnoliopsida; order Poales; family Poaceae; genus Secale; species Secale cereale. The sequence continues at coordinate 475,653,901 of LR738711.1, read as the reverse complement.
ACCAGCTTCCTCTCTCTCTCCTTGACTCCCCAGAGCATCCAAAGCTCCAGCCGTGTTGCTTGCGTCACCCTGGACCCCCCAGACACGGTGGGCGCGACCAGGAGGCCAATGGCATGTCATGGCATGCGATAAGGGCGCTCCAGAGCGCTCTACAGTGCGCCAACGCACTGCAGCTTCGGCCAATCGCCGGCCCTCGACAGCCTCGGGCTCCTCCCTCGCGCCAGTCGATGCCCCTCGACGTCCGCGACCACCCCGGTGTTGCCCCCCTCCTCCTGCGCCCTCCAGTGGCCGTCGTCGCACGCGCGCTGGCCGCCCGCAACGGCCACTCCTCGGGCTCGCACGTGCGCATGGCCTGGAAGCTTCCCCGCTCCTCCTCTCCCCTCAGTTGGACGTGGAACAAGTACACGATCCTCCCCGGCTTGATTCCAGGCACCAGAACCCCCTCTGGCCTCGCCTGCAACCTTGCCGGCGCACAAGAACACGGTGGACCGTGGGCGCGGCTATAAAAGCCCCTCCCGAGCCTCTCCAACAGCACCAGCAGCCTCCACACACTCACAGCAACACCCCAGCACCTCTAGTTCATCCCCAGTGAGCTTCTGTGCTCGGGATCGACCGGAGCTCCGCCGCGTCGGGCCGCCGGTGATCTCGCAGTACGGGCCTCCTCTGCCCCTCCTTTGGCTCGATCTAGAACCCCCACACCTCACTGATTCTTTCCCCTCTGTTTCCCCCTTCTGTTGCAGTCGGAAACAGCCGGAGCGACGACCTCCCGACGATCCTCCGCCGTCCCACCTCGCCGCCGGCGAACCCGACCTCCCCGGCGTGCCGCACCACCACCACTGCCTCCGCAACACGATGTTGAGTCCGTCCCTTCCCTCCGTTGCCGTCGCCGTGGCCGGAATCAACGCCGGTGAGCTCGCCGTCGTCGTGGCCGTGAGGTTGGAGATGACAGGCGGGCCCCGCCTATCATCCTCACCTCTCTCTCCCCCTCCTCTCAGCCACTGACCGCCGGGCCCCGCCCGTCAGGTTTAAAAACCTGACGTGCGCGCACAGGCGCCCGTGCGGCTGGGCTGGTCCGTCCTGGGCCGTGCACTGTGGCCCCTCTGGCCCATTTGCACAAGGCATTTTCTTTTTATTCTTTCTGTAATCATTTCAAACATTTTTACAGAAATGAATATTGGTCCAAATGAAATAATTCCAACTCCTAAAATCTTGTAATATTCTAACCTATTTAATGGTGTCACTTTCACTCACATCTATGAAACTTTCCTGTTCTATTCAAATTTAAATTCAAATTTGAGCAATAAAACTCCTGTTCAAAAATCATTAGATTCCATTCTGTTACTCCAAAACTCCAACTAAGAATTTTCCCCATCTTAGAAATCCCTCTAGTATTTAACAAAAATGAGTTGACATTTTTCTGAGCACTTTGATTTTTCTGTTTTATTTGAGGTCTTATTTTTCTGTTGTTATTATGCGACGTATAGATACCGTATTTGACGAAGTTGCTGGAGAAGGAGAAGGAGAAGGATTTGAAGACTTTGAATACCAAGCCAATCCAGGCAAGCAGCCCTTTGACCATGATACACTTGTTCTCGGAACCCGTTTGTTTCTGATGCATGATGATAGGGTTACGATGGTGACCTAGTTGCAACCACCACATGATGCATGCTTGCTCTAGATCTTGCTATGTGCTAGATGACATGCAAATAGTTAGTCATGATGCTTAGTGATGCATGTGTGATTTGAACCTTCGTGGTTAAAATCTTTGCATGAACCCATCGGGTGCCCCTAATGCCCGAGGGTGATGTTGAGTTAGGTCATCACTTGAGGAAGAAGTGATGTGCCGGTAAATCTTGTGCATGGTGAAATAATGGATTAGATTTATGTGTGACTACCGTCCCAACCAAACATGTGCAACCACACTACCCCTTATGGGACGGGGCTTTATTGATTACTTAGGTCGATACTAGCATGGTGCCCGCATTACTAGTGACGGGAAGACTTGAGGTCTTTCCCGGGACGGGGTCGTGCTTGGATAGACGGCCATGACTGTTTTCACAGGGCACCGGACACACCGTTGGTCCCTTCGGGTATGCGTGACATTGAAATTAGGGCAAGTCCCGTGAATTATTGTTTGTACCCGAGGGCCGTGTACCAACGAGTGGACTCTATGTTAGTGTCGTCTAAGGAAAGATAATGACCGGGTGCTTACCCCGGGTACTTGAGGTACCGCGGGTCGTGGATGACACGGAAGTTCCCCGGATCTTGTGGGTAAAGTGTACAACCTCTGCAGAGTGTAAAATATTCGAATAGCCATGTCCGCGGTCATGGACAGTTGGGTGGTGCTACTTAAACTATGTCCAGAATTTTACTTCATCAGTGAAAGTATGTGTGTGATGAGTCAAGGTGGTGACTTCCGTGTTATTGATGCATAAACATGATGGTAGAATATTTATTCTAGCCCATTGCTAGATTGTTCATTATTGTTCGAATGCACTGTTACTTTGAACCACATCATGGGTTGCTTGCGAGTACATTCAAAGTACTCATTGGCTCGCCACTGGTTATTTAATTGGCCAGGCATGGAGGAACAGGAATATGATGAAGAGTTCTTTGGAGACGATCATGCGAACTAGGACGCTTTCCCAGTCAGAATGCCTGTAGGGTTAAGGCAGATGGCATGGGTTCTACCTATCACCGAAGACTTCCGCTATTTGATTTATTTGCTATTCAGCCCGTGAGGCTTTATCTATGTAAGACTTGGCCATAATGGCCATAATTTGTGTAAGACGTTATGTATGGATGTAAGACTCTTGTTATTTAGCTTCTGTGTGTTCAGTGAGCATTGATCTCTGGGATCACTGTACACGTGCATTCGGTGATCTCGACTTCTAAGTCGGGGTCCCCACAGTGGAGTCGGTCTAATATCCATGGACTCGATCCCCTCTTATGGTGGTGGCTATCCTATATTCATAGTGGCCTGGGTCCTCTTCCCCGAAAATGTAGGCGGGAAGGGATCCCACAGTGGCCAAGTTTGAAAGGGGATAAGTAGTACATCTTATCCTCACGAAAGGTGGTCTTCGCCTGCAAAGCTTCTGGTCATAATGCTGCCGTGGGCTCGGCGATGACATCTGTTCTGCCGTGCAGGCGGCCTTGGTCTCCTTGCATCGAAATGGAAACCTTTGCCAGATTCCTTGGGAACCGACGCCTATCCTAGCACCAAAGAGGAAACTGCCTTCTCTGCGCCCGCTGGCGCCCGCCTGGCTCCGGTCATCATGGCTTGCATCACCGCACCCTCCTGAGGGAGGGTGCGTGCATAAGAATCTCCGCTCCTCCGGAGGCAGCCTAGGGAGGCCGCCCCCTCAGGAGAACTTGGCGTCATCCGCCTCGCGAGGCTTGGCCCTTCACGAGGGTCTTGTCTTGTGGTCTTGTGACTGGGCCGTACCAGGCCGCCAATGAAGCCATGCCCTAGGCCGCAGGCAGGCAAGTCTGGGTACCTTGGTTCGTATAACACCGACATTCGGCATCGATGGTGTGGATGGCGGCGGCTCCCTTGGTTGTGGGTGGCGGTGGTGGTGTTCGACAGACGTGGCTCGGCAAGGAGAATCCTGCTACCTCTTGAGCATGCGTTGGTTTTTCCCTTGAAGAGGAAAGGATAATGCAGCAAAGTAGCATAAGTATTCCCCTCAGTTTATGAGAAACAAGGTATCAATCCAGTAGGAGACTACACGCAAGTCACCTAGTACCTGCACAAGCAATCAAGAACCTTGCAACCAACGCGATAAAGGGGTTGTCAATCCCTTCACGGCCACTTGCAAAAGTGAGATCTGATAAAGATAATAAGATAAATATTTTTGGTATTTTTGTTGTATATATTGGAAAATAAAGATTGCAAAATAAATAGTAAACTAGAATTGTAGATCGGAAACTTATATGATGTAAAGTAGACCCGGGGCCATAGGTTACACTAGTGGCTTCTCTCATGATAGAATATATTACGGTTGGTGAACAAATTACTGTCGAGCAATTGATAGAAAAGCGCATAGTTATGAGAATATCTAGGCATGATCATGAACATAGGCATCACGTCCGTGTCAAGTAGACCGAAACGATTATGCATCTACTACTATTACTCCACACATCAACCGCTATCCAGCATGCATCTAGAGTATTAAGTTCATAAGGACGGAGTAACACCTTAAACAAGATGACATGATGTAGAGGGATAAACCCAAGAAATATCATATAAACCCCATATTTTTATCCTCGATGGCAACAATACAATATGTGCCTTGCTGCCCCTGCTGTCAGTGGGAAAGGACACCGCAAGATTGAACCCAAAGCTAAGCACTTCTCCCATTGCAAGAAAGATCAATCTAGTAGGCCAAACCAAACTGATAATTCGAAGAGACTTGCAAAGATATTAAATCATGCATATAAGAATTCAGAGAAGAACCAAATATTGTTCATAGATAATCTTGATCATAAACCCACAATTCATCATATCTCGACAAACACACCAGAAAAAGAATTACATCGAATAGATCTCCAAGAACATCGAGGAGAACTTTGTATTGAAGATCAAAGAGAGAGAGAACAAGCCATCTAGCTAATAACTATGGACCCGAAGGTCTGTGGTAAACTACTCACACATCATCGGAGAGGCTATGGTGTTGATGTAGAAGCCTTCCCTAATTGATTCCCCCTCTGGTGGAGTGCCAGAAAAGGCCCCAAGATGGGATCTCACGGGTACAGAAGGTTACGGCGATGGAAAAGTGGTTTTGTTGCTCTCCTTGATGTTTTTAGGGTACAAGGGTATATATAGGCGGAAGAAGTACGTTGGTGGAGCTACAAGGGGCCCACGAGGGTGGGGGCGCGCCTACCCCCCTAGGCGCGCCCTCCTGCCTCGTGGCCTTCCAGACTTCAGCTCCAAATCTTCTGGATTGTGTTTGTTCCAAGAAAGATCCTCACGAAGGTTTCGTTCCGTCTGGACTCTGTTTGATATTCCTTTTCTGCGAAACACTGAAATAGGCAAAAAAACAGCAACTGGCACTGGGCCTCCATTTAATAGGTTAGTCCCAAAAATAATATAAAAGTGCATATTAAATCCCATTAAACATCCAAAATAGATAATATAATAGCATGGAAAAATCAAAAATTATAGAAAGTAGGAGACATATCAAGCATCCCCAGGCTTAATTCATGCTCGTCCTCGAGTAGGTAAATGATAAAAACAGAATTTTTGATGTGGAATGCTACCTAACATAATTATCAATGTAATTTTCTTTATTGTGGCATGAATGTTCAGATCCGAAAGATACAAGACAAAAGTTTAATATTGACATAAAAATAAAATACTTCAAGCATACTAACAAAGCAATCATGTCTTCTCAAAATAACATGGCCAAGGAAAGTTCATCCCTACAAAATCATATAGTTTGGCTATGCTTCATCTTCGTCACACAAAATATTCAAATCATGCACAACCCTGGTTTCAGCCAAGCAATTGTTTCATACTTTAGTATTCTCAAACTTTTTCAACTTTCACGCAATACATGAGCGTGAGCCATGGATATAGCACTATAGGTGGAATAGAGTGGTGGTTGTGGAAAAGACAAAAAGGAGGAAGATGGTCTCACATCAACTAGGAGTATTAATGGGCTATAGAGATGCCCATCAATAGATATCAATGTGAGTGAGTAGGGATTGCCATGCAACGGATGCACTAGAGCTATAAATGTATGAAAGCTCAACAAAAGAAACTAAGTGGGCGTGCATCCAACTTGCTTGCTCACGAAGACCTAGGGAATTTTGTGGAAGCCCATCGTTGGAATATACAAGCCAAGTTCTATAATGAAAATTCCCACTAGTATATGGAAGTGATAAAACAAGAGACTCTCTACCATGAAGATCATGGTGCTACTTTGAAGCACAAGTGTGGAAAAAGGATAGTAGCATTGTCCCTTCTCTCTTTTTCTCTCATTTTTTTGGAGACTCCTCATTTTTTTGGAGACTCTTTCTCTTTTTTTTGGCCTTTCTTTTTTTTTGGTCTTTCTTTTTTTCTCACACGGGACAATGCTATAATAATGATGATCATCACACTTCTATTTCTTTTACAACTCAAGGATTACAACTCGATACTTAGAACAAAATATGACTCTACATGAATGCTTCCGGCGGTGTACCGGGATGTGCAATGAATCAAGAGTGACATGTATGAAAAATTATGCATGGTAGCCTTGCCACAAATACGATGTCAACTTCATGATCATGCAAGGCAATATGACAATGATGAAGCGTGTCATAATAAATTGAATGATGGAAAGTTGCATGGCAATATATCTTGGAATGGCTATGGAAATGCCATAATAGGTAGGTATGATGGCTGTTTTGAGGAAGGTATATGGTGGGTGTATGGTACGGCAAAAGTTGCGTGGCACTAGAGAGGCTAGCCATGGTGGAAGGGTGAGAGTGCGTATAATACATGGACTCAACATTAGTCATAAAGAACTCACATACTTATTGCAAAAATCTACAAGTCATCAAAACCAAGCACTACACGCATGCTCCTAGGGGAAGGGTTGGTAGGAGTTAACCATCGCGCGATCCCGACCTCCACACAAAGGAAGACAATCAAAGAAATACTTCATGCTTCAAATTCGTTACACAACGGTTACCATACGTGCATTCTACGGGACTTGCAAACCTCAACACAAGTCTTTCTCAAATTCACAATTACTCTACTAGCATGACTCTAATATCACCATCTTAATGTCTCGAAACAATTATCAAGTATCAAACTTCTCATAGTATTCAATGCACTCTATATGAAAGTTTTTTATTATACCCATCTTGGATGCCTATCATATTAGGACTAATTTTATAGCCAAATCAAATTACCATGTTGTTCTAAAGGACTCTCAAAATAATATAAGTGAAGCATGAGAGATCAATAATTTCTATAAAATAAACCATCACCGTGCTCTAAAAGATATAAGTGAAGCACTAAAGCAAAATTTATCTAGCTCAAAAGATATAAGTGAAGCACATAGAGTATTCTAATAAATTCCGATTCATGTGTGTCTCTCCCAAAAGGTGTGTACAGCAAGGATGATTGTGGTAAACTAAAAAGCAAAGACTCAAATCATACAAAACGCTCCAAGCAAAACACATATCATGTGGTGAATAAAAATATAGTCTCAAGTAAAGTTACCGATAGACGAAGACGAAAGAGGGGATGCCTTCCCAGGGCATCCCCAAGCTTAGGCTTTTGGTTGTACTTGAATTTTACCTTTGGGTCCCTTGGGCATTCCCAAACTTAGGCTCTTGCCACTCTTTATTCCATAGTCCATCAAATTCTTACCCAAAAACTTGAAAACTTCACAACACAAAACTTAACAAAAAATCTCGTGAGCTCCGTTAGTATAAGAAAACAAACCACTACTTTAAGGTACTGTATTGAACTCATTATTTATTTCTATTGGTGTTAAACCTACTGTATTAAACCTTCTCTATGGTTCATACCCCCCGATACAAGCCATAGATTCATCAAAATAAGCAAACAACACACGAAAAACAGAATCTGTCAAAAACAGAATAGTCTGTAGCAATCTGTAACTTTCGAATACTTCTGTAACTCTAAAAATTCTGAAATAAATTGGTGGACGTGAGGAATTTGTCTATTAATAATCTACAAAAATAATCAACCTAAAATCACTCTCCAGTTAAAAATGGCAGCTAATCTCGTGAGCGCAAAAGTTTCTGTTTTTTACAGCAATATCGCAAAAACTTCACCCAAGTCTTCCCAAAGGTTCTACTTGGCACAAACACTAATTAAAACACAAAAACACAATCGTAGAAGTGGCATGATGAATTATTTACTACTAAACAAGAACAAAAATCAAAGAAAAGAAAATTGGGTTGCCTCCCAACAAGCGATATCGTTTAACGCCCCTAGCTAGGCATAAAAAAAAGAATAGATCTATGTATTATCATCTTCGATATGCAATCCATAAGTGGCTCTCATAATAGATTAATAAGGCAATTTAATTTTATTTCTAGAAAAGTGTCCCATGTCTTTCCTTAACGGAAATTGGAATATAATATTTCCATCTTTCATGTCAATAATTGCACCAATCGTTCTAAGGAAAGGTCTACCAAGAATAATAGGACATGTAGGATTGCCATCTATATCAAGAAGGATGAAATCTACAGGCACATAATTCCTCTTTTCAACAATAACAACATCATTAATCCTTCTTATAGGTTTCTTAATGGTGGAATCCGCAAGGTGCAAATTTAAAGAACAATCATCAAATTCACGGAAACCTAACGCATCACACAAAGTTTTTGGAATCGTGGAAACACTAGCACCCAAATCACATAAAGCATAGCAGTCATGATCTTTAATCTTAATTTTAATAATAGGTTCCCACTCATCATACAGTTTTCTTGTAATGCCCCGGATGTAATACTTTCCCTTTTGGGCAATATATATCTTTGGCTCCATCTATTTCCATTTCCGGGTTCTTCGTCTTTCGGATTTTCGTCGTTTTGTTGTGTGCGTGTGTGGCATTCATTCATATCATGTAGTCTTGTGCATTGCATTGCATTTGTGTTGTCGTTTGCATCCGGTCCCACTCGTTCCTTTCCGTTGTCCGTTTCGAGTTCCGGAGCTCTCTCACGTGTCTGTGGCATCCCCGAGGCCTACTTTGGTGTTTGGCCGTGTAACGTTTCTGTTTTGGTGTGAGACTTGTCGTGTGTTGTTGTTTTGGTGTGTGTAACCCGCCTGTCGAATCTCGTCGCGTTTGGAGTTCGTTTGCTACTCCAACAGTTATTCTCGTGGGCTGAAAGTACCCCCCCCCCTCTTTGAGGCCCAAGACACCCCTCCAACAGCCCACCAAACCAACCCAAACCACTCCCTTCATCTAGGCCATCTAATTGTGATCATGTGGCTGAAAACCTCACCTCTTTTGGACAACCCTAGCTCCTTGTGCCTATATAAACGTCCATCTCCCCCAAAATTTGCGTCCAGAAAACCCTATGCTTCCACAGTGCGCCGCCGGTGCTTCCACCGTTGATCCGCGGTGCTTCCACCGTTGAAAATTCGTGCTTCCGACGTCCAGAAAACCATGCTTCCGAGAGTCCCCACCGTGCTTCCGTAGGCCGCCGCCGGTGCTTCCGACCCGACACGCGGGTCCCGCCGACTTCATCTTCTACCTACCGCCGCCGCCGTTTTCTTCTCCGCCTCCGGCAGCCCGCCGCGCCGGAGCTCACCGCCGCCGCCTCCTCCTCTCCGCCGCCGCGCCGGGGCTTCCTCACCTCGCCGCCCCGCCGCCCGGCGACCGCCGCGCCGGCCCCGCGCCGCCGGCCCGGCCAGGACCGCCGGCCCTTGCCTCTCCCGCCGACGAGCTCTCGAGGGAGCTCGGGGATCTCAACCGCCGTTGCCGCCTTGAGGGTCGGGGGAGATCGGGACCCCCCGATCCAGATCTGCCGCCCCTAACGGGCCAGCCCGTTAGCGCCCGTGCTCCGCCAGCCCGTTAGCGGCCCGAGCCGCTCGAGTCCGCCGCGCCAGCCCGTCAGCCCGCTCCAGATCCGGCCCGATCCGCGATTCCAGCCCGCGTTGACTTTGCCCGAGGTGGTTATTTTCACTAAGTCCTCAGATTTTTACCTGTCTGATGCTATTTTATATTGATGATAACTTTTTGTGTGGTGGTCTGAATTGAGCAAATGATATGTCAAAATGATCGTGGAGACTTGTACTACGTTTTGTTCCATTGTGTCATGCATGTTTGAGGTCATCTAGATGTCTTAATCTTCATGAGAAGAGTGCTACTTGTTATAAACTGCTGTTAGTAGTTGTTTTCATGCCATCTTTGCAATGTGATAACTTGGTGCATGTTTACCCAAATGATGCAAATGATATGTCCACATGTTCATCTTGAGATGTTCTACATGTTGATTGCTTTAGCTTGCATGATAGATTTCATCTTGCCATGCTTATCTCCTTTGCAAAATGCTATGTGGATGTTATGTCGTTAAACTTGTTACGAGATGCCTCGTAGAGGAACTCGTTGCTATCGCTGTGTTAGTCCCCTTGATGCATGCTTGGATGTTTTGGATTCACCATCATGTGTACTTTGCTGTGGTGCTTACCACTTGCCATGTTTAGCTTTGAGGTGACTTAAACTTGCTCTCAAAGATGCCATGATGAAACTGATGTTTTAACACTTAGTGAAATTTCACTAAGTCTGGAATCTGTAATTTCCAGATGCCATGTTTGCTTGTTGTTCTAGACAAATCCATGTTAGTTTTGGGGTGACTCTTGATGATTCCTTGTTGTATAAGTTGTTGGCTATCCATTCATGCTCTCACATGCTTATTTGAGTGGCTGTAGCATATTTAACTTTTGCTCCCAAGTTGCAACAAAATACTGCTGTCAGGATTTTGTTGTCAAGTTCAATATGTCATAGCTTGTTGCTATTGATCCATGGCTCCTTTGGGGATGCTCCAATGGATTTGTTTGTTGTAGAGTATGTCTAGTTTGTGTCCATGCTCATTGCCATGATGTTTGAGTGTTGTAGGCCATTTATCTCTTGCTCCGAAGTTGCTACGTGGCTATTATTTTCAGCTTGTGCTTATTTATTGTTTCGGGTGTAACTTTTAGCCCGTTGCTCCGTTTTGAGCAAGTCCTATATGTAACTTGTGTGTTTTTGCATGTAGATTCATATTATCCTATTGTTATCATGTTTTGAAGCATTTTGCTTGATGCATATTGTTGTGTTGTAACACTGTGCTTCCTAAGTAGACTTTCTGTGCTTCCATAGTGCATATGTTTTGCTTCCATAGTGCATCAGCCATGCATCCAGTAATTTTTCTGCGCATTGCATCTTGTTTGATTCGTTGCCTTGTGTTCTTGTGATTGAGTAGAGCCGGAAGCTGAGACCGAGTACGAGTACGAGCACGAGGTTACTACCGAGGTTGAGAACGAGGACCCCTCTTATGATCCCATCGACAACTCTTCAGGCAAGATGACCGAACCCCGATAACAGTACTATCTTTTCAGTTTTCCATCCCTATTTTTACATGAGATGTGCAAAGGTACCAAACTTGCGATCATTCCAGAATGGACTTATATCTTTAAGTCGTGCCTCGACACGTAGGAGATATAGTCCCATCCAGGGCATTACATTTCTAGGGATAGAAACTTCTAACTCAAGCTTTTCTTCATAAGATTGCATTAAAGCATCAACGATATGTTCAGTAAAAGCTTTACTTTGATCATAAGCATGAGGATAATTTAACACGGATTGCAACCAGGAAATACAATCTATCAAAGAGCAATTATCATAATTAAATTCCTTGAAGTCCAAAATAGTGGGTTCATTGCTATGTAAACTTTTGACCTCTTCAATCCCACTTTTATTAATTTCAGCATCAAGATCTGAAAACTCAGAATCGTTGGGACGCCTTTTAACTAAAGTTGACTCGTCTCCAGTCCCATATTTATCAAGATTCATATTGGAAAACAAAGATTTAATGGGAGACACATCAATCCCTTTTAGATCTTCATCATTATTATCATGAAAACTAGAAGAACACGCTTTAAGAAAGCAATATTATTTAGCACGCATCCTAGCGTTTCTTTCTTTGCACTCATCAATGGAAAATCTCATGGCTTTGAGAGACTCATTGATGTCACACTTAGGTGGGATGGATCTAAGTTTCAAAGAATCAACGTCAAGAGAAAGTCTATCCACGTTCCTAGCCAAATCATCAATCTTAAGCAATTTTTCTTCAATCATAGCATTAAAACTCTTTTGTGAAATCATAAATTCCTTAACACTATTCTCAAAATCAGAGGGCATCTTATTATAATTTCCATAGGAATTGTTGTAGGAATTTCCATAATTATTGGAGGAATTACTAGGAAAAGGCCTAGGATTAAAGTTTCCTATATAAGCATTGTTACCAAATTTATTCCTACCAACGGAATTCACATCCATAGATTCATTAGTATTATCAATCAAAGTGGATAAGGGTACATCATTAGGATCAACATTAGCACCCTTGCTAGCAAACAATTTCATAAGTTCATCCATCTTTCTACTCAAAACATTAATTTCTTCAATAGCATGCACTTTTTTACTAGTGGAAGATCTCTCGGTGTGCCATTGAGAATAGTTAACCATTATGTTATCTAGGAGATTAGTAGCTTCTCCTAAAGTGATTTCCATAAAAGTACCTCCCGCGGCTGAATCTAAAAGATTTCTAGAAGCAAAGTTCAAACCGGCATAATTTTTTTGTATAATCATCCATAGATTCAAACCATGTGTGGGACAATTTGTTATCATAAGTTTCATCCTCTCCCAAGATTTTGCTACATGCTCATGATCATGTTGTTTGAAATTCATAATATCATTCCTAAGTGAGGTGATCTTAGCAGGAGGAAAATACTTGGCAATAAAACAATCTTTGCACTTATTCCATGAGTCAATACTATTTTTAGGCAAAGAAGAAAACCAAGTTTTGGCCCGATCTCGTAGTGAGAAAGGGAACAGTTTTAATTTAACAAGATCATTATCTATATCTCTCTTCTCTTGCATATCGCATAAATCAACAAAATTATTCAGATGAGATGCGGCATCTTCACTAGGAAGGCCAGAAAATTGATCTTTCGTGACTAGATTCAATAAAGCAGCATTAATTTCACAAGATTCCGCATTAGTAGCGGGAGCAATCGGAGTGCAAATAAAGTCGTTATTATTGGTGTTGGAAAAGTCACATAGTTTGGTATTTTCTTGAGCCATCTTGACAAGCAAACAATCCAACATACAAACACACAAGAAGCAAGCGAACAGAAAAGAGGCGAACGGAAAAAGGGCGAATAAACCGGCAAAGGTGAAGTGGGGGAGAGGAAAACGAGAGGCAAATGGCAAACAATGTAATGCAAGGGAGAAGAGTTTGTGACGGGTACTTGGTATGTCTTGACTTGAGCGTAGATCTCCCCGGCAACGCCGCCAGAAATCCTTCTTGCTACCTCTTGAGCACGCATTGGTTTTTTCCTTGAAGAGGAAAGGGTGATGCAGCAAAGTAGCATAAGTATTTCCCTCAGTTTTTGAGAACCAAGGTATCAATCCAGTAGGAGACTACACGCAAGTCGCCTAGTACCTGCACAAACAATCAAGAACCTTGCAACCAACGCGATAAAGGGGTTGTCAATCCCTTCACGACCACTTGCAAAAGTGAGATCTGATAAAGATAATAAGATAAATATTTTTGGTATTTTCGTTGTATAGATTGGAAAATAATAATTGAAAAATAAATAGTAAACTAGAATTGTAGATCGGAAACTTATATGATGTAAAGTAGACCCGGGGGCCATAGGTTTAACTAGTTGTTTCTCTCATGATAGCATATATTACGGTTGGTGAACAACTTAATGCCGAGCAATTGATAGAAAAGTGCATAGTTATGAGAATATCTAGGCATGATCATGAACATAGGCATCACGTCCGTGTCAAGTTGACCGAAACGATTCTGCATCTACTACTATTACTCCACACATCGACCGCTATCCAGCATGCATCTAGAGTATTAAGTTCATAAGAACGGAGTAATGCCTTAAGCAAGATGACATGATGTAGAGGGATAAACTCAAGCAATATGATATAAACCTCATCTTTTTATCCTCGATGGCAACAATACAATATGTGCCTTCTTGCCCCTGTTGTCACTGGGAAAGGACACCGCAATATTGAACCCAAAGCTAAGCACTTCGCCCATTGCAAGAAATATCAATCTAGTAGGCCAAACCAAGCTGATAATTCGAAGAGACTTGCAAAGATATTAAATCATGCATATAAGAATTCAGAGAAGAACCAAATATTGTTCATAGATAATCTCGGTCATAAACCCACAATTCATCGGATCTCGACAAACACACCGCAAAAAGAATTACATCGAATAGATCTCCAAGAACATCAGGGAGAACTTTGTATTGAAGATCAAAGAGAGAGAAGAAGCCATCTAGCTAATAGCTATGGACCCGAAAGTCTGTGGTAAACTACTCACACATCATCGGAGAAGATATGGTGTTGATGTAGAAGCCCTCCGTGATTGATTCCCCCTCCGGCGAAGCGCCGGAAAAGGCCCCAAGATGGGATCTCACGAGTACAGAAGGTTGCAGTGGTGGAAAAGTGGTTTCGTTGCTCTCCTAGATGTTTTTAGGGTACATGGGTATATATAGGCGGAAGAAGTACGACCGTGGAGCTACGAGGGGCCCACGAGGGTGGGGGTGCGCCTACCCCCCTGGGCGCGCTCTCCTGCCTCGTGGTCACCTCATGGTGTTCGAGACTTCAGCTCCAAGTCTTCTGGACTGCGTTTGTTCCAAGAAAGATCCTCGCGAAGGATTCATTCCATTTGGACTCCGTTTGATATTCCTTTTCTGTGAAACACTGAAATAGGAAAAAAAACTAGCACTGGGCCTCCGGTTAATAGGTTAGTCCCAAAAATAATATAAAAGTGCATATTAAACATCCAAAACAGATAATATAATAGCATGGAACAATCAAAAATTATAGATACGTTGGAGACGTATCAAATCCGAAGGTGGAGGAGACGGAGGTCTGATACGTCCATTTTGCATCATGCTTATAAGTTGATTTTATTGCATTATGGGCTGTTCATACATGTTTTGTCACAATACTTATGCATTTTCTCTCTTATTTTACAAGGTTTACATCAAGAGGGAGAATGCCGGCAGCTGGAATTCTGGGCTGGAAAAGGAGCAAACTCTGGAAACCTATTCTCCACAACTCCAAAAGCCCCGAAACTCCACAGAACATTTTTTCGGAAAATATAAAAAATATCTGGCGAAAGAACCCATGAGAGGGGCCACTGGCTGGCCTCGAGGGTGGGGGGCGCACCCCCCTTCCCAGGGCGCGCCCCCTGCCTCGAGGGCCAGTCGGTGGGCCCCCGGTGCCCATCTTCTCCTATATGAAGTTTGACCTCGAAAAAATCAGGGGGAGGCTTTCGGGACCAGACGATGCCGTCTCGAGGCGGAAACCAATCTAGGGCTCCGGCAAAGCTGTTCTGTCGGGGATACTTCCCTCCGGGAGGGGGAAATCGTCACCGCCGTCATCACCAACAACTCTCCCATCTTGGGGAGAGGTATCTTCATCAACATCTTCACCAGCACCATCTCCTCTCAAACCCTAGTTCATCTCTTGTATCCAATCTTTGTATCCAAACCTCGGATTGGTACATGTGGGTTGCTAGTAGTGTTGATTACTCCTTGTAGTTGATGCTAGTTGGTTTATTTGGTGGAAGATCATATGTTCAGATCCATTATGCATATTAATATACCTCTTATCATAAATAATATTATGTCTTGTGAGTAGTTACTTTTGTTCCTGAGGACATGGGAGAAGTCTTGCTATTAGTAGTCATGTGAATTTGGTCTTCGTTCGATATTTTGAAGAGATGTATGTTGTCTCTCCTCTAGTGGTGTCATGTGAACGTCGACTACATGACACTTCACCATTATTTGCGCCTAGAGGAAGGCATTGGGAAGTAATAAGTAGATGATGGGTTGCTAGAGTGACAGAAGCTTAAACCCTAGTTTATGCGTTGCTTCATAAGGGGCTGATTTGGATCCATATGTTTCAGGCTATGGTTAGGTTTACCTTAATACTTCTTTTGTAGTTGCGGATTCTTGCATTAGAGGTTAATCATAAGTGGGAGGCTTGTCCAAGTAAAGGCAGCACCCAAGCACCGGTCCACCCACATACCAAATTATCAAAGTACCGAACGCAAATCAGACGATCGTGATGAAAACTAGCTTGACGATAATTCTCATATGTCCTCGGGAGCGCTTTACCTTGCATAAGAGTTTTTCCAGGCTTGTCCTTTGCTATAAAAAGGATTGGGCCACCTTTCTTCACCTTATTTACTTTTACCTTTTATTACTTGCTACCAATTATCTTATCACAAAACTATCTGTTACCTATAATTTCAGTGCTTCAAAAAATACCTTACTGAAAACTGCCTATCATTTCCTTCTGCTCCTCGTTGGGTTAGACACTCTTATTTATCGAAAGGACTACGATAGATCCCCTACACTTGTGGGTCATCAAGATTCTTTTCTGGCGTCGTTGCCGGGGAGTGAAGCGCCTTTGGTAAGGAAAAATTTATATAGTGTGCTGAAATTTATTGTCACTTGTTACTATGGCTCGAAATCCTTTGAGGGGCTTGTTCGGGGTATCTTCACCCCGAGCAGAAGAGCGAAGAGTTGCTCCTCAACCTACTGCACCTATTGAAAATGTTTGCTTTGAGATTCCTTCGGGTATGATTGAGAAACTGCTTGAAAATCCCAATACAGGAGACGGAACACTTCACCCCGACTTACACCTAATCTATGTGGATGAAGTTTGTGGATTGTTTAAGCTTGCAGGTATGCCCGGGGATGTTATCAAGAAGAAGGTCTTCCCTTTATCTTTGAAGGGAGATGCATTGACATGGTTTAGGTTATGCGATGATATGGGATCTCGGAACTATAATCGTCTGAAGTTGGAATTTCATCAGAAGTTCTACCCTATGCACCAGGTTCATCGTGTTCGTAATTATATTTATAACTTCTGGTCACGCGAAGGAGAAAGCATCTCTCAAGCTTGGGGAGGCTTAATTCAATGTTATATTCATGCCCCAATCACGAGCTCTCAAGAGAAATGATCATTCAAAAATTTTATGCTCGGGTTTCTCATAGCAATCGCTCTATGTTCGTTACTTCTTGTTCTGGCTCTTATATGATGAAGACTATTGACTTCAAATGGTATTTATTGGAAAGAATTAAACGCAACTCCGAAGATTGGGATCTCGATGAAGGTAAGGAGTCAGGTATGACCCCTAAGTTTGATTGTGTTAAAGCTTTTATGGATACCGATGTTTTCCGTGAGTTTAGCACTAAATATGGACTTGACTCTGAGATAGTAGCTTCTTTCTGTGAATCCTTTGCTACTCATGTTGATCTCCCCAAGGAGAAGTGGTTTAAATACCATCCCCCTATTGAAGTAAAAGTAGTCGAACCTATTAAAGTTGAAGAAAAGGCTATCACTTATAATGTTGATCATGTTATTCCTACCGCTTACATTGAGAAACCACCTTTCCCTATCAGGATAAAGGATCATGCTCAAGCTTCAACTGTAGTTCGTAAGAGTAATACTAGAACGCCTACACCCTCTGAGCAAATTAAAATTGAACCTAGTGTTGCTATGGTTAAAGATCTCTTGGTAGAAGACTTAGATGGACATGTTATTTATCTCCAAGAATAGTCTGCTAGAATAGCCAAACCCAATGCTATTGCAGGCTTGCCTGTCATCTCTGTTAAGATAGGAGATCATTGCTATCATGGTTTATGTGACGTAGGTGCTAGTGCGAGTATTATCCCTCTTGATTTGTATAACGAAATTATGCATGATATTGCACCTGTTGAGTTAGAAGGGATTGATGTTACTATTAAGCTTGCTAATAGAGATACTATTTCACTAGTTGGGATTGTTAGAGATATTGAAGTCTTGTGTGGGAAGGTTAAATACCCTGCTGACTTTCTTGTTCTTAGTTCCCCACAAGACGCTTTTTGTCCCATTATATTTGGTAGACCCTTCTTGAATACTGTTAATGCCAAGATAGACTGCGTGAAAGATATTGTCACTATCGAATTAGGGGACATGTCTCATGATTTTTACTTTGCTAAATTCCGTAGACAACCCCTTGAAAAGGCACCACCCAGTAAGGATGAAATTATTGGTCTTGCTTCTGTTGATGTGCCACCCAATGATCCTTTAGAACAATACTTGCTAGACCATGAAAATGATATGCATATGAATGAGAGAAGGGAGATAGATGAAATAATCTTTAAACAAGGACCCGTATTGAAAAACAACTTGCCTGTTGAAATCCTAGGGGATCCTCCTCCACCCAAGGGTGATCCCATGTTTGAACTTAAACCTTTACCTGATAATCTTAAGTATGTTTATCTTGATGAACAGAAGATATATCCTGTTATTATTAGTGCTAACCTTTCAGAGCGGGAAGAAGAAAGATAATTGAAAACTCTGAAGAAGCACCGAGCTGCTATTGGATATACTCTGGATGATCTTAAGGGCATTAGTCCCACTATATGCCAACACAAGATAAAATTGGAAGAAAATGCTAAACCAGTTATCGATCATCAGCGATGGTTAAACCCTAAGATGAAAGAAGTGGTAAGGAAGGAAATTCTAAAGCTTCTAGAGGCAGGTATTATCTACCCCATTGCTGGTAGCCAGTGGGTAAGTCATGTCCATTGCGTCCCTAAGAAAGGAGGTATGACTGTCGTCCCTAATGATAAAGATGAATTGATCCCGCAAAGGATAGTTATAGGTTATAGGATGGTAATTGATTTCCGTAAGTTAAATAAAGCTACTAAGAAAGATCATTACCCCTTACCATTTATTGATCAAATGCTAGAAAGGTTATCCAAACATACTCATTTCTGCTTTCTAGATGGTTATTCTGGTTTCTCTCAAATACATGTGTCAAAGGGGGATCAAGAAAAGACCACCTTTACTTGTCCTTTCGGTACCTTTGCTTATAGACGTATGCCTTTTGGTTTATGTAATGCACCTGCTACCTTTCAAAGATGCATGATGGCTATATTCTCTTATTTCTGTGAAAAGATTGTTGAGGTATTCATGGATGATTTCTCCGTTTATGGAACTTCTTTTGATGACTGCTTAAGCAACCTTGATCGAGTTTTGCAGAGATGTGAAGACACTAACCTTGTCTTGAATTGGGAGAAGTGCCACTTTATGGTTAATGAAGGTATTGTCTTGGGACACAAAATTTCTGAAAGAGGTATTGAAGTTGATAAAGCTAAAGTTGATGCTATTGAAAAGATGCCATACCCTAAGGATATCAAAGGTATACGGAGTTTCCTTGGTCATGTCGAGTATTATAGGAGGTTCATTAAGGACTTCCCCAAAATATCCAGGCATCCGACTAATCTTTTACATAAAGATATTCCTTTTGTCTTTGATGATGATTGTGTAGAAGCATTTGAAATACTTAAGAAAGCATTGATCTCTGCACCTATTGTCCAGCCTCCTGACTGGAATTTACCCTTTGAGATTATGTGCGATGCTAGTGATTATGCTGTAGGAGCTGTTCTAGGGTAAAGAGTTGATAAGAAATTGAATGTTATCCAGTATGCTAGTAAAACTCTAGATAGTGTCCAAAGAAATTATGCTACCACTGAGAAAGAATTTTTAGCAGTTGTGTTTGCTTGTGATAAGTTTAGACCCTACATCGTTGATTCTAAAGTAACTATTCACACTGATCATGCTGCTATCAAATACCTTATGAAAAAGAAAGATGTTAAACCTAGACTCATTAGATGGGTTCTCTTGCTGCAAGAATTTGACTTGCATATTATTGATAGAAAGGGAGCTGAGAACCCCGTAGCAGATAACTTGTCTAGGTTAGAGAATATACTTGATGACCCACAACCTATTGATGATAGCTTTCCTGATGAACAACTAGCTGTCATAAGTACTTCTCGTACTGCTCCTTGGTATGTTGATTATGCTAATTACATTGTTGCTAAGTTTATACCTCCTAGCTTCACATACCAGCAAAAGAAAAAGTTCTTCTATGATTTGAGGCATTACTTCTAGGATGACCCAAATCTTTATATCGAAGGAGTAGATGGTATTATTAGACGTTGTGTACCTGAGCATGAACAGGAACAGATTCTATGCAAGTGCCACTCCGAAGCTTATGGAGGACACCATGCGGGAGATAGAACTGCACACAAGGTATTGCAATCCGGTTTTTATTGGCCTACTCTCTTCAAGGATGCCCGTAAGTTTGTCTTATCATGTGATGAATGTCAAATAATCGGTAATATTAGTAGACGCCAAGAAATGCCTATGAATTCTTCACTTGTTATTGAACCGTTTGATGTTTGGGGCTTTGATTATATGGGACCTTTTCCTGCCTCTAATGGGTACACACATATTTTAGTTGCTGTTGATTACGTTACTAAGTGGGTAGAAGCTATTCCAACTAGTAGTGTTGATCATAACACCTCTATTAAGATGCTTAACGAAGTTATATTTCCGAGGTTTGGAGTCCCTAGATATCTAATGACTGATGGTGGTTCACACTTTATTCATGGTGCTTTCCATAAGATGCTTGCTAAGTATGATATCAACCATAGAATTGCATCAACTTATCACCCACAGACTAGTGGTCAAGTAGAACTAAGTAATAGGGAGTTGAAATTAATCTTGCAAAAGACAGTTAATAGGTCTAGAAATAATTGGTCCAAGAAACTAGATGATGCATTATGGGCCTATAGAACTACATACAAAAATCCTATGGGTATGTCTCCATATAAGATGGTATATGGAAAAGCTTGTCACTTACCTCTTCAGCTAGAACATAAGGCATATTGGGCTATCAAAGAGCTCAATTATGATTTCAAACTTGCCGGTGAAAAGAGGCTATTTGATATTAGCTGTCTCGATGAATGGAGAACCCAGGCCTACGAGAATGCCAAGTTATTTAAAGAAAAAGCTAAAAGATGGCATGATAAAAGGATACAAAAGCGTGAGTTTAACGTAGGTGATTATGTTTTGCTATTCAACTCTCGTTTAAGATTTTTTGCAGGAAAACTTCTCTCCAAGTGGGAAGGACCTTACGTTATCGAGGAGGTCTATCGTTCCGATGCCATAAAAATCAACAACTTCGAAGGCACAAATCTGAAGGTGGTAAATGGTCAACGGATCAAAAATTATATCTCAGGTAATCCTATAAATGTTGAAACTAATATTATTGAAACCATAACCCCGGAGGAATACAGAAGGGACACTTTCCAAAATGATTCAGCCTACGAAAAGGAAGAGGTATGTGACACGGTAAGTAAACCGACTCCAAAACAATTCTAAAGGCAATTTTTCTCCGTTTTGGAATATTTAGAAAAATAGAAAAATAAACCGTAGTCCCGAGGAGACACGGGGCCTCCTCGAGGGTAGGGGGCACGCCCCCCTTCCCAGGGCGCGCCCCCGCTGCCTCGAGGACACCCCGTGTGTCCCCTGGACTCCGTTTTCTTGTGTGTTAGTCCTTTTGTTCGCGAAAAATCCATTATATATACTTCCGAAGGTTTTGACCTCTGTATCACGCAGAATTCCTCTGTTTTCGTTTCGAGCTGCTGTTTTTGACAGATCTAGATCATCATGGCGTCCTCCAACACCCCCAAGGACAAGTTCTTCGAGAAGGTCATCAACCCCTACCTTGCGGAGGTGTTGCACCACCCCAAAACCATGGAGTTGCATGAGGGGGTGCTGCACATCCGTGATGTGGAGGGGCCGAGAAGGACCGGAAGCGTGGAGACAAGACTCGAAGCAATGGAGCAACAAGTTTTCAAGTGCCAAGGTATGGTGGAACGAGGTCTCGACGCCAACCACATGATGATCTTGGAGCTTGCCAACAACCTCAAGATGGACTCAAGGATCTTCGGAGAAGCCATCTCCAATCTTCAAGAGAAGATCGATCACCTCCAAGCCCAGATCTATGACCTGCAAAACCAAAATTGTGAGTATGAGTATAGATTAAAGAATATGAGTTTGGCTGTAGATTTGAGTATCTCGGAGACTTGATCATCCTTCTATGATGGTGATCCCATGCCTTGGAAGAATAACAAGCCTACATCAGCAACAACTCCATCATCGCCAACCCCGAAGAAGGAGACATAATCATATGGGTATGGGCACTCCCCTTGGCAACTGCCAAGCTTGGGGGAGTGACCCCGGTATCGTATCACCATCACTCCTATCTTTACCGTTTTACTTAGTTCGATCCTTTTGGTAGTAGCTTGATCTATTAGAATAAAGTCAGCATGATCTACTTGTGAGCTTTATCCTTTGTAGTCGAGTCCGTGAGCTATATAATAATGTTTAGTGTTGAGTCAAGGGCTAGATTTCTTCACTTGGGTCATGAAAGAAAGAAAGAAAACAAAAAGGGAATCAAAGAGATCATATCGTTCTTATGGGAAGTAATGACTTCACATACAAGAGTATGATAAATAAAAGTTGTTGGGAGGTGACAAACATAGTTTTGGTGATCGTTGCAATTAATAGGAAGTAATAAAAGAAGAGAGGCTTCACATACAAATATACTATCTTGTACATCTTTTATGATTGTGAGCACTCATTAAAGTATAACATGCTAAAGAGTTGACGTTGGACAAGGAAGACATCATAATGGGTTATGTCTTCTTATATCCGAAATAAAGTATATTGTCACGGATCTTCCAACATGTTGAGCTTGCCTTTCTCCCTCATGCTAGCCAAAATTCCTTGCACTAAGTAGAGATACTACTTGTGCTTCCATATATCCTTAAACCCAGTCTTGCCATGAGAGTCCACCATACCTACCTATGGATTGAGAAAGATCCTTCCAAGTAAGTTGTCATGTTGTAAATCCGCTAAAATACGAAAGATTTATTAGTGTGGGAGAAATTAGCTTTATACGAGCTTGTGATATGGAAGTAATAAAAGCGACGGACTGCATAATAAAGGTCCTTATCACAAGTGCCAATATAAAACGAAGTTCTTCTATGCTAAGACTTTGTGCATCCAACCATAAAAACACATGACAACCTATGCTTCCCTCTGTGAAGGGCCTATCTTTTATTCTTGTCTTATAAGTGTCAACATGAAATACACCTTTCCTTTTTCATTTTATCCTTTGGCAAGCACATTGTGTTGGAGAGATCCTGATATATATACCCACTTGGATGTAAGTTTTCATGATCTATTACTGTTGACATTACCCTTGAGGTAAAAGGTTGGGTGGTAACACCATAAGCCCCTATCTTTCTGTGTGTCCGATTAAAACTCCATAAACATAAGTATTGCGTGAGTGTGAGCAATTGTGAAGGACTATATGAAAGTTGAGTATGTAGGCTTGCTGAAAAGCTCTTATATTGACTCTTTCCGATGTTACGATAAATTGCAATTGCTTCAATGACCGAGACCAAAGTTTGTTAGTTTCCAATGAAGTTTATGATTCATACTTGATATTGTGGATGAATTGTTACTTTAGCATAATGATCATATGACTATATTTATATAAGTTGCTGTTATGAGAATGATCATGATGCCCTCATGTCCGTATTCTGTTTTTAACGACACCTCTATCTCTAAACATGTGGACATATTTTTCGATATTGGCTTCCGCTTGAGGACAAACGAGGTCTAAGCTTGGGGGAGTTGATACGTCCATTTTGCATCATGCTTATAAGTTGATATTTATTGCATTATGGGCTGTTCATACATGTTTTGTCACAATACTTATGCCTTTTCTCTCTTATTTTACAAGGTTTACATGAAGAGGGAGAATGCGGGCAGCTGGAATTCTGGGCTGGAAAAGGAGCAAACTCGGAAACCTATTCTGCACAGCTCCAAAAGCCCCGAAACTCCACAGAACATTTTATCAGAAAATATAAAAATATCTGGCGAAAGAAACCCATGAGAGGGGCCACTGGCTGGCCTCGAGGGTGGGGGGCGCGCCCCCCTTCCCAGGGCGTGCCCCCCTGCCTTGAGGGCCAGCCGGTGGGCCCCCGGTGCCCATCTTCTCCTATATGAAGCATTTTGACCTGGAAAAAATCGGGGGGAGGCTTTCGGGACCAGACGTCGCTGTCTCGAGGCGGAACCGAGGCGGAAACCAATCTAGGGCTCCGACAGAGCTGTTCTGCAGGGGATACTTCCCTCCGGGAGGGGGAAATCGTCACCGCCGTCATCACCAACAACTCTCCCATCTTGAGGAGAGCTATCTTCATCAACATCTTCACCAACACCATCTCCTCTCAAACCCTAGTTCATCTCTTGTATACAATCTTTGTTTCCAAACCTCAGATTGGTACCTGTGGGTTGCTAGTAGTGTTGATTACTCCTTGTAGTTGATGCTAGTTGGTTTATTTGGTGGAAGATCATATGTTCAGATCCATTATGCATATTAATATACCTCTGATCATAAATAATATTATGTCTTGTGAGTAGTTACTTTTGTTCCTGAGGACATGGGAGAAGTCTTGCTATTAGTAGTCATGTGAATTTGGTCTTCGTTCGATATTTTGATGAGATGTGTGTTGTCTCTCCTCTAGTGGTGTCATGTGAACGTCGACTACATGACACTTCACCATTATTTGGGCCTATAGGAAGGCATTGGGAAGTAATAAGTAGATGATGGGTTGCTAGAGTAACAGAAGCTTAAACCCTAGTTTATGCGTTGCTTCGTAAGGGGCTGATTTGGATCCATATGTTTCAGGCTATGGTTAGGTTTACCTTAATATTCTTTTGTAGTTGTGGATGCTTGCATTAGAGGTTAATCATAAGTGGGAGGCTTGTCCAAGTAAGGGTAGCACCCAAGCACCGGTCCACCCACATAACAAATTTTCAAAGTACCGAACGCGAATCAGACGATTGTGATGAAAACTAGCTTGACGATAATTCCCATATGTCCTCGGGAGCGCTTTACCTTGCATAAGAGTTTGTCCAGGCTTGTCATTTGCTATAAAAAATATTGGGCCACCTTGCTGCACCTTATTTACTTTTACCTTTTATTACTTGCTACCAATTATCTTATCACAAAACTATCTGTTACCTATAATTTCAGTGCTTGCAGAAAATACCTTACTGAAAACTGCCTATCATTTCCTTCTGCTCCTCGTTGGGTTCGACACTCTTACTTATCGAAAGGACTACGATAGATCCCCTACACTTGTGGGTCATCAAGGTCGGGGACAACGGACAACGAGCGAGGCGTTGATGCAGGAGCTCGGGTGAGCGGTGACTCCTGCGAGAGCATGTGTGCTTGTGATCATCACTGCAGGGAAAGAGGAGGGTTGAGACGATGTCACAACAATGCACAGAGGCAAGGCGAAATAACGGATAGAGGGAGGGGTATCGAGGAAGCTGACTGGCATCGGAAACGACGATGAATGGACCCGGCTCCGGCAAGATCCGAACGGCGAGTGTGGGCGATAGTTGCGGAATTTGGCGTGGGCTTTAGGGGGTTCCAAAGGGGAAGGCCTATGGTATTTATATGATGTAGGCATGCGCGAGGGGAAATCTTCGGATAGCGATCCCAAGTAAATTGGGATCCGGAGGCGGCGCGGGCATGCTCTCGCTTGGCATTGAGTGTAGAGGAAGAAGAAGAAGAGGGGCGGGCTCCTCCCATCACTGGGCGCGGGAGCTAGGGGAGCGAGCGAGCGACCGGCCTGAAGGGTTGCGGCGCAGGAGGGAGCGGCTCGGCCAACTAGGCCGTGGGGGAGAGAGAGAGAGATGGAGTGGCCCTCGGGGTTAAGTGGGCTGGCTGCGGCTGTTTTCTTAAAAATAGATTTATGTTCTTTTTTTCAAGCAAAAATCAAAAGAAACAAAACTAAACTGAAATAAAAACATTACATGGACATATAATATATCAAAAATTTCATAAAAGAAAAGGTTTCCTTATACGGGAACATATTTCCAAATACAAATAAAATCCATAAAAATTTAAATAAAGCAAACAGTGCTACTTTTCCAAATATAATCAAATAAAATCATTTTCAAATACCAAAATGATTTCTAATTCTTTTTCTCCACTTTTCTAATGAAGGGAATCATTTTAACCTAATTTCCATATATTTCATTTTTGGAGAAAAATAATTAGATTAAAAACCAAATAACTCCTAAATGGTTTTGAATTTGAATTCCAAACAAATTTCAAATCTTTTATGTTCTCCGTTATTCAAATATTTTCAAATTTTCCCCTGGTTTGGAATGTCATATTGCTCCTCTCTTTATTTTGAATTGGTCAGAGGAATTTTAAATTATTCCAAATGGAAAGGACTCCAAATGAAACTCAAAGTGATTTAACTCCCACTCTCTTTCATTTGAATTTGGAGAAGTCATTTCATCTCCTCTCTTGAAAGTCCTTGAGTAGCATGAAGTTTGTATTACTTTCGAGTGAGGTTTTGAATAAATTCAAATAGAAACACTTTTGGGAAAGTCCTCTTATTCCATCTCATTCAACTTTCAAAAAGTTTCAATTTCCACTTAATTTCACACAATCAATCACACAAACAATCATAAATATTCATTTAATATAACATTCCAAAATTTAGAATTTTGGGATGTTACAAACTACTGCCCTTAAAATGAATCTCGTCCTCAAGATTCAGAGAGGCTAGAAAGAAGGTTAGGATTGTGGGATCTTCTTGGAGTTCCATTGATCGTCATAATGGTCCTGGGGTGCTACCACCCATACAAGCATGGTTATGGTTCCATCAAAGCTTATGTACTCCATCCTTTAGGCTGTCAATGTTGTTCTTCTCACATCTTTGGGAATAGTCCTACTCTAGGGTCTTCCGGTAGGGGCATAACCTTTTTCACTAATTCTTATGTTCTTCCATCATGGTAAGGTTCTTGCGAGGTTGATTCATCTTAGCTGATAGATCTATCACCAATACTAAACAACTATCAAAATATCATGGTGGTCAATTATTTTTGGTTTCTCCTATAGGAAATGGGTTTGGGTTGAATCTCATTGTATAACCTACGATTGGCAACAGTTTCCAATACAATGTTCCATCGTCCTGCCATTATATGGTTTTTGGCTTGTCGTATCGACACCCTTCTAAGGTTTTCAAGGCTCTCTGATTTTCTATCAGCATATGATAGTTCATGATAGAAGTCCCCAAAATGGGGGCCAATCCATGTTGTACTAGAACCCTTACTACATACGCAGACAGTGAATCACGTATTCTAACACTTGGGCATCCTCACAAGCATTGTAGAATTTCTCTTGGAGTCAAACTTAGTTCGGATACTTCCTTTGATTCTGCAAGCTAAACAAAACATGTATCGTTTCTTCACAACTCTCGGGTTTTCGTATCCTCCTAAGGGACGTCCACTGATCGAATCTCAGCTTCTTCCAAAACTTCTTGCTCCCGGGAGTGCTTGATCCTTATTAATTCTTGGGTCTCTGGGTTATGGGTCCACTTCGACACCTGTATAGCTTTAACTCATCCTTGGAGTTACAATTGTTCCATGTTCCAACATTACACCTCCATTTAAATCCAATAATACTTCATTCCTTCATACTCTTAATGTAATCAATGTATCAAATAAAATTTCCAAACTTAATTTGTCCAAACTCCACTTCGTGGAATACATCTTCTATTTCCACTGTATCGTGTTCTCACATAGAAATATCACCATTAAAAGGGAAAGCACAAATCATCCATGTGCATGATTGATCATATCTTCAAAAATAGTCAAACTCCTAGTTCATAGAGTAACAAATCATACAATTTAACATATCAAATCATGGTCCAAAAATTTTATTGCTTCATGAATTTATTACAATCTCTGAGATTTTCCATTACATAATTCAACTCCATATCCTTATGAAAATATAAGTGCTTCCTACTACACTTATTACCAATATTAAAACTCTCAACTACTCAGTTCCAACTTTCATCTTGTCAGAACATTTAGTAGCATAATGTCTTGCTTCCTTGCAGTGAAAACATATGACTTTCGACAAGTCTCAAGGCTTCTTGAGGATTGTGTCTGATCCTTGGGCTCTTGGCTTCTTTTCTGGACATTTATCGGTGTAGTGACCTAAATCCTTCCACATGAAACTAGTGATATGACTCAGGTCTTTTCTGAAGAAATTGGCTTGTTCTTGACATACTCTCGTTTTCTCTTATTGAATTTCCCCGTAATGGTTATAGCTTCTATTTCTTGAGGGTCAAACTTCACTTCTGTTGTTGGGAAGTCTCCCAGATACTCTTCTCTTTCCATTGTGTAATACTGTTGGGGAACGTAGTATTTTAAAATTTTCCTACGATCACGCAAGATCTATCTACCAGATGCATAGCAACGAGAGGGAAGAGTGTGTCTACGTACCCTCGTAGACCGGGAGCGGAAGCGTCAAGTGACGCGGTTGATGTTGTCGAACTTCTTCGCGATCCAACCGATCAAGCACCGAACGTACGGCACCTCCGCGTTCAGCACACGTTCAGCTTGATAACGTCCCACGAGCTCTTGATCCAGTTGAGCTTCACGGGAGAGTTTCGTCAGCACGACGGCGTGGTGACGGATATGATGTGTTCACCGGCGCAGGGCTTCGCCTAAGCTCCGCGACGGTATGACCGAGGTGTGATTCTGTGGAGGGGGGCACCGCACACGGCTAAACAATTCAACTTGTGTGTCTTTGGGTGCCCCCCTGCCCCCGTATATAAAGGAGCAGGGGAGGGAGGCCGGCCGGCCCTTCCTGGTGCGGCTAGGGAAGGAGTCCTACTAGGAATAGGATTGCAATCCTATTCCTAGTAGGATTCACCAAAAGGAAGAAGGGAGAAAGGAATAGGAGAGGTGGCCCCCCCCCAAATCCTAGTCCAACTAGGAACCCTAGGTGGGGGAGCCGGCCAGCCCTATGGGCTGCCTCTCTCTTTCCCTTTAGGCCCACTATGGACCATCCCCTCTCGTAGGGGGTTCCGGTAACCCCCTCCGGCATTCCCGATAAATCCGAAACTTTTCCGGTATACTTCCGGTGTCCGAATATAGCCGTCCAATATATCAATCTTTATGTCTCGGACATTCCGAGACTCCTCGTCATGTCCGTGATCTCATCCGGGACTCCGAACTACCTTCGGTACATCAATACTCATAAACTCATAATACCGATCGTCATCAAACGTTAAGCGTGCGGACCCTACGGGTTCGAGAACTATGTAGACATGACCGAGACTTATATCCGGTCAATAACCAATAGCGGAACCTGGATGTTCATATTGGCTCCTACATATTCTACGAAGATCTTTTATCGGTCAGAACTGCATAACAACATACGTTGTTCCTTTTGTCAAACGGTATGTTACTTGCCCGAGATTCGATCGTCGGTATCTCTATACCTAGTTCAATCTCGTTACCGGTAAGTCTCTTTACTCGTTCCGTAACACATCATCTCGTGACTAACTTATTAGTCTTTTGCTTGCAAGGCTTATTATGATGTGTGTTACCGAGAGGGCCCAGAGATACCTCTCCGACACTCGGAGTGACAAATCCTAATCTTGATCTATGCCAACACCACGAATACTTTCGGAGACACCTGTAGAGCATCTTTATGATCACCCAGTTACGTTGTGACGTTTGATAGCACACAAGGTGTTCCTACGTTATTTGGGAGTTGCATAATCTCATAGTCATAGGAACATGTATAAGTCATGAAGAAAGCAATAGCAGTTAAACTAAACGATCATAGTGCTATGCTAACGGATGGGTCTTGTCCATCACATCATTCTCCTAATGATGTGATCCCGTTGATCAAATGACAACTCATGTCTATGGCTAGGAAACATAACCATCTTTGATCAATGAGCTAGTCTAGTAGAGGCATACTAGGGACATACTGTTTTGTCTATGTATCCACACATGTACTAAGTTTCCGGTTAATACAATTCTAGCATGAATAAAAGACATTTATCATGATATAAGGAAATACAAATAACATCTTTATTATTGCCTCTAGGGCATATTTCCTTCAGTCTCCCACTTGAACTAGAGTCAATAATCTAGATTACAAAGTGATGATCCTCACACCCATGGAGTCTTGGTGCTGATCATGTTTTGCCCGTGGAAGAGGCTTAGTCAACGGGTCTGCAACATTCAGATCCGCATGTATTTTGCAAATCTCTATGTCTCCCTCCTTGACTAGATCGCGGATGGAATTGAAGCGTCTTTTGATGTGCTTTGTTCTCTTGTGAAACCTGGATTCCTTCGCCAAGGCTATGGCTCCAGTGTTGTCACAAAAGATTTTCATTGGACCCGATGCACTAGGTACTACACCTAGATCGGATATGAACTCCTTCATCCAGACTCCTTCATTTGCTGCTTCCGAAGCAGCTATGTATTCCGCTTCACACGTAGATCCCGCCACGACGCTCTGCTTGGAACTGCACCAACTGACAGCTCCACCGTTCAATAAAAATACATATCCGGTTTGTGACTTTGAGTCATCCGGATCAGTGTCAAAGCTAGAATCGACGTAACCGTTTACGACGAGCTCTTTGTCACCTCCATATACGAGAAACATATCCTTTGTTCTTTTCAGATACTTTAGGATGTTTTTGACCACTGTCCAGTGATCCACTCCTGGATTACTTTGGTACCTCCCCGCTAGACTTATAGCAAGGCACACATCAGGTCTGGTACACAGCATTGCATACATGATAGATCCTATGGCTGAGGCATAGGGAATGACTTTCATTTTCTCTCTATCTTCTGCAGTGGTCGGGCATTGAGTCTTACTCAACTTCATACCTTGTAAAACAGGCAAGAACCCTTTCTTTGACTGATCCATTTTGAACTTCTTCAAAATCTTATCAAGGTATGTGCTTTGTGAAAGTCCAATTAAGCGTCTTGATCTATCTCTATAGATCTTGATACCTAATATATAAGCAGCTTCACCGAGGTATTTCATCGAAAAACTTTTATTCAAGTATCCTTTTATGCTATCCAGAAATTCTATATCATTTCCAATCAACAATATGTCATCTACATATAATATTAGAAATGCTACAGAGCTCCCACTCACTTTCTTGTAAATACAGGCTTCTCCAAAAGTCTGTATAAAACCATATGCTTTGATCACCTCATCAAAGCGTATATTCCAACTCCGAGATGCTTGCACCAGTCCATAGATGCATCGCTGGAGCTTGCATACTTTGTTAGCACCTTTTGGATCGACAAAACCTTCTGGTTGCATCATATACAACTCTTCTTTGAGATATCCATTTAGGAATGCAGTTTTGACATCCATTTGCCAGATTTCATAATCATAAAATGCGGCAATTGCTAACATGATTCGGACAGACTTAAGCATCGCTACAGGTGAGAAAGTCTCATCGTAGTCAACTCCTTGAACGTGTCGAAAACCTTTCGCAACAAGTCGAGCTTTGTAAACAGTAATATTACCGTCTGCGTCGGTCTTCCTCTTGAAGATCCATTTATTTTCGATGGCATGCCGATCATCGGGCAAGTCAACCAAAGTCCACACTTTGTTCTCATACATGGATCCCATCTCAGATTTCATGGCTTCAAGCCATTTTGCGGAATCTGGGCTCATCATCGCTTCCTCATAGTTCGTAGGTTCATCATGGTCTAGTAACATGATTTCCAGAACTGGGTTGCCGTACCACTCTGGTGCGGAACGTACTCTGGTTGATCTACGACGTTCAGTAGAAACTTGATCTGAAGTTTCATGATCATTATCATTAACTTCCTCACTAATTGGTGTAGGAATCACTGGAACAATTTCCTGTGATGTACTATTTTCCAATCTGGGAGAAGGTACAATTACCTCATCAAGTTCTACTTTCCTCCCACTCACTTCTTTCGAGAGAAACTCTTTTTCTAGAAAGGATCCGTTCTTAGCAACGAATATTTTGCCTTCGGATCTGTGATAGAAGGTGTACCCAACAGTCTCTTTTGGGTATCCTATGAAGACACATTTTTCCGACTTGGGATCAAGCTTATCAGGTTGAAGTGTTTTCACATAAGCATCGCAGCCCCAAATTTTAAGAAACGACAACTTTGGTTTCTTGCCAAACCATAGTTCATAAGGTGTCGTATCAACGGATTTAGATGGTGCCCTATTTAACGTGAATGCAGTTGTCTCTAAAGCATAACCCCAAAACGATAGTGGTAAATCGGTAAGAGACATCATAGATCGCACCATATCCAATAAAGTACGGTTACGACGTTCGGACACACCATTACGCTGTGGTGTTCTAGGTGGCGTGAGTTGTGAAACTATTCCACATTGTTTCAAATGAAGACCAAACTCGTAACTCAAATATTCTCCTCCATGATCAGATCGTAGGAACTTTATTTTCTTGTTACGATTATTCTCTACTTCACTCTGAAATTCTTTGAACTTTTCAAACGTTTCAGACTTGTGTTTCATTAAGTAGATATACCCATATCTGCTCAAATCATCAGTGAAGGTCAGAAAATAACGATACCCGCCGCGAGCATCAACACTCATTGGTCCACATACATCAGTATGTATGATTTCCAACAAATCTGTTGCTCGCTCCATAGTTCCGGAAAACGGAGTTTTAGTCATCTTGCCCATGAGGCATGGTTCGCAAGCACCAAGTGATTCATAATCAAGTGATTCCAAAAGTCCATCTTTATGGAGTTTCTTCATGCGTTTTACACCAATATGACCTAAACGGCAGTGCCACAAATAAGTTGCACTATCATTATTAACCTTGCATCTTTTGGTTTCAATATTATGAATATGTGTATCACTACAATCGAGATCCAATAAGAATAGACCACTCTTTAAGGGTGCATGACCATAAAAGATATTATTCATTAAAATAGAACAACCATTATTCTCTGATTTAAATGAATAACCGTCTCGCAATAAACAAGATCCAGATATAATGTTCATGCTCAACGCTGGCACCAAATAACAATTATTTAGGTCTAAAACTAATCCCGAAGGTAGATGTAGAGGTAGCGTGCCGACGGCGATCACATCGACTTTGGAACCATTTCCCACGCGCATCGTCACCTCATCCTTAGCTAATCTTCGTTTAATCCGTAGTCCCTGTTTCGAGTTACAAATATTAGCAACCGAACCGGTATCAAATACCCATGTACTACTACGAGCATTAGTAAGGTACACATCAATAACATGTATATCACATATACCTTTGTTCATCTTGCCATCCTTCTTATCCGCCAAATACTTGGGGCAGTTCCGTTTCCAGTGTCCAGTCCCCTTGCAGTAGAAGCACTCAGTTTCAGGCTTGGCTCCAGATTTGGGTTTCTTCGTGGAAGTAGCAACTGACTTGCTATTCTTTTTGAAGTTCCCTTTCTTTCCCTTGCCCTTTTTCTTGAAACTAGTGGTCTTGCTAACCATCAACACTTGATGCTCCTTTTTGATTTCTACCTCCGCAGCTTTGAGCATAGCGAAGAGCTCGGGAATTGTCTTTTGCATCCCTTGCATGTTATAGTTCATCACGAAGCCTTTATAGCTTGGTGGCAGTGATTGAAGAACTCTATCAATAACACTATCCTCGTCAACTTTGCAACCAAGTTGAGTCATATGATTGTAGTACCCAGACATTCTGAGCAAGTGTTCACTGATAGAACTGTTCTCCTCCATTTTGCAGCTGTAGAACTTATTGGAAATCTCATATTTCTCAATTCGGGCATTTGCTTGAAATATTAACTTCAACTCCTGGAACATCTCATATGGTCCATGACGTTCAAAACGTCGTTGAAGTCCCGGTTCTAAGCCGTAAAGCATGGCACACTGAACTATCGTGTAGTCATCAGACTGCGACTGCCAGACGTTCAAAGCGTCTGCATTAGCGGAAGGGGGCTTGTCACCTAGCGGTGCTTCAAGGACATAATTCTTCTGTGCAGCAATGAGGATAATCCTCAGGTTATGGACCCAGTCCGTGTAATTGCTACCATCATCTTTCAACTTAGCTTTCTCTAGGAATGCATTAAAATTCAAAGGAACGGTAGCACGGGCCATTGATCTACAACGACATAGATATGCAAAACTATCAGGACTAAGTTCATGATAAATTAAAGTTCAATTTAATCATATTAATTTAAAGAACTCCCACTTAGATAGACATCCCTCTGGTCATCTAAATGATCACGTGATCCAAATCAACTAAACCATGTCCGATCATCACGTGAGATGGAGTAGTTTTCAATGGTGAACA
Organism: Secale cereale; assembly: GCA_902687465.1. Lineage (NCBI taxonomy): Eukaryota > Viridiplantae > Streptophyta > Magnoliopsida > Poales > Poaceae > Secale > Secale cereale. Next base: position 475,620,060 of record LR738711.1, on the reverse strand, counting down.
TCTTATGTTGATCATATCTACTATATGATTCACGCTCGACCTTTCGGTCTCAAGTGTTCCGAGGCCATATCTGTATATGCTAGGCTCGTCAAGTTTAACCCGAGTATTCTGCGTGTGCAAAACTGGCTTACACCCGTTGTATTTGAACGTAGAGCTTATCACACCCGATCATCACGTGGTGTCTCGGCACGACGAACTTTCGCAACGGTGCATACTCAGGGAGAACACTTATACCTTGAAATTTAGTAAGGGATCATCTTATAATGCTACCGTCGTTCTAAGCAAAATAAGAAGCATAATAAGATAAACATCACATGCAATCAAAATATGTGACATGATATGGCCATCATCATCTTGTGCTTTTGATCTCCATCTTCAAAGCACCGTCATGATCACCTTCGTCACCGGCTTGACACCTTGATCTTCATCGTAGCATCGTTGTCGTCTCGCCAACTATTGCTTCCACGACTATCGCTACCGCTTAGTGATAAAGTAAAGCAATTACATGGCGATTGCATTTCATACAATAAAGCGACAACCATATGGCTCATGCGAGTTGCCGATAACTTTACAAAACATGATCATCTCATACAAAACCGTATAACTCATCATGTCTTGACCATATCACATCACAACATGCCCTGCAAAAACAAGTTAGACGTCCTCTACTTTGTTTGTTGCAAGTTTTACGTGGCTGCTACGGGCTTTAGCAAGAACCGTTCTTACCTACGCATACAAAACCACAACGATGTTTCGTCAAGTATGTGCTGTTTTAACCTTCACAAGGACCGGGCGTAGCCACACTTGATTCAGCTAAAGTGAGAGAGACAGACACCCGCCAGTCACCTTTAAGCAACGAGTGCTCGTAACGGTGAAACCAGTCTCGTGTAAGCGTACGCGTAATGTCGGTCCGGGCCGCTTCATCTCACAATACCGCCGAAGCAAAGTATGACATACTGGTAAGCAGTATGACTAGTATCGTCCACAATCTCATTGTGTTCTACTCGTGCATATCATCTACGCATAGACCTGGCTCATGATGCCACTGTTGGGGAACGTAGTATTTTAAAATTTTCCTACGATCACGCAAGATCTATGTACCAGATGCATAGCAACGAGAGGGAAGAGTGTCTCTACGTACCCTCGTAGACCGGGAGCGGAAGCGTCAAGTGACGCGGTTGATGTTGTCGAACTTCTTCGCGATCCAACCGATCAAGCACCAAACGTACGGCACCTCCGCGTTCAGCACACGTTCAGCTTGATGACGTCCCACGAGCTCTTGATCCAGTTGAGCTTCACGGGAGAGTTTCGTCAGCACGACGGCGTGGTGACGGATATGATGTGTTCACCGGCGCAGGGCTTCGCCTAAGCTCCGCGACGGTATGACCGAGGTGTGATTCTGTGGAGGGGGGCACCGCACACGGCTAAACAATTCAACTTGTGTGTCTTTGGGTGCCCCCCTGCCCCCGTATATAAAGGAGCAGGGGAGGGAGGCCGGCCGGCCCTTCCTGGTGCGGCTAGGGAAGGAGTCCTACTATGAATAGGATTGCAATCCTATTCCTAGTAGGATTCACCAAAAGGAAGAAGGGAGAAAGGAATAGGAGAGGTGGCGCCCCCCCAAATCCTAGTCCAACTAGGAACCCTAGGTGGGGGCGCCGGCCAGCCCTATGGGCTGCCTCTCTCTTTCCCTTTAGGCCCACTATGGACCATCCCCTCTCGTAGGGGGTTCCGGTAACCCCCTCCGGCATTCCCGATAAATCCGAAACTTTTCCGGTATACTTCCGGTGTCCGAATATAGCCGTCCAATATATCAATCTTTATGTCTCGGACATTCCGAGACTCCTCGTCATGTCCGTGATCTCATCCGGGACTCCGAACTACCTTCGGTACATCAATACTCATAAACTCATAATACCGATCGTCATCAAACGTTAAGCGTGCGGACCCTACGGGTTCGAGAACTATGTAGACATGACCGAGACTTATCTCCGGTCAATAACCAATAACGGAACCTGGATGTTCATATTGGCTCCTACATATTCTACGAAGATCTTTTATCGGTCAGAAACGCATAACAACATACGTTGTTCCTTTTGTCAAACGGTATGTTACTTGCCCGAGATTCGATCGTCGGTATCTCTATACCTAGTTCAATCTCGTTACCGGCAAGTCTCTTTACTCATTCCGTAACACATCATCTCGTGACTAACTTATTAGTCTTTTGCTTGCAAGGCTTATTATGATGTGTGTTACCGAGAGGGCCCAGAGATACCTCTCCGACACTCGGAGTGACAAATCCTAATCTTGATCTATGCCAACACCACGAATACTTTCGGAGACACCTGTAGAGCATCTTTATGATCACCCAGTTACGTTGTGACGTTTGATAGCACACAAGGTGTTCCTACGGTATTCGGGAGTTGCATAATCTCATAGTCATAGGAACATGTATAAGTCATGAAGAAAGCAATAGCAGTTAAACTAAACGATCATAGTGCTATGCTAACGGATGGGTCTTGTCCATCACATCATTCTCCTAATGATGTGATCCCGTTGATCAAATGACAACTCATGTCTATGGCTAGGAAACATAACCATCTTTGATCAATGAGCTAGTCTAGTAGAGGCATACTAGGGACATACTGTTTTGTCTATGTATCCACACATGTACTAAGTTTCCGGTTAATACAATTCTAGCATGAATAAAAGACATTTATCATGATATAAGGAAATACAAATAACATCTTTATTATTGCCTCTAGGGCATATTTCCTTCAAATACTGGGAAAATGTCCTTCTTCTCCACATGAATAGCAAGCATTTGAGTAAAATCTGATTAGTTCTTCTTCTTCACGGTCTTCAACAACTTCCCTTATCACGGGTTCTTCTCAACTTTTCCGAAGGGCTTCTTTCTGCTGCTTGGTAATTTCTTGTACCTTGGGGTAAATATGACACTAAGCAGTGTAGTGTGTAGTTCCTTCACACAGGAAACAAGTAACATGCCAGTCGGGCATTCTTCGGCTGGGTGATTTTCCTCACAATGATGGCATAATTCCTTGTGTTCTTCCCGGGTGTGCCCTATTTCTCCACAAATCTTGTAGGCACAAGGTTTCCGCATCGGGCTTTCAAAGTGCTTCCGGATGAGACATGATCTCAACAGAGTCTTCTTGAATTCCTCCCAAGTTCTTGCTCCATTACATCCTTGTATGGCTTGATGCATTTTCCACCAGGTTGCAGCACTTTCTGTGAAGTACTGAAGTGCGTATTGAACATCATACTTCCTTGCAAACAATTTTTTCACGAAGTGATCATCCAAGTTTTGAATCCATAGCTCTACCTCCAGCTGAGTGATCAGTCTAGAGAATACAAGTCCATCTTCATTCATCATCTATTGGGTTCAAGGGTTTTGGGATGAGATACGGGAGAGATAGGGAGGAATACACACAATACAAACAATATAGTTTTAAATAATTGGAAAATCACTTAAATGTCTTAAAAAGGTCAATTGACCACTAGAATTTTTCCAAAATTTAACATGATGGTCGTATTAGTGCATGCTAACACTATAAAAGGTTTCAAGGCCATACGAGGAAGCTACAATCGGTTCGTCATCAAAGATGCATTGTTCCCTCTCAGAACCACGAGTCTTCTCGTGAGATGCTCCAGTTTCTGAGGGGTGCATGTCCAAGCTTTTGTTAAACAGGACAATTTTTTCACCACAACATCTTGGTGCCATGCCATTACATCAAGCAAGGTTTCATGATGTTCTGATCATTTTTGAATTTTTCAGAATTTCAAAGCCATGGTATTCAATGTTTGTGTCCAAACCGTGACACCAATATGTTTGAAAATTCCTTCCAATTTACTACACATGGAGTTAACTTGCACACGAGGACACAAATATGATTATCCACCCCATGATGGTTTGTTGTTGCATGTACATGCAGATCAAATTTGAATTACGACCATTAAATGGCTAGAAATTCACTTAATGCCTTAAAAAGTTGAAATGAACCCGGGAAATTTCCAGACTTTAACAAGAAAGTTGTATTAGTGCACATTAGCGGTACAAAATTTTATCGTACATTTAAAACAACATCCATTTCCACTGTACTCCAAATTCGTCTTTCACAGCTAATACAAAAAATTAACTACATCACACACAGCTAGTTGTAGGAACTATTTGTGATGAAAATTCATGGGCCTATTTATGTATTCCTCCATAAGCTTTGCCGACTTCATCTTCTCAAGTGTTGATCACCCCCGAATCCACGAATCCCCGATCTCCATTCCCCAAGCCCTTCTTGCAAAGAATGATACCGTGGGGATGCTTCATCAGGGCCCGTATTGTCGCTGTGTCCTCCCCAAGCGCGACTGCTTCCGCCGAGAGCGCGGACGCCTACGCCAAGCGTAGCCGCATCCGCATTGAGCGTGGTTGCATCCGTCGAGAAGGCGTCTGCGACAGCTGATAAGGTAGCTGCAGCATTCGAGATGGCTGCAGCGGCTGCTGTGATGACGGATGCAAACGTCGAGAGTGCTTGAGCAGCCGTTCGTGCTGCTGATATCACCCTGGCCTGGGTCAAGGCCATCCACTCCAAGATATTCCAGACCTCCTCAGAATCCAATATGCACCCCATGTCCGAAAAGGCGGCGGAGGCCATGGAGCACATGCTTCCTTATGAGATCACCGAGCGAGAGCTGGAGATGTAGGAGGAGGCCGAGACCGAGGAGCGCAGGGAGGAGGAGTTTAGCGTGGCTAAGGAGGAGGTAGAGAAGAGCCTATCCGTGGAGAAATCAGTGGTGGAGTGCCAACGCGAGCTCTGGCGTAGCCACTACTATGAGTACTACAACCTTAAGGGCGGTGCCGAGGACGAGGACAAGGACAAGGATGATGATGCAGTCGACTTCAGCCTGAGGGACACGGAGTCCACCAGCGGCGGCATCTCGCGAGGACAAGTCATCGACATCTCAGCTTACACCGGTGAGATATAGGGTGGCGCGTCGGTGGCTTTATTAAAATTATGTGTACTTAGCCTTTGTTTATAACGCTAGTCTTTTGTTAGAGAAATGTTTAGGTCAACTGGCTATGTTTAATTACTAAAATTGCACGATTCAGTAAGTGTGGTTGATGACCCACAAGTATAGGGGATCAATCATAGCAATTTTGATAAGTAAGAGTGTTGAACCCAACGGGGAGCAGAAGGAAATGACAAGCGGGTTTCAGCAAGGTAATTTCTGCAAGCACTGAAATTATTGATAACAAGTTGTTTTGATAGCAAGATAATTTATAATGAGCAAGTAATAGTATCGGTAACAAATGTGCAACAAGATAGCCCAATACTTTTGTCACAAAGGACAGGACAAAACGGTCTCTCAGGATAAGCAAAGCGTTCTTGAGGGCAGATGGGAATTTCATCTAGTCACTTTCATCATGTTGTCTTGATTCGCGTTCGCTACTTTGACGATTTGATATGTGGGTGGACCAGTGCTTGGATGTTGTTCTGACTTGAACAAACCTCCCATTTATGATTAACCTCCTCGCAAGCATCCGCAACTACGAGAAAAGTATTAAGATAAAATCTAACCATAGCATTAAACGTATTGTCACACCCTGCATTTTGTAACATGTCATTTGCATCAATGAAGCATGAAAATTTGGACAAGCAAATTTTTTTGGCATCATTTGGCTTTCATTTGGAATTGAGTTTTTCTTCGTGTGTTTTTCATGTGCTCATTAAAGTCAACTATTACCTCTTGTAGAATTCATCTCCATACCCAAAACTTCTGCACAATGATCATGCCAAGTGTTATATAGCAGTATAGTATTTTCTTATAAAATTAATTTGGCCTAAATGTATTTTCAAAATTTAGTATTCCAAAAACCCCTGAATTGAGGTTTGCACTGCAAGTGCTTGATTTAGGGTGAGAAAATTATTTCAAAAAGTATATTTGAGACCTAGTAGTCATAGGACTCCCAGAAACCACAAAAGTATAATTTTAAAAGTTATTTTCATATTTTATTTAAAAGCTTTTTCTTAAGGCCAGAAATGCTCTTTAATAGGGAAAAATTATTTAAGTATTTCAAAAATATTTGCCAAAATTCAGAGAGACTCATAGGACATATAATGTCCATATATAAGAGTTTCAACACTTGGTAATGTTCAAAATAATGGGCTAATCCCTCTAAAACCCTTTCTGGATATTTCAAGCTTTTGAAATATTTACAAAGGAAATAATCTCCAAAAATTTCAGGGAAATTCTATCATGTCATATATGACATATTTGATGATCTTGCCAAGCCCCATGCCTTGGGAAGCAAGAAAACATCAACAAAACCCTCTAAAACCATTATGTCCATATCTGAAGTTTGAGCAACTTTACATTGCCAAACTTGTCCAAATGATCTCAAACTTGGTGCACATGCTAGAATGGCCTAATAAGGCATCTAGACCAAATGGCACAAGATTTGGAGTAGGGCAACTAGATCAGAATACCCCAAAACCATTTTTGTTCAAATTCAAATTTGAACAACTTTACATTACCAACTTTTTACCTGGAGCTTCAAACTTTGTGGGCATGATCAATACCCCAAATGATGAAACTACACCAAGTGGTGCATCGAGGGGAGATGATTAGCTTGACTTAAACAAGATGAAGCCATTTCTGTTGGTTTCTAGGGTTCACCAAAGTTACATTGGCTAGTTTCTTCAAATGAGCCCAAATTTGGTGAAACACCCTATTTCCATATGACATTCAATCCTGTTAAGTGTCATGGCTAGTGGAGATCATTTGCTTGCCTAAAACATGATCAAACACCTTCTGCCTTTTTACCAAAACCATCTTCTTGACCACTTTTACCATTTATTTTTGCCTCAGCTTTCTACCACAGCTTCATCTAGTTACATTCTACCCCGAGTAACTCCCCCATGTCCACAGCTCCATGATTGGGGGTGAAAACCCTAATTCACCTTGCTGGACAGCCAAATTCTACCTAGTTACCAGCTTCACCTCTCTCTCACTGATCATCCAGAGCATCCAAGGCCACAGCTGAGTCGTCTACTTCGTGCTGGACCCCCCAGACACGGCGGACGCGCCCGGAGAGCCAATGGCATGCCATGGCATGCGATAAGCTCGCTCCAGAGCACGCTACAGTGCGCACCCGCACTGTAGCTTCGCCCAATACAGCGCCTCCGACCACCTCGTGCCCCCCCTCGCGCCTACCGATGCGCCTCGACATCTGCGACCTTCCTCAGCGCTGTCCCCCTCCTCCTCCTCCCTCAAGTGGCCGCCCTCGCATGCGCGCCGGCCGCCCGCAAGCTCCACTCGTCGGCCTCACACGCGTGCGCCCTCTGGAGCATCCCCCGCTCCCCCTCTTCCTTCCCTCCGCCCTGGAATTCGTCCAGCAACGCCACAGACGCATCCCCATCGCCTCCCGTGCACTGTGGCGTCGAGCAGAAGCTCGCCAGCGCACAAGTCCACGGGACCTCGCCGCTCCCCAAGAAATAGGGCCCGCGAGCCCCTCCTCTCTTCACAAACAGCGTCACCACACTCGCAGTAGCACTCCAGCACCACTCATTCGCCCTCAGAGGGCCTCAATGCTCGGGATCGACCGGAGCTCCGCCGCGTCGGGCGACCGGAGATCTCGCAGTACAGCCTCCCTCCGCCCCTACTTTCACTCGATCTAGCACCGCAGCAAGATACTGATGCGATTCCCCCTTTTTTTCCTCTCTGCAGCTGCCGGAATCGACCGGAGCAACCCCCTCCCGACGCTCCTCCGCCGTTCCACCTCGCCGCCGGCGAACCAGGCCTCTCCGGCAAGCCGCACCACCACCACTGGAACGGCGACTCCTCGTTGAGCCCGTTCCTGCCCTCCGTTTGCCCCGCCGTGCCCGGAATCGCCGCCGGTGAGCTCGCCGTCGCTTTAGCCGTGAGGTTGAAGATGACAGGCGGGCCCCGCCTGTCATCCCCACCGCTCTCTCTCTCCCCTCGCAGCCGCTGACCGCCGGGCCCCGCCCGTCAGGTTTGAAAACCCTGACGCGCGCGCGCTGGCGCCCGAGCGGTGGGCTATTAGCCCTGGGCCGTGCACTGTGGCCGCTCTGGCCCAGTGACAGAGTGCCTTTTCTCATTTTCTTTTCTGTGATTAATTCAAATAATTTCACAGAAATAAATATTTGTCCAAATGAATTAATTCCAACTCCTAAAATCTTGTAAAATTCCAACCTATTTAATGGTGTCACTTTCACACATATCCATGAACCTTTTCTGTTCTGTTCAAATTTAAATTCAAATTTGAGCATTAAAACTTCTGTTCAAAAATCCTTAGATCCCATTCTGCAACTCCAAAACTCCAACTAAGAATTTTTGCCATCTTAGTTTTCCCTCTAGTATTTAACAAAAATAAGTTGACATTTTTCTCAGCACTTTGATTTTTCTGTTTTTATTATGGTCTTATTTTCCCGTTGTTATTTTGCGACAATTAGATACCGTATTTGGCGAAGTTGCTGAAGAAGGAGAAGGAGAAGGATTTGAAGACTTTGAAGACCAAGCCAATCCAGGCAAGCAGCCCTTTGACCATGATACTTGTGTTCTTCGGAACCCGTTTGTTTCCGATTGCATGATGATAAGAGTTATGGTGGTGACCTAGTTTAAAACCACCACATGATGCATGCTTACTCATGATCTTGCTATGTGCTAGATGTCATGCAAATGGTTAGTAGTGATGCTTAGTGATGCATGTGTGTCATGAAACCTTCGTGGTTGAAATCTTTTCATAAACCCCATCGGGTGCCCCTAATGCCCGAGGGTGATGTTGAGTTAGGTCATCACTTGAGGAAGAAGTGATGTGCCGGTAAAAATCTTGTGCATGGGTGAAATGATGGATTAGATTTATGTGTGACTACCGTCCCAACCATATATGTGCAACCACACTACCCCTTATGGGACGGGGCGTTATCGATTACTTAGGCCGATACTAGCATGGTGCCCGCATTACTAGTGACGGGAAGACTTGAGGTCTTTCCCGGGACGGGGTCGTGCTTGGATAGACGACCATGACTGTTTTCACAGGGCACCAGACACACCGTTGGTCCCTTCGTGTACGCGTGACATTGAAAATAGGGCAAGTCCCATGATCCATTGTTTGTACTCGAGGGCCGTGTACCAACGAGTGGACTCTATGTTAGTGTCGTCTAAGGAAAGATAATGTCCGGGTGCTTCCCCCGAGTACTTGAGGTACTGCGGGATCATGGGTGACACGAAAGCTTCCCGGATCTTGTGGGTAAAGTGCGCAACCTCTGCGGAGTGTAAAACTATTCGAATAGCCGTGTCCACGGTCATGGACAGTTGGGTGGTGCTACTTAAACTATGTCCAGAATTTTACTACATCGGTGAAGTATGTGTGTGTGATGAGTCAAGGTGGAGACTTGACTCGTTGAATTGAATCATATTCATGTTGATATTGGTAACCGTCCTCGAGGTTACGTGAATCTATTAATGCATACACTTGATGGTAGAATATTTATTCTAGCTCATAGCTAGATTGCTCATTGTTGTTCAATTGCATTGTTACTTTGAACCAAATCATGGGTTGCTTGCGAGTACATTCAAAGTACTCATTGGCTTGCCACTTGTTATTTAATTGGCCATGCATGGAGGAACATGAATATGAAGAAGAGTTCTATGGAGACGAACATGCGAACTAGGACGCTATCCCAGTCAGAATGCCTGTAGGGTTAAGGCAGATGGCATGGGTTCTACTTATCATCGAAGACTTTCGCTATTTGAGTTATTTGCTATTTCAGCCGTGAGGCTTTATCTATGTAAGACTTGGCCATAATGGCCTTAATTTGTGTAAGACGGTATGTAAGGATGTAAGACTCTTGTTATTCAGCTTCTGTGTGTTCAGTGAGCATTGATCTCTGGGATCACTGTACACGTGCATTTGGTGATCTCGACTTCTAAGTTGGGGTCCCCACAGAGCTGGTATCAGAGCCATCCTGACTGTAGGAAGCCTTAGTTAGCATGGGCGTTAGTTAGATGAGACCCCCTTTTCAAAAACCTTCTGAACCTCTCTTGTTTTCTAAACCTTACCAACCTAAGATTTCATCAGCTTATTAACCTCTCCTATTCCACCTTTGTAGATGGCCGCTGTACCTGAAGAGCACCTGACCACTGGGTTTCCTTTGCTTCTCGAGGATAGCCTCCAGGAGTGCCAGTTCCACCGAGCGCCCATCCTCACCTACCTTGAGCATTGGGTTAGCGACACTAAGGTGGAGTACCATGTGGAAGTGATCGTGAAGGCAAACGATCCTCCCACAAGTTGGTTCTTCGAGGGACCCCAGATGGCAACACTACCTCTCGTTGTCGAGGCTGCTACACTCAAGGCACTAACCCGTCTCCGCGAGCTTCTTCCAGAGATGGCAGCCAAGATGACGACCCGCTTCTTGCCTTACCGGAAGGAAAGTGAAGATGAAAGCAGCGCACTAGCCCCTCCACTGAAGGAGGGACTCCCGCTTCGATTCCAGACCTACTTCAGTTTGTGTGCCGACAGCTTGGCACAAGATTTGGCCTCGGAATCGATGAAGCTCCGAGAAGAACTTCACAAGACCAAGGCACTTCTTCGTCGAGCTCAAGAGAAGACCGATAGGATCAAGAAGGAAGGTGCGCCTCCAGGACAGTCCGCTATCGCATACCGAGGCGGAAGGCCCTCCGGAGATGTATCTTCCAAGGATGAAGAACCACCTCGGCGACGCCGGATGATGGCAAGGGAATATCGCAAGCTTTTCCCTGCACCACCGACGAAGCATCGTCGTATCCAACTCCTCCACTCCCCCACACCCTCAAGTGACAAGGGGGCCCAGATAGATGAAGACAAGGAGGAAGACCCCGAAGAGCCAGAATACGCGACCGAGCATTCCGCCGCTTAGGCAATATTCGCTACTCGGATATGCCAGTTCATGACCTCTACGGTAGGATAGGTCGTGTAACCCCTATACGCAGTCAAGTCCTTGTATGGTTCATATGAAACCATCTAGTGTTTGCTTTTGTTGTGTTTGGATGCATGTCGTATTCTCCCTTCGGGAATATGTAAATGCCTGCATCACCCATTTGGATTTTAATGAATGTGCTTTGGCCTTTCGGCCCTTGCATGATTTGATTAGTGTCACACCCACCCCCTTACTAGGCACCCATCTATATTGCTTTCCCTCTTCCAAGTCATGAGACCTTTTACCGCTCCAACAAGATGCCTGTTGTAACTCGTACTGCTACCTCTACCCAGCAGCCTGAAGCCGGAGCATCCACTCAGTCAGAGGCAGGCCATGACCAAACCAACGACCAAGCTCCACCACCACCACCTCCTCCGAACATGGACATGGCTCAGCTTCTCCAAGCTTTCCGAGAGGAACGCCAAGCCAACACCGCAGCCCTTCAGTTGATTGCTCAAGCTGTCACCAACAACCGCCAGCCAGCGGGGAATGGCAATGGACGTTCCACGTTGGCAGAGTTCAAGAAGCATGCACTGCCAACTTTCATCGAGACTGCTGAACCCCTGGATGCAGACGACTGGGTCCGCACCATTGAGGACTTGCTGGAACTAGTCGGATGCACCGAAGACCGCGAGAAGGTGGCTTATGCAGCCCACTGCCTCGGGGGGGACTGCTAGAGCTTGGTGGGATGGATTCAAGGTCATGCATGCTGGACAAGACATCACTTGGGCCAACTTCAAGGCAGAATTCCGCAAAGCCCACATTCCTTCCGGGATCATGGCTACCAAAAAGCATGAGTTCCGAGCCCTGAAGCAAGGAAGTGGCACTGTCAAGGAATACATGCAGAAGTTCAGTGTTCTGTCAAGGTATGCCCCTGAAGATGTCAGCACTGATGCTGCAAAAAGGGAGCGCTTCATGGAAGGCCTCAATCAGACTCTGCAGTATTCGCTTGTCGTGTGCGACTGCCCGACCTTCCCTGACCTGGTGAAAAAAGCACTCATGCTTGAAGACAAGCGGCGTGCTCTGGAAGACACTCGCAAGCGCAAGATGGTCAGCAAGGGAAGTTCCAGTAACCAGAAGCCTCGCCCATGGCAGTCAGCCCCGGCCAAGCCAACCTATCAGCAACCGAGAGCTCCTGCACCTCGCACTAACTATCAGCCTCAGCGGTATGCCAACCCAAGGCCAGCTTTCAACCCCAATAACAGTGGTGGCAACAAGATCAACAAACCAAGTCACTTGCTTTGGATGTGGTCAGTCAGGACACATCTCAAGGGTGTGCCCCAACAAGAAGCCGATGCCCCGCGCCCCAATGCGCAGAACCCTGGACAAGGCCATGGGATGCCACCAAGGAACCCAGCTCCTCGCAACCCGCCTAACCATGGGAAGGGGCGTGTGAATCACGTCACTGCTGAAGAAGCCCAGGAAGACCCGGACGTCGTGCTGGGTACGTTCCTTGTCAACTCAGCACCTGCAACTGTCTTGTTTGATTTTGGAGCCACGCATTCATTTGTTACTCAAAGATTTGCATTAAAAAGTGGCATGACCCCTACACCGCTGAATAACCCCATGGTGGTACAAACCCCCGGAGCAGAGATGAGAGCCAAGATAGGCTGTAAAGGAGTTAGTATTACCATTAACGGTGTAGACTTCCTAGCAGACCTTATCATCCTAAGATCGCAAGGCTTGGATGTGATCTTAGGGATGGATTGGCTCAGTAAGCACCTAGGCTTATTAGATTGTGCCAATCGGACTGTCACTGTGACCAATGACCAAGGAGTCGAAGTCAAGTTTGCTCCCAACTCCTCTTCCGCTCAAGCCGTTCAAGTCAACTGTCTGTCTGAAGTTGGGCTAGAGCAAGTACCGGTGGTATGCGAGTATCCCGATGTCTTTCCGGATGAGCTACCGGGAATGCCCCCTGACCGTGACATTGAGTTCATCATCGAGCTCGTGCCCGGGGCAGGACCCATCTATAAGAAGCCTTATAGAATGGGGACGGAAGAATTAGCCGAGTTGAAGAAGCAACTGGAAGAGCAGCTGAGGAAGGGATTTATCCGCCCAAGTGCCTCCCCTTAGGGATCACCTGTTTTGTTTGTGGCAAAGAGGGACGGTACCATCCGCTTATGCATTGACTATCGCTCCCTCAATGAAGTTACAATCAAGAACAAATATCCACTTCCCAAGATTGAAGATCTGTTTGATCAGCTCAGCGGAGCCAAGGTGTTCTCCAAGATCGACCTCAGATCTGGGTACTACCAGCTGAAAAATCAGACCCCAAGATATTCCGAAGACGGCATTCGTAACCCGATATGGCATGTACAAGTGCATGGTCATGTCCTTTGGGTTAACCAATGCCCCAGCTTACTTCATGTATCTCATGAATAAAGTCTTCATGGAATATTTGGACAAGTTCGTTGTTGTCTTCATCGATGACATTCTTGTCTTCTCGAAGACGGAGGAAGAACACGAGCAACATTTTAGGATGGTCCTAGACAAGCTTCGGGAGCACCAACTATACGCCAAATTCTGCAAGTGTGAGTTCTGGCTGCATAAAGTTGGATTCTTAGGTCATGTCTTGACCGAAGAAGGATTATCAGTTGATCCCGCGAAGATCGAAGCTGTGACCCAATGTCAATCTGCAACGACCGTTAAGGAAGTCAGAAGCTTCCTCGGACTTGCGGGCTATTACCGCAAATTCGTGGAAGGATTCTCTAGCATTGCCCGGCCAATGACTCAGCTCCTCAAGAAGGACAAGAAGTTTGAGTGGATGCCAAAATGCGAAGAGAGCTTCCAAGGGATCAAGAAGAGATTGACCATCGCCCCAGTCTTGGCAACACCTGATATTCACAAGGAGTTTGTGATATATTGTGATGCCTCTCGAACCGGATTGGGAAGCGTTCTGATGCAGGAAGGCCGAGTCATAGCATACCTCTCCAGGCAGCTACGACCTCATGAAGAGAACTATGCTACTCACGATCTTGAGTTAGCGGCAGTGGTTCATGCCTTGAAGACATGGCGGCATTACCTCCTAGGGAAACGGTGTGAGATATACACGGACCACAAAAGTCTGAAGTACATTTTCACCCAGAAGGAATTGAACATGAGGCAGCGAAGATGGTTGGAACTCATCAAAGACTATGACCTCAGTGTTCAATATCACCCCGGGAAGGCTAACGTGGTGGCCGATGCCTTAAGCAGGAAGGCTTGCTCCTTGAATGCCATTATTCAAGAGAGGCAGCCAGCCTTGTTTAAGGAACTCGAACAATTCAGTTTAGAATTGGTCACCCCTGGATTTTTGGATCATTTGGAAGTCAAACCAACCCTGATGGATGAAGTCAAGAAGGCGCAAGGTGGGCACGCAAGCATTGAAGGCATCAAGAAGAAGATGAAGCTAGGCAAGGCCCCAGGATTCTCTGAAGACGAGCACGGGATTGTTTGGTACAAAGGCCGCATCTGCGTACCAAACAAGATGGAGCTGAAGAACCTGATCCTGCAAGAAGCCCACGACACTCTGTATTCCATCCACCCTGGAGGAACCAAGATGTACCAAGACCTGAAGGAAAGATTCTGGTGGCACGGGATGAAAAGAGAGATTGCAACCTATGTTGCAAAGTGTGATGTGTGCCAAAGGGTCAAGGCTGAATATCAGCAACCCGCTGGATTGCTTCAACCACTCAAGGTTCCTGAGTGGAAGTGGGATAAAATCAGAATGGACTTCATCACTGGATTACCAAGGTCGAATAGAGGACATGACTCTATCTGGGTCATAGTCGACCATTTGACCAAGGTGGCCCATTTCATTCCTGTCAAAACTACTTATGATGGCAACCGGCTGGCAGCTCTCTACATCGAAAGAATCGTAAGCCTTCACGGCATTCCCAAGGAGATTGTGTCAGATCGAGGAACCCAGTTCACCTCAAGGTTCTGGAAGAAGTTCCAAGAAGCCTTGGGAACCAAATTATCTTTCAGCACAGCTTTCCACCCACAGACCGGAGGTCAGACAGAATGAGTAAATCAAATTCTCGAAGACATGCTCCGAGCATGTGTCTTGGCATATGGAGCCAAGTGGGAAGATTGTCTCCCTTTTGCCGAGTTCTCCTATAACAACAGTTATCAGTCGAGCCTTCAGATGGCACCATTTGAGGTGTTGTACGGACGCAGATGTCGCACACCCCTCAACTGGTCAGAGACTGGAAAAGGGCTAGTCTTTGGACCGGATATTCTCGGCGCAGCAGAAGAGCAAGTCCAACTAGTCAGAGAGCGTTTGAAGGCAGCCAAATCAAGGCAGAAGAGTTATGCTAACACTCGTTGTCGGTACATGAGTTTCCATGTCGGGGACCATGTGTACCTGCGGGTAACTCCTCTAAAGGGAACCAAGCGTTTCCACGTCAAGGGGAAGCTCGCACCAAGGTTCATTGGACCCTTTGAGATCACTGCACGACGAGGAGAAGTGGCTTACCAGTTGGAACTACCACCTGAGCTATCCGATGTGCACAACGTATTCCACGTGTCGCAACTCCGGAAATGTCTCCAAGTTCCGAACAAGCCCGATCTCTACAAGGATGTTGATCACCAAGCCATTGATCTCCAGCCTGATTTGACCTACCGCGAGAAGCCCATTCGCATTCTGGATGAAGCAGAACGACGGACGCGAAGCCGCACCATCAAGTACTTCAAGGTCCAGTGGAGCAACCACACGGAAGCAGAAGCAACCTGGGAACGTGAAGACTGTCTTAGATCCGAGTATCCCGATCTCTTTTAAGACCTAGTCTAGGAATCTCGGGGACGAGATTCTTGTAAGGGGGGTAGGTCTGTCACACCCTGCATTTTGTAACATGTCATTTGCATCAATGAAGCATGAAAATTTGGACCAGCAATTTTTTTTGGCATCATTTGGCTTTCATTTGGAATTGAGTTTGTCTTCATGTGTTTTTCATGTGCTCATTAAAGTCAACTATTACCTCTTGTAGAATTCATTTCCATACCCAAAACTTCTGCCCAATGATCATGCCAAGTGTTATATAGCAGTATAGTATTTTCTTATAAAATTAATTTGGCCAAAATGTATTTTCAAAATTTAGTATTCCAAAAACCCCTGACTTGAGGTTTGCACTGCAAGTGCTTGATTTAGGGTGAGAAAATTATTTCAAAAAGTATATTTGAGACCTAGTAGTCATAGGACTCCCAGAAACCACAAAAGTATAATTTTAAAAGTTATTTTCATATTTTATTTAAAAGCTTTTTCTTAAGGCCAGAAATGCTCTTTAATAGGGAAAAATTATTTAAGTATTTCAAAAATATTTGCCAAAATTCAGAGAGACTCATAGGACATATATTGTCCATATATAAGAGTTTCAACACTTGGTCATGTTCAAAATAATGGGCTAATCCCTCTAAAACCCTTTCTGGATATTTCAAGCTTTTGAAATATTTACAAAGGAAATAATCTCCAAAAATTTCAGGGAAATTCTATCATGTCATATATGACATATTTGATGATCTTGCCAAGCCCCATGCCTTGGGAAGCAAGAAAACATCATCAAAACCCTCTAAAACCATTCTGTCCATATCTGAAGTTTGAGCAACTTTACATTGCCAAACTTGTCCAAATGCTCTCAAACTTGGTGCACATGCTAGAATGGCCTAATAAGGCATCTAGACCAAATGGCACAAGATTTGGAGTAGGGCAACTAGATCAGAATACCCCAAAACCATTTTTGTTCAAATTCAAATTTGAACAACTTTACATTACCAACTTTTTACCTGGAGCTTCAAACTTTGTAGGCATGATCAATACCCCAAATGATGAAACTACACCAAGTGGTGCACCAAGGGGAGATGATTAGCTTGACTTAAACAAGATGAAGCCATTTTTGTTGGTTTCTAGGGTTCACCAAAGTTACATTGGCTAGTTTCTTCAAATGAGCCCAAATTTGGTGAAACACCCTATTTCCATATGACATTCAATCCTGTTAAGTGTCATGGCTAGTGGAGATCATTTGCTTGCCCAAAACATGATCAAACACCTTCTGCCTTTTTACCAAACCATCTTCTTGACCACTTTTACCATTTACTTTTGCCTCAGTTTTCTACCACACCTTCATCTAGTTACATTCTACCCCCACTAACTCCCCCATGTCCACAGCTCCATGATTGGGGGGTGAAAACCCTAATTCACCTTGCTGGACAGCCAAATTCTACCTAGTTACCAGCTTCACCTCTCTCTCACTGATCATCCAGAGCATCCAAGGCCACAGCTGAGTCGTCTACTTCGTGCTGGACCCCCCAGACACGGTGGACGCGCCCAGAGAGCCAAAGGCATGCCATGGCATGCGATAAGCTCGCTCCAGAGCGCGCTACAGTGCGCACCCGCACTGTAGCTTCGCCCAATCCAGCGCCTCCGACCACCTCGTTCTCCCCCTCGCGCCTACCGATGCGCCTCGACGTCTGCGACCTTCCCCGGCGCTGTCCCCCTCCTCCTCCTCCCTCCAGTGGCCGCCCTCACACGCGCGCCGGCCGCCCGCAAGCTCCACTCGTCGGCCTCACATGCGCGCGCCCTCTGGAGCATCCCCCGCTCCCCCTCTTCCTTCCCTCCGCCCTGGAATTCATCCAGCAACGCCACAGACGCATCCCCATCGCCTCCCGTGCACTGTGGCGTCGAGCAGAAGCTCGCCGGCGCACAAGTCCACGGGACCTCGCCGCTCCCCTATAAATAGGGCCCCCGAGCCCCTCCTCTCTTCACCAACAGCCTCACCACACTCCCAGTAGCACTCCATCGCCACTCATTCGCCCTTAGAGGGACTCGGTGCTCGGGATCGACCGGAGCTCCGCCGCGTCGGGCGACCGGAGATCTCGCAGTACAGCCTCCCTCCGCCCCTACTTCCACTCGATCTAGCACCGCAGCAAGATACTGATGCGATTCCCCCTCTTTTCCCTCTCTACAGCTGCCGGAATCGACCGGAGCAACCCCCTCCCGACGCTCCTCCGCCGTTCCACCTCGCCGCTGATACGTCCAAAACGTATCTATAATTTCTGCTTGCTCCATGCCCTTTTTGTGTGATATTGCTATGATATTTATGCACTTCCATACACTTTTGATCATATTTGGACTAACCTACTAGTGGTTGCAAAAGTGCACGATGTTCTTGTTTTACACTTTATTGTGTAGGAATTACTTGAAAATTGACAAAAACGCAAAAGGAGTCGTATTGGAGTAGGACTCTGACTTTCCTGAAATCTGTCTGAGAACGTTTTTTAAAGATGGTCACGTTCCGGCCCGAAGATGACGTCAAACGGAAAAAGTCTAGTTGCGAAGGTTGTGGGGAATTACGAGGGGATGCTTCTGGATATAAAATTCGTCCAAATCGGAGTCCGGACGGCCGAGTAAAGCCCGTTTTACTGAGGCCCAAAATCTGATGACGGGAATCCGAGAGTCTATATAAAGAGAGGAAACCTAGGTCACCAAGGGCCACGAATTTTCCTCCTCCCGAGCCGCCGTCTTGGAGGGGAGGACCAGCACCATTGCAGCACCATCCACAAGGAAGAAGGGGGGCCAAGGAGCCGCTGCCCCCTAGGGCCGCCGCCGCCGCCGCGCCCCCAAGGGCCGCCGCCGCCGCCTCCGTGGCTGCCGCCGGCATTCTCCTCCTCGCGGGGCTACACCTCTCCATCAACACCATCATCAACCTCCTCCTCACCATGTCCATGTGTGAGTAGTCTTCTCTGGGGCCGAGGGCTCGTACGTGTAGCTATGTGGTTATCTCTCTCTCCCATGATGTGATCTTCGTTGTGATCATAGGCTATGTTAATCTAGGGTGATCCCATGATATTTCCCCTTCCTCTATGTATTGGATTGATGTACTCACTTGTCTTTATCTAGTATAATCCCCGAGACCAAGGTGACAGCGGTCTATTGGACATGGATTAGAAAAATATTTTCATGAGTGATTTCCTCTCTTGTGTGTTGATTGAAGATTGAGAGTCTCTTGGTGCTTGTCTTTGACTATCCTTTAGATATGTTGTGGTGATTGTGGGACTCTCTTTGGATGGCCGCGGTGACATTTGGAAATCCTTAGATTGAGAACTACGAACTTTGAGGTGTGCTTTTGTAGCCCTACATAATTCTCGTCCTCTCTTGACCACGAAGGAATGACCTCCGGGTGCGTCTCCATTGCATGTTTTATGGGAAATATCATGTGATTCGATTATGTTAATGTTGTTGGGAGTTGCCACTAGTGAAAGTATGATCCCTAGGCCTTGTTTCCACCATTGCAATACCATTTGTGCTCACGTTTACCACTTGTTTGCTTGCTGCACTTTTTATTACAGATTTATATTACTTTGCTTTGCCACTCCTATCATCCATATTTTACCATCTCTTCACCGAACTAGTGCACCTATACAACTCCTAGTTGTATTAGGTGTGTTGGGGACACAAGAGACTTCTTGTATCTTAGTTGCAGGGTTGCTTGAGAGAGACCATCTTCAACCTCTACTTCCCTGAGTTCGATAAACCTTAGGTCATCCACTTGAGGGAAATTGCTGCTGCCCTACAAACCTCTGCGCTTGGAGGCCCAACATAGTCTACAAGAGTAGAAGCATGTGTAGACATCAAGCTATTTCTGGCGCCGTTGCCGGGGAAGTGAGTGCTTGAAGGTATATCTTTAGATCTTGCAATTAAATCTTTTTGTTTCTTGTTTTTATTTTCACTAGTTTTGCTTAATGGAAAACAACAAAAATATGAGAGAGCTTTATAAGCTCTAGCTTGAACTTGGACATGATGTGTTCGAAGAGAAAATTAAAAAACCTTTGGAACTTTATTTGCATAACAATCATGATGGTGGTGATGTTATTAATATGTTTTTATTTAATATCAATATTGCTAATGACATGGAAAGCTCTAAGCTTGGGGATGACACGTTTGATGAACATGATATTTTTAGTCCCCCAACTTTTGAGGAGAAAATTTACTTTGATGATACTATGCCTCCTATATATGATGATTACAATGATGAATATGATATTTTCAGTCCACCTACTATTGAGGATAAAATTTATTATGATTATGATATGCCTCCTAAATACGATGATTACCATGATGGTTATGATAGTCTTACTCTCACTATTCCTAATAAGAAAGATTTTGCTTATATGAAGAGTAATGACACTTTTATGCTTTTGGATCATGGAAATAATGCCTTATGTGATAGTTATATTGTTGAGTTCATCCATGATGCCACTGAAATTTATAATGAGAGAGGGAGACATGGTTCTAAATATCTTAATAATAAGAAGTTTCCTCCTTTTATGGTGAATATTTTGAAGTTATGCTTGTTTTGCCTTCCTATGCTAGTTGCTTTGTGCTTCAATGAATTATTCTATTGCAATATTCCTATGCATAGGAACATGTTAGGCTTAAATGTGTTTGGTATTTGCTTCTTGATGCTCTCTTTTGTTCTTCAACTCTTATTCCTACGAGAGCATCATTAAAGTCTTAAGCCTATCTTTATGGCTATAAAGAAAGAGCTCTAGGGAGACAACCCTTGTTATCTTTGCTTTCAGTTTTAGTGGTCTTGATGTTTGTTACTACTATAGCAACATCATTGTATCTTTATTTTTCAGCCTTGTGCCAAGTTTAGCCTCTGATTGCAAGAAAGTTCAAAAGTTGTGACGTGCTGTCCAGGAAACAGATTCTGTCCTTGGACAGAAAAATTCGTATAAAATCACCAGTTCATCTTTTTGGTCTGAATTTTTTCGACAGCGTGCTCTATACAATTGGCTTTCGGGCGTCTGTTCTGAGTTTTTTGGTTTGAGTTGCAGAAGTGCACCGAAAAAATTATTTACTACCTGCTGGTCTGTTTTTCACAGATTCTGTCCTGTTTTGCCTTTCCTTCGTTTTGCAAACCTTGAGCTTGCTTTTTCTTTGCCAAAACCTTTTGGCAATCTTGAGAAACAGTAGACCTTCAAGAATATCCTTATTTCCAGCAAGGAAAAATTATTTTATTAAGGGTACTAACCTCGCTAATCAGATTATGATGAGTTATGTATGAAGGGAGTTTTCAAGTGTGCGAGGGAAGATGATAAAAAGATTCAGGAGTGTCAAACGCTCAAGCTTGGGGATGCCCCCGTGCACCCCCAAGACATATTCAAGAAGACTCAAGCGTCTAAGCTTGGGGATGCCCCCGCGCATCCCCTTCTCCATCAACAATTATCAGTTCGTCTTTCGTTCCACTATATTTTTATCACTTCATGTGTTATGTGCTATGCTTGGAGCGTCTTGCTTTTAGTTTCCTTTTTAGTTTTCTTTAGCTTTGCTTGCTGTTCATAACGAGTTGGGACCCAGCTTTCTTTGTGTGGGAGAGAGACCCGCTCCACTTCAACCTAGAACATAACATAGAATTTTCATGTCTATCTTTGTTGTGTGTGTTCTTTGTCTTTCAATAGCTACTATCATGTTCAGCTCTTAGTTTTCATGCTTATCTTTTTAAAGAGCTGTTGTTTAGTTGGTCGCTGGAACTCTCTTTATTTATCATGCTTATCTTGTTAAGAGAGTTGGCTTCTGTTGCTCTGGTTGATATGTCTATGATAAAAATGCTATGTGCATAATGGTGCTTAGTAGTTCATGTTTTCTTATGGTTAGTCACAAATAGCTGGGGGGTTCTCAATGTGTTATTGGAGTACCAACATGATTTGTTTGCCTATGATGTGGTATGGTTTAGTGGTATCTTCCTTCAAGAATTTATTTTGATTGACTTGGCGTATGCTCACGCATATTTAAGACTGTAAAGGAAGTCTATCAAGCCTTGATGATCTTTAATTTCTGAGTACCGATATAACTTCCATGCCCGATTCAATGTTGCTTTGTCGCTCTGCATGATTATGACCGTCATTGCTCTTTGAGTTGGTCGCTCCCAGTCTTTTGCTAACCTTCGCCTGTACTAAGCGGACTAACTGCTTGTGCATCCAAAATCCTTTAAACCAGTTATGCCATATGAGTCCACCATACCTTCCTATACATGGTATTTACCTGCCATTCCTAACGAAGACTATCGTGTACCATCTCGAAATTAATCAAAAAAAAGCATTTCTCTTTTGTGCCTCTGTTTTAGCTCATGAGGAAGTAGTAGTTAATTCATGATCTTTTTAGGTTGGACAAGTTTCACCCCGGGATTGCATGTCTAATGTGCAAACCCCTAATACGAGAAGGAACTGGCATAGAGTGCGCCCGGCTCATTAAAAAATAATACAACAAACAAACCCTCCTTTACGCTTTGTTCATGAGAAATCAGAAAACTTTGGCAGTGATAAACAAAGGAGATTAAGAGGATGTGATCGTCCTCATACGGGAGCCGTTCCTCGAAACTTGTCCAGCTCGAGAAGTAATTGAGTTATCTGCTAGCATTCGTTGACGAAATATGCATATTCCAAAAAAAATTACCTCTGTTTTTAAAACCAAGAGCTCTGCTACATGTTTAGTTTTTGTTTTCGACCACGGGTTTTCAACCTTGCCATCAAAAGCCATGCTTCGAGAGTCTCCACCTTCTTTCTTTAAAGCACCAACTATTGAGAGCATGATTATCATTCTGAGTGTAATGTGCATTGTCCCAAAGTACCATTGTCTTTTGCATGATTATGATATCGTTTTTTCTGAAATCATTGTATCTAGTCGTCACTTAAACCTTGGAGGTGCCCCTGCATTTATGTTTTGCTTCACTAAAGGGGGCAAGCGAGTATCACTTTGTCATATTTGCTCACCATGCTCACTACAAATCTATTGAGTGTTTCAGTATCATATTGTAAAATTTTCAGTTCTTTGTGATTTTCTCATGAGGCAACTTAATTACTATAGATTCATTGTCTCAGTAAGCACTTGTCATGTGACTGTGAAAAGTTCTTATATGGTTAATAGCATGTCACCACAGAAATTATACTTGTTATCATTTACCTACTCGAGGACGAGCAGGAATTAAGCTTGGGGTTGATACGTCCAAAACGTATCTATAATTTCTGCTTGCTCCATGCCCTTTTTGTGTGATATTGCTATGATATTTATGCACTTCCATACACTTTTGATCATATTTGGACTAACCTACTAATGGTTGCAAAAGTGCACGATGTTCTTGTTTTACACTTTATTGTGTAGGAATTACTTGGAAATTGACAAAAACGCAAAAGGAGTCGTATTGGAGTAGGACTCTGACTTTCCTGAAATCTGCCTGAGAACGTTTTTTAAAGATGGTCACGTTCCGGCCCGAAGATGATATCAAACGGAAAAAGTCTAGTTGTGAAAGTTGTGGAGAATTTCGAGGCGATGCTTCTGGTTATAAAATTCGTCCAAATCAGAGTCCGGACGGCCGAGTAAAGCCCGTTTTACTGAGGCCCAAAATCTGATGACGGGAATCCGAGAGTCTATATAAAGAGAGGAAACCTAGGTCACCAAGGGCCACGAATTTTCCTCCTCCCGAGCCGCCGTCTTGGAGGGGAGGACCAGCACCATTGCAGCATCATCCACAAGGAAGAAGGGGGGCCAAGGAGCCGCTGCCCCCTAGGGCCGCCGCTGCCCCCTAGGGCCGCCGCCGCCCCGAGGGCCGCCGCCGCACCCTAGGGCCGCCGCCGCCGCCGCGCCCCCAAGGGCCGCCGCCGCCGCCTCCGTGGCTGTCGCCGATCGTCTCCTCCTCACGGGGCTGCACCTCTCCATCAACACCATCATCAACCTCCTCCTCACCATGCCCATGTGTGAGTAGTCTTCTCCGGGGCCGAGGGCTCGTACGTGTAGCTATGTGGTTATCTCTCTCTCCCATGATGTGATCTTCGTTGTGATCATAGGCTATGTTAATCTAGGGTGATCCCATGATATTTCCCCTTCCTCTATGTATTGGATTGATGTGCTCACTTGTCTTTATCTAGTATAATCCCCGAGACCAAGGTGACAGCGGTCTATTGGACATGGATTAGAAAAATATTTTCATGAGTGATTTCCTCTCTTGTGTGTTGATTGAAGATTGAGAGTCTCTTGGTGCTTGTCTTTGACTATCCTTTAGATATGTTGTGGTGATTGTGGGACAATCTTTGAATGGCCGCGGTGACATTGGGAAATCCTTAGATTGAGAACTACAAACTTTGAGGTGTGCTTTTGTAGCCCTACATAATTCTCGTCCTCTCTTGACCACGAAGGAATGATCTCCGGGTGCGTCTCCATTGCATGTTTTATGGGAAATATTATGTGATTCGATTATGTTAATGTTGTTGGGAGTTGCCACTAGTGAAAGTATGATCCCTAGGCCTTGTTTCCACCATTGCAATACCATTTGTGCTCACGTTTACCACTTGTTTGCTTGCTGCACTTTTTATTACAGATTTATATTACTTTGCTTTGCCACTCCTATCATCCATATTTTACCATCTCTTCGCCGAACTAGTGCACCTATACAACTCCTAGTTGTATTAGGTGTGTTGGGGACACAAGAGACTTCTTGTATCTTAGTTGCAGGGTTGCTTGAGAGAGACCATCTTCAACCTCTACTTCCCTGAGTTCGATAAACCTTAGGTCATCCACTTGAGGGAAATTGCTGCTGTCCTACAAACCTCTGCGCTTGGAGGCCCAACATAGTCTACAAGAGTAGAAGCGTGTGCAGACATCAGCCGCCGGCGAACCAGGCCTCTCCGGCAAGCCGCACCACCACCACAGGAACGATGACTCCTCGCTGAGCCCGTTCCTGCCCTCCGTTTGCCCTGCCGTGCCCGGAATCGCCGCCGGTGAGCTCACCGTCGCTTTAGCCGTGAGGTTGAAGATGACAGGCGGGCCCCGCCTGTCATCCCCACCGCTCTCTCTCTCCCCTCGCAGCCGCTGACCGCCGGGCCTCGCCCGTCAGGTTTGAAAACCCTGACGCGCGCGCGCTGGCGCCCGAGCGGTGGGCTATTAGCCTTGGGCCGTGCACTGTGGCCGCTCTGGCCCAGTGACACAGTGCCTTTTCTCATTTTCTTTTCTGTGATTAATTCAAATAATTTCACAGAAATAAATATTTGTCCAAATGAATTAATTCCAACTCCTAAAATCTTGTAAAATTCCAACCTATTTAATGGTGTCACTTTCACACATATCCATGAACCTTTTCTGTTCTGTTCAAATTTAAATTCAAATTTGAGCATTAAAACTTATGTTCAAAAATCCTTAGATCCCATTCTGCAACTCCAAAACTCCAACTAAGAATTTTTGCCATCTTAGTTTTCCCTCTAGTATTTAACAAAAATAAGTTGACATTTTTCTCAGCACTTTGATTTTTCTGTTTTTATTATGGACTTATTTTCCCGTTGTTATTTTGCGACAATTAGATACCGTATTTGGCGAAGTTGCTGAAGAAGGAGGAGGAGAAGGATTTGAAGACTTTGAAGACCAAGCCAATCCAGGCAAGCAGCCCTTTGACCATGATACTTGTGTTCTTCGGAACCCATTTGTTTCCGATTGCATGATGATAAGAGTTATGGTGGTGACCTAGTTTAAAACCACCACATGATGCATGCTTACTCATGATCTTGCTATGTGCTAGATGTCATGCAACTGGTAAGTAGTGATGCTTAGTGATGCATGTGTGTCATGAAACCTTCGTGGTTGAAATCTTTTCATAAACCCCATCGGGTGCCCCTAATGCCCGAGGGTGATGTTGAGTTAGGTCATCACTTGAGGAAGAAGTGATGTGCCGGTAAAAATCTTGTGCATGGGTGAAATGATGGATTAGATTTATGTGTGCTACCGTCCCAACCATATATGTGCAACCACTCTACCCCTTATGGGACGGGGCATTATCGATTACTTAGGCCGATACTAGCATGGTGCCCGCATTACTAGTGACGGGAAGACTTGAGGTCTTTCCCGGGACAGGGTCGTGCTTGGATAGACGACCATGACTGTTTTCACAGGGCACCGGACACACCGTTGGTCCCTTCGTGTACGCGTGACATTGAAAATAGGGCAAGTCCCATGATCTATTGTTTGTACTCGAGGGCCGTGTACCAACGAGTGGACTCTATGTTAGTGTCGTCTAAGGAAAGATAATGTCCGGGTGCTTCCCCCGAGTACTTGAGGTACTGCGGGATCGTGGGTGACACGAAAGCTTCCCGGATCTTGTGGGTAAAGTGCGCAACCTCTACAGAGTGTAAAACTATTCGAATAGCCGTGTCCACGGTCATGGACAGTTGGGTGGTGCTACTTAAACTATGTCCAGAATTTTACTACATCGGTGAAGTATGTGTGTGTGATGAGTCAAAGTGGAGACTTGACTCGTTGAATTGAATCATATTCATGTTGATATTGGTAACCGTCCTCGAGGTTACGTGAATCTATTGATGCATACACTTGATGGTAGAATATTTATTCTAGCTCATAGCTAGATTGCTCATTGTTGTTCAATTGCATTGTTACTTTGAACCAAATCATGGGTTGCTTGCGAGTACATTCAAAGTACTCATTGGCTTGCCACTGGTTATTTAATTGGCCAGGCATGGAGGAACAGGAATATGAAGAAGAGTTCTATGGAGACGAACATGTGAACTAGGACGCTATCCCAGTCAGAATGCCTGTAGGGTTAAGACAGATGGCATGGGTTCTACTTATCATCGAAGACTTCCGCTATTTGAGTTATTTGCTATTTCAGCCGTGAGGCTTTATCTATGTAAGACTTGGCCATAATGGCCTTAATTTGTGTAAGACGGTATGTAAGGATGTAAGACTCTTGTTATTCAGCTTCTGTGTGTTCAGTGAGCATTGATCTCTGGGATCACTGTACACGTGCATTCGGTGATCTCGACTTCTAAGTCGGGGTCCCCACACGTATGGATCCAAATCAATCCTTAGGAAGTAGCGCACAAACTAGGGTTTAAGCTTCTGTCACTCTAGCAACCAATCATCTAATAACTACTCCACGATGCATTCCCTTAGGCCCAAAAATGGTGAAGTGCCATGTAGTCGATGTTCACATGACACCACTAAGGGAATCTCAACATACATATCATCAAAATATCGAAGACATATCAAATTCACATGATTACCTGCAACATGATTTCTCCCATGGCCTCAAGAACTAAGGTAACTACTCATAAAAAATATTCATGCTCAAGATGAGAGGGGTATTAAATAACATAATGGATCTGAACATATAATCTTCCACTGAATAAACCATATAGTAATTAACTACAAGAGGTAATCAACATTACTAGTCACCCACAGGTACCAATCTGAGGCTCTGCTACAAAGATTGAACACAAGAGATGAACTAGGGTTTTGAGAGGAGATGGTGATGTTGAAGATGTTGATGGAGATTGGCCTTCCAAAGATGAGAGGGGTGTTGGTGATGATGATGGCTTCGATTTTCCCCACCGGGAGGGAAGTTCCCCCGGCGAAATCGCTCTGTCGGAGGGCAAAAGTGATCCTACCCAAGTTCCGCCCCGAGATGGCGGCGTTCCTTCCCGAAAGTCCTCTCCTGATTTTTTCTTGGTCAAAATGATTTATATACTAGAAGATGGGTACCGGAGGTGGGCTGGGCTGAGCACAACCCACCAGGGAGCGCCTGGCGTGCCCTGGTGTTTTATGCTCACCAGATGGCGCCCCCTCCGATAGTTATTTGCTCTAGTATTTTTTAATATATTCCAAAATAATTATCCGTAAATTTTCAGCTCATTTGGAGATGTGAAGAATAGGTTTCCTGACGTAGCTTTTTCAGGTCCAGAATTCCAGATGTCAGTATTCTCCCTCTTTGTGTAAACCATGCATATTATGAGAGAAAAGGCATTAGAATTACCCCATAAAGATTTATTATGCATAAGAACATTATAAATACCAGTAAGAAAACATGATGCAAAATGGACGTATCAACTCCCCCAAGCTTAGACCTCGCTTGTCCTCAAGCGAAAGCCGATATCGAAAATCATGTCCACATGTTTAGAAAGAGAGGTGTCGATAAAAACAAAATATGGACATAGTAGCATCATGCTTATTATTATAACAGCAATAAACTTTATCATAAATATCCATCATAAAGCTTTATCATACAACTTTTATCATATACATTCTCATGAACAAGTAACAATTCATCACAACATCGAAGTAGAAGGCACAAACCTTATTGAAAATCAACTAACAATGTTCTTAGTCAACTTTGCAACCACAATTCATCATATTTTCAGGAAGGGTCATGTGTCAGATCCTTTTGGCAAGTCCACATACTCAACTATCATTTAGTCTTCTATGATTGCTAACACTCACAGCGTACCCATGAACAAAAAGTTTCAACCTGACACATAGAAAGATAGGGGCTTATAGTTTCGCCTCGCAACAAAATCACCTCAAGGGTGATGTCAACAATAATAATTCATGTTCACTCATATCCAACTGGGTATATGTGCCTAGATCTTTCCTCACCACATGATGCTTGCGAAAAGAGAAAATAAAAAGGAATAGGGAAGAATATTTTGACTCTTGCATAAAAATAAAAGATAGGCCCTTCTCAGAGAGAAGCAGAGGTTGCCATGCACTTTTTTTGCATGCCAAATCCCTTAATGCAAAAGAATGTCACGTTATATTGCCCCTTATGATAGCAACCTTTATAGTGCAGTCTATTGCCTTTATTACATTGCCATCACAAGTGCGTACAATGCTCAATTTTCTCTTACACTAAACGATTGAACACATTTATAAGCAATTTGTATTGCCTTATTGAACTGATGGCAACTTACTCAAAGGATATTACTCAATCCATAGGTAGGTATGGTGGACTCTAGAATAATGAGTTGGGTTTGGGTTTTTTTGATGCACAAGTAGTATCTCTACTTAGTGCGGAATTTTTGGCTAGAAAAGATATTGGGCAAGCACTACATGTTGAAGGATCTATGACAATATAACTTCTATGTGAATATGAACAAACATAACTCATTATGTTGTCTTCCTTGTCCAACGTCAACAGTTTTGACATATAGTAATTAATGGTGGCTCACAATCATAAAAGATGTCCAAGATAGTGTATTCGCATGTGAATCTTCTCTTCCTTGTTAATTCATTCATGGGTTGCATCATTGACCAATGTTATGTTTGTCAATTTCCAACAAATTTTACAACTCGTATTTTTTCCTTATGTGATGTCATTACTCAACATAAGATTAGCATATGGTCTTCTTCATTACTTCTTTTTATTTGATCGCAACAAGAAAGTAACAAAGAAAAATCTCAAACTAAACTTTATTTTATAGTTTTCACTCGATTACATAGATAGATAAATCACGAAACTAACACTCGAAAATAGATCATACTAAACTTTTATTGAACTAGATCAAAAAATCACTAAAGATTGAACTAAGATAGGAAAAGGAAAACAGAAGTGATGATGATACGATAACAGGGCATCTCCCCCAAGCTTGGCACAAGCCAAGGGGAGTGCACATACTCGTGTACTCAAGTATCCTTAGGTGGTGAAGAAGAAGAAGGTGATGGTGATGAGGTAGTAAGCTTGTCCTCTAGCTTCCAAGGAAGGGCTCACCATCAAAAGTGGATGCACGAGTCTCTCGAGTCCTGCAACTGGCAGCTAAACTCATACCTTTAAATCTTGCCTCATACTCAAAAACTTGGTTTTGAAGATCACATATTTAACTTTGTAGAAAATTAATTTGCTCGTTGAAGGTGAAGACGATGTCCTTCATGGACCGACCATCCACCATGTTGTCACGAGTGGATTCTGTAATCATGGAGTGATTGGCACTAAGCCCACGTCCACCATCCCTTGGCACTTGAAGATGTCTTGTTCCACTATCTCGAGCCTAGCCTTCGTGTTCCCCGTCTTCTTGGGCCCTTGAACATCCCGGATGTGGAGCACCCCCTCACGCATCTCAATGGCTTGAGGGTGCCGCATCACCTCTGGTAAGTAAGGGTTGATGACCTTCTCGAAGAACTTGTCCTTGGAAGAGCTTGGTGGAGCCATGATAATCTAGATCTAACAGGAAAACATCACAAAACAAAAACAGGGGATTTTTCTGCGATGCGGTGGTCGAATCGTCCGGGGGTATATATAAAGATTTTTTTATTTTGGGAAACAAGAATATGGAAGGAAATCGGAGTCGGGAAGGTTCCCGAGTGGGGCACAACCCACCGGGGCGCGACAGGCAAGGCAGGAGCGCCTTGGTGTATCGTGCCCTGCTCGGTTGCCTTCATAGTTGTTTATTATTTTCCTAATTTTTGTAATATTCCAAAACTGATAGAAAATTATTTTTGCGGATTTTTTGGAGTCCATTTACTTACCGTATCACGTACCTCCTCTTTTCAGGGTTCTAGAGTGTTCTAGAAGATTTCTTTTATATGTTCCTCCGGTGTCATGGTTTGAATAATATTGATTTCCATGTTAATAGGCGTACATGTGATATAATGCTTAATTCTTTGTGTATTGACCACCTTTGGGTCAGTACCTTCGGCATTATTAATTTACATAGCTCCAGAATGATAAATCTCTTTAATAATATATGGTCCTTCCTATTTGGAAAGAAGTTTACCTACAAAAAAACTAAAATGAGAATTGTACAAAAGAACATATTCTCCAACTCTGAACTCTTGCTTTTAGATTATTTTGTCATGCCATCTTTAACTTTTTCTTTAAATAACTTGGCATTTTCATAGGCTTGGGTTATCCATTCATCTAGTGAGCTAATATCAAATAACCTATTTTCACCAGCAAGTTTGAAGTCATAGTTAAGTTTTTTAATTTCCCAGAATGCTTTATGTTCTAACTCTAGAGGCAGGTGACAAGTTTTTCCATACACCATTTTATATGGAGACATACCCATAGGATTTTTATAAGCTGTTCTATAAGCCCAAAGTGAATCATCTAGTTTCTTAGACGAATTCTTTCGGGGCCTATTGATAGTTTTTTTGTAATATAAGTTTTATTTCTCTATTGCTAAGTTCAACTCGACCACTGGATTGAGGATGATAGGGTGATGCAATTCTATGGTTAACAACATATTTAACAAGCATTTTCCGGAAAGCACCATGAATAAATTGTGAACCACCATCAGTGATTAGATATCTAGGGACTCCAAACCTCGAGGAAATAACTTCTTTAAGCATTTTAATGGAAGTGTTATGATCAGCACTACTAGTTGGAATAGCCTCTATCCACTTAGTGACATAATCAACAACAACCAAAATATGTGTATACCCATTAGAGGAAGGGAAAGGTCCCATATAATCGAAATCCCAAACATCAAAAGGTTCAACAACAAGTGAATAATTCATAGGAATTTCCTAATGCTTACCAATATTACCAATTATTTGACATTCATCACAAGATAAGACAAACTTACGGGCATCCTTGAAGAGGGCGGGCCAATAGAAAGTAGATTGTAATACCTTGTGAGCAGTTCTATCTCCTGCATGATGTCCTCCATAGGCTTCAGAGTGACATTTCCGAAAGATTTGTTCCCATTCATGCTCAGGTACACAACGTCTAATAATGCCATCTACTCCTTTATAAAGATGTGGGCCCTCCCAAAAGTAATGTCTTAAATCATTGAAGAATTTTTTTCTTTTGGTGGTATGTGAAACTAGGTGGTATGTATTTATCAACAATATAATTAGCATAGTCAGCATACCAAGGAGTATTATGAGAAACATTTATTGCAGCAACTTGTTCATCAGGAAAGCTATCATCAATAGGTAGTGGGTCATCAAGAATATTTTCTAACCTATACAAGTTATCGGCTACAGGGTTCTCAGATCCTTCCTATCAGTAATATGTAAATCAAATTCTTGTAGGAAGAGAACCCACCTAATGAGCCTAGGTTTAGCATCTTTATTTTTCATAAAATATTTTATAGCAACATGATCAATGTGAACAATTACTTTGGAATCTATGATGTAAGATCTGAATTTGTCACAAGCAAACACAACTGCTAAAAATTCTTTTTCAGTGTAGCATAATTTCTTTGAGCGATGTCTAGAGTTTTGCTAGCATAATGAATAACATTTAACTTCTTATCAACTCTTTTGTCCTAGAGTAGCACCAACAACATAATCACTAGCATCACACATAATTTCAAAAGGCAAGTTCCAATCCGGTGGTTGAACAATAGGTGCGGTGGTGAAGGCTTTATTAAGTGTTTCGAAGGCTTCTACATAATCATCGTTAAGAACAAAAGGAACATCCTTCTGTCATAAATTGGCAAGATGCCTAGAAATTTTATAAAAATATTTAATAAAACTCCTGTAGAAACTAGCATGACCAAGGAAACTACGAATACCTTTAATATCTGTAGGACAAGACATTTTCTCAATTGCATCAACTTTAGTTTTATCCACCTCAATACCTTGTTCAGAAATTTTATGCCCCAAGACAATACCTTCATTGACCATAAAGTGGCACTTCTCCCAATTCAAGACAAGATTAGTTTGCTCGCATCTCAGCAAAACTCGGTCAAGGTTGCTTAAGCAATCATCAAAAGAAGTTTCGTAAATGGAAAAATCATCCATGAAAACCTCAACAATCTTTTCACAAAAATCAGAGAATATAACAGTCATGCATCTTTGAAAGGTAGTAAGGGCATTACACAAACCAAAAGGCATACATCTATAAGCGTAAGTTCCAAAAGGACAAGTAAAGGTGGTTTTCTCTTGATCTGGTTATGATACATGTATTTGAGAGAAACCAAAATATCCATCTAAGAAGCAAAAGTGTGTGTGCTTAGATAATGTTTCTAGCATTTGATCGATTAAAGGCAAAGGGTAATGATCCTTTCTAGTAGCTTTATTTAGTTTTATAAAATCAATTACCATTCTATAGCCAGTAACAATTCTTTGTGGAATAAGTTCATTTTTGTCATTGTGAACAGCAGTGATACCTCCTTTCTTAGGGACACAATGAACGGGACTTACCCATCTACTATCAGCTATGAGATAGATTATACCTGCTTCCACAAGTTTCGGTATTTCAGTTCTTACCACTTCTTACATCTTAGGATTCAACCATCGTTGGTGATCAACAACGGGTTTAGCTTCAGGTTCCATATTAATCTTGTGCTCGCAGAGAGTGGGACTAATGCCCTTAAGATCATCAAGAGTATATCCAATAGCGGCACGATGCTTCTTCAGAGTTTTTAAGAACCTTTATTCTTCATGTTCTGAAAAGTTACACTAATAATATCAGGATATCTCTTTTTCTCATCAATATAAGCATATTTCAAAGTGGTAGGCAGTTGCTTTAATTCACACACAGGGTCACCTTTAGGTGGAGGAGGACCTCCAAGAGTTTCAATAGGAAAATTGTGTTTACAAAGCGGTTGTTGTTCCAAGAATTTTTTATCTATTTCATTTCTTTCATGCATGTGCATATCATTTTCATGGTCTAGCAAATATTGCTCTAGGGGATCTGTAGGTGGCACAACAATAGAAGCAAGACTAATTATTTCATCTTTGCTATGTGATTCTTCATTACAAGGTTGTCTTCTAAACTTGGAAAAATTAAACTCATGAGACTCCTCACCAAAACTAACACTGACAATTTCTTTTTCGTAATATATTTTAGCATTGATAGTGTTAAGAAAGATCTACCAAAGATAATGGGACAAAAGTCATCTTGTGGGGAACCAAGAACTAGAAAATCAGTAGGATATTTTATTTTCCCACACAAGACTTCAACATCTCTAACTATCCCAAGTGGTGTGATGGTGTCTCGGTTTGCAATTTAATAGTAACATCAATGTCTTCTATCTCGGTGGGTGCTATGTCATTCATAATTTCTTGGTATAAGGTAAAAAGAATAGCACTCACGCTAGCACCCAAATCACATAACCCATGATAACATTGATCTCCAATTTTAACTAAGACAACATGCATGCCAACTACAGGTTTATGTTTGTCTTTTTCATCGGGCTTGTGAATTCCAGCAGCTTCACCAACGAAGTAAATAACATGCCCATCAATATTATTATCCAAGAGATCTTTAACCGTAGCAACACTAGCTTCTATTTTAATTTGTTCAGGAGGGTTTGGTGCTTTAATATCACTTTTGTGAACCACAACTGAAACCTTAGCATCCTCCTTCATCCTAACAGGAAAATGTGGTTTTTCAATATAAGTGGTAGGCACAACTGGATCAACATTATAAATGATAGTTTCTTCTTTAAATATTTTTGGTTCTTTAATTTTCTCTTTGATAGGGGGGTGATGTTTAAACCACTTCTCCTTAGGAAGATCAACATGAGTAGCAAATGGTTCACAGAAAGAGGCTACTATCTCAGAGTGTCGGTGTACTAAGGTAGGGGTACCTCAGTACCCCAACTTGTGCACGGGCAGTAGCAGCTTCCCGCGGCGGGGCCTACCACGCGCTTGCCGGAGACCTTCCTGCCCCATACAAAACCATTCAAAAACAAAGTATACAAGACAGAAGATCAAGACCCCGGCAAGTGGAGCTTGCCGGGAAGGCCGTCCCAGGCTCAAGTTTACCTCAACTAGCACAAGACCCTGGCAAGAGGAGCTTGCCAGGAAGGCCAGAAGATCACATTACAGAAGACATGCCTCGGCGCAGCATGCGCCCCGGCAGGGCCCGGGGAGCGACAAGCTTCAGAGCCCGACAAGCTCCCGGGCCCGGCAAGGTCAAGACCCCGGCAAGGTGCTTGCCGGGGAGGGTTGCGCTGTGTGCCCGCGCTCCAGCTCATCGAGCCACGCGTCGCCCTGGGGCCACCCCAGGGACGCGTGGCGGATGGCTGTGCAGCCTGGGGGACACGGTGGCACTCCACGGTGGTGAAGCCATCGCCGTGGCAAACGGAGACGCTAGGGCGGGCGCTTTTGGGGTCGACGGCGACGGGCATTAAATGCTCTTGTCCCCCACTGTCAAAGTAGGTAGCGACCACTGTTCACGCGCTGTAGCCCCACTATTCCCGCACTGTTACAACTACCACCTCTTTTACGTTTTTACCCCTTTCTCCTACGTTGACACCTGTCGGTGACCCCTTGCACTATAAAAGGAGGCCCATGCACAACGTAGAAGGGGTTCGGAACCTAGATCGCTCATACGCTCGGTGTAGCTAGTTCTTCAAGCTCCCGAGCTCCTCAACTCAATACAAACTAAGCAGGAGTAGGGTTTTACGCGTCCATCGCGGCCCGAACCTGGGTAAACTGCCTGCGTGATCTCCACGATCTGCTCTTCGTGCTCCCTCCGCCCTTTTACTGTACAAGCAAGGGGCTCCGGTCCCATAGGCGCTCGTGGTGGATAGTTTCCCCCGACATCTTTGGCGCGCCAGGTAGGGGGCGTCGAGGTTGTGCGAACCTGATCCGGCGTTCACGCGGGCGCATTCTTCATCAACCTCTCCAGTTCCATCAGCAACAGCGACATGGCCCCGAAGAAGAAGGCTTCGGAGGTCGCAGGCCCGTCTGCGTCTCATCCGCCGCCGTCGGAACCAACGGTGGGCGGGGGAGACGCCGTCGGAAGGGTGGTCGCCGGCGAGGACACGCGCGGCGCCACCAAATCCAAGGACAGGACGGACGACCGAGCCTCGGTCTCCGTGGACGCGCCACGTCCATCTCAGCAAACGACAACCCAGCAGCGCCATGCCACAGGAGGTGGCATCCGCTTGCTGGGCCAAGGGCAAACCGGAGGCTCGCGGGACGCTCCGGGCCATCGTCCTGGCACGAGCAAGGCGCGGTCGCCGGGGCGGGACCCTGCTCCTTCTAACGCTGTTAGGAGTCCGAGCATATCCTGCTCCTCGCACCGCTCGCCCCCGCTCCCCTCCACTCCAGCAGAAGCGCTCGCAAGGGCGCAACTGCTCCTCGACTTCCCTCCAGCGGCAGACAAGGCCGAGGACTGGAGGGCAACCATCCAGAGCCTGATCGCTTTCGCCAACAACGACTCTCCGCAGCAGCCGGCGACCTCGCGGCCACGGCAAGTCGAGAAGACGAAGGCCGACGGCGACAAGACCGCCGGGGGTGCAACCACCGTGCACTCCCCGCCGCAGAAGCAGAAGACGCCGCCCCGCCGGAACAACACCGACGACGGTTCCACGGCGTCGTCGGATCCGCGGGCTCGTCGGGACCAGCGCCAAGTCCTTGACGACCGGCGACAAGAAGACGCTCGAACAACGATCGAGCGCCGCCGAGAAGCTCGGCGACAATCAGACCAGAGAGCTGGGAACGCTGTCGACGCGCGCGCGCCCGGTGAACCAGGCGACTTGCCGTACGCGGCAGGTTGCCCTGCGTTTACCCGTGAGCTGCGGCGCGTCCAGTGGCCCAGCATGAAGAACTTCAAGCCCGACGTACCGAAGAAGTACGACGGCAAGACGCACCCCTCGGAATTCCTCAGCATCTACACAATCGCCGTGCAAGCTGCCGGGGGGCGCGACGAGAAGATATTGGCGAATTACTTCCCGCTCGTGCTTAAGCCGAACGTTCGTTCGTGGCTTATGCACTTGCCGGAAGGCTCCATTTCTTCTTGGGCAGATCTTTGCCACCAGTTTGTTGGCGCCTTCACGGGCGGCCACAAACCCCACGGCCAGGAGAGCGATCTCCACATTCTGGCCCAGAAGGAAGGAGAATCCCTGCGCAAGTACATCCAACGCTTCAGTCGTGTGCAGCACAACATCCCCGACGTCCACCCTGCTGCGGTTATCAGTGTGTTCCACCAGAACGTACGCAACCGTCGCATGCGTGAAGAGATGGCCATGACCAAGATACGGGATGTCAGCGAGCTCTATGCTCTGGCTGACAAGTGCGCACGCGCCGAAGAGGGGAGGAGACTCCCCGGGGAGGATACCGGCGCGGGGGGAAGCGACAGCGACGACACCGCCCCGGCAAAGAAGGGCCGGCGGCGGAACAACAGAAGGAAGAACAAGAAGGAAGTGCTTGCCGTCGAGAAGTCCGGCAAGGAGGCTCCCGCCAAGCAAACACAGGCTGGCGGCTCCGGCAAGGAGCCTGCCCCTGTAGCGGCAGCCGACAAGCAGGACGGCTCCGACAAGCAATACTGCAAGATCCACCGCACCAAGGGCCACGACCTCTCCAACTGCAAACGCGTCGAGTACCTCGTCGAGCAGCAGAAAGCTGAGTACGAGAGGCGCGACAAGGAGAAGGCCCAAGGTGGCGGAGGAGAACCAAGCAAGAAGCGGCCATTCAATGGCCGGGGAGGACGCCGCGGCAAGGCCAAGCAGCGGCAAGGTGACCGACCTCCCCGGGGCCGCGACAAGGACGAAGAAGACGACGACGAAGACATGGAGGATGAAGATAACAGCGAGCAGGAGTTCCAGAAGGCCACGGAGGTCCTGTGCGTCGACGGTGGCGCCTCTCTGCACACCTCCCACCGCCAGCTCAAGCAGTGGGTGCGCGAGGTGAATGCAGCAGAGCCGCCCGTGGAGTCGCGCAGGCTCCTCAAATGGTCCAGCACGCCCATCATTTTTTATCTTGAGGATCACCCTGACCGCACCACTGCGGTCGGGTGCTTGCCGATGCTGGTCTCACCCACCATCCGCAACCTCAAGGTCACTAAAATGTTGGTTGACGGCGGGGCCGGGCTGAACTTGATCTCCTCTGCTGTGATCAAGAAACTCCAAATCCCAGATGGCGAGCTCGAAGAGACCGGTTCTTTCCAAGGAATCAACCCGGGGAGGAGCAAGCCCAAGGGGAAAATAACTCTGCCGGTGACCTTTGGCGGGGAGCTCAACTTCAGAACTGAGCGCATCACATTCGACGTCGCCGATATCCCATTGCCATACAATGGGATACTCGGCCGTCCCGCCCTCGCCAAGTTCATGGCAGCTTCCCACCACGCCTACAACATACTCAAGATTCCGGGGCCGATAAGCGTCATCACTGTCCATGGCGACAAGAAGGATGCGCTTGTCTGCGCCGACAAGATCTACCGGGACGCAGCAGCCGCAGCAGAAAAGGACACACTCGCCGCTGAAGCTCCCGGGGGGAAGAAGACCAAGACCAAGTCCGGCAAGTGCTCTGGGGCCCACTCCGGCAACCGCACCTCTTCGGAGTGCTGCACTGCCGTCGAGGACGTTCCATCGAGCTCCACCGGCAAGTGTAAGAAGGGAATGGCCGCTCCTCCGGCAACCAAGAAGGTGACCGCCAACGAGGACGACACTGGTGGTACGTTCACCATCAGTGCCACGCTTGACAGCAAATAGGAAAGCGCGCTCGTTGCCTTCCTGCGGGCGAATGTCGATGTGTTTGCCTGGCAACCATCTGACATCCCCGGTGTTCCCAGGAAGGTGATTGAGCACAAGCTTGTTGTTTGTCCTCATGCGCGGCCCGTCAAGCAGAAAGTGAGGAAGCAAGCCGTGGAGCGCCAAGAATTCATTGCTGAAGAAATCAAGAAGCTAGAGGCAGCAGGCCTAGTTAGAGGTGTGATCCATCCGACGTGGTTAGCAAACCCAGTCGTCGTGCGCAAGGCCAATGGGAAGTGGAGACTGTGTATAGACTTCACCGATGTGAATAAAGCATGTCCCAAGGATCCATTCCCTTTGCCGCGCATTGACCAAATCGTTGACTCCACTGCCGGATGTGAGCTACTCTCTTTTCTTGATGCATATTCAGGCTACCACCAGATCTTTATGGCCAAAGAAGATGAAGAGAAGACTGCATTTATCACCCCATGTGGCACTTATTGCTTCATATGCATGCCATTTGGGCTGAAGAATGCAGGGTCAACATTTGCAAGGGTAGTGCACACTGCTTTCGAGCCACAGATCCACAGAAATGTAGAGGCTTATATGGATGACATCGTGGTGAAGAGCAAGAGCAAGGATACCCTGGTCCAGGATTTGGAAGAGACATTTCAGAACCTGCGCAAGATACAGCTCAAGTTGAACCCCGAGAAGTGCGTCTTTGGAGTCCCCTCCGGCAAGCTTCTCGGGTTCTTTGTGTCACAGAGGGGGATTGAAGCTAACCCCGATAATATTAAAGCCATCGAGCAAATCGAGGCCCCGAAGCGCGTCAAGGATGTCAGAAGGTTTGCAGGTTGTGTGGCCGCCCTCAGTAGGTTCATTTCGAAGTCTGCAGAACGCGCCCTACCTTTCTTCAAAATCTTGAAGAAGGCAGGTCCCATGAAGTGGACTCCGGAAGCGGAGGCAGCGCTGCAGGATTTGAAACGGTACCTATCCTCCACTCCAATACTTGTTGCACCTAGACCACAGGAAAAGTTGTTGCTATACCTAGCGGCAACCAACCAGGTGGTTAGTGCTGCGTTAGTAGCGGAGAGGGAGGCCGACGAGGAGTCTGCACCACCGGCAAGCGAATCCAGCGACAAGCAGGGGGCTGCTCCGGCAAGCTCTGGCCCCGACAAGGACAACTCTGCGCAGGAGCCGGAAGAAATGCGGAAGAAGATGGTGCAGCGCCCGGTGTATTTTGTGAGTTCCCTCTTGCAGGGAGCTAGATCAAGATACTCCGGGGTGCAAAAGTTGCTTTTCGGCCTCCTCATGGCCTCGAGAAAGCTGCGCCATTACTTCCAGGCACATGAGATAACAGTGGTCACTCGCTTTCCGCTGAAGAGGATATTGCACAATCCAGAAGCAACAGGCAGGATCGTTGAGTGGGCACTGGAGCTGTCGAGCTTTGGACTCAAGTTTGAAAGTACCTCAACGATACAGAGTCGAGCTTTGGCAGAATTCATAGCTGAATGGACCCCGACGCCCGATGAAGAAATTCCAGAAACAAGTACACCCGTACAAGAAGCAACAAGTGAATGGGTAATGTACTTTGATGGTGCCTTCTCGCTGCAAGGCGCCGGTGCCGGCGTGGTACTCATCGCGCCCACCAGAGAGCACCTCAAGTATGTTATCCAGATGCACTTTCCCAGGGAGCAAGCGACAAACAACACTGCTGAGTATGAAGGCTTGCTTGCCGGCCTCAGGATTGCGGCCGAACTTGGGATCAGAAAACTGATTGTGCGGGGAGATTCTCAATTGGTGGTCCGACAAGTTAACAAGAGTTACCAGAGCCCTTTGATGGAAGCTTATGTAGATGAAGTGAGGAAGCTTGAGGAGCACTTTGAAGGTCTACAAATGGAGCACGTCCCAAGAGCTCAGAATGACATTGCAGACGGCCTTTCAAAGTGTGCTTCGATGAAGTTACCTGTGGAACCAGGGACCTTTTTGCTCAAGCTAACTCAACCATCCGTTACACCGTCAATTGGGCAGTCCAAGAAGAGAAAGTTGGTCTCCGGCGACTACTTGCCGGCGGATCTTCCTGAAACCGCCGCCAAGATCCCCAAGATCAACGATCGGAACGCTGAGGAACAGTCTGCTCCTGCAGATCCGAGGATCTGTGCAGTTGAAGCAAGTGTTCCCGACAAGCCTCGCCCCGGCGAGCTTGCCGGGGGACCATCAGCTCCGGCGGAACCAGAGGTTCTTGCCGTAGAAGCTGAGGTCCCCGCAGCGGCCCTCATGCCTTTAGTCCTTGCCGTTGAGCCACGGGCTCCAGTATGGGCACAGCAGATCGTCCGTTTTCTGCAAACTGGAGAACTTCCCGACGACCCAGAAGAAATAGAGAAGATAACCAGGCAGTCAAGTATGTACCAGTTCGTGGATAACGAGCTGTACAGAAGAAGGCTCAATGGTGTCAGGTTGAAGTGCATCTCCAGGGAAGATGGACAGAAGTTGTTGGCAGAAATACATGGAGGCATATGCGGCCACCACATCGGCGCAAGGGCGCTTGCCGGGAAAGCTTTCCGGCAAGGGTTCTTCTGGCAAGAAGCCCTCCAAGATGCAACTGCACTAGTAACCAAGTGTGAAGCGTGCCAGTTCCATGCAAAACAAATTCATCAGCCAGCTCAAGCTCTCCAGACGATTCCTTTGTCCTGGCCCTTCTCGGTCTGGGGGCTCGATATCCTCGGCCCCTTCCCCCGAGCTGTCGGGGGCTTTGAGTACTTGTACGTTGCAATCGACAAGTTCACAAAGTGGCCAGAAGTGGAACCAGTGAGAAAGGTGACAGCACAGTCAGCGGTCAGGTTCTTCAGGTCGATTGTTTGCCGTTTCGGAATCCCTAACAGGATCATCACCGACAATGGCACACAGTTTACTAGTCGCACCTTCATGCAGTACGTCCAAGACCTTGGCGCCAAGGTCTGTTTCGCTTCTGTTGCTCACCCGAGGAGCAACGGTCAAGCGGAGAGGGCAAATGCTGAAGTGCTGCGCGGACTCAAGACGAGGACCTTTGACAGGCTGCGCAAGTGCGGAAGAAACTAGATAGAGGAGCTACCGGCGGCTCTTTGGTCAATCAGAACGACACCAAGTCGAGCCACCGGACAGACACCTTTTGCTCTAGTCTATGGAGCAGAGGCAGTTCTCCCCACGGAACTCGTATACGGATCTCCTCGAGTGCTCGCTTATGATGAGCTCGAGCAAGAGCAACTGCGACAAGATGATGCATTGCTCCTCGAGGAGGAACGTCTCCAGGCTGCTGTACGAGCTGCTCGATACCAGCAAGCCTTGCGTCGCTACCATAGCCGCAAGGTCAAAGCCAGGAGTCTCGAGGAAGGCGACCTTGTTCTTCGGCGTGTTCAGTCCGCCAAGAATTCCAACAAGTTGACGCCGAAGTGGGAAGGCCCTTATCGGGTGAGACAAGTCACGAGGCCCGGCACTGTCCGCCTTGAGACCGAAGAAGGCTTACCGGTGAGCAACTCCTGGAACATAGAGCATCTTCGCAAGTTTCACCCATAAGGCGCGGTTGCCGTGATCCGCTCCGGCAACCACCTTTTGTACAAGCTTTGCCGCTGTTGCATGTAACCCTTTGTACAAAGCCGGGCGCAGATCCCGTGCATCAGTAAAGTTTTTGTGTTTTGCCCTATTTGCCTCTTCCACGCTTTTCTTTGCTATTTGCATGAATTATTTGGCATCTTGTGCAACATACACATCCGGTAAGCATTAGCACGCCGAAAGGCCACATACTTGTTTCCCTCTTCTTTTTCCTTGCCTCTTCAGCAGAAAGAACGTTCCTCGCACACAAGTTTGCCGGGGGGAAGGGGATGGAAGAGGAACCAAGTGCTGTTCAAGAAAGAGGAGCCTTACCGAGAGGAACCAAGTGCTGTTCAAGAAAGAGAAGCCTTACCGAGAAGCAAGCAATACATAAAAGCTAAGTTATTAGAATTTGAGCAGTTCAAATTTTTAATTTTTAGTTGTCTTCCTTGAACAATCACACTTTGTATGGAAAACCTGTGCGCGGAGGAACCTACCCGTGGCTAGCCGCACCCTTATCTTGTTTTCGAGTACGCTCAGCGACTTAAGTGAGCTGCGACAAGTGTCGCGCCCTTGTTTCGTTTTCGAGTTCACTCAACAAGCTGAGTGCGTTGCGACTAGCTGCGGCAAGGTTGCGACTAGCTGCGGCAAGGTTGCTTGCCGGAAGGACCTTGGCCAGCAGGCTGCTCAGAGTCCAGCACTCAACGCTCGCGGCAAGGGCCCCTTGCCGGCAAGCTCCCTGGAAGCGTAGGGTGAAAAACATACAAAGTAAACGACCAAGACAAGGAAGATAACATTGCACTGATTGATCAAAATGAGATAAATATCTTACAAAGGATAACTTGTCGCAATGATTAATGAGTTCATAACACCCTATGCAGCAACAAAAGAGATAAAGGAAAAGGAGGCCTAATCTACGCGGTCGCCCTCGATCCTGGAGATCTTGTTCACTTTGGCAATGATGTGAGCGACCTGCGCCTTCAGCGCCTCCGTGTTCGCGTCGGCCGGCAAGCTGCGGAGAACGTTGGTGAGGTTTATACCGGGGTTGCGGTATACAATCTTCGTCAGGACGCGCTCCAAGGTTCCCGCACAGAGCTGGCGCGACTCCTCGGCCAGTTGCGCGGGGAGCTTCTTCCGAAGATCTGCAAGGGCCGGCGCGATCCCCCTGAAGAAGAGGCTGAGCTTGGCGCTGTGGGGGAGGTTTGGATCCGGAGAGTAGATGAGATGCTCGACCTTCAGCGCCAGCAGCTCCTGATCAA
This sequence comes from Secale cereale, assembly GCA_902687465.1. Lineage (NCBI taxonomy): Eukaryota > Viridiplantae > Streptophyta > Magnoliopsida > Poales > Poaceae > Secale > Secale cereale. The sequence goes on along the minus strand of LR738711.1, from coordinate 475,577,129 downwards.
TGTTGGATGCAGAGGACACCAAGTCGTCGGTCCACACCTCGACGGTCCGGCGAAAGTTCTCGACCGCAGTGTTGGCGCTCTCCACCAAGCCTCGCTCCCTGCGGAGCTCTTCCTTCAGCTTGGTTTCCCGGTCCCGGACGGCGTCGAGCGAGTCCTTCAGCGTGGAAACCTTCAGCTCAAGATCCTCAATCGAGTCCTTGGCGGCCTTCAGCTCGTCGCCCTTCTTGGAGAGGCGCACCTGGAGTTCGGAGTTGGTGTGGGCGTCCTTCTCACGCTCTATGTTGAGCGCGGTGACCCTCTCCACGCTCGCCTTCAGTGACTCCTCCAGTTGCGCGACCTTGGCCGCGAGCTCCTCCTCGGCGGCCTCCGCGGCAGCCGCGGCGGCTTTCGCCTCCTTCAGCTCTCCGCCAAGGGCCTGCTCCCGAGCGGCAAGGTCTTCCTCGTGGGAGTCGAGGTTGACCTTCCGTTGGGTGAGCTCTCCTTCTCGCCGGGACAGCTCCTCCCCAGCGAGTCGCTGCTGCTCTTCGGCTTCGGCTTTCTCCAGGAGCCACTCCTGGTACTCCCCGGCGAGCCTCTCGCGCTCCTCCGCCACGTCGCGGAGGGCAGCCTGGTTGGCGGCGCGGAGCTCTGTCACGCGCTTCTCCATCTCGACGGCGGCCTTGGCAGCAAGGGCCTCCCGAGACGCAAGCTTCGCCTGCCTGGCCCGGTAAAGGGCCAGGAGCTGGTGAAGCAGCTTCTCCTCCTCGGGCCCGTCGCTTCCGCCGGGCGCCTCGACGATCTTCAGACCCGCAGAGGCGAGGACCTCTCCATCAAAGGCCTCGCCCTCCGCGGGGGCTCGCGACGAAGAACCCCACGGCACCTGGATGAAGACGCCGTTGGGAGCTTCAAGATAGTAGCCCGACTGCTCCTTTTCGGCGGAGGGGTCGACGGCCTGTGCAGCACTTGATGCTCCTGCCGCCTCCAGGCCGGCCGTGCGGTCGCCGTCATCCTCCCCGGCCGCTGCGTCTGCAGTCGGGGCAGTCTCCTCCGCAGCCGGCTCGGCGGTTCCCGCCGTGTCCTCAGCGACAGGGGCGTCGCCGCCGTCGCCCTGCGCGTCCTCCTCCACGACGATGGTTTCCGTCTCCATTTGTTCTGGGGGAGGAGGATCTGGAAGAAGAAGAAAAAGAAGAAGAAGTTCAAGCAAATATCCAAAAAGAGATGAATCCAAGAAGACAAAATTACAAAGCATACCTTGGCGGACTTCGTCGACGGCGGGCTCCCTCGCCGGGGAGCTCTGCCTTGGCGGGGTGGCCGCCCTCGCCGGGCTGCTCGCCCTCGGCGGGGTACTCGCCCTTGGCGGAGTACCCGCCCTTGGCGGAGCACTCTCCCTCGCCGGAGAGCTCGTCCTTGGCGGGGACGGCTGGGCCTGTGGCTCTTCGGGAGCAGTCTCCGGATGCTCCTGTGGCTGCGGCTCCACCTCTGCACAAAACAATCAAGACAAGACAAAAACATCAAGATATTAGCACAAGACAGAATCCTCGAAGCGCACCCGGCAAGCAGAAGTATGAAACCCAGACTTACGCTGGGGGCTGCGCTGGGGGCTGCTCCTCGGAGCAGCGCTCGGGTCCGGCAGGCTCGTCTCCGGCACGTCTCCAGTCGCCGCGACGGGCGAGTCGTCCGCGACCTCGACCATGGGCACCTTGGCCTTCTTCGCCACTCGCTGGGCCAGGGTCCTGAGATCAAAGCAAAAAGCAAGATCAGCATCAACAAGAATCAAGATAATGTTAAAGACGATGCAAAACCTCAAGTTCTTACTCTTGTTCCTCCTCGTCGTCGTCGTCGCTCAGGGCGGAGAAGTCAAATGCCACCTGAGGCGCGTCCGCGCGAGGAGCAGGAGGCGAAGACTCCCTCGGGCGCTTGGCGGTCCCCGGGGCTGGGGGCTGCGAAGACCCGGCCCCTGTGGGCGCCGAGGCCCGGGGAGCAGGCGGAGCAGCCGCTCCGCTCTGCGAAGACCCTCCTCCGCTTGGCGCTGTCGTGCGGGGCGCCTCCGCCGTGGCCTGTGTGCGGGTCGCCCCCGCCGTGGCCTGTGTGCGGGTCGCCCCCGCCGTGGTTGGTGCGCCGGGCGCCCCCGTCGCAGCTTGGCTCCCCCGGGTAGCTCGCGCCGCCCGGCGAGCTGGTTGTTGTCGGGGCGCCTGCGCCCTCGTCCCCGTCGTCGCCTTGCGGAGACGTTTCAGCGGAGATCGCCTGGGACTTGCCCGAGGTGGGGAGGTCTCCGATGACGAGGAGAGGTCGTCGGCGTAGAGCCCCAGAGAACCGTCGGAGTCCTCGTCGGCCCCGACGCCCTCCTCCTCCTCCTCCTCCTCCCCAGCAGGCTTGCTGGGCCCAGCACCTTGCCCCGCGGCCGTGCTCTTTCCGGCGCCTCCGCCCCCTCCGGCGCCTCCGCTCCCTGCGGCGCCTCTGTTTCCTCCGGCAGCGCTGCCTCTCGCCGCGGCCTCGGTCAGGATTCCGGGGATCCCGGAGTGCCTCAAGGAAGGGACCCCGGCGAGCTCGTCGGGAGGAAGCTGTAGAAGTCTGCGGATCTCCGCCTCCTCCGCTTGGCAGGACGCATCCGCAGCCTCTGCCTCATCGGGCGTGAAGCCAAACTCTCCTGCCGCTGCGGCTGCAGCGGCCTCTTCAACCCGAGAAGCTATATACGCTATCTCCTGATCGGTGGTGTCCCGTGTGAGCCCCTTGATCTCGTCCTTGTTCTTCGCCACCTCCACCAGGTTGTCGAAGAAGCTCAAGATGACGTCTCGCTTGGGCGGAATCCATGTGCGATCGATGCCATGCGAGTCACACGCGGGCATCATGGCGCGAAGGGAATCCCGGGCCGTGCTGTTGCAGAGGGGCACCACTCCCCGGGGAGCTCTGAACCACTCTGGGTGGGCCGGGTCGTGCTTAAATAGTTCCCGGACCATCCCCTTCAGCTCCAGTGATGTGAAGTTGAAGTTTAGCCCGGGGCACAGCCTCATTATGTCCGCCGCGTTGCCGTACTCCCATGCCGGCCTCTTCCTATCCTGTAGAGGGGCAATGCGGCGGCGGAGGAAATCCGCTCCTACTTCTCCGACGGACAACCTTGCTACCCGGAGACGAAGAATTCTGATGAGGGCGACATTGAGCTTGCCGTCGTCCGAATCCAACTCACTCCAGTCCCTGCCGCGCACGATGGCTGTTGTGCGCGGCGCGGTGAAAGGTTGCGGCTCGTCCTCGACTATCCAACACCAGTCAGCACGCCACTCCTCCCACTTGCCGCGGAGCTCCCCCGGCAAGTAGGACTCCTTCTTGTTCAAGCGGAAGACCCAGGAAATCCCCCCGGAGAGGGGAGCGCCGGCTTCTACTCTAGGGGTAAAGAAGTGCCTAAATAGCGCTACATTTGGATATATCCCAATATAGTTTTCGCACAGATGTGCGAAAACCACCATCGTGAGGATGGCGTTGGGGGTGAAATCAAGAAGGTGGAGGCCGTAGGTGTGCATGATATCGCAGAAGAAATCGGAAAAAGGGGGACAAAGGCCGCAATGGAAGAAAGCTGCGAAGAAGAAGTACCCGCCGGGGTAGTTGTCCTTGGCGGCGGCGGGGTAGGCTCTGGTCCGAGGGTGCGCCTTGGTCTCCTTGGCCCAGAACAAGTAATACTTGTTCCAGAGCTCCCGCGCGCTAAGCCGCGGCGAGAAGACGACGTTCCGTTTCCGCAACAAGGTGAGCCTCGCCGCTTGCTCCGATTTCTCCTTCTTGGTCTTATCCGCCTTCGCCTTCTCGGTCTTCGGGGCCATGGCGGAGGCGGCGAGGGAAGGGGGACGAAGAGTCCGGCGGCGCCGCAGATGCGGAAGACGGCGGAGGAGGTGTGGAGGCGGAGCGCAAAGGGGATCTCTGGAGATGGAAGAAGAAGCAATGAAGGCGTAGGAGGGGAACCGCTCCTGCTTCCTCTGCTTTTATGGGGAAGTGGGGGACGTTTCACTCTTTCCATTAAAAGAACGTGGCCACGTCCCATCCCACGACGCCGCAATCGACGCGTGCCGTTACGGAGGGACGCGGCGGGTGCGGAAGTGGATTCGGCGTGGCGTGGGCCGCGCGTGCCCGTGCACTGTTTTGGGCCTGGCCCAACAGCGCTCGGCACCGTGTGTGGCCCAGGCCCGGGGGCTCCTGTCGGTGTACTAAGGTAGGGGTACCTCAGTACCCCAACTTGTGCACGGGCAGTAGCAGCTTCCCGCGGCGGGGCCTACCACGCGCTTGCCGGAGACCTTCCTGCCCCATACAAAACCATTCAAAAACAAAGTATACAAGACAGAAGATCAAGACCCCGGCAAGTGGAGCTTGCCGGGAAGGCCGTCCCAGGCTCAAGTTTACCTCAACTAGCACAAGACCCTGGCAAGAGGAGCTTGCCAGGAAGGCCAGAAGATCACATTACAGAAGACATGCCTCGGCGCAGCATGCGCCCCGGCAGGGCCCGGGGAGCGACAAGCTTCAGAGCCCGACAAGCTCCCGGGCCCGGCAAGGTCAAGACCCCGGCAAGGTGCTTGCCGGGGAGGGTTGCGCTGTGTGCCCGCGCTCCAGCTCATCGAGCCACGCGTCGCCCTGGGGCCACCCCAGGGACGCGTGGCGGATGGCTGTGCAGCCTGGGGGACACGGTGGCACTCCACGGTGGTGAAGCCATCGCCGTGGCAAACGGAGACGCTAGGGCGGGCGCTTTTGGGGTCGACGGCGACGGGCATTAAATGCTCTTGTCCCCCACTGTCAAAGTAGGTAGCGACCACTGTTCACGCGCTGTAGCCCCACTATTCCCGCACTGTTACAACTACCACCTCTTTTACGTTTTTACCCCTTTCTCCTACGTTGACACCTGTCGGTGACCCCTTGCACTATAAAAGGAGGCCCATGCACAATGTAGAAGGGGTTCGGAACCTAGATCGCTCATACGCTCGGTGTAGCTAGTTCTTCAAGCTCCCGAGCTCCTCAACTCAATACAAACTAAGCAGGAGTAGGGTTTTACGCGTCCATCGCGGCCCGAACCTGGGTAAACTGCCTGCGTGATCTCCACGATCTGCTCTTCGTGCTCCCTCCGCCCTTTTACTGCACAAGCAAGGGGCTCCGGTCCCATAGGTGCTCGTGGTGGATAGTTTCCCCCGACACAGAGTCAAGTCCGTATTTAGTGCTAAACTGTGAAAAGCATCGTTATTCATAAAAGATTTAAAACAATCAAATTTAAGCTTAATACCCGACTCTTTACCTTCGTCGAGGTCCCAATCTTGAGTTTCATTTAATTCTTTCTAAAAAGATCCTACCTAAATTCAATAGTCTTCTTCATAAAGGAACCAGCACAAGAAGTATCGAGCGTGGATTGATCATTACGAGAAAGGCGAGCATAAAAGTTCTGAATGATAATTTCTCTCGGGAGCTCATGATTGGGGCATGAATATAATTGACTTAAGACTCCCCAAGCTAGAGCGATAATTTCTCCTTCACTTGGCCAAAATTATATATATAATTCCGATCACGATGAACTAGATGCATAGGATAATTTTTTATGGAATTCCAATTTCAATCGATTCCAGTTCCAAGACCCAATATCATCGCATAGCCTATACCATGTCAATGCTTTTCCCTTCAAATATAAAGGGAAAACCTTCTTCTTAGCTTCATCTTCGGGTAAACCTACAAGCTTAAATAATCCACATATATCAAGCGAGAATCGAGATGTTCTATTCCATCTCTTGCGTAAGATTAGCTAGCAGTTGTCCTATCATACCCGAAGGAATTTCATAATCAATATTTTCAGTAGGTGCAGTAGGTTGAGGGGAAACTAATTGTGCTTCCGATCGAGGCGAAGATACCCCGAACAAACACCTCAAAGGATTGTTCTCCATAGTAACAAGTGACAAAAATTTCCAGCATGTAGTATAAATTTTTCCTTACCAAGAGCGCTTCACTCCCCGACAATGATGCCATAAAAGAGTCTTGATGACCCACGAGAATAAGGGATCAATTGTAGTCCTTTTGATAAGTAAGAGTGTCAAACCCAACGAGGAGCAGAAGTAAATGGCAAGCATTTTTCAGCAAGGTAATTTCTTCAAGCATTGAAATTCTTGATAACAAGTTATTTGGTAGCAAGATATTTTGTAATGAACAAGTAATAGTAATGGTAAAAAGTGTGTATCAAGATAGCCCAATACTTTTGTGTCAAAGGACAAGCCAAAATGGTCTCTTATGATAAGCAAAGCGTTCTTGAGGGCACACGGGAATTTCATCTAGTCACTTTCATCATGTTGGTTTGATTCACGTTCGCTACTTTGATGATTTGATATGTGGGTGGACCGGTGCTTGGGTGTTATTCTTACGTGAACAAGCCTCCCACTTCTGATTAGCCCTCTCGCAAGCATCTGCAACTACGAGAAAAGTATTAAGATAAAATCTAACCATAGCATTAAACATATGGATCCAAATCAATCCCTTATGAAGTAGCGCATAAACTAGGGTTTAAGCTTCTGTCACTCTAGCAACCCATCATCTAATAACTACTCCACAATGCATTCACTTAGGCCCAAAAATGGTGAAGTGCCATGTAGTCGACGTTCACGTGACACCACTAAGGGAATCTCAACATACATATCTTTAAAATATCGAAGAAACATCAAATTCGCATGATTACCTGCAACATGATTTCTCCTGTGGCCTCAAGAACTAATGTAACTACTCACAAATAATATTCATGCTCAAGATCAGAGGGGTATTAAATAACATAATGGATCTGGACATATAATCTTCCACCAGATAAACCATATAGTAATCAACTACAAGTGGTAATCAACACTACTAGTCACCCACAGGTACCAATCCGAGGTTCCGCTACAAAGATTGAACACAAGAGATGAACTACGGTTTGAGAGGAGATGGTATTGTTGAAGATGTTGATGGAGATTGGCCTCCCAAAGATGAGAGGGTTGTTGGTGATGACGATGGCTTTGATTTCCCCCACCGGGAGGGAAGTTCCCCCTGCGGAATCACTCCACCGGCGGGGGAAAGTGCTCCTGCCCAAGTTCCACCTCGAGACGACGGTGTTCCGTCCCGAAAGTCCTCTCCTGATTTTTTTCTCGATCAATATGACTTATATACCGGAAGATGGGCACCAGAGGTGGGCCGGGCTAAGCACAACCCACGAGGGCGCACCTGGGGGGCCTAGCACACCCTGGTGTCTTGTGCTCACCAGGTGGCCCCCCTTCGGTAGTTATTTGCTTCAGTATTTTTCATATATTACAAAACAATTCTCCATAAATTTTCAACTCATTTAGAGATGTGCAGAATAGGCGTCCTGACGTAGTTTTTTCATGTCCGAAATTCCAGCTGCGGGTATTCTCCCTCTTTGTGTAAACCTTGCATATTATGAGAGAAAATGCATTAGAATTACTCCATAAAGCTTTATTATGCATAAGAACATAAGAAATAACATTAGGAAAACATGATGCAAAATGGACGTATCAGTGGTCTGTGACGACCAAGACCGACGCTCCAGAAGCCTTCCAGTTATTTCATTGTTGTCGTGTGTTTTATTTTGCTCGTTGCATTTCATCATGGCATCGTGTGCATTGCATCCGCATGTTTTCATAAAACTCGTAGTTGTCTGCAGTTGCCGCTTCTTCCTCCTCTTTGTTGACCTTTGTTAGGCCCCTTTGTCTTTGTCGACCTCTATCAGATCCTCTCTCGTGCACGTTCGAAAACTTACCCGAACCCGAACCGGGTTGTCGTTACCGATGGGTCTGGATCATCCCCAAACATCCCTAAAATATCTTCAGTTTATTCTTTGGACTCCCCTAGTCTATTCTTCTCACCCGTCCGATTTAAATCGGATGTCCCAAAAATTCCCCTCATTTCACTATATATTGACCACTAGTCCAAATCAGACCAAACCCTATTTCCTAGGGATCCTACCCTAGCGCCGCCACCTTCTCCCTCAGGATCCCTCCCGATCCCCTCGATTTGATTCAGCCAGCCAGCGCTGCCACCCACCTTCTCCTCAATTTCAGCGCCACCCAACCAAATCGCGGCCAGTCGAGCACCTCCTCCTTCCTCTGCCTACTCGATCTTTCCCATCCCACGCCCATGCTGCCTCCCTCCTAAGCCTCGCGCCGTCGGCCAGCAGAACCGAGATGCCGTCGTCCTTTGTCCCTGCAGCCTCCCCGCGTCCAGCTGCCGGAGTCCAAGCCGTATGTCACCGTGGCCGCGACCGTCTGCTTCATCTGTTCCTGCGTCCTCTTGCTCTGCATGGAGCCGCTGGCATCGAGAGAAGATGTCCCTGCACCGAGCCGTCCTCGACCTCCACCTCGTCGCCCATGCTGCTGCCTTGCTCCACCCTTGCCGCCGTCCCGTCGATGAGGAGCACCAGCAGGTCGTCCTCGACGCACCTGCTCCTTCCCCATTCTCTTCTTCGCTGAAGCTTCCGTTGTCTCACCCGACCCCCTCTCTCGCTATTCTCTGTTACAGCGCTCGGATTCGCACCTCCCTTCGTTCCCTGCACCACCGCGTCGCCGGAGCAGAAGCTCCATCCGCTGTCGGCGACCGTGACCAGGTCGTCCCTCTGCTCCCTTCTCTCTCTCTCCTCTCTCTCTCTCTCTCTCTCTCTCTCTCTCTCTCTCTCTCTCCAGGTGCTCAACCCCGCCGCCATGGCCTCCCACTCCGCCTCCAACCGCGACTCCGGCGAGCTGCACCCACATCCGCCCGGATCTGTCGAGCCCCGCCATCACGGATGATCTCCCCGTGTCCCGTCGCTGCACCAAGTCCTCTGCTTCGCTTGGTCGAGCAGAGCGCTCGCCCGCGCCGTTGACCGTCGCTCTACTGCGTGGGCTGCCTCATCCACAGCGCCTCCCTGGCCTAGCTCCTGATTCGGCCTCAAGGCCCAATGTGAGCAGCTCTCTAGCTCTATTCCAGTTCAGCCTGTTACGTGTTTTTTGGGTCCGGTGATTTTCTAATTTGGCAGAGAATGCATAATTACAGTTTGACCCTCCATGTTCATGCATTTAATAACTTAATAACCGTCCATCGGTTTAAGACAATATATATATATGTAAAATGCTTAGAATTTCATCTAGTTTCATAATGTGCAACTTTCATCCCAGTTTAACATGTTTAACTTGTTGTTTGCATTAATTTGTATAAATACCATGTTAAAATTGTTTATTTCAAACTTAACAACAATGGCTCCAAATTAAATAAACTTTATATGCTTTTGGGGTGGAAAAATGAGTAGATTAACATGGTGCATTTACTTTTGTTGTTTAATAACTTTAAACTATATTTTTAGGCAGAACAGTACCAAATTCATATTATGCACACGAGGAGTTTCCGAAATTGTCGTTTATTGTTTCCGGCCCCATTTAAATTGCTTAGATAGTGTAGTTTATTTGTGCTTCACCTCTTGCCATATTAAGAACATTTAAACTTGTCGGGTGCTTAAACGAGATCAAACTAAAACCTCTAATGTGGTGTTTCGTCAATATGCAACTTGTTGCATATTGAGCTCCACTTAACAAGTAGTATTGTTTGAGCACTTTGCAATGCCTTGCATATTTAAACCGTACATGCATCATACTTGATTGTGCATCATATGCCATGTTTATGCTTGTGTGTTTACCGTGTTGTTTGCTTCTTTCCGGTTTGCTTCTCTCGTTAGCTTCGGTTTCGTTCCGGAGTTGTGAGGATTCGTTTGACTACGACCGTTTGTCTTCTTCATGGACTCGTTCTTCTTCCTTGCGGGATCTCAGTTAAGATGACCGTTCCTGATATCACCTCTATCTTTGCTTTGCTAGATGTCTCGCTCTACTGATATGTCGCGGTGCCCATTCTTGTCTTGTCAGCCTCCTATGTTGCCATGAAACAATCTAACCGCCTTCCTAGCAAACCGTTGATTGGCTAAGTTACTCTTTTGCTCAGCCCCTCTTATAGCATTGTTAGTTGCAGGTGAAGATGGAAGACGTTCCATGCTGGAACATGGATTCTTTGGGATAACACAATATATATATTATTTAATTAATGCACCTATATACTTGATAATGGGTGGAAGGCTTGGCCTTCTGATTGGTGTTTTGTTCCACTCATGCCGCCATAGGATCCGATAAACCGGTGTTACGTTCCTTGATATTGCGTTCCTAGCACGGTTGGGGTTTATGCCCCCTTCGATAATTCGCTCTGTTTAAAGCTTTTCCAGCAAGGCCCAACCTTGGTTTTACCATTTGCCTAATAATAACTAAAACTTGCATAGGGACCGGCTAGCACCCGAGGATTCTCAATCAACCCCCGGGCCAGTGCTCCTCATGAGCGTTGGTCCAACCTTCACCTTGCGGTGCCCCCTTGGCAACTTGGGTTTCAACGATTGTAAGCTTAGCTCATCCGATCGTGGCCTGAGACGAGATACGCGCAGCTCTTATCAAGGTGACGGCACATCGGGAGGTCTTGCTGGATTAGTTTTACCTTTGTCGAAATATCTTGTGCACAAGATTCGGAGAACACTCGGGTCTTCCCAACATGGAGTTGTTACTCCGCTGGTCGTGAGAGCTTGTGATGGGCTAAGTTGGGACACCCATGCAGGGTTATCATCTTTCGAAAGCCGTGCCTGCGGTTATGTGCCAGATTGGAGTTGTTAATATCCGGTTGTGGATAACTTGACACCATAACTCAATAAGAATACACTAGCTGTGTGAGTAACCATGATGGTCCCTTTTCGATGGGGTTCGGAAAGTGAACACGGTGGGGTTATGTATGAACGTAAGTAGTTAGGATCACTTCTTGATCACTTCTAGTTGCGACCATTGGCATATATTCTCATCTCGCTCTGACTTTTTAAGCTAGCCTCATATGATGCTTAGTGCTTGCTGCAGCCACTTTATAACCTCTCCACACCTAAAAGCCTTGATAGTTTTGATACACGGGAACAAGATTGATGAATCCTCGTGAGTCACAATTTACTACACAAACCAGATGCAGGTACCTCAGAGTTTGACGCATGAGACATTGATGACCCACAAGTGTCGTAGTCCTTTCGGTAAGAGTGTCGAACCCAACGAGGAGCAGAAGGAAATGATAGGCAGTTTTCAGTAAGGTATTTTCTGCAAGCACTGAAATTATCGGTAACAGATAGTTTTGTGATAAGGTAATTGGTAGCAAGTGACAAATAGTAAAAGTAAATAAGGTGCAGAAAGATGGCCCAATCCTTTTTGTAGCAAAGGACAAGCCTGGACAAACTCTTATATGAAGGAAAGCGCTCCCGAGGACACATGGGAATTAGCGTCAAGCTAGTTTTCATCACGTTCATACGATTCGCGTTCGTTACTTTGAGAATTTGGTATGTGGATGGACCGGTGCCTGGGTGCTGCCCTTACTTGGACAAGCATCCCACTTATGATTAACCTCTACTGCAAGCATCCGCAACTACAAAAGAAGTATTAAGGTAAACCTAACCATAACATGAAACATATGGATCCAAATCAGCCCCTTACGAAGCAACGCATAAACTAGGGTTTAAGCTTCTGTCACTCTAGCAACCCATCATCTACTTATTACTTCCCAATGCCTTCCTCTAGGCCCAAACAATGGTGAAGTGTCATCTAGTCGACGTTCACATGATACCACTAGAGGAAAAACAACATACATCTCATCAAAATATCGAACAAATACCAAATTCACATGACTACTTATAGCAAGACTTCTCCCATGTCCTGAGGAACAAACGTAACTACTCACAAAGCATATTCATGTTCATAAACAGAGGAGTATTAATATGTATAATGGATCTGAACATATGATCTTCCACCAAGTAAACCAACTAGCATCAACTACAAGGAGTAATCAACACTACTAGCAACCTACAGGTACCAATCTGAGGTTTTGGTACAAAGTTTGGATACAAGAAATGAACTAGGGTTTGAGAGGAGATGGTGTTGGTGAAGATGTTGATGAAGATAACCCTCCCCAAGATGGGAGAATTATTGGTGATGACGGCGGTGAAGATTTCCCCCTCCCAGAGGGAAGTATCCCCGGCAGAATAGCTCTGCCGGAGCCCTAGATTGGTTCCGCCAAGGTTCCGCCTCGAGTCGGCGGTGTCTGGTCCCGAAAGCCTCCTTATGATTTTTTTTTCCAGGTTAAAACACCTCATATAGGAGAAGATGGGCATCGGGGGGTCACTGGCTGGCCCACGAGGCAGGGGGCGCGCCCCCACCCTCGTGGACTGGTGGTGGCCCCCTGGCAGATCTCTTTCGCCAGATATTTTTATATTTTCTGAAACGGTGTTTCATGGAGTTTTGGACCTTTTTGAGTTGTGCAGAATAGGTCTCCAATGGTTGCTCCTTTTCGAACCCAGAATTCCAGCTGCCGGCATTCTCCCTCTTCATGTAAACCTTGTAAAATAAGAGAGAATAGACATAAGTATTGTGACATAACGTGTACTAACAGCCCATAGTGCAATAAATATCAACATAAAAGCATGATGCAAAATGGACGTATCAACTCCCCCAAGCTTAGAACTCACTTGTCCTCAAGCGAAAGCCGATATCGAAAAATATGTCCACATGTTTAGAGATAGAGGTGTCGATAAAAGTAAAATACGGACATGAGGGCATCGTGATCTTTCTCATAACAGCGGCACACACATATATATTGTCATATGACTCTTATGCTAAGGTAAAAATTCATTCACAATGTCAAGTATGAATCAAAAACTTCATTGAAAACCAACAAACTATGATCTCAGTCATTGAAGCAATTGCAATTTATCATAACATCGGAAAGAGTCAATATAAGAGTTTTTCAGCAAGTCCACATACTCAACTATCATCTAGTCTTTCACAATAGCTCACACTCACGCAATACATATGGGTTTGGAGTTTTACTCGGACACACAGAAAGATAGGGGCTTATGGTATTGCCTTCCAACCTTTTACCTCTTGGGTAATGTCAACAGTAATGGACCATTATAACTTACATCCAATTGGTATATATGTCAGGATTTTTCCAACACAATGTGCTTGCCAAAAGATAAAATGTAAAAAGGAAAGGTGGAAATCACCTTGACTCTTATAAGGCAAGAATAATAGATAGGCCCTTCGCAAAGGGAAGCAGAGGTTGTCATGTGCTTTTATGGTTGGATGTACAAAATCTTAGCGCAAAAGAACGTCACTTTATATTGCCACTTGTGATAGGGACCTTTATTATGCAGTTTGTCGCTTTTATTACTTCACTTTATATCGCCACTTGTGATAGGGACCTTTATTATGCAGTCTGTCGCTTTTATTACTTCCATATCACAAGATCGTATAAAGCTTATTTTCTCCACACTAATAAATCATACATATTTCAGAGAGTTTGCAACAATGACAACTTACTTGAAGGATCTTACTCAATCCATAGGTAGGTATGGTGGATTCTCATGGCAAAACTGGGTTTAAGGATGTATGGAAGCACAAGTAGTATCTCTACTTGGTGCAAGGAGTTTTGGCTAGCATGAGGGGGAAAGGCAAGCTCAACATGTTGGATGATCCATGACAATATACTTTATTTCGGATATAAGAAAACATAACCCATTATGTTGTCTTCCTTGTCCAACATCAACTCTTTAGCATGTCATATTTTAATGAGTGCTCACAATCATAAAAGATGTCCAAGATAGTATATTTGTATGTGAAACCTCTCTTTATTTATTACTTCCTATTAATTGCAACGATGACCAAAACTATGTTTGTCAACTCTCAACAACTTTTATTCGTCATACTCTTTATATGTGAAGTCATTACCTTTCATAAGATCAATATGATCTCTTTGATACTTTTTACATTTTCTTTTATTCTCTCATGACCATAGCGAGGAAATCAAGCCCTTGACTCAACACTAATCTTTATTATATAGCTCACGGACTCGATTACAAAGATAAAGATAAAAAAGCAAAAGCTCACAACTAGATCATGCTAACTTTATTCTACTAGATCAAGATACTACCAAAAGGATCGAACTAAGAAAAACGGTAAAGATAGGAGTGTGATGGTGATACGATACCGGGGCACCTCCCACAAGCTTGGCGGTTGCCAAGGGGAGTGCCCATACCCATATGATTATGTCTCCTTCTTCGGAGGTGGTGATGGAGTTGTTGATGATGTAGGCTTGTCGTCCATCTTCCAAGGCATGGGCTCACCATCAAAGAAGGATGATCGAGTCTCTGGGATCCTTAAATCTGCAGCCAAACTCATCTTCTTGAATCTATATTCATACTCACAGTTTTGGTTTTGCAGGTCATAGATCTGGGCCTGGAGGTGCTCGATTTTCTCTTGGAGCTTGGAGATGGCTTCCCCAACAATCTTGGCGTCCAGCTTGTGGTTGTTGGCGAGCTCCGTGATTATCATGTGGTTGGCGTTGAGTCCTCGTTCCACCATACCTTGGCACTTGAAAACTTGCTGCTCCGTTGCTTCGAGTCTCATCTCCACGCTTCCGGTCCTCCTTGGTCCCTCAACATCGCGGATGTGCAGCACCCCCTCACGCACCTCGATGGTTTGAGAGTGTTGCAGCACCTCCGCGAGGTAGGGGTTGATGACCTTCTCGAAGATCTTGTCCTTGGGGGTGCTGGAAGACGTCATGATGATCAAGATCTGACAGAAACAACAGCTCGAAACGAAAACAGAGGACTTTGGCGTGATACGGTGGTCAAAACCTTTGGGAGAATATATAATGAATTTTTACCGACTGAAAGAAGTAACGTGCAAGAAATCGGAGTCCAGGAGGCACACGAGGTGCCCACGAGGCAGTGGGCGCGCCAGGGGGGTAGGACGCGCCCTCCATCCTCGTGGACGCCTCGTGTCCTTTCCGGACTGCCTCTTATTTTTCTATTTTTCTAAATATTCCAAAACGGTGAAAAATTACCATTAGAACTGTTTTGGAGTTGGTTTACTTACCGTACCACATACCTCTTTCTTTTAGGGGTCTGAATCGTTCTGGAAAGTGCCTCTTATGTATTCCTCCGGGGTTACAGTTTCAATAACATTAGTTTCAACATTTATAGGATTACCTGAGATATCATGTTTGATTCTTTGACCGTTCACCACCTTCGGATTTGTGCCTTCGAAGTTGTTGATCTTTATGGCACCGAAACGATAGACCTCCTCGATAACGTAAGGACGTTCCCATTTAGAGAGAAGTTTTCTTGCAAAAAATCTTAAACGAGAGTTGTATAGTAAGACATAATCACCTACGTTAAACTAATGCTTTTGTATCCTTTTGTCATGCCATATTTTGACCTTTTCTTTAAACAGCTTGGCATTCTCATAGGCTTGGGTTCTCCATTCATCAAGCGAGCTAATGTCAAATAACCTCTTCTCACGGGCAAGTTTGAAATCGTAATTGAGCTATTTAATAGCCCAATATGCCTTATGTTCTAGCTCAAGAGGTAAGTGACATGCTTTTCCATAAACCATTTTGTATGGAGACATACCCATAGGATTTTTGTATGCAGTTCTATAGGCCCATAATGCATCATCAAGTTTCTTGGACCAATTCTTTCTAGACCTATTAACAGTCTTTTGCAAAATTAATTTCAGCTCTCTGTTACTTAGTTCTACTTGACCACTAGACTATGGGTGGTAAGGGGATGCAATTCTATGGTTAACATCGTACTTAGCAAGCAATTTACGGAAATCACCATGAATAAAGTGTGAACCACCATCAGTCATTAAGTATCTGGGACTCCAAATCTCGAAAAAATAACTTCTTTAAGCATCTTAATAGAGGTGTTGTGAACTACTATTTGGAATAGCTTCTACCCACTTAGTAACGTAATCAACAGCAATTAAAATATGTGTATGCCCATTAGAGGAAGGAAACGGTCCCATATAATCAAAGCCCCAGACATCAAATGGTTCAATAACAAGTGAATAATTCATAGGCAATTCTTGACGTCTACTAATATTGCCAATTCTTTGACATTCATCAGAAGATAAGACAAACTTACGAGCATCCTTGAAGAGAGTAGGCCAATAAAAACCAGATTCCAATACCTTATGTGCAGTTCTATCTCCAGCATGGTGTCCTCCATAAGCTTCGGAGTGGCACTTGCGTCAGATCTGTTCCTGTTCATGCTCATGTACACAACGTCTAATAATAACATTTACTCCTTTATAAATGTGTGGGTCATCCCAGAAGTAATGTCTCAAATCATAGAAGAACTTTTTCTTTTGCTGGTATGTGAAACTAGGTGGTATAAACTTAGCAACAATGTAATTAGCATAATCAACATACCATGGAGCAGTACGAGAAGCATTTATGACAGCTAATTGTTCATCAGGAAAGCTATCATCAATAGGTAGTGGGTCATCAAGAATATTCTCTAGCCTAGACAAGTTGTTTGCAACGGGGTTCTCAGCTCCCTTTCTATTAGTAATATGCAAATCAAATTCTTGCAGCAAGAGAACCCATCTAATAAGTCTAGGTTTAGCATCTTTCTTTTCCATAAGGTATTTGATAGCAGCATGATCAGTGTGAATAGTTAATTTAGAATCAACAATATAAGGTCTAAACTTATCACAAGCAAATACGACTGCTAAAAACTCCTTATCAGTAGTAGCATAATTTCTCTGGGCACTGTCTAGAGTTTTACTAGCATATTAGATAACATTCAATTTCTTATCAACTCTTTGTCCTAGAACAGCACCTACAACATAATCACTAGCATCGCACATAATCTCAAAGGGTAAATTCCAGTCAGGAGGCTGGACAATAGGTGCAGAGATCAATGCTTTCTTAAGTATTTCAAATGCTTCTACACAATCATCATCAAAGGCAAAAGGAACATCTTTTTGTAAGAGATTAGTCAAAGGCCTGGAGATTCTGGAGAAGTCCTATGAAACCCGACATGACCAAGGAAACTTCTTATACCTTTGATTTCCTTGGGACACGGCATCTTTTCAATAGCATCAACTTTGGCTTTATCAACTTCAATACCTCTTTCAGAAATTTTATGCCCCGAGACAATACCTTCATTAACCATAAAGTGGCACTTTTCCCAATTCAAGACAAGATTAGTTGCTTCACATCTCTGCAAAACTCGATCAAGGTTGCTCAAGCAATCATCAAAAGAAGTTTCGTAAACGGAAAAGTCATCCATGAAAACCTCAATAATCTTTTCACAAAAATAAGATAATATAGCCATCATGCATCTTTGAAAGGTAGCAGGTGCATTACATAAACCAAAAGGCATACGTCTATAAGCAAAGGTACTGAAAGGGCAAGTAAAAATGGTCTTTTATTGATCCCCTTTTGACACAAGTATTTGAGAGAAACCAGAATAGCCATCTAGAAAGCAAAACTGAGTATGTTTGGATAACCTTTCTAGCATTTGATCAATAAAAGGCAAAGGGTAATGATCTTTCTTAGTGGCTTTATTTAATTTGTGGAAATCAATTACCATCCTATAACCTGTAACAATTGTTTGCGGGATCAATTCATCTTTATCATTAGGAACTACAGTCATACCTCCCTTCTTAGGGACACAATGGACATGACTTACCCACTGGCTATCAGCAACTGGATAGATTATACCTGCCTCTAGAAGCTTTAGTATTTCCTTCCTTACCACTTCTTTCATCTTAGGATTTAACTGTCGTTGATGATCGATAACCGGTTTCACGTCCTCTTCCAACTTTATCTTGTGTTGGCATAGAATGGGACTAATGCCCTTAAGATCATCCAGAGTATATCCAATAGCAGCACGGTGCTTCTTCAGAGTTTTCAATAGTTTATCTTCTTCCTGCTCTGAAAGGTTAGCACTAATAATAACATGATATATCTTCTTTTCATCGAGATAAACATACTTAAGAATATCAGGTAATGGTTTAAGTTCAAACACGGGATCACCCTTGGGTGGAGGAGGATCCCCTAGGATTTCAACAGGCAAGTTGTTTTTCAATAAGGTTCCCTGCTTAAAGAATATTTCATCCATTTCCCTTCTCTCATTCATATACATATCATTTTCATGGTCTAGCAGATATTGTTCTAAAGGATCATTAGGAGGCACAAAAATAGAAGCAAGTCCTTACTAGGAAATTCTTTATCATGGGGTTGTCTACGAAATTTAGCAAAGTTAAAGTCATGAGACATATCCCCTAATCCTACAGTAACAATATCTTTTACGCAGTCTATCTTAGCATTAACAATATTTAAGAAGGGTCTACCAAGTATAATGGGGCAGAAATTATCTTGTGGGGAACCAAGAACAAGAAAATCAGCAGGGTATTTAACTTTCCCACACAAGACTTCAACATCTCTAACAATCCCCATTGGTGAAATAGTGTCTCTACTGGCAAGCTTAATAGTGACACCAATACCTTCTAGCTCAGCAGGTGCAATATCGTGCATAATTTCTTTATATAAGGAGATGGGTATTACACTCGCACTAGAACCTACATCACATAAACCATGATA
Source organism: Secale cereale (assembly GCA_902687465.1). Lineage (NCBI taxonomy): Eukaryota > Viridiplantae > Streptophyta > Magnoliopsida > Poales > Poaceae > Secale > Secale cereale. The sequence goes on along the minus strand of LR738711.1, from coordinate 475,558,673 downwards.
GCAATGATCTCCTATTTTAACAGAAATAACAGGCATGCCTACAATAGGTCTATGTTTATTGCTAGTATCAGGTTTGGCGATTCTAGCAGGTTCCTCTTGGAGGTAAATAACATGTCCATCTAAATTTTCAACCAAGAGATCTTTAACCATAGCAACACTAGGTTCAACTTTAATTTGCTCAGAGGGTGTAGGTGTTCTGGTATTACTCTTATGAACCACAGTTGAAGCTTTAGCATGATCCTTCATTCTAATAGGGAAGGGTGGTTTCTCAATATAAGCAGTAGGAACAATAGGATCAACATTATAAGTGATAGTCTTTTCTTCAACTTAAACATGTTCAACTACTTTTAATTCAATGGGAGGATGGTATTTAAACCACTTCTCCTTGGGGAGATCAACATGAGTAGCAAATGATTCACATAAAGAAGCTATTATCTCAGAGTCAAGTCCATATTTAGTGCTAAATTCACGGAAAACACCGGTATCCATAAAAGATTTAACACAATCAAACTTAGGGGTTATACCTGACTCCTTACCTTCGTCGAGGTCCCAATATTCAGAGTTGCGTTTAATTCTTTCCAATAAATCCCATTTGAATTCAATAGTCTTCATCATAAAAGAACCAATACGAGAAGTATCGAGCATGGAGCGATTATTGAGAGAAAGCTGAGCATAAAATTTTTGAATGATCATTTCTCTTGAGAGCTCATGATTGGGGCATGAATATAACATTGACTTAAGCCTCCCCCAAGCTTGAGCGATACTTTCTCCTTCACGAGGCCAAAAATTATATGTATAATTACGATCACGATGAACCTAATGCATAGGATAGAACTTCTGATGAAATTCCAACTTCCATCGATTGTAGTTCCATGATCCAATATCATCACATAGCCTAAACCATGTGCATGCATCTCCCTTCAAAGATAATGGGAAGACCTTCTTCTTGATAACATCCTCGGGCATACCTGCGAGCTTAAATAATCAACAAACTTCATCCACATAGATTAGGTGCAAATCAGGATGCACTGTTCCATCTCCTATAAAGGGATTAGCTAGCAGTTTCTCTATCATACCCGAAGGAATTTCAAAGCAAACATTTTCAGTAGGTTCAGTAGGTTGAGGAGTAGCTCTTTGCTCTACTGGTCGGGGTGAAGATACCCCGAACAAGCCCCTCAAAGGATTATGAGCCATAATAACAAGTAACAGTAAGTTTTAGCACACTATATAAAATTTTCCTTACCAAATTCCACTTACCAAAGGCGCTTCACTCCCCGGCAACGGCGCTAGAAAAGAGTCTTGATGACCCACAAGTGTAGGTGATCTATCGTAGTCCTTTCGATAAGTAAGAGTGTCGAACCCAACGAGGAGCAGAAGGAAATGATAGGCAATTTTCAGTAAGGTATTTTCTGCAAGCACTGAAATTATCGGTAACATATAGTTTTGTGATAAGGTAATTGGTAGCAAGTGTCAAATAGTAAAAGTAAATAAGATGCAGCAAGATGGCACAATCCTTTTTGTAGCAAAGGACAAGCCTGGACAAACTCTCATATGAAGGAAAGCGCTCCTGAGGACACATGGGAATTAGCGTCAAGCTAGTTTTCATCACGTTCATATGATTCGCGTTTGTTACTTTGATAATTGGGTATGTGGGTGGACCGTGCTTGGGGTGCTGCCCTTACTTGGACAAGCATCCCACTTATGATTAACCTCTATTGCAAGCATCCGCGACTACAAAAGAAGTATTAAGGTAAACCTAACCATAACATGAAACATATGGATCCAAATCAGCCCCTTACGAAGCAACGCATAAACTAGGGTTTAAGCTTCTGTCACTCTAGCAACCCATCATCTACTTATTACCTCCCAATGCCTTCCTCTAGGCCCAAACAATGGTGAAGTGTCATGTAGTCGACGTTCACATGACACCACTAGAGGAAAAACAACATACATCTCATCAAAATATCGAACGAATACCAAATTCACATGACTACTTATAGGAAGACTTCTCCCATGTCCTCAGGAACAAACGAAACTACTCACAAAGCATATTCATGTTCATAATCGGAGGAGTATTAATATGCATAATAGATCTGAACATATGATCTTCCACCAAGTAAACCAACTAGCATCAACTACAAGGAGTAATCATCACTACTAGCAACCTACAGGTACCAATCTGAGGTTTTGGTACAAAGATTAGATACAAGAGATGAACTAGGGTTTGATAGGAGATGGTGCCGGTGAAGATGTTGATGAAGATAACCCTCCCCAAGATGGGAGAGTTGTTGGTGATGATGGCGGTGATGATTTCCCCCTCCCGGAGGGAAGTATCCTCGGCCGAAAAGCTCTGCCGGAGCCCTAGATTGGTTCCGCCAAGGTTCCGCCTCGAGACGACGGCGTCTAGTCCCGAAAGCCTCCTTATGATTTTTTTCCAGGTCAAAACACCTCATATAGGAGAAGATGGGCATCGGGGGGTCACCGGCTGGCCCACGAGGTAGGGGGCGTGCCCGGGGGGGCACCCTCGTGGACAGGTGGTGGCCCCCCTGGCAGATCTCTTTCGCCAGATATTTTTTATATTTTCTGAAACGGTGTTTCGTGGAGTTTCGGAGCTTTTTGAGTTGTGCAGAATAGGTCTCCAATGTTTGCTCCTTTTCCAGCCCAGAATTCCAGCTGCCGGCATTCTCCCTCTTCATGTAAACCTTGTAAAATAAGATAGAAAGGCATAAGTATTGTGACATAACGTGTAATAACAGCCCATAATGCAATAAATATCAACATAAAAGCATGATGCAAAATGGACGTATCAGGCGTGCAAGAACTTCAGTGGGAGTTCGATGAAGAGTGTGTGCGTATGTATGTGACATACCCTGACGATCAGTAGTGGTTCCTACTAGGGCCGATCGGCATTAGCCTGTGTGGTGTCTTTTACTTTGTTTGATTTTGTCCGTAGTCGGACTCTGTGTTCTCTGGATGAATATATGTTTATTATATTAATTGTGTGACGTGGCGAGTGTAAGCCAACTATTAAACTCTCTTTCATCATGTTCATTACATGGGTTGTGTAAAGATACCATGCTTGAGACCATTCCAGAATGCGGTTATGACTCTAAGTCGTGCCTCGACACGTAGGAGCTATAGCCGCATCCTGGGCGTTACATGCTCTTTGTGTTGTATGCTCTTTTGTGTACCCAAATTAGCAAGCGATGTTAAATCATGCACTGGACGAGCACCGTACCCAGGGAGATTCCACCAAAATTTGAAATCTCAAACTCATCGCATCCACGTAAAGCAGAAGAATCGTTTGCGATGCACACATTTGTTCAAAGTGAATGGTGTCCGGCGACACCACGCGCAAAGTTTCCCTCCACCTTTCAAAAATTCTGAATACCGTTGAAATATCTAACTCTCCCCTCACCACCCCTTTTCTCCCGACCACAAGTCACATTTCCCCTATTTCCTCATTCCTTCCTTCCCAAGCTATAGACGCTTCCTCTCTCTCGCCGTCTCGCATCCGACCGACACAGTCGCCATGGTCTTCTTCAATGACCTATTGTTGTGGGTATGATCATCTATGGGACCATGACGATCCCTTATGGTTCAGCTGGAGGGATCGGCGTGCACAAAGAGTACAACTAACAGAGAGCGCGAGGTTTTAATCAGGCCCGGGCCGCTCCTAAGCGTAAAACCCTACTCCTGCTTTGCATATTGGTGTATGTGTATCTAGTTACAAGGAGCGCACAACCCGCCAAGGTGCTTGAGAAGTGCAGCTACGCGTGCAAATGGACAGGGTTTTGCCCTCTGTTAAGGTAGCCATGGGCCTCCTTTTATAGATTAAGGGATCACCATAATGGCAAAATGGTAATTACATAGGGAAAATAATGACTACAATGCCACGTACCTAACTTTGACAAGTTAGGACAAATGCATTTATTGCACCTTGATGTGGCGTGTAGATGGAGCTCCCCGACAAGGTTGGTCTCTCCTTCTATGCCGTTCGCCCATCTACCTCTTATTCTTTTGACACATCGCTTGGATGGGTGTCATGAAAGTTGCATCTTCGGGGGCAGGCCACCACGTGCCCACACAAGGCTCACCTAACTGCCTGCCCGCTCGACACCTAATCGACAAGTGACAACCTGATCGATGAGGTGGAGCGGTGGGAGAGTAGTGGAAACTTGTTGGGCTCATAACTTGATGGGCTTAATCAGCCTTTCCTCGGTAAGGATCTTGCTAGGTCTCCAAGCTGGGTTCTTCAGCATTTGTGATATCTGGCAGCACCTCATACCTTCGTCTTCTTGACGCGCTCCTTGATTTCACGAAGAGTGGCTTCTCTAGTTCGGAGATCTTCTTTGCAGTCTAGTGATCTCGTCTTCCATTCATCTTGGGCTATCCTCCGTCAAGCCTTGTTGCCGGGGAGCTTCTACTGCCTGTGCATAAGTCTGGGGGTACCAAGGGCCCAAATCTCAGTACCCCGATAGGAGCCCCCGGCTTTGGGCCACACATGCATGCGAGGCGTTGTTGGGCTAGGCCCAAAAACATGCATAGGCACGCGTGGCAGAGAATAACTGCCATAATATGTCACAATCTTCTCTTTTACTGCACCCCCACGACGCGCATTAAATGCAGGACCTGGGAGAGGTGGATGGAACGGCGAGCGTGGTAATGCGCCTAAAAAGCGCATCCATGTCGGATCGTAAAGAGTCAGCCCCGCTTCTTCCCCCGTAAAAAAGGAATCTGCAAGGGCACTGCTCATTTACTTCTCCCCTTTCCAGTCTCACGGTTATCATTGTCTTCTTCCTTGCGTTCCTAAAGCAGAGCACTCTACATCCATCCGCCGCTCCACGCTCCAGCTCCTCCCCAATTCTCACTTCCAGAGCCGCCATGGCGCCGAAAGCAAGCAAAGGCAAGGTGGATAGGGGCAAAGACAAGGTGGAGAAGAGTCTTATCACGGATGCAAAGGCCTTAGTGGAGGCGTGGAAGCACCACATCGTCTTCAATCCAATTCCGACGAAGAGCGACCTTGTTGAATGGTACACTTACATGTGGGAAAGGGAGACGAAAGCTCACTCCGCCCCACATGTTCGTCCTGATTCCATCAAGAGCAACACCAACAAATATCCCCTTTTTGTTGCTTACTCCTACTGCCGGCTTTGTCCCCCATTTTCTAATCTCTTCAAGGACATCATGCACACATTCGGTTTCCATCTGCTTTATTTACACCGAATGCAATCACTTGTATGTCGATTTTTGCACACCTTTGTGAAAACTTTGCTGGTGTAATTCCAAATACCGCCCTCTTCCGCCACTATTTTGTTCTCCGCATCGAATCTGGAGATGCCCTTTCTGGTTCCATTACTTGGATCCCTAACAATGGGATCAAGGAAATATATCCAGATGAAGCGGGATACAAGAAATGGGAAGAATGGCGAGGCGAATGGTTTGGATCAGGGAGGATGACTTCCCTCACTTCTGCTCGCCTCGGATGACCAAACCGGTTCGTGACAATGAATGTAGCGACTTCGACAAAGATGACCGGAAGCTCACAATCGCCATTACCAGGATCGAGCGTCTTAAGGCAGCCAAGCTCACTATTGAAGTGATTGGTGCATATTTCCTTCGCTGCTGAATTGCTCATCTGCAGGACAGAAAAATGCCGGCTTGGGAGCAATGGAGAGATTTAGGATAGATCCAACCTGTTGGATCGGACGCGGCGAAGGTGTCGAGACGTCTGTTATCTGCCCCACATATAGGTTAGGTTTGAGGGGTGCCGGACAACCCGGTTATTTATATTGGCTTCGAAGAAACCGGTTCGGTAGTGTTTTCGGTCAAGTCGTGACTAGACTATCTAGTCGAAACGTTTGAGAAGGATTTTAGGGATCAGGTTGTACTTAGATGCTTACATAGAAAAAAGTGATCCGACGTCACCGCACGGCGTAACGGCCGGTCTGCCACGTATCTGATTGCACGCACATCCCTAGCCCGACCCAGACGTACCCGTCCCATCCGACCCCTGCTCCCTCTCTCGCTCTCGCCGCGCGGTACCAGCAGCAGCCATGGATCTACTACCGCCGGCCGGTGGCGGCGCAGTTGGGGGCCGAGGGCTGCGACGCGGGGTCGGGTTCCGGTCGCTCAAGCTGCTGAACGTGTCCATGGAAGAGGCCCTCCCAGCCGAGCCCGTCGGCGTCGCCTACGGCCGCCTCGCCAACGGACTCACCTACTACGTCCGCTCCAATCCCAAGCCCCGCATGCGCGCAGCCCTCTCCCTCGCCGTCAAGGTCGGGTCAGTACTCACTCTAGCGTGCCTCCGTTTCGCTCGACCTGCTCCTCCGTTCCCTTAGTTCGTTTGTTTTGGGCGTATATCTGTATGTGGCTGGGTTTGATTCGCGCGCGCAGGTCGGTGGTGGAGGACGAGGACGAGCGCGGGGTGGCGCATATCGTCGAGCACCTCGCCTTCAGCGCAACGTCACGCTACACCAACCACGACATCGTTAGGTTCCTCGAGAGCATTGGCGCAGAGTTTGGCGCCTGCCAGAACGCTCTCACTTCCTCTGACGAAACCATCTATGAGCTGCTCGTGCCTGTGGACAAACCCGGACTGCTCTCCCAGGCAATCTCCGTCCTCGCTGAGTTCAGCTCCGAGGTAATAATGGGGTTTCGGCCTTCCATCCACTGCCATTAACTAGTGTGTAGTTGGCTGATGCTGGTAAATGTTGGCGAGAAGGTTCGGGTCTCAGCGGAGGATCTGGAGAAAGAAAGGGGTGCTGTGCTGGAGGAGTACAGGGGCGGGCGCAACGCCACTGGACGTATGCAGGATTCCCACTGGACATTGTTGTTTGAGGGTTCTAAGGTACTCACTCCGTCCGGTGAAGAGTGTACGTTTGGCTTTGAAATTTGTCCACAAAAGAGTGTGCTTCTATCTTTGCTGCACTTTAAAGTAGGAAAAAAAATACTTCTCTCTCATCACACGGTAATCAAGACCAATAACATTCTAAACATGGTCTTCTTAATTTCTACATGCACTTAGCTCATTGGGGGTTGGATAATTAAAGAGGAGAGAGATGGTGGCTTGCACCTTTCCAATGCATTTTTTACTTCACTCCATAATTTGTTCTAAAATTTCTAGATATACACTCTTCACCGGACGGAGGGAGTATTGCTCTGTCCTGCTATAAACGGGAAATCTACAATAGTCACTTGTTCCATCACATCGATGTGCAAGATGTTGGCGCCGCCTCCTCGCAGCGTCGCTCTTCTTCATGTTGCCTCACACAACTCTATCTTCTTCTTTCATGAACACACACCATGAAAACTATGAAAGAAAACACTCACACACCCACGTACACCAAGGAAGGAACCAGCCGCTAGCTTTGCCGAGAGGCTCTCTCCTTGGCGAATGCATTGGCTACATTGTTTTTGTGCCCAACCGGCTGCTCTTTCTCATTCATCTGATCAACTTATAAATAAGTACAACTGACTCACTCACGCACTAACCCGGCCGCCATGCCTGGCCACTAACAGCACGCAGCCAAGCACTACTGGCCAGCCGCCACACACGGCACTGCTAACCCACACTAACCAATTCCTACATGCATGCACGTCCAGCCATCCACTCAACGGCAACGACCTCGCCCAACATGTGATACGGCTTACAACTAACTACTTGCATGCATCTGACTCGGCTAAGCACACTAATTACACAAAGTATTAACTTGCATGCACACACATGAACACGTCTGTATGGGTGCACACTACCGCAGCTACTACTATATGCATGAAACAAAGTAGGATGAAAACAAAATAACAAGGTTAACTCTATCAATCACCCGCTTAACCTTGTTGCCGCTTATTCCTCTCTTGAAGCCCATGATCGCCGATGTCGTCGGTGCAACACGGAGATGGCTGCCAATGCCATCTTGTCACGCTGATTGCCGCCGTCGCCGTTGGCTTCGACGAGGTACACACCTCCAACGCCTTCACCACGAGCACGCCGCCGTGGCACGCTCGTTGTCACATGTTTGCCACCGGTGACACAACTCGCCGGTGACACGCCTCCATGTTCGGCATCGGTGACGCAACTCGCCGGTGACTCACCTCCATGTTGTCGACGATGACGCACCTTGTCGACGACTCGGACATGGAACTCCTCGTGGCAATGGCCTCCGCTCCATGGCCATCACCTCTTTGCCGCCGGTGCCGCTACTCGTCGGTGACTCGCCTCCATGTTGCCCACGATGACGCACCTTGTCGCCGACTCGGACATGGAAGTCCTTGTGGCAACGGTCTCCGCTCCATGGCCATCACCACCTTGCCGCCGGTGCCGCAACTTACCGGCCAACATACCTCTCTCCGTCGCTCGTGATGCAGCTCAACGATGATGAAGACACGCACCGGCCGCTAGCAGCATCACCACCAACAGCGTCCACCTTGCGCCGTCGACCTCCACCTCACATGGAGTCCGCCGTGCCGCCACCACCACCTCGGATCAACAAGGCTCTGATGCCAATTGTTGGCGCCGCCTCCTCGCAGCGCCGCTCTTCTTCTTCCTCATGTTGCCTCACACAACTCTATCTTCTTCTTTCATGAAAACACACCATGAAAACGCTGAAAGAAAACACTCACACACCCACGTACACCAAGGAAGGAACCAGCCGCTAGCTTTGCCGAGGGGCTCTCTCCTTGGCGAATGCATTGGCTACATTGTTTCTGTGCCCAACCGGCTGCTCTTTCTCATTCATCTGATCAACTTATAAATAAGTACAAGTGACTCACACACGCACTAACCAGGCCGCCATGCCCGGCCACTGGCCAGCCGTCACACTCGGCACTGCTAACCCATACTAACCAATTCCTACATGCATGCACGTCCAGCCATCCACTCGACGGCAACGACCTCGCCCAGCATGTGATACGGCTTACAACTAACTACTTGCATGCATCTGACTCGGCTAAGCACACAAATTACACAAAGTATTATCTTGCATGCACACACATGAACACGTCTGTATGGGTGCACACTACCGCAGCTACTACTATATGCATGAAACAAAGTAGGATGAAAACAAAATAACAAGGTTAACTCTATCACAAGAGCCATTTGTGATTTTCAGTTTAAGTAGTGAACCTCTTCTATGAAGGGTAGGGTGTGCTCTGTGGCTCATTGTGTTTTCCTAATGGGATTCATTGGTGTTGTATTTACAACTATAGACCTTTGTAAATGGTATGATTTGTTAATGTCCTTCTGTTCAGTATGCAGAACGCTTGCCGATAGGTACAGAGAAGGTGATACGGACTGTTACACATGAGACAGTTAGAAATTTTTATCATAAGTGGTACAATCTAAGCAATATGGCTGTCTTTGCAGTGGGAGACTTCCCAGATACACAGGTCAGTTTTGCTCCCATTGGCATACTTGAAATCCATTTATCCATAATATTACCGCCATTTTGTGTGTAACTCTTGACTTACTGCAGGCTGTTGTTGAGTTAATAAAGGAGCATTTTGGCCAGAAAGCCTCAATTTCCTGCCCTCCACCGGTTATACCGGAGTTTCCAGTTCCATCACATCGTGAACCTCGATTTTCATGCTTTGTGGAATCCGAAGCTGCAGGGGTCAGTAATTTATAATCTGGGATATATTTTGTATCTAACTGTGATGTTTCTAATAAGACACCTTTTATCTGTTTTCTTGTAAGAAAAACAGTCAGCTGTTGTTATTAGCTGCAAGATGCCTGCCGGTGAAATTAGAACAGTCAAGGATTATAGGGACTCATTGGCAGAATCAATTTTCCATTGTGCTCTGAACCAGAGGCTCTTCAAACTATCTCGTAGGAGGGATCCTCCATACTTCTCTTGCTCTTCAGCTGCAGATGCTCTTGTCCGTCCGGTGAAGGCATATATTATGACATCCAGTTGTCGCGAAAAAGGCACGGTTAAGGCTCTTGAGTCTATGCTAGTTGAGGTATTAATCGGAGATAGATTTCTTGCACCCTGCATTAACAAAAATCTAATGGTCAACCAACTGGTTAGAATAACAAAATATCATGGGAAGTTCCAGTGAGCCAATGGCAGAAAACAATTAGTAAGCAAATACCACCCTTACTTTATTGTTTGATCGTATCCTCATTGCGGAGCCAATCGTTGGCACACTGGCAATGAGTTCTTAATATAGAGAATTACACTTTATGGTCGAAAGGATGTGGTTTTATCTAATCTTGAGATGTTTGACTTGAAAGTGATCCCTTTTACAATATCTTTTCTGAAGGTTGCTAGGGCACGGCTCTATGGGTTTTCTGAACGCGAGATATCCATTGTGCGTGCTTTAATGATGTCAGAGATCGAGTCTGCATATCTGGAGCGTGATCAAATGCAATCAACCAGCTTACGTGATGAGTATCTGCAGGTTCTCATGATTCTGTCTCTTAACATTTCTCCAGTTTAGGTTTTGTAGAATTTATCATTGCATGTTTAGCAACCGAACTGTTAATTAGATTCAGCCAAGTGCCATGTGTTTTATGAATTTAGTCTTCAGATCTTAATGTAGTTAATATTATCTCAGCTCCAGTATTTTTTCCCTGGTACTTCTGTGATCAATTGTTCTAGTAATATGATTACAAACTACAGGTTTGCTTAATATATCAGTTGAGTCACATGATGCCCATCATCAATTTGCTAAGCATACTAGTGGCATTTCCTTCATCCATTGTAGCATTTTCTTCGCGAGGAGCCTGTTGTTGGGATTGAATATGAAGCACGGTTGCAGAAGACTCTTCTTCCATGTAAGTACACTCGCGTGCTACCTAGTGCAAGAGCTCATTTTTAGGCTTTGTTATGCTATTCAATTTTCTTTTCAATGAATTAATTGCTTTTCAGTTTACAGTGTGATTCTGACAATTTTTCTTCTTCAAAATTGTCTCTTGTCTCTTTCTTTACTTTTCAACCAGACATTTCTTCTGCTGAAGTGGTGAATTTTGCGGAAAACTTTTCAACAAGCAGTAGCTGTGTTATCAAGATAGTTGAGCCCCGGGCCCATGCTTCTTTGGAGGATCTGAAAGCTGTTGTATTGAAAGTTAACACTCTAGAAGAACAGAGGAGCATTCCTCCCTGGGAGGAAGAGCAAATCCCTGAAGAAATTGTTAGGCAAAGTCCAGTGCCAGGGTACTATGGCATTATAATTTTCTTCTTATACAAATGGAATTGATCTTTTGCTCATGATGAACCGTCTTTTTAAATGATTATTTGAATAATTTGTGTACATTTTTCTGCCCACACAAGCATCTTAGTATTCCGCAAATGCTTACTGTTGTACTTGCCAATTTTCATCACAGAATTATTGTTGATAAAGTGGAGCACCTAGGCATAGGTGCCACTGAGATGATACTATCTAATGGGATGCGAGTTTGCTACAAGTGTACTGACTTTCTTGATGATCAGGTTAGTACTATCACGGCGCTAATACTATTTGGTAACATCCAGGCCTTTTTACCTTATTATTCTTGATGGAAGTCACACATCTGCAATTTTTGTTGTAACCTTTGCTCCATCTTTTTAGAACATTTTTTTGAAAGAAAACACTCTTGCATTTACTATGAAGTTCTTGTGGAGCAGAGGAAGGATCCCAAACCCGGTCAATGTGTGTTGTGGCGGCGCTGTTGTCCAGACAGCGTCGTGCTCGTCCTCCTATGGGTCAGCACCCACATGGGCCTGGGCCTTATGGGCCAGCAGTACTCCCCCTCAAGAGGGGGGATATCTATCTATCGTTCCTATCTTGTTACACGCTAAGTTGCATTCTCTGGTTCCAGTCCTTTAGTCAAGCCAGCAATCTGCAATTTGTTGCCTTGAACTCACATACTCTATCTTGATAATCCCAATGTCCAGCTGTTCTTTGATAAAGGATCTGTCTATCCCCACATGTTTGGTTTTATCATGTTGAACTGGGTTGTTTGCTATATTAATTGCCGACTTGTTGTTCACACCATACATTCATGTGACTAGTCTTCAATATCTTCTGCTCTTCTAATAGGTTCCTTGTCCATAACAACTCACTCAGTCCCTGAGACATGACTCTATTCAGCCTCTGCAGTTGATTTGGAAATAGCAGGTTGTTTCTTACTTCTCCAAGACACTAGATTTCCTCGTACAAAAACACAATGGCATGAAGTTGATCTCCTGTCATCCAGGTAGCTAGCCCAATCAACATCACAATAGCCATCTACAACAAGGTGTCCATGACTCTTGAACAACAGTCCTTTCCCAGGAGTGCCTTTCAAGTATCTCAAGATTCTATGAAATGCCTCAAGATGTTCACTTCTAGGCTCATGCATGTATCTTGGTGTGGGGTGGAACCCTATATGGCCGATCTTTCACGAAAAGGAGGGATCCCAAGGATGAACACGTGAGGCACGAGGGAAAACACAAGAGGGACAAGAAGAAAACACTCAAATCAACACGTTTAGGTCACACAAATGCTAGATCCGGGTACACAAAGTGCGATACACGATACACGATCAACTAAGGACGATACAAGTGGCGGTAGTCATCTCCGTGAGGAGGTCTTGATGTTCTTCTCCGTGAAGGAGGTCTTGAATCCGATGGATCTTCTCCGAAGAGGTCGCGGTCTCGTAGGAGAGGAACCACTAAGGTCTAGATGAGCTATCACAAAGCTGCCTCGGACGAAAGAAGTCAACGAGTATATATTACATGGGGTGACGTCGTCGGGTCGGACGTTCGCTGGGTCACCAGACGTCCGGTGGCTCGGGAGGGACCGGACGTCCGGTAATCCTCGGATTTCCGCTAATTACGTTCTGTAGTCGGTGTCATGGACGTCCGGTGGCCTCCGGTCGTCTGGGAGTCGCCGGTCGTCCGGTGAACGTCGAAACGTCCGGCGCCTGGGAGTGACCGGTCGTCCGGCAGGGGTCGGACGTCCGGTGCCTGTAGCGTCTTCAGCCGCGCTTCTTCTTGTTCCAAGCACTTGTCGATCCCGCCGCCTTGTCCACTATGCAGAGCTGTCCCGTGGCCTTCACCCAAGTACCTGACTATGCACAAAGTTTCTGATGAGGGTAGAAGCCATGCCCCATGTGACTCGAGAGGAAATTGATAAAGGAGCGAGTTCACCTCGGCTTCGAGAGCTCTTGCACGGGCTCGTGTCATTGGTCCTTTGGGCACTTGGTGAGTCGACGGTAGGTCCATGGGGATGACCTTGGGATGCTCCGCATCATCTCCCCTCCCTTGGGAAAGATCCGACCTCGGATCGAAATCTTCATCACCATGGAAAGGAGATACGTCCTTGATGTTGAAGGTATTGCTCACGTTGTACTTGTCTTGTGGAATGTCGATCTTGTAGGCATTGTTGTTGTAGCGTGCTAGCACCTTGAAAGGCCCGTCGGCTCGAGATAGTAGTTTGGACTTGCGTTCGTTGGGGAAGCGGTCCTTTCGAAGATGAAGCCATACGAGATCTCCCGGTTGGAACACCGTTGGTGCCTTGTCGACATTGCGCTTGGTGGCTATGCGTTGCACTTGTCGCTCGATCGTTGCCCTTGTATCTTCGTGCACCTTCTTGAGGTAGCTTGCTCGTGCACTTGCGTCTATGTGGATGCGTTCTTGTAGAGGTAGAGGTAGAATGTCCAATGGGGACAAAGGGTTGAAGCCGTAGACGACCTCGAAGGGGGACTTGCTGGCAGTCGAATGTTTTGCGCGGTTGTAGGCGTACTCGGCGATGGGCAAACATTGCTCCCATTCCTTGATGTTCTTCTTGATCAACACGCGAAGAAGCGTCGAAAGTGTGCAGTTCGTCACCTCCGTTTGGCCGTCGGTTTGTGGATGATATGCCGAAGAGAAGAGTAGCTTGATGCCGAGCTTGGCGCATAGAGTCTTTCAAAAGTAGCCCAAGAACTTGACGTCCCGGTCCGATACGATCGTCTTCGGTACTCCATGTAGACGAATGATTTCCCTACAAAAGAGATTTGCAACATGTGAAGCATCGTCGATCTTTTTTCAAGGAATGAAATGAGCCATTTTAGAGAATCTATCCACGACAACAAACACGGAATCTTTGCCATTTTGAGCCCTAGGCAAGCCAAGTATAAAGTCCATGCTTATGTCTTTCCATGGATGGTATGGAATAGGAAGTGGCATGTAAAGACCATGAGATTGAGCTTTTGACTTAGCTTTGCTACATGTAGAGCATCGGTTTGTGAGGCGTGAGACGTCACGTAGCATCTTGAGCCAAAAGTAGTTCTTGGAGAGCGTAGCAAATGTCTTGTCGCGTCCAAAGTGCCCCATGAGTCCTCCTCCATGAGATTCCTGCAAAAGGAGCAAACGAAGCGAAGACTCGGGAACGCAAAGTTTGTTAGCTCTCATAAGATATCCGTCCTTTATGTAGTAGCGTTCCCAAAAAGTGTGAGTCAAACACTTAGCATAAGGATTTGCAAAGAAAGGATCATGCTCATATAAATCTTTTATGTGCTCAAAGCCAATAACATTCAACTCGAGTTGTGTAACAAGCATGCATTTGCGGGAAAGCGCATCCGCCACAACATTCTCTTTGCCTTTGATGTATTTGATGACATAGGGAAAAGACTCAATGAACTCACTCCACTTAGCATGACGCTTGTTCAATTTAGTTTGTCCCTTGAGGTACTTGAGCGTCTCATGGTCCGTGTGAAGAATGAAATCATGAGGTCTAAGATAATGTTCCCAAACATGCAAAACTCTCACCAAGGCATATAGCTCTTTATCATATATGGGGTAGTTAAGTTGCGCTCCGGATAGCTTCTCGCTAAAGTACGCAATTGGGCGTTTCTCTTGCATTAGCACGCCACCTATGCCGGTACCGCTAGCGTCACAATGAATCTCAAACGGTTTGTCAAAGTTTGGTAGGGCAAGAAGTGGTGCGTGTGTAAGCAAGCTTTTTAACTCATTGAACGCGGTGTCTTGCGAAGGACCCCAAATGAAGGGTGCGTTCTTCTTGCTCAAGGCGTGTAGAGGCATAGCAATGGTGCTAAAGTCCTTCACAAAACGTCGATAGAAACCGGCTAAACCAAGAAAGCTACGCACTTGTTGGAGATTCGTTGGTTGTGGCCAAGTTTTAATTGCTTCAATTTTAGTTTCATCAACGTTAACACCTTGGGAAGAAACGACAAATCCTAAGAAAACGACCTTGTCAACGCCAAAAGTGCATTTATCCATGTTAGCATATAAGTGCTCTTTCCGAAGGGTTTGTAAAACCATACGGATGTGTGTCACATGGTCATCAAGGGATTTGCTAAAAACGAGGATGTCGTCAAAGTAAACCACGACAAAGAAGCCTATGTAGGGTCGTAGAACAAAATGCATGAGACGCATAAATGAACCGGGCGCTTCCGATAAACCCATTGGCATGACAAGCCACTCATATAACCCGAACTTGGTTTTGAAAGCCGTTTTCCACTCATCACCCTCTTGAATGCGAATTTGGTAGTATCCACTTTTAAGATCAATTTTCGAAAAGTTGGTGGCACCACACAATTCATCAAGCATGTCGTCTAAGCGTGGGATTGGGTGACGGTATCTAACGGTGATAGCATTTATCGGGCGACAATCGGAACACATGCGAAAACTTCCATCTTTCTTAGGCACGAGAATAACCGGAACGGCACAAGGGCTCAAGCTTTCACGTACATGACCTTTGTCGATGAGTTGTTGTACTTGCCGTTATATTTCCTTGGTTTCCTTTGGGTTGACGTGGTAAGGAGCCTTGTTTGGAAGTGGTGCGCCGGGTATGAGGTCGATGCGGTGTTCGATTCCGCGAAGTGGAGGTAGACCCGGAGGTAGCTCATCGGGAAAGACGTCCGAAAACTCCTGCAACAATTGAGACAACACTAAAGGTAGAGGTGGTGAAGTGTTAGTAGCTTTGGCTTCCCCTTTGCATAAAAGCACAAGGTGAAAGACACTCGATGGGTTCTCACACACTTCTCTCATCTCACTTTTGGTGGCAAATAGCACTAGTTGCTTCTTGTCGCTCATCGTGGAGTCGCTCATATTTGGCTTGTGGCTCTCACTCTCCTTTTGGTGGCTCACTCTCTCACTATTCTCTCCACGATGGTTGGTAGGTAAGTGTTTGTCGGCGGCTACTTGACTTGGTGACATTGGACGTAGCACGAATTCCTTGCCCTTCATCTTGAAGCTTCCGTCCATTGTGTGTGACTCCACGATCATATTGCCATGGTCGTCCAAGTAGAAGGTGGCACACGGACATAGGGACCACATCACACTCAAGTGTGTCCTCGTAGGCGCCTATCTTGAAGGAGACTTGCACGGTATGCTCGACTCGAAGAATTCCGGCGTCGTTAAGCCATTGGAACTTGTAGGGATGAGGGTGCTTCGTTTTGACCAAATGAAGCTTGTCGCGTAGCTCTTCGCTTGCCAAGTTATGACAACTTCCTCCATCGATGATAACCTTGACGGAGCGGCCATTGATGCCGGCCTTGGTATGGAAGATGTGACATCGTTGATCGTCATCTTATTGATGTTGGAGTGTCAAGACTTTGGAGACAACGAGATTGGGACTCGAGTCATTGTCGCAAAACACTTGATGGTCTTCATCTTCATTCACTTGGCGATGCATAGCTACGTGTTCAAGGGCTTCCATCTCATCGTCGCTCATTGAGTCATAGGATCCGTCATCATTGATGATCATGGTGCGAACGGTCTTGCACTCAAATGACTTGTGGCCTCGCCCTTGGCACTTGAAACATTTGATGGAACTCGTCTTGGAGTTGTCCTCGGTTGGAGTTGTAGATGATGAAGTTCTTGGCTTGAAGTTGTTCGTAGAAGGTGGACGACTCGATGTAGTCGCATTCTTGTAGCTTGACTTGTCACCGAAGTGTGTAGATGGCTTGGTAGAGGTAGGAGTAGCCGAAGTCGTTGAAGCTTGGTTGTAGGAGCCGAAGTTCTTGGAGTTGAACTTGGAGTACTTGTAGTCCTCTTGAACTTGTCGCTCCGCTTTGGTTGCTTGGTGTACTAGCTCTAGGAGGGTCGTGTAGGGTTGAAAGTCCGCAATCTTCTTGATAGGATAGTTGAGTCCATTCAAGAATCTCGCCATCGTTTGTTCTTCATCTTCCGTGATGTTGGCTCTTATCATGGCAATCTTCATCTCCTTGTAGTACTCTTCAACGGACTTGGTACCTTGCTTGAGGAGTTGTAGCTTCTTGAACAAGTCACGGTTGTAGTGTGTTGGCACGAAGCGTGCTCTCATGACTTCCTTCATTTGAGCCCAAGTAGTGATAGGAGGTTTGCCTTTTGCTTCTCTTCTCTCAATGATTTGCTCCCACCAAATGAGAACATAGTCTTGGAACTCAAGGGAGGCCATAGCAGTTTTCTTCTCTTCATCGAAGTTGTGTAAGCGGAAGATCTTATCAACTTTCAATGCCCATGAGAGGTAGTCTTCGGGATCAATGCTTCCAGAAAACTTTGGCATGGTGAACTTAAGCTTGCCATAGCGATGCTCTTCATTGTTTGCTTGCCTATTGTGAGGGCGTTCTTGATTTGGACGATTGTCAATCTCATGTTGCTCTTGGCGGGGTAGATGTCCATTGTCATGGTGTACTTGCCGAACTTGTGGTTCTTGTTGAGGTTGTTGCTCTTGTCGCGCTTGAGGAGGAACTTCTTCTTGCATGTGTGCTTGGTGGCGCCTCTCTTGTATCTCATCGCGAAGGAAATCCTCTTCTTGACGAGTGTGTCGAGTGCGAGCTGCCACATTGCGATGTGAATCACGTAATGCTCGTTGCGCCTCAAGAGCTTGAGCTTCTCGGCGTTGTTGTGCTTGACGAGTAGCCTCGACATCTTGTTCTTCTTGGTGTCGACGTGCTCGCTCTTGTTGTTGTTGGCGTAGTCGTTGCCGTTCTTGCGCGTGCTCAAGTGTAGCTTGGTTTTGACGATGTCGACTTTCTTGCTCTTCAAATAGCTCTTGTGAACTCTTGTCATGAAGTGGATTCCGGTTGTCATGTCGAGCTTGGCGTGCGGTTTGACGAAGAGTGTTTGATGTAGGGGTACTTAGCCTTCCGTGGAGTCGGTGTGGCGACTTGAGCGACTTCGTCTTTGAGAAGATGTGGAAGACGAGCGTCGGTTGACTATCAAAGTCCGTAGCTCGTTGAATTGAGTAGCCATGTTGGTGTTGATGATGTCGAATTGCTCTCTTGTTCTTGCTTCAAATTGCCGTGCGTCGGCGGCGACTTGCTCAATGTGCTCGCGCATAGCTTCACTTTCTTGATGTAGAGCTCGTTGGACGCCGAAGAGATGTAGTTTGGTGACGTAGTTGATCGACTCTTGAGGATCATCGAAGAGCGGGTTCGAAGATGTACTTGGCCTATCCATCATTGCAAGCAAGAGTGTGAGTGGGAGAAAGGAGAAGACAATACCAATTGTACCTTGACCGAAGTTGAAAATGGATCAATGATCACTCAATAATGTAACCCGGAAATAGCACTATTGGTACCACTTCGTGTCGATTCTCACACCTACACAAGTAAAGCTTTGAGAGGAGCTTGGTTAGGATGGTGGCACAAATTCAATGCAATCGTCAAATTGACTCAATGATGTTGAAAATGGTTCACAATTTGCTCATGCAACAAGTAGATCACAAGCAATAAGTAGCACGCGGAACACACGCACGGATAGATAAATGTGGTTGTGCAACCCAGGGTGAGTGAAAATGTGGAATTCACGGAAAATGCTCGTGTTGCACAACACTAGAGAGACGCTAACCGATTGCTTAATAGACGGATACGCACTTGTGCACGACCTATATGAGGCAAACGTAACGACTTCCTATCACAAGTATGCTATGAGTGTATGATGTGCCGATGCTTGAGCACAAGATGTTGATTGCTATCTCATATGATCTCTTTTGATGCAAGGCGTATGATGCTATTTTCCTTTTGCTTATAAGCTTTGGGTGGCTCTTTTGCTTAAAAAGCTTGTGAGCTCTTTCTTTGGCCACTTATGCATGCTTCTCGGATCAAGGTAGCTATTGTGTATGCGGATCACTCGTGTGTCACACGGAGATATGATGATGTAGTATGCAATATCTATGACTATCACTAATGTGCACAAGTGTCGTGGCCCGGCAATACTCAAATGGCTAGTCTCAATGGGAAAGCTACGCAAAAATGATCTATAGGGTGACAATGCAATTGCAAGGTAGAATGACAAAGCGTCGTCGATGTTACCGTCCTTGTCGAGGTTGAGAGGTGGTCTTGTCAATGTCGTTCCGCTTCGAGATAGCCGAAACACAAACGGAAACGAAGAAAACCACAACTCGAATGATCCAAGACACAAGAGGTAAGACCGTAGAGATGTTGGTTAAGCAATGGTGGTGGTGGTATGGTAGATGTGGGTGTATGAAAGGGTAGGTGGTTGCGGAAGGTGGAACAAAACTGAGTAAGTTCAGTTTCGTCAGGGCTCGTCGGACGTCCGGTAGGTCGTCGGTCGTCTGGTCGCTGGACGTCCGGTAAGTCTCGGAAATCCGGTAAAAGCTACTGTATATGAGGTGCCGGTCGTCCGGTGGTTGACGGACGTCCGGTGCTTCGCGGGGTTCCGGACATCCGGTAAATCGTCGGTCGTCCGGTGAGTCTGGGCTAGGGTTTGAGGTATCCGTGGACAAATTGGTCAAACGTGGCCGAATTTGCGGAAGAAAATTGGGGAAAAGGTGGAGAAAAGCTAGATCCACTCGTGGCACAGCAAATCCATGGAACAAATTCAACAAAATCTCGCCAAATCAACAGATCACAAAAAAAATTTGGGGCTATTCTTTTTTTGGTGGGGAATTTTCAAAATTGGGAAGAACACAACAAGAACAAGCTAGAAAATACGGGTAGGGGCTCCAATTTCGTGAGAAACCGTGGCTCTTGATACCATGATGGTGTGGGGTGGAACCCTATATGGCCGATCTTTCACGAAAAGGAGGGATCCCAAGGATGAACACGTGAGGCACGAGGAAAAACACAAGAGGGACAAGAAGAAAACACTCAAATCAACACGTTTAGGTCACACAAATGCTAGATCCGGGTACACAAAGTGCGATACACGATACACGATCAACTAAGGACGATACAAGTGGCGGTAGTCATCTCCGTGAAGAGGTCTTTATGTTCTTCTTCGTGAAGGAGGTCTTGAATCCGGTGGATCTTCTCCGAAGAGGCCGCGGTCTCGTAGGAGAGGAACCACTAAGGTCTAGATGAGCTATCACAAAGCTGCCTCGGACGAAAGAAGTCAACGAGTATATATTACATGGGGTGACGCCGTCGGGTCGGACGTCCGTTAGGTCACCGGACGTCCGGTGGCTTGGGAGGGACCGGTCCGGTAATCCTCGGAATTTCGCTAACTACGTTCTGTAGTCGGTGTCACGGACGTCCGGTGGCCTCCGGTCGTCTGGTCGTCTGGGAGTTGCCGGTCGTCCGGTGAACGTCGGACGTTCGGTGCCTGGGAGTGATCGGTCGTCCGGCAGGGGTCGGACGTCCGGTGCCTGTAGCGTCTTCAGCCGCGCTTCTTCTTGTTCCAAGCACTTGTCGATCCCGCCGCCTTGTCCACTGTGCAGAGCTGTCCCGTGGCCTTCACCCAAGTACCTGAGTATGCACAGAGTTTCTGATGAGGGTAGAAGCCATGCCCCATGTGACTCGAGAGGAAATTGATAAAGGAGCGAGTTCACCTCGGCTTCGAGAGCTCTTGCACGGGCTCGTGTCATTGGTCCTTTGGGCACTTGGTGAGTCGACGGTAGGTCCATGGGGATGACCTTGGGATGCTCCGCATCATATCTGCTCACAACACTTACTGCAAATGCAATGCATGGT
Source organism: Secale cereale (assembly GCA_902687465.1). Lineage (NCBI taxonomy): Eukaryota > Viridiplantae > Streptophyta > Magnoliopsida > Poales > Poaceae > Secale > Secale cereale. The sequence continues at coordinate 475,537,849 of LR738711.1, read as the reverse complement.
TGTGTACTCATGTATGACACAAGTACAACAATCTTCGCACCAATCGTTGATATTTTTCTTTATCTACCAGATAACCTTTATGGTTTTGTTCAGTTGGGTTTGAGGCTGCTGGCCACTTCTATACCAACATCTGAAGTTGCCAACATCACAGAGAAGGTCCAAGGTATACTTTTTTCGAGAAAGAGCTGGCCACTTCTACACCAAGGAAATACTTGAGTCGACCAAGATCCTTAACTTCAAAGGCCTTACTCAAGCACCTCTTTAACCTTGCTATCTCTACGCCATCATCTCAGATTATAATGATATCATCTGCATAAACTGCAAGAATGGTATTTTTCCTTCAGACTGTATAAAGCAGCGTATGGTCACCATTGCGTCCATATCACATGTCACACACCGCCCATCTGAACTTGTCAAACCAAGCTCTTGGAGACTGCTTCAGTCCGTAAAGGGCTTTCTTTAACCTGCATACTTTGCCAGAAGTCGAGAAACCAGGTAGAAAGCATTCTTCACATCAAGTTGATGTAAAGACCACTCGAAATTTGCTGCACAGGAGATCAGAATCCTTACAGTGTTCATATTCGCTACTGGAGCAAAGGTCTCATCATAGCCAATGCCGTAGGTCTGGTTGTACCCCCTCACCACAAGCCTTGCTTTGTACTCCCTCTGTAAGCTTTTATCTTTTAGATCACTAAAGTAGTGATCTAAAAGATCTTATAGAAGTTAGGGAGTAGTGATCTAAAAGATCTTATAGAAGTTTAGAGAGTGAGTAGTGATCTAAAGGATCTAAAAGACCTTTCAATCTTCCCTTCTGCATTTTGCTTCACAGTGTATACCCATTTGCAGCTGAGTCTTCTTTCCTGATGGAAGAGGTGCCAGTACCCATGTCTTACACAAAGCCTCCAACTCCACCATGGCCATACGCCATTTTGAGGCCTCCATCTTCAAGTCAGTCAGAATTGACATAGACTAAGAGAAGCAACAAACACTTTGTAGGCTGGAGATAATGCTTCGTAGGAGACATAATTCCCAAAATCATTGACATCGAACCCACATTGTTTAACTGATATGCCTGCTTTTGCTCGAGTAGTTCTCCTCAGAGCAATTGGCCAATCAATCGACCCTTTAGCCTGATCCCCATCAGAGATGGAAATCACGTAAGTACTACCCTGTTGTTCAGTCAGTGGCTGATCTAGTTGCTCCTCCTGATGTGCAACACTGTCACCTCACTTCCGTGAATACACCTTTAGTTGTTTCTCTTGCTCTGACGTCCACCTCGTGTTTGACACGAGAAAATCTTATGTGGGCTCCGTATGTTGGGAAGAGGAGTTTGATTTTTCTCATGTGTCGGGAAAAGAAAATGCAGGCGTGCCAGTGTACCATGGTACACAATGAAAACAAAGAGATGGGAATGGTATTTTATTATCTCAAGGATAACAAATACAATTCCTGATATGCGCTCCGTGGCCTACTAGCGCGGCCAACCTGACTAGTGATGTGTGGTCTCTTGGTTCCCGGGGCCTTGGAAGGCTCCCGGTTAATTACTCCCGCGGGTTGTTCTGTGAGATACCTCTGATTAAGCCGTGTGGTCGTCTTCGCTTCACATTCTCCATGCATGATGATGATGGTGTGTGTAGGCGTGGTCAGCCGCAAATCCCGTGTCCTCGTCGGTACATGTGCCGCTCAAAACATGGCTTTGTGCTAGCCACGTCCGCCCTCGCCGTCGCGCCTTGTCGGTCTTGATAGCGTTGATGTAGTAGGTGTTGGTGTAGCATGGGTCCTGCTTGGCTCGGACTTCTCGACGACGTAGCGGCTTTGTAGGGGTATGCAAGGGGTTGCCTCGCGGGAGTATTCTTTTGTGGAGACCGGCGTCGGTGTATGATGCGGGGTCAACCCGTTCTAGGCCGATCTTTCACGAAATGGAGAGGGATCCCACGATGAACACGAAGAACACAAAGGAATCACGGAGGGAAACACAAGAGGAACACTCAAATCAACACAAAGATGGTCACACAGGTGCTAGATTCACGATACATATCAAGACACACGATCCATAGTCAACAACGGCGGTACAAAGATAGTCTTCTTCCGGAGGAGGTCTTGGGGGAATCCCTTGGGATCTTCTCCGTAGCGGAGGTCTTGAATCCGTGTGGATCTTCTCCGAAGAGGGCCGCAGTCACTCTCGAGGAGATGAACCACAGGAAGGTATCAAATGAGCTATCCAAAAGCTGGCCCTAGAAAAGAGGAGGGGGAGGAGTACTTATAGTCTAGGGGACGGAATAGGGATACACGGGTCGAAACCCAAGTGGCTGCGCACAGGCAGGGCCGGATGTCCGGGTGTTGGCGAGGCGCCGGATGTCCGGGCATTCCGCCGGATGTCCGGGCTAGCGGGGTCGAGTCTCGGTGAGCTTCTGTGGTGTGGCGCCGGATTTCCGGGCTCGAGGCCGGATGTCCGGGCCCTGCCGGGCCGGATGTTCGAGGCCTGGTCGGATGTCCGGGCCCTGTAGCTTCGGCTGCGTGGGCTCTTCTGTGGATGTTGATCCAGGGGCCGGATGTTCGGGTCCAGGTGCCGGATGTCCGGGGCTAGAACCTTCTTCAGCTTCTCTCGATGCCATGCTTCATCCATGAACTTGGGGACTTGTCCATCTTCATGAACCTCTCCGATGGAGTCTTCTTGGTACCTGAGCACACAAAGCACATTCGTCTGAGGTAGTAACCATGTCTCGCAAGATTCATATGGAAGTTGGACTAGGAGAGATGTCACCTCGGTCTCGGGAGCTCTAGCACGAGCACGTATCATTGGTCCTTGGGGCACTTGGTGAGGCGATGGAAGGTCCATGGGGATGACCTTGGGATGCTCCGCATCATCTCCCCTCCCTTGGGAAAGATCCGACCTCGGATCGAAATCTTCATCACCATGGAAGGGAGAGAGATCCTTGACGTTGAAGGTATCGCTCACGTTGTACTTGTCGCGTGGAATGTCGATCTTGTAGGCATTGTTGTTGTAGCGTGCTAGCACCTTGAAGGGTCCGTCGGCGCGAGGTAGTAGTTTGGATTTGCGCTCGTTGGGGAAGCGGTCCTTGCGAAGATGAAGCCATACGAGATCTCCCGGTTGGAACACCATTGGTGCCTTGTTGACGTTGAGCTTGGTGGTGAGGCGGTGTACTTGTCGCTCGATCGTTGCCCTTGTATCTTCATGCACCTTCTTGAGATAGCTTGCTCGTGCACTTGCGTCCATGTTGATGCGCTCTTGTAGAGGTAGAGGTAGGATGTCCAATGGGGACAACGGGTTGAAGCCGTAGACGACCTCGAAAGGGGACTTGCCGGTAGTCGAATGTCTTGCGCGGTTGTAGGCGTACTCGGCGATGGGCAAGCATTGCTCCCATTCCGTGATGTTCTTTTTGATCAACACGCGATGAAGCGTCGAAAGTGTGCGGTTCGTCACCTCCGTTAGGCCGTCGGTTTGTGGATGATATGCCGAAGAGAAGAGTAGCTTGATGCCGAGCTTGGCGCATAGAGTCTTCCAAAAGTAGCTCAAGAACTTGACGTCCCGATCCGACACAATAGTCTTGGGCACTCCATGTAGACGAATGATTTCCCTACAAAAGAGATTCGCCACATGTGAAGCATCGTCGATCTTGTTACAAGGAATGAAATGAGCCATTTTAGAAAATCTATCCACAACAACAAACACGGAATCCTTTCCATTTTGAGTCCTAGGCAATCCAAGTACAAAGTCCATGCTTATGTCTTCCCATGGATGGTAGGGAATAGGAAGTGGCATGTAAAGACCGTGAGATTGAGCTTTTGACTTAGCTTTGCGACATGTAGAGCATCGGTTGGTGAGGCGTGAGACGTCACGGAGCATCTTGGGCCAAAAGTAGTTCTTGGAGAGCGTAGCAAATGTCTTGTCGCGTCCAAAGTGTCCCATGAGTCCTCCTCCATGAGATTCCTGCAAAAGGAGCAAACGAAGCGAAGACTCGGGAATGCAAAGTTTGTTAGCTCTCATAAGATATCCATCCTTTATGTAGTAGCGTTCCCAAGAAGTGTGAGTCAAACATGTAGCATAAGGATGTGCAAAGAAAGGATCATGCTCATATAAATCTTTTATGTGCTCAAAGCCAATAACATTCAACTCAAGTTGTGTAACAAGCATGCATTTGCGGGAAAGCGCATCCGCTACAACATTCTCTTTGCCTTTGATGTATTTGATGACATAGGGAAAAGGCTCAATGAACTCACTCCAGGCGGCGCATCGACATGGTGGCACAGAGGCGAGAAAGAGGACGGAGAGGAGAGGGGAAGTGTGCGTCCATCGGCGGGGG
>LR738711.1:475515198-475533445 GCA_902687465.1 Secale cereale | reverse complement strand
GGTCGGCTTTTTATAGCCACGGGCGGGCGGCGTTCGCGTGGCCGCGTGGCGGGAGAGGGTGGGACGCGCGTCTCCGCGCGTTCATTGCGCCGCCCGTGAGGCATCAATGGATGCTGACCGGCGCGGCAGCGCGCCGCAGCTTTGGCATTGATTCCCTCGCGGGAACCGAGGCGATGAGGACGACGAAGTGACGAGAAGCGCCGTGTCGTTGACTCGGCGGGCCCGCGGTTTGTTCACGCCAAAACCGTTTCGCCCGGCGCCCCCGAGCGCCCAGCGCGCCGGGTTCGGCTTGGGTCCGCCGGCGCCAAATTCGGCCCGGACCGGCGAAAAATGGGCTTTTGGGGGCGCGGCTGGGCCGATTTTTTGGCGCCGGCGCGAAAAAATCGCCTGGGGAGGGCGTGTTGGGGGCGCGGCTGGAGATGCTCTTAGAGGGGCGTGATGGATGCCTCGTCTTGACTAGATGCCGTATTCAGTGGTCTGCCAAAACAAGGATCACACCGTGGGGCCGAAGAAAGGTGACATCATGGAGAGGCGTGGTTGATGCCCCGTCTCAGCTAGACGACATATTCGGTGGTCTGCTAAGACAAGGATCACACCGCCCGTACAACGAGACTTGTATGCAACGAAGGGTGCTCGTCGTCTCGGCTGGACACCGTATTCGGTGGTCCACCAAGACAAGGGCAAAACATCACGGTGCCGAAGAAAGGTGGGGTCATGGAGGGGCATGGTTGATGCCTCGTCTCAGCTAGACGCCGTATTGACAAGGAGCATGCTGCCTGTACGCGGAGACCTGTAAGCCATGAGGAGTGCACCTCGTCTCGGCTGGACGCCGTATTCGGTGGTCCACCAAGACAAGGGCAGAACATCGCGGTGCTGAAGAAAGCTGGCGTCATCCGTATTCAATGGTCTACCGAGACTAGGATCACGCCACCTGTACTTTAGCTCTGGTTGTGTCTCACGAGCGGCGAAGCATGCCAAACAAACCTATACACCGAGGTGTTTGGTCTTCGCGTGAGATATGTCGTCAGGCGAGCATGCCATCGCCATGGGCACGTCTTCCCGGTCTCCTCGACGCTGCTACCACGGACGTTTCTGCACTAGGATGCGCGTTGCCCTTGCCGGCCCATCCTCGAGTTCGGCCGCACATCAGGGCCACCTCCAGCGTGGCGCCGCCGTGTGCAAGCCAACCTCTGATAGCCTCCGTTCAAGATGTCTATCTCCACTGTAGCCGCGTACTGCTGCGTCTCTTCTCGTACACCCGTTCGTGTGTTGCGTCGTTGCACCTGTACCTGAAATAGAGAACGATACACGCGTGCCGTAGAGGAAGCTAGCTCGTCTGATCGCCATAGCACACCTTCTCATGGATGTGTTCCTTCGTGGGTGCTCTGCCGTGCCGTTACTGGCGTGCATCAGGACGCCTTGGCGCATACGCTTCCACCGCCGGACAAAGCCAGGCTGTGTGCGTGCTGCCCGGCGAGCACGCCGCCGCCATTGGACGCGCCTTTCTCTACATGAGTCCTCTGTACGTGAGTTGTGCCTCGCTGCGTGTTAGCTGGGGGTCTGGTGAGTTGTCTGCCTCTTATATATAGGTAGAAGGGGTTGGGTGTTCGGCAAGGCATGGCGCCGCTGGATCTTATTCTTTTTAATGATCTTGTGGGTCAAGGCTGCACAATGCAAAGGAAACAACATCTCGTATGTATGGAAGACCAGATGTATGAGCGTCTCGATGTAAATCACGGCAGATATATTTCTGTTTAAATGGACTTGTCTCCGGTGCTTCTAGACGTGCGAGGTTGTCGGCCGGTGCGAGTATACGGATACGTACCAACTGCCGAGGTTGTGCGGTACTTTAGTTCTCCACCTAGTCGACTCATTGCATGAACATGAAGATCTTTCACGTATCTTGTACATGTATGACACTTCTTTTCATTCTCTTTTTTCTTCGAGGGTAATGCACGTATTTGGGTACGTACATGTGCGAGCTTGCCGGCCGGCCGAGATACCCGAATACATATACATGATGTATACATATAGTGTCTAGGCCAAGCTTGCCACGTGCATGCAAAACTTCTCTTATTTTTTAACATGCATGCATAAGATGTACATGTGATAATAAGCCAAGTCTCACATATATTCCCTGCATCAAAACTCATAAAAAACTATTTTATGCAAAAATGCACAAAAACTCGTCGAACAAATGCCCTCTCGCTGAGTCAGGTTTGAGTGCGGAGCAAGTCAAACTTGACTTGGCGAATAATTATTTTCTCTCCTCTTGCCGCATGATTCATATGCAACCTGAATAACCGGTTCAAAAGATGACCTGTTCGTGATACCGTGAGCACGGTTTCGTAACAAAAATAGTGTAGGCATGTCCATCCACACTTGTGTTCTGTAGGGAGCTCGTTGGATCGCATAACACGCACGATGCCAGTCAACAAAGCAACCCTATTTCGTCTTCATTCCATGGCGGAACATCATGCCTTGTCCTGAAAACAAAAAGGTTTTTTTTACCAAACTCGTCGCGACCGTCTAGCTGCTACGGTGCCAGCTTCATTGTTGCCCCCATGCTTCATTGTTGTTGGGGACGAGGCCACATCGGTGCCACCTTTTATGAGCGCAGGTGCTGCCTTCTGGCGCCCATCGTGTGCGTCGGTGTAGATCATTGGTTGCCGGGGTGTCGTTGGCGTTGTCATGGATACATGGGTATTGCTGCCCCAAAACGCCCATGATGTAGGTCGATGTAGTGGTTTGTTGTCGGAATGCCATTGACGACGACATGAAGCGCCTCTCCATGGCTGCAAAGATGTTGGAGTGGCACAAATAGGAACACCCAACGAAAACAGGTGAAAAAGAGAAAGAAAAAAAGTTTGTGTTATTTTTTAAATGTTGGCTTTCCCGTTATGCACTAGCTATAGGCTTGATATCCGAGAAGGCTATCGAAGGACTTGTCATTGGCAACCGCCGAAAGACCTTGACGATTGCAACTCAACAACTTAAATAAGCTTCGGTGTACGTGTATGAAGACGCCATGTTTCCGGATGCTTCCAAGAGGCAAGGGAAATTCATACTCTAGCCCATCATCATACCGAGAGCACCCGCAACTCAGCATGCCCCTGCACACGCCTCATGAATCCAGAGATGTGGGTGTGATAGGTTCAGGGTACATGGTTTTGGGATAATGGCTTGGCGATTTTTCTTTCATGCTGTATTGAGGGATGGTGAACAGCTACCTCCCACCATCCTTCAAGTGGGTTCCTTACTGCTTGGGAACACTTGACAGCTTCTTGGACTGTTTGGGATTTTTTTTTTTTGAATTTGCTTCTTGGACTTTTAGAAATTTTACTTTTGATTACTCATGTGGGATGATCGCTTGGCCGCAGACTTCATGGACTTGTTTCGACATTCGGCTCGAACTTCTTGAGAACTCTTCTTCCAGGATTTCTTGGGGACCCACCTTGAGAACTTGGAAGGCAACTGTTCACCTCCCTCTAGCACTTTATTGGAGCTTCTGGCGGCGCACCCTAGGGTTGCCATGTGACTAGGCACCGAAACAACTTGGCAGGGGTTGGTTCGGTGAGCTTCAGTCCGTGTTGTGATCCATCCGCACCGCTGCGACTAAGCCCACTGCGAGACCCTGTTCTTCCTCGACTACGGGGCTGAGGTGGTCCTCCCGCACGAGGTCATGCATCGCTCCCCGTGAGTCTTGGCATTCGACGAGGCGTATCAGGATGCCTCGCGGGGAACGGATCTCGTGCTCGGAGAGGAGGCTCGCCGCCAGGCCTCTCTCCGCGCCGCAAGGTACCAGCAGGCGCTGCGGCACTACCATTGCCGCCACGTCCGCCCCCGGACCCTCGAGGTCGGAGACCTCGTCCTGAGGCGGGTCCTCTCCAGGGAGGGCCTTGACAAGCTCTCGCCCATGTGGGAAGGTCCATTCAGGGTCGCCCGCGTCTCCAGGCCTGGCGCCGCGCACCTGGAGACATATGACGGGGTCCCCGTCCAAAATGCCTGGAACATCCAACATCTTCGCAAGTTATACCCGTGACACTCTCACGTAATAATGAGTGGGGCTATACACACCCCGGAGTCTCCCTGTGCACCGCTCCTTGGTCCCGCGGGGCTCCCACCCACGCCCAAGTGGAAGCCCCATGCTCCACGCTGGCGGATGACACGGTCTTACAGCGACTATGCCCACGCCTAGTGGAGGCCCCATGACGACACGGTCTTACAGCGACTATGCCCACGCCTAGTGGAGGCCCCATGCCCCGCGCTGGTGGGAAGACTAGTATAGGCGCCAGACGCGGCTGTTCTTTTGCTCTCTTTTTTGTAACCAAATTTGTTGCTTCTTGGAATGAACTTTGTAGTTCTTGCGTCTTTATTCGAAAAAGGGTGGGAATTTTTTTCTCCTTGCAGCATTTTTCTCTTGGGTCTCGTTTTTCAGAGGAGTGGCGGTTGCCCGTCGCCGCCCCCCCTGCGCGTCCCGCGAGCGGGGGTTGGGCACGGTGTGTATGCCTGAGCTGGCCCAGGCCACAGCCGTGGGTCCGCCCGCGCGCACACCTCGCCAAGGCCTTGGCGTTCGAATCCTCGCGCGACGCTCTTGAGTGAGCCAACGGGCATAATCGCCTTGGGCCCCCGGGCCTCATGAGCGCTCATCTCCTGGCCTTGTCGGGCATCACGACCCGGCATACCAGCGACGATCTGTCCTCGCTCAGGGGCTCTAGACATAGGATGAGCGTCAAGGAAGGGTGGCTGAAGAAAAGCAGCCACGGTCTGGCTTGCTACTAGGGAGCCCTGCGTCAAGCGCTTGTTGCATCCCCGCGAGGTTCGATGCCTGGCGGATGCGTCTCCGGAGGCCCTGAACGCTCGCGAGCCCCCCTGAGACTCCGGGGCCACCTTGTCCAGGACGAGGGCCCCCCCTCAAGCTCCCTAAGCTGCCTCGGTGTCCCAACAGCGTCGTTACCGGAACAAGGAGCGCGCACATGATCAAAAACTCCGGAGGAGTGCGCCCGCACGACGCAGCAACCCGCCACGGGCCACGGAGCGCACCAAGCTAAGTTATCCTAATCGCGCCGGGCAAGAGCCCTTCAATTAGCAATAGTATAGATGCTAGAATATGAACGAGAAACACTGACAAAAAGGCGCAAGCACTGCAGTTCATTATACGCCCCTGCGGGGTTCTTCATGGTTCTTAATGCATGAAGCAAGTAAAAAAAACATAACAAAGAAGCGGCCTCCCGAGGATTGTTGCTCCCGAGGCCTGGCTCCGGCGCCGCCCACACTCAGTCGGAGTCCTCTTGCTTGACGATGGCGTGGCGGCATGGCGGCTCGGCGTCCTCCTGAGCGGGAGCACGGCGGCGTGGCGGCTCGCCGTCCTCCTTGGTCTGGGCGCGACGACGCGGTGGCTCATCGTAGTCATCGTCGCTGCTGCTGTAGGAGTCGTGGCCGTCGCCGAGGGCGAGTTCTCTGCCGAGGACGTTGCCGCCGCGGCGTCTGTCGCTGTTGGAGAAATGATCGTTGTCGTCGCCGTCACCCTCTGGGCAGCACCCCAAGAGCCTGCCATCCTCCCCGAAGACCTTGATGAAGAGCGTTGCTGCTCCGTCGTATGTCATCGCCGAGCCCACTGCTGCGAGACCAAGACCACGAGCTCAGCAGGTCGGATGTCATCGCCGAGCCCACTGTTGCGTCATGGCCAGAAGCTTTGCAGGTGAAGACCACCTTTCGTCAGGATAAGACGTACCTCTTGCCCCCCTTCAAAATTGTCCGTTGTGGGATCCCTTCCCGCCTAAACGACGAGGGAAGAGGACCATGGCCACTATAAATATAGGCTAGCTTCCACCATAGAGGGGACGGCTCCTAGATTGATCCCTCCTTCCCAACCGAGCCCTCGTGAGGTCGCTCATTCACTGTACTAGTTCATCCTTAACCTCCTTGTGAGGCCAATCCACCAAAAGGCAGGAGTAGGGTTTTACACCGCAAGGTGGCCCGAACCTGGGTAGATCTTTGTTTTTCCTTCCCATCCGATCATCTTACACGGCGAGATTGAGACTTGAGTATAGCGAGCTGAGCGCTTAGGTGAAGAGGAATCCTTCGTACACGCGCCAGAGTTCGAACTTCTTTGGGTCCGCGCAACCCTGATTTCGACACATGAGTCCGACATCGGCGTCCAAGGCTCCGCGGCAGCTGTTGCGTCGTCCACGACCTCCGTTGGCGCGTGTAATCAATATAATGTGTGGGTACCCGTAGAAGGAGGCACCGTCGGCCTGTTCCGCGGTGCACGCCAGGCGTCGGCATCCATGGCTCTGCAGCCACTGTTACATCATCCGCGGCTTCCGTATTGACTTCGAGTATGCTTGGTGCAGGACCCTCCTCGGTGTGACATCCATTGGTGCGCGTGTCGTTGCCTCCGGCTGTGTGTGCATCCTCCATCGAAGCAAACTCTGTGTTGATGTAGCGTGTGGCAGCCTATATGAAAGAAGGCTTCGCCGGCGGACGTCCGTCATCGTCGGACGCCGGCATGTCATCTGTGACCATCCCGGCTATGTGTGCACCCAGCGTGTGGTTCTCCTCGGCGCGGTGCCCACGAACTCCGTCCACGCGCCTACAGTCACCGCCTCTTCATTTCTTCTGCGTGTGGAGCGTACTATGTGTTCCGGCTCCCCTCAGTCCATCTCCTTGGTTCCAGTATCGGCGTCTAGGGGGCCGACCGGGGTACTCTCCTGCCAACATGAGTAGCATGTGTGGCCGCTGGAATTTCTTCACGAGCTTGTTTACGCGTGAATGGCCACACATGGACCCGTGCTTCACCCATGTTCATCGGTAGGCCATCTGCAAGATAGAAAACAACACGACCATACCTTAACGTGCATGGCATGTTCTTCTGCACAGCGTGTCCGCAAAATCCAGCATGCAAGATGTGTGGGCGAGGGCACCGGTGCCAGCACGATGCCGCGGGCGAACGTGTCCGTGACCTCACGTGTCTCCTTTTGCCTGCTCCCTCCCAACGCACGCGCAGCCGAGTTCAGGGCGTGCCGTCTACAATGAGACCAATCTACACGACGCCGCCTCCATGGGCGCGTCGCCGCCTCCTCGGCCTTTTTCCTCTGCTCGGTGCATTGTTCGCAGCCTCCGCTGACGCTTGTGCTTATTGCCGCTGTACATGTCATATGGGTTGATGTAGCGTGTTTGAGTAGATTGAAGGAGGCACCGTTGGCTGGTTCTCCGGCGTGCGTCTGGCATCGCTGCCGCGACCGCCGGCGCGTCATCCGTGTCTGCTTCGGCTACGGGTGTACCTTGCACATCCTCCTCCTTGGCGCGATGCCTACATCGGCGTCGCTGCCTTTTCTATTGTTGTCCGCGGTAGCCATGGGAGCGCACACCCAGTGGTACGCCCGGGCCTCTTCCGCGACTCCCCCGGTTGCCGTCATTGGTGCATCTTCAAGCTCGGACGTAGTTCGCACCACCACCGGCGTGGTGCTGCTGCGAGCTAGCCTTTGTCGGGTTCGCCCTCCTCGACGCTGCCACCACGAGCATCGGGCAAAGTCTCCTCCTGTCTGGGTCGCCTCCCTTCAGTGAGTCTCCGCCGGATGCGAGTCGATCCCATGTAGACGAACTTGTTCTGGATGCATGCCCTTCTACAAGAAAGAAGATAAAGCAGAGGGAAAAAGTGCATTGTTATGCCTCTTGCAGCATGGCGTTGTCGCCGTCGACGTGTCCGCCGAGGCAGGCATAGTACCGCCTTCTTGTGGACCGTGTGACGCCACCATCGTGGGTGCCCATCCCTAGGTGCGCAACTTCTCCATGTGCCCCACAGACGCTGCCGGCGCAGGTTGTCTCCCCATTGCACGACTGTCGGGGATGGGGCTAGGGCACGTGTGCTGCCGAGCGAGTATGCCGCCACCGCAGGCTCGCCCTCCATGCTACCATCATAGGGGCATCTCCTTCGTGCACGCGTCGCTGTTGAACATGACCAGGTCACATGCATGTTGTTTGGTGAAGTGCGCTTCCGCCGTGGTCGCGCCCTTCCTTGGAGAAGATGTGTATCATGCACCCCGTGCCCCCACACATGAAGAAGGGTGGAGTTGCGGGTGGGATGAACACAAAATTAGCCGGAACTATGCACCATCTCCGGCAGTTGACGGTGCTTCCCTTTTGCGCGCACCAAAAAATTAGGAATGCTTGACACACATGTACAAGTTACCAAGCCTCTTAATTATTGGCGACGATTTGCCTTTTAGTGAGGAACTTATAGGGTGTGCCCCCTGGTCCATAGACCCGCTTTCATGTATAGATGTCACCTTGGTACCCTTGGAGCAACAAATGCCCCTAGACAACCGCAACATCTCATGGACACGAACTTGGCCTCCAATTCCTGACGATGATGAGGCAAACTAAAATTGCACCCAAGGATTGCCGCCATCTCATATTGTTGGAGAAGACTTGAAGACGAATTCAACGACCATTGTTGCACAACTGGGAGGAGAACCAGGTCCCACCGGGCGTGCCAATTTGTTTGACATGAGAAAAATCTTATGTGCGCTCCGTATGAATGGAAGATGAGTTTGATTTCTCTCATGCGCCGGGGCGTGCCAGTGTACCGTGGTACACAATGAAAACAAAGAGATGGGAATGGTATTTTATTAATCTCAAGGATAACAAATACAGTTCCCGATATGCGCTTCGTGGCCTACTAGCGCGGCCAGCCTGACTAGTGATGTACGGTCTCCTGGTTCCTGGGGCCTTGGAAGGCTCCCGGTTAATTACTCCCGCGGGGTGCTCCGTGAGATACCTCCGATTAAGCCGTGTGGTCGTCTTCGTCGTCTTCGCTTCACATTCTTCATGCATGATGATGATGGTGTGTGTAGGTGTGGGCAGCGGCAAAGTCCGTGTCCTCATCGGTACACATGCCGCTCAAAACATGGCTTTGTGCTAGCCACGTCCGCCCTCGCCATCACGCCTCGTCGGTCTTGACAGCGTTGATGTAGTCGGTGTTGGAGTAGCATGGGTCCTGCTTGGCTCGGACTTCTTGACGATGTAGTGGCTTTGTCGGGGTATGCAAGGGGTTGCCTTGCGGGAGTATTCTTTTGTGGAGACCGGCGTCGGTGTAAAACCAACGCATGCTCGCATCGGCATGGCCGGTGTGGTTGGCACCTCGTCTCGACTAGACGCCGAGGTTACGACAGTCCGCGAAGACAAAGACTCCGCCTCATGAGGCCGTGAAAGGTAACATCTTAGAGGGGCGTGGTGGATGCCTCGTCTTGACTAGACGCCGTATTCGGTGGTCTGCCAAAACAAGGATCACGCCGTGGGGCCGAAGAAAGGTGACATCATGGAGAGGCGTGGTTGATGCCCTGTCTCAGCTAGACGTCGTATTCGGTGGTCTCTGCTAAGACAAGGATCACGCCGCCCGCACGACGAGACTTGTATGCAACGAAGGGTGCACCTCGTCTTGGCTAGACGCCGTATTCGGTGGTCCACGTAGATAAGGGCAAAACATCTCGGTGCCGAAGAAAGGTGGCGTCATGGAGGGGCGTGGTGGATGCCTCGTCTGAGCTAGACGCCGTATTGACACGGAGCACGCCGCCTGTACGTCGGGACCTGTACGCCATGAAGAGCGCACCTCGTCTCGGCTGGACACCGTATTCGGTGATCCACCAAGACAAGGGCAGAACATCGCGGTGCTGAAGAAAGCTGGCGTCATGGAGGGGCGTGGTTGATGCCTCGTCTCAGCTAGACGCCGTACTCGGTGGTCTATCCAAACTAGGATCACGCCGCCCGTACTTTAGCTCCGGTTGTGTCTCATGTGCGGGGAAGCATGCCAAACAAACCTATACACCGAGGTGTTTGGTCTTCGTGTGAGATATGTCGTCGGGCGAGCATGCCATCGCCATGGGCACGGCTTCCCGGTCTCTTCGACGCTGCCGCCACAGACTTTTTGCACTAGGATGCGCGTTGCCCTTGCCGGCCCATCCTCGAGTTTGGCCGCACATCAGGGCCACCTCCAGCGTGGCGCCGCCGTGTGCAAGCCAACCTCTGATAGCCTACGTTCAACGCGTCGATCTCCGCCGTAGCCGTGTACTGCTGCGTCTCTTCTCGTACACCCGTTCGCGTGTTGCGTCGTTGAACCTGTACCTGAAATAGAGAAACAATACACACGTACCGTAGAGGAAGCTAGCTCGTCTGATCGCCATGGCACACCTCCTCATGGATGTGTTCCTTCGCGGATGCCCCGCTGTGACTGGCGTGCGTCAGCACACCTTGGCGCATACGCTTCCACCGCCGGACAAAGCTAGGCTGTGTGCGTGCTGCCCGGCGAGCGCACCGCCGCCGTGGACGCGCCTTTCTCTACATGAGTCCTCTGTACGTGAGTTGTGCCTCGCTGCGTGCTAGCTGGGGGTCTGGTGAGTTGTCTGCCTCCTCTATATATAGGTAGAAGGGATTGGGTGTTCGGCAAGGCACGGCGCCGCTGGATCTTCTTATTCCTGTTAATGATCTTCTTGTGGGTCAAGGCTGCACAATGCAAAGGAAACACCATCTCGTATGTATGGAAGACCAGATGTACGAGTGTCTCGATGGAAATCAAGGCAGTTATATTTCCGTTTAAATGGACTTGTCTCCGGTGCTTCTAGACGTGCGAGGTTGTCGGCCGGTGCGAGTATACGTATACGTATACGTACCAGCTGCCGTATCTAGCCGAGGTTGTGCGGTACTTTAGTTCTCCACCTAGTCGACTCATTGCATGAACATGAAGATCTTTTACGTATCTTGTACATGTATGCCACTTCTTTTCATTCTCTTTTTCTTCGAGTGTAATGCACGTATTTCGGTACGTACACGTGCGAGCTTGCCGGCCGGCCGAGATACCCGAATACATATACATGATGTATACATATAGTGTCTAGGCCAAGCTTGCCACGTGCATGCAAAACTTCTCTTTTTTTGTAACACGCATGCATAAGATGTACATGTGATAATAAGCCAAGTCTCACATATATTACCTGCATCAAAACTCATAAAAAAATTATTTTATGCAAAAATGCACAAAAACTCGTCGAACACCTCGGTTTACTACCGGTCTGGTGGGAGCACCTCTGCCTGGCTCGGCACCCCTTCAGTCACAATCGGTCCTTCACTCGGTGGTATTATCAGTTTCTAAGGCTGCTGCTCGCTTCGCTATATACCGGAATAACATCCTCAACTGTTTGCCGCCAACACTAAATTGGCACCACCACAACTACCACTACTCTCCCCCACTTGACCTATCACAGTAGACTGGATATGGTCAAGACTTTCAAATAATCCACTAAGATCAATTTTCTCACTATAAAATGGTTCGGATTCCGTGAAGGTGACATCCATGCTCACAAAGGTCTTCCGATCAGAAGGACTCCAATACTTGTAGCCTCACTGCCCATAATAAGAATACCCAATGAAGATTCACTTGACGGCCCGTGGATCTAATTTGCCCACAGATGGCCTGTGATCCCCGACAAAGCAGACAAAACCGAACAGCTTGGTAGGAACCAAAAAATCATTCTTTCCCAGAAGTAACTCAGAAGGTGACTTTATACCTAGTACTCTCGATAATGTGCGATTGATCAGGTATGTTGCAGTCATCACAACTTCACTCCATAAGAATATGTCGGTTTGTCAGGGATCCAATATACTAGAATTTCGGCACATTGATAGTAAGCATCAGTGATCGAGCAACCTCCAGATTATATCAGTTCTTCCTTTCAGCCACTCCATTCTCCATTCTGAGAACTGTCCAGACACAAGGTTTGATGCAAAATCTCTTGCTCTGATAAGAAAGTCCCAAACACTTTGTTCACATACTCAGTGCTATTATCAGTTCTTGTCATTTGTACCTGAACAGTGTAGAGATTTTTCACTAGGCATAGAAATTCTTGAAGCATTGGAAAGTTTCATCTTTGTGATGCATCAAATAGACCCATGTCATTCTTGAGTGGCAGATAATAAAGGTCACAAAATACCTTGCACCACTAACTGACACCACATGGCTTGTCCATCCATTCGAGTGAACAAGCAGGAATGGAGATATACTTCTAAGTCCCTTGCTCACATAAGATGTCCTTGTGTGTTCTGCAAACTCACACATCACATTTTAGCTTGTTCTTATCTACTCCATCCATTACAGCAGGAAACAACTTGTACATTTAGCAAAGGATACATGCCCCATTCTGCAGTGATGTTTCATCATCGATGACTCTCTTTCTTCCACAGTCGCTGCAAACACACGCCTGCTGCCACATACTTGCTGCACATGCCCACAGCAAACCAACGAACACTATTCGCCGCCGCCTTCTCTGCCTCGTGCAGCTCACACCTGCCCAACACACGTGTCCTCTTCCGGTCATGGTCTCCCGGCCTTTCATCTCCTACATGCCTTCCTCCTTCCTCTGTGTCACATGAACATCCATCATCCAGCCGCAGTGAATCCATGACCCTGGTCTCTGCCAAGTCGTTGAACATATCCACAACCTTACCACCTACGATCTTCTTCCCAGGCAGCCACACGCAGCAGTTAGCCTTCCTCCTTGAATAGCCGCACGCAGCAGCAACACCTCCAGCAGAGGCAGCACGACACAGGCACCACCAGCTCCTACTTCACACTCCAAGACAGCAGCAGCTCATTGGCGCCTCCAGCACCACCTCTTCTTTCACCTCCTTCCTCTCCAATCAGCAGAAGCAGCTCGCAGCAGCAGCAGCAGCAGCAGCTCCAGTCATACCCAATCTCTTCTTCTCAACTGTTTTGTGCTCCCCTACCCTAAAATCAGCACTTACGCAGCAGCAAGTACCCCACACAGCACTAGCACATACCACACAGCAGCACTCTCTCAATCTCTATCCCGGCGAATGCACACCATGTGCAGCCAACGCCGCCGTGCCTCGCCTGCCGGAGATGCGCCCCGTATCAGCTCGCATGCAGCCACGTCGCCCTGCCGTACCCCGCCATCGCCGTCGCCGCCGCCTCTGCCCCTCTCTCTGATGCCATGTGGAGCAGAGGAGGGATTCCTAACCTGGTTGATGTGTGCTGTTGTGGTGCTGTTGTCCAGACAGCGTCGTGCTCCTCCTCCTATAGGCCAGCTCCCACATGGGCCTGGGCCTTTATGGGCCAGCAGTACTTGGGCACATATACCACAGATCTGCATACCTCTCCATATCAGGTTTTATTACAAGTTTTTATCAGGTTAAACCACATATGTGGTATAATTAGAATCAAGATCGGGTCTAACTTCTAAATATTATAGGGTTATGGTGATCGAGGATAAATTTCTGCACTTGGATGTTTTGAGGTGGTGCTGTTGTGCCAGCTTGAATTCTTTTCCAAACTTTTAGAAGTTCTGTATTGACATTTTTCCTTTTCAGTGGTAAAACATTGACATATGTTCCCTAATGAGTGATATGAAAAATGTAGCTTTCAATGATTTTGTCAGCACTGCACCTCTGGCGGGAAGACAAGAGATTCATAGATAACAGTTATTCCTATGAACAATTATTACTGCAAAAGTAGTAACTTCATGCATTGTGGGGACCTACCTATGGATATCCATTTTGTGAGTCATAGGTAACAGTTGAAATCCGCTACTTTTAGTTTGAAGATCTAGAGACAGTACAACACTTAGTAGTATATTTACTGTTTTGTGTTTTGCTATATGATAAAAGACCTAAATGACACGTCATACTTATAAGATATATAATTCAGCATTCAGTATAATTTTGGACAAAATAGTTAAGAGTAATTGTTATTGATTACTCAACTAGGCAAGTGCATGAACTCCAGTACTGGTACTATAGTAGAAACAAGACATTGGTGACCTTTGTTTTTTCTGTCTCACTTTAATCATTCGGCCTTCATGAACTAACCATGCACTCAGAAAGTTAATTTAGTGATCTCTATCAATTGGAAGCTTGAGTCATAGTTTTTTTTCATGGGGACCGGATTATTCTGGTCAAGCTGGTAGTTTGGACTTAGTTCTCAATGTTATCAGCGCGTATGCCCCGCAAGTAGGCCATAATGAGAACACCAAGAGGGAGTTCTGGGAGGGCATGGAGGACATGGTTAAGGACCTATTGGCGAGAAGCTCTTCATAGGAGGAGACCTCAATGGCCACGTGGGTACATCTAACACAGGTTTTGAAGGGGTGCGTGGAGGCTTTGGCTTTGGCATCATGAATCAAGGAGAAGATGTCTTGAGCTTCACTCTAGCCCACGACATGATCATAGCTAACACCTTCATAGGAGGAGACCTCAATGGCCACGTGGGTACATCTAATACAGGTTTTGAAGGGGTGCGTGGAGGCTTTGGCTTTGGCATCATGAATCAAGGAGAAGATGTCTTGAGCTTCACTCTAGCCCACGACATGATCATAGCTAACACCCTCTTTAAAAAGAGAGAATCACATCTAGTGACTTTTTTTAGTAGTGGTCAATACTTGCCAGATTGATTTTGTCCACTCGAGAAGAGAAGACAGCTGTGCTTGCCTAGATTGTTAGGTGATACCTGGAGAGAGTGTCGTCCCACAATATAAGCTTGTGGTGTCTGACTTCTGCATTCGGATTCGTGCCTAGCGGGATAAGCGCGCCAAAGTCGCTAGAACGAAGTGATGGAAGCTCAAGGGGGAGGCAACTCATACTTTCGAGAGGGTCATTAAGGAGGGCCCTTGGGATGAAGGAGGTGATGTAGACAAATATGTGGATGAAGATGGCGACTTGCATTCATAAGGTAGCTTCTGAGGAGTTCGGAATGACTAGGGAAAGTAGAAGTGAAGCTAAAGATACATGATGGTGGAACGATGATGTCCAGAAGGCTATTAAGGAGAAGAAAGATTGTTTCAGACACCTGCTGTCAGGACCCCGAACTTAAGTCACACCGATCTAGCATGTAACACATCATATCACTTTGTGGCCTCACGCACGGTATTCCCACGGCTGCCACCTTACCTGGGCCGGGACTGTTTGCGCCTTTTGGCTCACGTATATGATAGTGTCGTTAGTATCCATATGACAGAGAACCCGGGCCGACATGACTAGTCGTAAACCCAAGGTGGCATAAACTTACAGGGACATGCATACATGACCCATCAATGCACGTGTCGGTCAGCACCGAGTGTAACCGAGTCGTAGCAAGCTACAAGGACTCCAGTAAAACACCGCGTGACATTTCCTCGTAAGGGACAAACACATGAGTAAGGATGGACACATGCCGGTCAATCCATGCGTTCCGGAGCAGTAGCAAGCTACCATGGCTCAGTGGAAGCACTAGGAGACATTTCCCCATAAGAGAGGCTACCAAGAATAAACAACTAGGTGTCGGATCCCACACATACCAAGCATTTCAATAACATACACACAATATGCTCGATATGTGTAAATACAACATGGCATCACAACAAAACTCTATGACTCGGAGTATTTATTTGAAAGGCTTCGAAAAGCCATACATTACATGATATTACAACATGGGTCTCATGACCCAACATACAGAGTCATACAAGCAACAAGCACATGCGGAAGCTTATCCTGTCTGAGTACATACAGCTGAAAAGAAAGAAGGCTAGAAAGCCTGACTATCTACAAGACCCTCCATAGGAACCAAACCTATGTCTGGGATTCCCAAGCTAATTGTCGAAGCCCACGTAGAACTACTAGTGAGACTGAAATCTCTCTGCAAAAACATAAATTAAGCAAACGAGAGTACAAATGTACCCAACAAGACTTACATCAGAGCTAGCTACATATGCATCGGTATCAACAAAGGGGTAGTGGAGTTTAACTTCAGCAAGCCAGCTTTACTCGGTGGCTATCCTGTACTACGACTGCCAGTAATCTCTTTGAGGTGGCGCACATGAGTCCACATATTCACCATATCAATACACCACTATGGATTCTCTCCCGTCTCCCTACGAGAAGGCCATCCATAGCACTCACACTTATCTTGCACATTTTAGAGTATCCACCTTGAGTTGTTTATGACCATATAAGTCTTCCAAGTAGTCCATATCCGAGGACGTGGCTATTCGAATAGATCATTCATAATCCTGCAGGGGTGTACTTCTTCACACACGCTCTCATCACTTATCGCCGTTTACACGACATGTACTAGGCAACCTTCAAGCGGAAGTCCAGCGAGGGTGTCGGCCACGACCTGACTAGCCACACAAGTCTCTAGTCCTGGTTTATCGCCTATCTGAGAACTGACCCGCAACGGATGTCCGGCCGAAGTTTCCATTACGGCCTGAAACGATGTGTACAGGGTTCCCGAGTCCACCTCGTCGGATGGTTCTACGCTTGGTACACCCGGCCACGGTGCCTGCCGCATCAACGCCTACCCCTTCGGTCAGCGCTAAGCACGACCCCCAGCACAACCTATAAACACCAGAAACTAGTTGCAACTCCTGGACTGAGATCAAGGCGATTAATAAGTCGAGAGGGTCCATGGGTTTCGGGCCCAATGTGTGGTAGTAGCTGTTCTTGGATAACATACACAGGACTCAGTTCTCAAGGACGGTCTCAATGAGACAACCCATCATGTACTCCTACATGGCCTCTCATCGCTATCTTTACCAAATCGTGTTCACACACTTAGCTCTCATCATCAGAACACCATCGATTCACTCCAATCCATCACCCAGATGAACCAGACATGACACAACTCTAAGCATAGCAGGCATAACAGATATAGCATGGTAAAGATCACAACATGGGCTCAAGCAACTCCTAACCATGCTAGTAAGGTTTTACTATTTATTGTGGCAAAGACAGGTCATGCAGAGGAAATGGGTTCAGCTACCGCAACAAGTAACAGTTGAAACGCTGTTGTCTGAATGCAGTAAAAGAGAGCAGGAGCGAGAGAGTGGGATTGTATCGGAATGCTCAAAAGGGGTTTGCTTGCCTAGAATATCAACACAGTAGCACTGCTTCTCAGATAGATACTCGGTGCCACTCATAGGAGCAGGACCTATCGAGAAGAACAGTACCGGAGATGCAATCAATACACAATATATGCAACAATATGATGCATGAACATGACATGGCAAAATGAATGTTAGTTCAGCTAATGCAGCTATAAACAATTTAGATGGAGTTGGTTTGAACGCTAGGTTCAAAATCATCATCCATATATGGTATTTCAAATACCATTTAATTGATTTGACCTGATCAGCAGGTATAACTTGTTTTGTCATGCATGAAAATAGTACCAATGGATAGATTGGATTTTTTTGATAATTTTTCATATATAAATTATTTCATTCTGAGCTACGGTTATTTTTCTATGAATTTTTGAAGTTTAACTAATTTTCTGGAATTTATAATTCATTTCTGAAATACAAAAACGCAAGAAAACCATTATGACATCAACAGTGTGTAAGCACTACGTCAGCAGTGTGTAAGCACTACGTCAACAATGTCAATCGGGTCAAACCTGACCAGTGGGGTCCATTGGCCAGTGAGACAGAAGCTAATCCCGCGTTGACTCGGGCTTTGACCCACTGCGGGGCCCGATGTCAGTGTCTAAGGGTGGTCCAGCTGGCGGTGATTAGTGCTAATGACAAAGCCACGTCGGTTGTCGCTGGAGTTCTGCCGGCGGCGACCAAACCCACGGCGGGATCTCCCCGGAGTTGCGCTAAGGGCGGCGGTTCGACGCACGAAGACTACCAGAAGGTAGCCCTCACTCGTCCGCGTCTAGCAGACCAAATGGGAGGCCGTGGGCTCGCCGGAATTGACGGCGGTGAGTTCAACCGCGATGGCCGGAGTTCGGACGTGGAAGGGGTCGACGCTACGGCGCACTAGAGGAGAGACCGAAGGGTGCTACGTGCTCCTGGTGGCTCATCGAACACAGTGACGCGCTCAGGTGCGAGCTACGGTGGCTCTGGCCACGGCGGCGGGACCTCTCGGGTCCGGTGGCTCGGGCGGTTAGAGGAAGCAATCGAGGGAGAGGGGTAACGACAAGGTTTTCACTGCGGATCTGACGGTGTCGTCAGCGAGCTCGGGGGAGGTATGTTGCCGGCAGAACGGCAACGGCGATCTTGGCGGCCGGAGCTTCAAGACAAGGTCGGGGACGACGATACGGGGCTTCCGGCGTCGTGTTCGTTGGCGGAGAGCTTCATGGCGACGTGGTGGAGCCGATGGATACGTCGGGGAGGCGAGGCAGTGGCTCTGGGCGCGGCAGCGGCGACGGTGGCGCTCGTGTGCGAGCGAGGGAGAGAGCAGAGGAAGGGGGAAAGCTCAG
>LR738711.1:475493577-475515135 GCA_902687465.1 Secale cereale | reverse complement strand
GCAGCTGCGTGGCATCTTCAGGGGAGTCGGGGCACCTGGAGGTGGCGCGGCGCGTGCCCTCGTCCTCCTGGCGCCAGGAGGACGACGACTGGCGATGGGCCACTGGGCCGGCTGGGTAAGTTAGCCCAGGTAAGCCTTTCCTCTTTTCTGTTTTTCTTTTCTATTTTATTTTCTCTGTTCTGATTTGGTTTAGCCACTAAATCATTTTAATAATTTCTGTAAATTATTGTGGATACTAACTGAATTATTCCAGAGCTCCACAAATAACTTCAGAATATTTGGACCATTTAAAATATATATAGCATTTAGACAACTCCAATCCAAATACTTTTGTGTTAACTAAAAAAATCCAAAAATGACCTAGAAATATATTCATCATTTTTGTCAGAGGTTTCCACCTTAACCAGAAAGCATGAACTTTTCTTAGGGCATTTTGGGTTCATTGGAAAAGATTTTTGTTAAACCTATTTGATTTAATTTGGTTCTAGGGTTTGGATCAATCCCCAATTCAACCTTAAATGAAATTTAAACATGATGCAAGCAAGATGCTAGTCTAAGCCATTACCAGAACTAGGGATGTGACACCTGTATATGGGTCGGAGTGGAGACATCATAGAGAAGTACAAGGTGGCAAAGAAGGCCGCAAAGCGAGCTTTGAGTGAAGCAAGAGGTCGGGCGTATGAGGACCTCTACTAGCGCTTAGACACGAATGAAGGCGAAAGGAACATCTATAAGATGGCCAAGATCCGAGCGAGGAAGACAAGAGATGTCGACCAAGTCAAATGCATCAAGGACGAGGAGATTAAGCATAGATGGCGGGAGTACTTCGACAAGCTGTTCAATGGAGAGAATGAGAGCTCTATCATTGAACTCGACGACTCCTTTGATGATACCAGCAGATGTTTTGTGTGGCGAATCTAGGAGTCCGAGGTCAGGGAGGCTTTAAAAGGGTTGAACGGTGGCAAGGCGTTGGGCCCTGATTGTATCCCCATTGAGGTGTGGAGAGGCGTCGACATAACATTAGTATGGCTAACCAAGCTTTTCAACCTCATTTTTCAGGCAAACATGACGCTAGAAGAATGGAGGCGGAGTATATTAGTACCGATCTTCAAGAACAAGGGGGATGTTCAAAGTTGTACTAATCACTATGGAATTAAGCTGATGAGCCATACAATGAAGCTATGGGAGAGAGTATTTGAGCACCGCTTAAGAAGAATGACAAGTGTGACCAAAAATCAGTTTGGTTTCATGCCTGGGAGGTCGACCATGGAAGCCATTTTCTTGGTACGACAACTTATGGAGAGATACAAGGAGCAGAAGGACCTGTATACGGTGTTCATTGACTTAGAGAAGACCTACGATAAAGTTACCACATAATGTCATCTGGTGGGCCTTGGAGAAACACAAACTCCCATCAAAGTACATTATCGTCATCAAGGACATGTATGATAATGCTGTGACGAGTGTTCGAACAAGGGATGGCGACACCGATGACTTCCCGTTTAAAATAAGACTTCCTGTTTTAAATAAGACTGCACCAAGGGTCAGCCTTGAGCCCTTATCTTTTTTGCTTTGGTGATGGATGACAAGGGATGTACAAGGAGATATCCCATGGTGTATGCTCTTTGCGGATGATATGATGCTAGTCAATGATAGTCAGACATGGGTTAATAGAAAGTTAGAGCTATGGATACAAACCTTGGAAAGTTGGAATCAAAAGGTTTTAGGCTTAGTAGAACTAAAACTGAGTACATGAGGTGCCGTTTCAGTACTACTAGGCATGGGGAGGAGGTTAGCCTTGATGGGCAGGTGGTACCTCGAAGGACGCCTTTCGATATTTGGGGTCAATGTTGTAGAAAAATAGTGGTATCAATGAAGATGTGAGCAAGCCGGATGGATGAAGTGGCAAGCTTCTGGCGGTCTTTGTGACAAGAGAGTGCCACAAAAGCTAAAAGGCAGGTTCTATAGGACGGCGATTTGACCCACAATGTTATATGGCGTTGAATGTTGGCCGACTAAAAGGCGACATGTTCAACAGTTGGGTGTAGCGGAGATGCGCATGTTGAGATGGATGTGTGGCCACAGAAGAAAGGATCAGGTCCGGAATGATGATATACGAGATATAGTTGGGGTAGCACCAATTAAAGAGAAGCTTGTCCAACATCGTCTGAGATGGTTTGGACATATTCAGCGCAGGCCTCCAGAAGTGCATAGCGGACGGCTAATGCGTGCTGATAATGTCAAGAGAGGTCGGGGTAGACCAAACTTGAAGGACTGGAATATCACCAAAGAACTAGCCATGGACAGGGGTGCGTGGAAGTTAGCTATCGACATGCCAGAACCATGAGTTGGTTTCGAGACCGTATGGGTTTCAGCTCTAGCCTACCCCAACTTGTCTGGGACTAAAGGCTTCGTTGTTGTTGCAGTTATCATTTACCTTTGGTTACTTCGTGACAAGGGCGTGTTTCATTCTTTTTATATGTTGAACTATATGAAGGTTGTTTTTACTGGGTTTGCCTATGGTGGTCTGTCCGAATTATCTGAAGATGAATATACTTCATGCACAATGGGCTCTACAATAGCAGGAGAAATTGGTATTTTTGGCTACAGACCTTCTGTCTTGATGGACATGCTTGCTGGCAAGAGAGCTGAAGTTGGTACAAAAGTTGGGGCGTACATGAGATCATTCTCTGGCGATTGTTCACCTTCAGATCTTGAGACTGGTTTGCAGGTTTGCCTATCTTCAAGCATTCTTAATTGAGCATAATGTATGTTTTAATTTACAACATGCTGACGGCACTATACACATAGCAACCATATCACTTGTATCTGTGAAAAGTGGATCTATGCTTATCCTTCACTGCCTTCTGAAATACAGCTTGTCTACCAACTATTTACAACAAAGGTGGAGCCAAGGGAGGAAGAAGTAAAAATAGTCATGCAAATGGCAGAGGAAGCTGTCTATGCTCAGGAAAGAGATCCTTACACAGCATTTGCAAATCGTTCACGGGAAATAAATTATGGGAACTCCTACTTCTTTAAGGTACACCTTAATAAGCTGAACACTGATAAGTTCCTAATGCTTTCTTCCTATTATTGCTTTATTTAAATTTAATTTACAAGCTCCATTATGCAGCCAATTAGAATAAGTGATTTGAAGAAAGTGAATCCAATCAGAGCATGTGAATATTTCAACAGTTGCTTCAAGGACCCATCAGCTTTTACCGTTGTAGTAGTTGGAAACATAGACCCAGCCATCTCAATCCCACTGATTTTGGAGTACCTGGTATGTTCTGTTCCTCTTTTGATTGTTACAAAGTACTCCCTCCATCCCAAAATAAGTGACTCAACTTTGTACTAAAGTTAGTACAAAGTTGAGTCATTTTTAAGTCACTTATTTTGGGACGGAGGGAGTAGATGCCAAGCCCTTGTAATGCTGATGGACTCTTCTTTTTTTGTAGGGTGGGATACCGAAGGTACAGGATACAGTTCAGCCAAGTCGTGAGAATCTAAAGGGATTGCCCTTCAAGTTTCCGGAAACCATAATTAGGTTTGCTGCTGTTTTTTTCTTGCACTAATTATATCATTTGCGCACGTGCAGGGTGTAGCAACCACAGAGTTTCTTTTTCCCTTTTCCAGAAATTATCCTTTCAAACACTAGTAATCTTACCCTGAACCGTGTTCCTTTTTTTTTGCAGAGAAGTTGTCCGCAGCCCTATGGTTGAAGCTCAGTGCTTCGTCCAACTAGGGTTTCCAGTGGTTCTAAAGAGCACAATGATGGTATGCAGCCCTTGAAATAATATAATACTATAATAGTTTATTTCAAAACCTAACCTCGATCTTACACTGTGTTCTGTTCTATGCGAAGACGGAGGATATTCACTATGTTGGATTTCTAAGTAAACTTCTCGAAACAAAAATCATGCAAGTACTCCGCTTTAAATATGGACAGGTAAAATATCCTGGCAAGCAAAGACCATCTGGATTGATTATACCCTTCCAACCTGGACTGCAGCATTTAGAGTTCAGTACGTATAACATATTTTTCGTTTTGCAGGTCTACTCAGTTAATGTAGGTGTCTTCTTAGGTGGCAACAAACCTTCTAGAAGTGGAGATGTCCGTGGAGACATAAGTGTGAATTTCTCATGCGATCCAGACATGTCATCTAAGCTCGTATGATTTATTGACTTTCTGGTTAAAATTATGTAGTCTTGTTATAAGAGGCTTCAGTTAAGAGTTGACACACAGAAATTTTTCAGGTTGATTTTGTTCTGGAAGAGATATCATATCTACAGACAGAAGGCCCTTCTGAAGAAGATGTATGGACCATCCTAGAAACTGAACAAAGAGCACATGAAAACGGCTTGCAGGTTTAGTGGAAGTTTTCTTTATGTAATTAATCCTGATATGGTTTGGCACTTTAATATTTACGACCATCCTAGAAATTGAACAAAGAGTGCATGAAAACGGATTGCAGGTTTAGTGGGAGTTTTCTTTATGTAAATATTAAGACTGATATGGTTTGGCACTTTATATTTACAGTTTTTTTTCTTGTGAAACTGCAGGAAAATTATTACTGGTTGGATCGAATTCTGCGGAGCTATCAATCAAGGATGTATTCAGGAGATGTTGGATCCACCTTCATGGTAGTGTGAAGCTTTCTATCTGTTATTGAGTTCATGTTTCTGCTGTTATTTGCTGGTTCACAAAACATATTATCAGCAGAGGGACCTGCCTTTATGTTTTACAGACATTACTGATCATCACCAGAACATATATTTTTCAGCCTTACTTTCTTCTTGTTTAAATTGTATATTTGAAATGACGTGTTGTTGAGTGCTTACTTTCTTTTTTGCGCAGGTTCAAGATGAGGGACGTGTAAAAGTTAGAGAAGCTTTGACACCACAGGCCATGCAAATGGCCTTGCGAAGGGTGATATCTTTCCCATGTAAAAAACAGTACACGGTAGTAATTCTTATGCCTAAGTCATCTCGTTGGAATTCGTTGATATCGGTGGTTAGTTGGAGTTCTGGTGGATTTAGCAAAGATGCCAAGGTTAGATATTGTATTTACCATGGCATGCAATTCCCTCAGTTAAAATTTTCACCCAAAATGCGATCGTTTTGATAATTCTCATCCACCTGTGCAGATTTTGGCTGGCATGGCTGGTGCACTGGTCTTAGCAGCCAGTTTGTGGAGATACTCACGCGGTGCATTGAGATCGTAGCGCACAGCACATTTAAGTTAAGAGCCAAGTTGGCAGATGTTTGTTACCACCGCACCATCAGCCAACAATCTGGTTGTTGGTGTGGTGATTCTTCATCACGGAACAAGGTATACATAAATCGGTAGCTAACTGATTCGTTGCTGCGTGCGTGTAAGATTGCAACAACATTGGTTTCTGCCGCATGCGTGCGTGTAACAGCCGTTGATTACTACCGGTACCTCCCAGTTGATTCAAATGGTAGATTGCTTATACCAGATTCAGCTTTGTCGAGATCGATTGCATGTGCTTTGTGTACCCAGGATGACAAAAAAATAGATGTACCGGTTCATATGGGCTTTGCCATTTTGTATTTTTTTTTACATCAACACCATTTGCATCCTTTTCTTTTTCTCATGGTCATGGTTTTTCCTATTAACAAGACTAAAATCGTGCTTGCAAAGTTCTGGGCAAAAGCCTCATAATGCATTGCTGCATGGTCTCTTCGACCTTTGCCTCATGCACGCGATTTGCATCAGGAGTCGGCAGAATATAAAGAGATGAATCAACACAGGTGTCCGTCCGGCTGACACCACTAGCTGCACCGACCAAAGTGGTGATTTGGCATTTGCAAAGGACACCACTAGGCATCAGACTACAGATGTTTGGCCTACTATCAGACTAGTAGTTGGCCCTCCGATGAAAAGCATGGTAGCCGTCCGATGTATCCGCCTGAATTTTGTTGATTTCCTTCCTTAATTGATTGCATCATCACAACTGTTCCCGCATTCATTGGACTATTCGCAGTTGGACTAGTGGATTTTGACGTGGGTGTTGGAAATTTAGGGTTTTTGTCTACCCCCTATTCCTCTGCGCTTATCCGTGGTGCCGCTCACAATTCGCATATCTGAGGCTAGGGGGTAGGGACCTTCTTATATTGTCTTTTCAAAGAGTCCACCTCTTATACAGATATAAGATTCCTAGTTTTTTCCACTAGTTTCCGGGTTAGAGTCCAGATCAAATTATCAACCACGATCATATTTGTCTGTTAACGGATTCTACCCGTTATGTCCCCGGAGCACACGCTTGTGAGCAACGCATCATAATAGAGTGGAAGTTCCTCTAATCATGTAGATCAACATTAGGGCTGTAATCTAACTATACGATCTAGCTCCTTCCGATTATCACTGTACCCGGGTAGTCTTTCCAATATAAATAGTATATTGTATTCCATTGATAATCGACCAGCTTCCTTAAGCATATAACTTAAGTACGTTCCAACAAGTGATAATTCCATGATAATCATGTAAAGTAATTCCATGCATAATTCCATGTATAATTCCATAATGAGGTATTCCGAATATTATTAACTACTAGTAATTTGAATATAGTTGTAGGACACTTAATTCCAACATCTCCCACTTGTCCAAAACAATAATTCAAATATTCGTAAACCCGCAGCCTTAACATGCTTACCAAAAACCTCATGACTAATATGTTGTCAAGGAGTCAGCAACCAGAATAACACTACGTTAAAATCCAAAGAGATATATAGTGATACCTTTCCTCAGTATATTTCCTTGTTGTGACACTTAAGATCACTAGTGATCTTAGTTTCCGCCTAATAATTCCTGCATAGCTGTCCTCGGCGCCTCAAGTATTCGAGTGTAATTCCACCTTTATAGGCACCTTGAGTATTTTGTTTCCTCAAGTGGAATTCCGCATCAATTATTTCCCATCACATATATAATAATATCATTGATTCCACATCAGTCAAGTATAAGATAACCATATTGAATAAATTTTCAAAACCACATAAATATCGAATCGAATTAGTAAATGAAGTTCCATAATTAAACATGTGTTGAAAGAAAATCCTGACTTTCAGTGAACCTGCACCATATTAGTACTACAAATAATAATTGAATATGCGTACCTGGACTTATTTCTCATCTCGTAGATACAGTAATAGCTTCCTCAATGTGTTTAACATCAATATAAATTACAAAACAAGTGACAGGTTGTGATGCACTTTCCACAGTCTTATATGATGTGTGAGATTCCCTTAGCTGCTCGTCTTTCCTTCCACTGCTTGAATGCAGCATAAATTCCGGTAGCTAAGGTATGATAATATAATTAAGATACCTACGAATTCCAGTACCATTTATTATTCCGTTTTTCCTCGGTAGTTCAAATATAATTCCTCACCGAGTATGATTCCCTTGAATGATGTATATAAACCAACATCATAATCCAACTATTTGATAAAGTACCCACAAATAAATATATATAGTGCAACTATTATCATTAGACATACCGACAAATGAAGAGCAAATTTCCTTGTCCTTGGAGTGACACCCATCTTCCTCCATAAATAAGTGATGCTCAATAATAACACTTCTTTGAAATTCTTTCCAAGTTATGCATAATGTTCCGCATAATATTTCCACCATAGCAATTTTTCAGTATCTAACATTTGCTTGATGCAGTCCATCCATGCATTTATGATTCGGAGTCCTTTGAATTCTTCCAAGGAGTGGATGTCTTTTCCTTGTGATTTACATGCGCGCAGTGGATTAGCAACCAAACAAATTAGAATGTTAACTGATGGTCCAAGAAAATAAAAATAAAAAATAAAAGATGCTAGGCATCATATGAATTCAGTATTCCTTCCCTGGCAGTAAGCATGCACAGGTGTGCGGATCATGTCGAATTCCACCAGAAGCCAGAACCAAAGACCTGATTTCCATGTATTATGTTGATTTCCAGAATACGTCGTCAAGTTTCAGTGCAGAAATTAGAATCGCGGAAGTCGCTTTGATCCAATCTCCCTATAATTGTTTACTACTCTTCCTGTACACAAAACAAGAGGCGAGCATCCGGCGGTCGTGTCGAAAGCATAATCTTCAGTTGGATCAGAACTGAAACTTCTCTTGTTAGGATGACGCAACACTTCATCTGTAGACCAAATAAATCCAGCAAAGAGTTGATCACTTGTGCACCTATTTGCACTCCATACACGTACTAGTAGCAAACAGTACTAGTACTCTCGATCCGTGCGCATTAAAGAAACATTAGATAATGCTTTGCTTTTCCGATCGTATGATTCCGCCGGGTTGTTCTGTGTTGGCTTTCCCTCAACTCTAGATATGAGAGCAGTAGGGAATAATCAAAGCAATAACTAGGTGTACCTCGATCTCTGTGCAAGAATTAATAGTAAGGTGGCTCAGGTTTAGTTTCCACGCCGGAATTGCGTGATCCACTCTCCAAGTTCCTCGATGACGCCCGGACAGAGCGCAGTTGGGACGGTGATGACGACCGGCAATATCACAAACACTTGGGAGGAGACCACAGGCACGGGCTAATCTGACGAGGGGATCGATTTGATCTGGTGTCAGTACGTCTCCAGACTCCAGTTGAGTCACGTGTGGCTCATGATTCCGATCATGGCTTGAACATGCCACCAATCGTAATTTTCCCGAGGAGCAGCCGTTCCGCGTATGGCACGTTCTGAATTCCAATCGAGTGCATGTTTCCGGCGGCGGCGAGTAGATTTGCACGTAGAAAATAAACGAGCTCCAGGCATTATCCCGACAATGAGCCACCTGCACTGCACGGTGTCCTTTGTGTGAAATGCATGGATCAACTTTGACGAAAGGCAACAGGAGGGGCGCCGCGTGACCAAACGATGCAGCCGGACCAACGGGCCAAAGCACGCAGCAGGGCCGTATCGACTAGGGGCGGCGCTCCGGCAGAGTTTGCAGCGGATTAAGGGCCTCGAGCGACGACCATGTCGGCAGAATTGCACGGAGGACGAACCTAGCTCTAGATGCCAATGTTGGAAATTTAGGGTTTTTGGTCTACCCCCTATTCCTCTGCGCTTATCCGTGGTGCCGCTCACAATTCGCATATCTGAGGCTAGGGGGTAGGGACCTTCTTATATTGTCTTTCCAAAGAGTCCACCTCTTATACAGATATAAGATTCCTAGTTTTTTCCACTAGTTTCCGGGTTAGAGTCCAGATCAAATTATCAACCACGATCATATTTGTCTGTTAACGGATTCTACCCGTTATGTCCCCAGAGCACACGCTTGTGAGCAACGCGTCATAATAGAGTGGAAGTTCCTCTAATCATGTAGATCAATATTAGGGCTGTAATCTAACTATACGATCTAGCTCCTTCCGATTATCACTGTACCCGGGTAGTCTTTCCAATATAAATAGTATATTGTATTCCATTGATAATCGACCAGCTTCCTTAAGCATATAACTTAAGTACGTTCCAACAAGTGATAATTCCATGATAATCATGTAAAGTAATTCCATGCATAATTCCATGTATAATTCCATAATGAGGTATTCCGAATATTATTAACTACTAGTAATTTGAATATAGTTGTAGGACACTTAATTCCAACAGTGGGTAGAACATGGGAGGATCTCCGCTAATTGTTGCTTCCTGTAACTGCTTCCGTCAAGCACGCGTGCTATAGCCGAGTAGGAGAATTTATATTCGGTAATGATAACTCCCGAACGTTCGGGATTTAAGCATGGCAACCCGCACATTTTAGATGGCAACTTTAGTTTGCATGAGATTAGGGAAACATAGCAATTTTCTGATAAAAAAACAAATAAGAACAAAGTTGCCATCCCCTATCAACTAAAGTTGCCATCCCCTATGAACTAAAGTTGCCATGTAAAAACGTTCGGGATGAAATGCTTAAAATCCGAACGTTCGGGAGTTATTGGATTCCTTTATATTTGGAATGTAATGGTTTGCTTCCACCTTAACGAACTATGTTTCCATGAATAGAAGAATTTGCTTCCATTGTGATAGAAATTTGATTCAATCTAATTTAAAAAATCAAATGTTTGTTTTCAATGCAGCAAGAGTAGTTTTGCCGGCATACTTTTTTTGGTATTATAATTTTACCTGCTTCATAGATAATTTGATAATGCTTATGCTTTGTATGCATGGTAATTTCTTTAAACTTTATACAACTTTTTTCTAGGTACTAGTAAAATTGCTGCTAGTGCACAACGAATTTTCTTGCTTCCTACGTAATTTTGTGAAGCTTCATACGTTTTCGCTACATGCTTCTTCAATAATAAATAATCAAGTAAATAGAACGGGCTTCTTTTGGCTCCATTCTCTACTTCAACAGTAAACTAACATTAATGCAGGAGCTCATGGTATTTGCTTCCTGATTATATCACTAGCATCAAATCCCGAGTGTCGAAGCATGATAACAAACACGAAGCACATATACAAATTCGCCCGACTGAATAAAAATATACACCTATTTTTGCAAAAAGAGAAACATCATTACAAGAACACTCTTTGCACTTCTGCTTAGCTGACGTCGCGTGTGTGCTGAACTGATGGATCTCAAACGCATGCGGCAAGCTCTCTATTCTTGACAAGGCAGTCATACAACATAAATCGATGTTTGGTTTGTCCGTCGAGACTTGTTTTGTAAAATGTCTGCACAATTGCAACATCAGCGGTAAACAAGGAAGCACACACATATAGTGCTTGAAACAAAAATTACTATAAGAAAATTATTACTAAAGGAGGAAGGACAAACATATATTGCTTGAAACAAAAATTACTATAAGAAAGAAAATTTACTAAAAGAGGAAGCCCAACAGGAACATCATTGATAAATGAGGAAGCCCACACAGATAGTGGTTGAAACAAATTTTAACAAACAAAGCAAATTAAGTTGACAATGGTTCAAGCTACGGTAATAGCAAAACTTCCGTAGCAAAAAAACGCAATAAATGAACAAAAACAGGAAGCATGGTTGACAAGAGGAACTAACTTGGTGCTATCACGACATGTATGAGATGCACTCAAATCACAAAACAAACCATACAACTGGAAAGCGAAGTGAAAGCTTTCAGATATTTGCAGAATCAAGACGCATAGATTTGAAGGCAACCTACCTGTACATAAGAAGCACATGTAACATATCTATGAAGCAAGGTAGACATGAAGAAATAGTTTTATTGTTATAAAAACATATACGACATATAGTGCAAGCACAAAATCTTGAAACTGGGCAAATACAGAATATGACCATGATTTGAATAAAATATAATATTGTCAGAGCCTAAGTTTATTTTGAAATAGTAGTCCCAATTACTTGCATCCATAGATTTGTACTTCGCAGTTGACAAAATCTGGAAAGATGAAACCGAGGGCAGTTGAGGACGTGCCAATGTATGTTTGTGTTGCCTGCATGTCAAATTCATCGAAAATAAGGTGACTATGAAAGTAGACTATATGGACAATATAAGCGTATGTGCGACAGTTTGGAAGTCCCATCTGGGAAGCATGGAAAAACAATACTATCTCAACACAACTCATCAACGACCACCACGGTTTTTTCATGATTGATCGGGAAGATCGATGTGATCTATTCTAACAATCAAACATCCTACAACGCTATATTTCTTAAGAAACTAATTTACTTCACTACTATAACAAACTAAGCAAAACAAATAGATTGCTCACGTACATATGCTGGTCAACTTGGATCGCCAGAAGGTGAAAATGGAGGAGAATGTAGGAAGCACAAAATATGGACACTCAACTATACATCACATGGCATTGGCTTTAGTAAGCTTGGTGCCATTACGAGGATGCATCTGTGCGTTGCCACCACACAAATCTGAACCTATTGTAAGCGATGAAGAGATGAGGGTGACAAATTGGTCAGAATTGGTCACATTTTAGAATGTAGGAAGCACAAGTGGAAGCATTTTTTCTAGACGACCGTTGCAAATTGGTCAGAATTGAGAAGCATGAGTGTATGATGCTAGGACGAACTGCAGAGGGTGCAATTTTAGTTGTACAAGGAAGCATTAAAATTTGAAATATAAAAGCAAAACAAAATTTCCAGCAACTGTAGGTACATATATGTTTTGAAGCTCTGTATATAGGAAGCATTCAAATATAATTGGCACAACATTCAATGGAAGCACTGAAAAAATACTGAAACAAAGAAAAATTGTCAACAATACTAGTCTGTTCGATGAATTACAAAGAAATTTCGGTTGCAGAAATTAAAAATCCCCAAATCAGGGCGACCGACTCAGTTCAAATACCTTTGATTTGGAGATGGGGCGCCATGAATTGGGCGGAATTTTTGCAACCCGGTGCCTGTTCTATGACCGGCAGGAGAAACACCCAATGCACCAGATTCAATCGATGTTGGAGCCTGTCGAAGCA
The DNA here is from genome assembly GCA_902687465.1 of Secale cereale. NCBI lineage: Eukaryota > Viridiplantae > Streptophyta > Magnoliopsida > Poales > Poaceae > Secale > Secale cereale. The sequence continues at coordinate 475,502,694 of LR738711.1, read as the reverse complement.
CGAATCACAGCCGTGATGGGGGCCTCGAACTGCTAATGCCAGGATGGAGCACCGTTGCCCGGAGACCGGCGTACGCATTGGTAGAGAGGACTATGTGGTAGCCATGATTCTCAACGGCGTGGATCAAAGGAGGAATAGGGGACGAAAGCTGACCGGAGAGGTGGTGGGAGGCGAAACGAGCTGGCCGTTGCGGTGGATGTGTCAGGCCCGCCAAGTTTACCAACTTTCAGTTACTGCTTGATCGTGTATCAACCGTTGATGGACGATCTGACGGCGATCAAGGCAACGTACCGGTTCACCCATCAAGTGGCAACCTCAGCCGTTGATCTCCATTTGTGCGGCGGACGATGGCGCTGGCTACTTTTCAAAAGTTACCGCGCCTTTTCCTTTTACTGTAGTCGCTGTCTCCTTTACTTTTACTGAACCTTGCTTTATATAGCTCCTCTCCGGCTTGTGGAAGGGGCATGTAGTTCATTATTCTAGGCTTGGCCCTTGTAGCCGCCGTGTACCGGCTGGCAGAACCCTTTCGCCGATCTATGAAATCCCAGCTAGTTCTTCCCTAGATCGAGCACTAATTCAGTGACAGGTGCTACTGGATCCTGTCAAGTGGTACTCAGAGCATAGGTGTTAGTCCTCGGAGGTGCGAGTTGATCCAGATCTGATCTGGTTCGAGCTGAAGGCGGCGGTGTCTGGAGGCGCTTGGAGGCGGGGAAATCTACGGGCAATAGAAGTGGAGAGTGGTTTCTGAAGAAATTTTCTTCAGTATAAAATCCCACTCAACCCCCCTTCGATGCAGTTCAAATTGGCAAGGTGAGTTGCTTCCATTCCACGGGGCACGAGCTTTTCCCCACCTGTTCTTCGAAAAACTCGGCCTGGATCTACAAGGAATGACCAACACGAAACCGGATGAGATGGCAGAGGAGACGAATGACACTGGATGTTTGGAATTGGAGTCCTTACAGTTGGACATCAAAACTCTCAGACAAGAAAGAGAGGAGGACAGAAAAGAATTCTACCATTTCACCGAATTAGTCAACAAGAATTTTGCTAGCATTCAGAAGAACTTCATGAAAATTCAGACAACTCTCCTGAAGCTAACAGTTGAACAGACATCAAAAGAAGTTGCAGAAGAAGATGAGAGGTTGGAACCTTTATCAGGACAGGGAAGTACTGCAGCTCCTTCAGGCAGACCCAAGCAGTTACCCAACAACAGGTTCAACACTGAAAAGCAAGATTTCTTGGGAGGATCAGCTGTATTAGTGGACAAGGCTTCAGGCAGGGAGCTTAACATGGATGGTACACCCAAAGTTCCATATAGACATCCACACCACACTGCTAATAAGCAGGAATTTCACACCCCCCAGCAACATCAAGGCTTACCAGCAAAACAACTAATGACAGTAGAAGACTTACCTGAAACAGAGGTTAGAAGAGACAGGAACAGGCCTTTCACTCCTGAAGCCAGAAGAAACATCCTGAGTATTAAACCTGCAAAGCTAAACATAGCTGAATTTGATGGCACAGATGCAGACTCATGGGTTCAGAATATTGAACAATATTTTTCTGCTGCTAGAACACCTATTGAACAAAGAACTGAAGTAGCTGTCTCTTACTTAAAGGGGCCAGCTATCCAATGGTGGAGAGGAACTGGGTTCATTACTTCCCACACTCCCTGGCACAAGTTCTGTACTGCCCTCACACAAAGATTTGCAGTAACCTCTGTTTGTGAAAATGTGAAGGCTTTTCACAAGTTAACCCAACAGACCTCTGTGGACATCTACATAACTGAATTTGAGCAGCAAATGAACCTGATGAGGAGAGACAACCCTGCAGTACCAGATGATTACTATATGCACAGCTTCATTGCAGGCTTAAATCCTTATATCCAAAGCCACTTGGAATGCCTTGAACCACCCAACATAACAAAAGCCATGTGGCTAGCTAGAAGAATTAAAAAGTCTTGTCCTCCTACTATTCAACAGAAACCACATATGCCCAATTATAAGAGAGGATACTCAGGGGAACCTCAGCCGTTGATCTCCATCTGTGCGGCGGACGATGGCGCTGGCTACTTTTCAAAAGTTACCGCGCCTTTTCCTTTTACTGTAGTCGCTGTCTCCTTTACTTTTACTGAACCTTGCTTTATATAGCTCCTCTCCGGCTTGTGGAAGGGGCAGGTAGTTCATTATTCTGGGCTTGGCCCTTGTAGCCGCCGTGTACCGGCTGGCAGAACCCTAATTTCGCCGATCTATGAAATCCCAGCTAGTTCTTCCCTAGATCGAGCACTAATTCAGTGACAGGTGCTACTGGATCCTGTCAGGATGTCCGCGGCGGATGGAGCTTGCCAGCGGAGCATTGGATCTGCTGACTTGGCGAGGAGAGATGGTGGCGACGCGAGCTGGCGACGATGCGAGCGAGGCGGAGCTGACGACGAAGTGAGCAAGGTGGCGGCGGTGCGGGCGATTATGGATGACGATGGGTTCGCGAGGGATTATGGGGAGGGTATTACGCGCGGGATTTAGGCTGGTTGTTTTCATTGATTTTTTTCCACAAATATGAGGCAAAATCTTGAGCGTCAAATTTTGATTGAATCGACGGCCATCAAGCGATCTGTCGCTGGTGTCCTTTCAGACTATAGATGGGAAGAGTTTACCATTTGAAAAGTACTCCCCCGTCCCGTATCTTCATTACTTAAAAAGATCCCGGCTGACACCATTAGCTGCACCGACAAAAGCGGTGATTTGGCATTTGTAAAGTACCCCCTCCGTCCCATATCTTCATTACTTAAAAAGAGCACAAGGTTCTCATTTCACATTTTCTTCCCACCACCATTTCGTCCAACCTTCTTTCATGTATATGATAATCAATCGTCTTAATTTACTTACCTTCTCAACGAATTCCACTTTAATTTACTTATCAAACTTCTAATCCAAATATAAAGTAATTCATGGGCAGAATTTGATGTACATTTATTTACACAATCACATTATTATTGACAAGGTAAATCACAAGCTAACGTACTGGGATATTTATATCCTGTTGCAATGCACGGGCATTGCTCTAGTAAAAGATGGGTCTGTACCTTTCGTCTGTGCCTGGTACGCCCCCTTTTGTAGGTGGGTCTGTTCCTTTCGTCTGCGCTTGGTTGTTTCTCGAGGTCGCTGTTTGGGATATCTAGACATGGTAAATCACAAGCTAGCGTTAAGTTTGTGGATGAATCACATTTGCCCTGGTACGCCCCTTTTTGTAGGTGGGTCTGTTCCTTTCGTCTATGCCTGGTTGTTTCTCGAGGTCGCTGTTGGTGCTAAAATTAATGGATCTCGGGTAGAGGGTCCGAGCTGTAGGTCTAGGAACAATGGTAACAAGGGACGAAGAGAGACGATGTTTACCCAAGTTCAGGCCCTTTGGAAGAGATAAAACCCTACGTCCTTTTTTGATCGTATTTGATGTGATGGAGTATAGAGTACAAGATGATCTACCTCAAGATCGTATGATTGTGTTCTAAACCCAAAGGCTGGTAATCGTGCCTCTAAATACTAAACACATGGTCGATTGTCTATACTCAACTATAGAGCAATCCTCGAAGTACACTCCAAGTCTTCGAAGGTTTCCATCTTGATCACTCAGAGGTTCATAGCTTCAGTAGTCCTTCCTTTAGTGTTTAACAGGCTATAAGCCTGGCCCATGGACTATGGGCCGTACAGTTTAGCACCCCTTAGTCCAGGACATCGTCAGTAGCCCCTGAACTGGTCTTCAAAGCCGAAGACTGCAGCTCCATCTTCGGACTAACTTCTTCGACTTGATGTCTTTGGCTTGGCAGGTGAATTCCTTCTTTCTCAGCTCAGGGTTGAACCCGGAGTCTTCAACAACTTATAATTTATTGGGTCTCCTTTTACAGTCAACTTCACCATCCATATGTTTAAATATTTGTCCTCGTCAGGGAAAGTGCATGGTCTTTTTTACGAAGGTACCTAGGTAGGTACAACCAGTGAAAGGGTTCAACCCGTGACAACTATCATTAAGCCCTCACCACCTATTGTAGGGTGGAATCAATTATCACGAAAAATAATCGTGGCACGAGGCTGCCTTTGATTGGCATGTTTCATCAATCCAGAGATCGTGCCCCTATTTTTAAGGGATATCATCAACAAATTGGTTCAACTGATGCACTATAACGACACAAAGGGTAGGGAATAGGCGATTTATCCCGTGCCACATAGGGACTCTTGGTCTTTTACTAACCTATAAAAGCCAGGGGCAGTAAATCATTTCTCCCACGCTTCCATCCCCTTCTCCATTGCCCAAAGCCAACAAAGCTTCCCGTGCCCTCAGATCCATCTCCAAGCTTCCAACCCACTCGATTCTTTTCCCCTATCCTTCAAAGGAAATGGCAGGAAAAGGGAAAGGGAAGGAGGCCCCAGCCTCCGTGTCCGATGCCGAATCGACAGTGTAGTGGGTGCATTCCAATGTCACCATAGGGACCATTGAGGAGCTCAGAGGGGTAGATACATACCCGCCAGGCACTGGTATAGTGAGCTGCTATACAAACTGTTTTTAACCCCTTTCATCGACGACATTTTAAACCGTCGCCTTGCTAGTGTGGGCGAAGGGGGGGGTCCTTCCCACATGACCCAGAAACCGTCGGGGATAGGCAGTAGGAATGCATACGTTTTCTAGACCAAACCGTATGCGATGCCCGCATCTATCCCAAACACGATTCGTCACACAACTGTTTGTGATATATCGAATATCCCAAACGTTCCATCCTTGCTACTTGTGTGGGCTGGCATTACCATTGCACACACTATTCTGTGGTGCAACGTTTATGATGCGCACCCCATCACAAACAGTTCATGATTGCCAAGCGTGTGTGATAAGAAGACTATCACGCACATTCACTTCCCCCGAACCATATGCAATCTGTAATTAAGAAGATTACCTAATCATCGTACGAGTGTCGGATAGGATTACGAAATGTCGGACCGTTGTACCAGTGTCATACAGGATAACTATCACACACGCTATTATGTGGTGCAACGTTTACGATGCCTACGACATCCGAAACACTTCATGATACCGTGTACGATAAGGCGACTATCACAAACATTTAGTTTGCTCGCACCGTTTGTGATACTGTCTGACATCATACACGCTTCACAAACGATAACTGTGTGCATGGTCGCACACATTTCGTCTCTACAAACCGTGTCGGATCATGATGCATATCACACACGTCTGTGCTTTACAGACCGTGTGCGCCGTAACGACATGCAGAGCATATTTTGGCCCTAATTAAATCGCTGCTATTTAAAATTGTACCGAATTTGAATTTGAAAGTTGGCTATAACTTTATTCATACCCATCAGGTTAAACAACCAATGAATTATTCGATTCCCAAATACGTATGTTCAAGAATTACATAAGCACCAAATAAATAATGATGAACCAAGGTTTATACTTGTACTATTAAACACGGTAAAGAAAGATGCAAAAGACATTCTGGTTGCCGAACAAGGTGAAGCGGAATGCCCATATTGTGCTCTCCTCCATGCAGAAGGCTCGCACAACTCTAGTCCAACCCCTTGTGATTGCCGACTACCCATCCTTCACTGTCTTCATGACTCGTGGGGACATCTAGATAGTCATTGTGTTCTGGTAGAAATACTTGAACCTTTGCATGCCGACCAATCATGTAGTTTGAGAGGCAAAGGAAGAAGATTCAGACATTGTCATCTAACACAACTCATTATGGGCAGTAAAAAGAAGGTTGCAGAGTTCTTACTTACCATGCTGCAGTTCACTGTTGTCTTGGATAAAGTATAAACAAGTAGTTTAATTGCCATCTTTGGACCCATTTTACTAACAATCTTTATCAATTTCCTCACTTGATGCTGGTTCATCAATATTTCATTGCCCCATATGCAGAAAGGGTCGAATCATGGATCTTTACCAATGACATGTACCTAAAAGCACCAAGTTGACATTAGAAGCTAAGCAACAATTGCACAATGATGTAGTACTCACGTCGTGGATAAATAAACATCTTATAACATCACAACATGGATAAATAAACATCTTATAACATCTTATAAACAACAAGTTAACATTAGAAGCTAAAAGCACCATTGTCATCTAAGACAACCTATTATATAAGATCTTATAACATCCAATATACTCACGTCATGGATGAATAAACATCTTATATTATGGGGCGGAGGGAGTTTATTACATTCTTACAAATATCAGACGATTAACTGCAGTTAACCGCTGCTGTGTTGTTGGTATTCTTGCTGCTCTTCTATGTATATCTAGACATCATCAGAACATTAAGGTAACACTCTTGGTTTGGTACTACACATTTGCCAAATGTTGCCACACCTAAGATTAGGCAAGTTTGACCAACTTAGGTGTGTGTTTGTTTCAAGCCACATCTTAGGCAAGCCGCACTATGGTCCCACATCACATACACTCAAAAAGTGTGGCAAGATTCTCTTAGGCGTGCCAACTCGTGGCTCTCATTTTGAAGAACTAGCTCCTTGGCAAGTTTGGCAACATTGTATGGCAAAGTGTGGCACTCCTAGGCTTAGAACCAAACATCCCTTCCTTGTTGCTATGTGGCCTAGGATAGCATATTTAGCCATTAAGTACAATGCATCTTGCTATGTAGCCTCAGATATGTTAGATTTGGCCCCAGTTAACCTACCGATAAATGGGCTACAGATATATTCAGTTAAATGTCTGATTCGATGATTTATCAGCCCCCAACCTATATGGTACCAGCTACCGATATCCTGAACATTGAGTATATATAAGCCATGGGATGAAACTAACCTCAATGGTAAACAACAGTTCTTCCCACTATTATCCTGTGTAAGTACATCTAAAGGCATGTTAAGCACAACATGCTAAACATCAACCAAATATATCCAAGGTAGACAACATAATCTCCAAATCATAGCTACATGGCAAAGGTTTAAGCACCCTAGTTAAGAAAAACAAGAACTGGAAAGCTATGTTAACTGCAACATGCCTAACATTTAAAAACAAGCAAACATAGTCATTCAAACTAGTATTGTGCAGGTCTAAGCACACTAGTTATTGTTAAATCGAATGGAAAGGCATGTTAAATACAACATGCTTAACATCAACCAAATATAGTCATTCATAGAGCTATTGTTAAAACTGGTATTGATGAAATTGAACTGCACAGTTCATACTTGCACATATAGAACACCACATTGTGAATAACTGAAATAAACAAGGCATACTACGAACAACCAAAGATGGCAATTGAAACCGGACTTATGCTAACTACAAATAACCGAACAATCAAAAACCGTTGAAATAAACAAGGCGTAATGCAAACAACCAAATATAGCAATAAATAATGGACATGTTCTCACTACAAAACGGGTTCAAGAAAACAAATCATGAGATTCCCCTGGTGAAGAGGCACGTCAAAACAAATCATGGGTTTCCTCACTTGTCACAGATGGGCCTCCTCGTGGTCGTCATCGATGAGGTCTGACTTGGCAGCTGAGGATCCCAAGCCAGCGTCCCAGAATATGTCCTTAAGAAATGAAAAAAGGGGCTCCATGGAGATGAAGGATTGCAAATTGTTCATAACGAGCCGAGGAGATCAACGGCAGGGCCATCGATGAGATCGACGGGTGTCGAATCCGAGGGGTTGGGGTGGGCAATTTAACCTGTGACATAGCCCGCGTCAAGCCGTCGCTGTCGACGACCTTGATGTCATAGCTGACGTCCGTGACATGCAAAAATACACTAGCCCGCTAATTGAAAGGTCCCGACCACTCATCCTCGTCAGCTTCCTCAGCGACCACCTCATCGACATCGGGCGAAGAGGCCGCGGTAAAGCTATTTTGGGCCATTCGCTCCTCGAGTTCACTGGGAAGCGTAGCCGGGCTTAGGCTGCGATGCTCTGGAGTGGGGGAGGGGGATTGGGATCTGTGGGAAATGGGGTGTTTCGCATGCGTCATCTAAGAAACTCAGGGCGGCGAGGGCATGTCTATCGGAGGGTAACCTGCACGGGCATACCGGTAGAGGTTGACGATGGAGGTGGCAGCGACGACGACTAGCTAGGGTTTCGAGCGAAGGAAGGGTGGTGTGTGTGTGAGCGGGGGATTTGGGGCGAGCACATGATTTGTGGGGTGTGTGTGGAGGGGGTCCAAGGTGGTGTTTGAGGAAATGTCGCGGGTACTAAAATTTTTACTAGGCGGGAGTAAAATGACGGGGCTATCAAAAATTTGGATCAAGGGATTGAAGCAGAGCGGGGCGGGAGTAACAAACATCACACACGGTTAAAACATAATAATCGTGTGTTATCAAACAAAATAACAATCCAGCCGAGCATATATTTTTGAGATTGCGAGGGATGGAGGAGGGAGTAAAATGACGGGGCTACTGAAAATTTGGATCAACGGATTGAAGCAGAGTGGGAGTATAGACATCGCACACGTTCCACACATACTAATCTTGTGCTATCATATATAAAAACCCTCTACGTGGGTAGATATTTTCAAGATTGCGAGGGAGTAGATATTTTCGAGAGCGGGAGGGAAGCCTCGTGGAGCCCAATCTACTGTGACGATGTCGGCGACAGGTGCATGGGCGCGGCACATGGGTAGTCCGAGGGAACTGTGTCTGTTGCTTATCCTATCGCAGATGGTTGCTGCATCCGACTCGTCTGCTGTTTATAAATTTGGCAAAAAAAGCGAGAAAGTGTCAGAACGCGAACACACTTGCATGTTGTCCAAATATATGTATGAAAGGGGTGGTTTGTTGTTCAAATACATAATGCACAACTTTGATGTGGCACTTGTTGCACAAAGTGCACGTTATTATTGCTAGTGCCCCCACACACTTCATGTTGGCGGGAGGGGAATTCTAGCTGTGAACGCCTGCCCCCAAATAGCTAGATGTGACATCTCACCCTACTGTAACACAGAACCAAAAGTAGTACATCATGGTCACCCCCCTTTTGCTTCCGGTGAAATGTGGACCGTGTGCGGGCCCACAAATGTGTGCTTGTGGTGCGAGATGGGTGAGACTACATACGAACCACACCTGTGGGTTGCCTGATGTGTGTGTGTGTGT
>LR738711.1:475461523-475493522 GCA_902687465.1 Secale cereale | reverse complement strand
CCTGCAGGTGACCCGATATGTGTGTGTGTGTGTGTGTGTGAAAAATGTGTGGTGTGATATTTAAATACCCAATTGACAAATTTGATGTGGCACGTGTGCCTCGCAAATTAACCAGACATCCCCGACCCCACGGAGGTTCAACAAGTGTGAAGTTGCCGCCCCACACACACTTTGAGTTGGTGAGAGGGGGCATCTCACCAAGACGTATTATAACACTGAACAAGAAGAATCACCACCTTGGTTGTATAACTTCTCTCGTTGTTGATTCAAAGTGATGGACGACGTCCACGCGCGGCCCCATAAATAGGGTAGCTTGTCACCGATAACCATGCGAGCGAGTGCCTGAAGACAACCACTGTGTGCATGTGGCCCAAACATATGTATGGAAGTGTTATATGGTGTTTGAATATACCCAATCCACAACTTTGATGTGGCACCGTGCTTTTGGAATCGGAAAGACCCCACACGGAGCGAGGGTTCACGACACGTATAGTATATATATATAGGAATTCATGTGTATGCATGCACTCAAACTTTGGTCTGAAATCTCACCATGATCTACGTACGACTGTGCGGTAACGTGAACCAAGAGAATAAGAATCCACCCTGGTAACATCTCTCGTTGCCGGTCGAAGTGACGAACGTCAACCACACCGGCCCACGAATATATATGCCATCGATGATAACCAAGAGAGGGAGAGTGTCCAAAGACAACCACTGCATGCATGTGCCCCAAACATATGTATGGACATGCGTGATGCATGCATATGTTTTAATACCAAAATCACAGCATTTTGATGTGGCACATGCGTCAAAAGTCGCACAGTCCCAACACTGAGCGAGGTTCATGACGCGTCACGTGCTCGCCCCCCCTCGGGTCCCCACTTCGATCTGATGGGAGGGATTCATGCGTACACATGCGCTCAAAGTATATTATGTGATCTCACAACATGACTTGTACCATATAAGACGAACCAAAATTTAACCCCCTCCTAATTATAAGTCAAATTAACCTCTATCGTTGGCGGTCAAAGTGATTGACCAAGCGAGCACACAGATGGACTAAGAATCTCGTTGGTAACCCCGTGAGTGAGTGCTAGAGGACAACCGCAATCGCTTGCAAGTGGGCCAAACACATGTATGGGGACGTGTGCTTGTGATGTTTGAATACATAATTAATATGCACAACTTTGACATGGCACATGCCTCTGAAACCTTGAAGTCCCCACACGAAGCGAGGTTCATGAAGCACAATATATGTTGGTCCCCCTCCCTCTCCGACGCGTAATATATACTCCTACCGTAACGCAATCCGAAAATAATCCTCCTTGTTCGCCAAATTTATCTCTCTCATTCGGTCAAATTAGATGGACGACGAACTCGCGGGCCCATGGAGGGAAGCGTCACAGGCGAGTGAGTGACAGCCATCATCTGCACGTGGCCCAAGTGGTGTTAGTTATGTTTGAATACTCAATATGCACAATTTCGATGTGGCACCTGCCTCAGAAACCGAAAAGTCCCCACACGGAGCAAGATCGTTCATAACGTGTGTGTAGTATGTGTTGGCCCCTCCTGCCCTCTTCGACACGTACTATATACTCCTACCGCAACACAAACCAAAAATAAACCTCCTTGTTCGAATTAACCTCTCTCATTGGGTCAAAGTGATGGACGACAACCTCACGAGCCCATGGATGGAAGCATACACGAGTGACTATCCTATAAGATGCATAGTATATGTTGGCCCCATCCTCTTCGACGCATACTATATATGTACTCCTACCGTACGTAACACAAACCCAAAAATGACCATCCTTGCTGGTCAAATTAACCTCTCTCGCCGCAGGTCATAGTGATGTACGACGACCTCGCGGGCCCACAGAGAGCGTCACACGCGAGTGAGTGTCCAGGGACTACCGCGTGCATGTGGCCCAAAGATGCATGTCAAACTTTTTCTGCAACGAACATGCGACCAAAGGAGTTTAGTGTTAAAAATTGAAAAAAAGATATCATTCATTCGTTTTTATACATTGATTGATTTCCTAGGGATTTGAAGTGCAAAAATCAAATTTGAGCTACATGAGATCCGTGATAGATAGTGCACCAAAATGGATTGGAAAATAATATGTGTAGATGTCCCTGGGTGCATGTTTAGTCCCCATGCAAGAAATTTCTAACATCGAGAATCTTGATTTTAAAATCCAGTAAATCCAAAACTAAGTTGAAATTCATGAAACTTATCGTGGTGTCATATGGACACCAACACATTGTGATATTTTTTCTGTCAAATCTGAGATTTGTTTTGATATAATCTTCTTACAGACAGGAAATTAGCAATAATTAGCAACCAATATCGCAAACCGACTATTTTTTCGAACCGTGTGCGTTAGATCAACAATGTACGTGTCGTGCTTCGGTTAAGTAATAAAGTGGCATAATCAATCATCAAAAATGAAAAATCAATATAATACGTGTCGCCATGCGTCCCTTGTGTCGTACAAGCATGCATGAATTGACGAGACGCATGCGAGCAGTCCGCTGTGCAGGCAGACCGGGAGGCCGAGGCATGCGCGTGTTCTCTACGTAGTGTCACTGGGGGGCGTGCTAGCTGTGTGAAATGACGGTAGGCATGCCAGCAGTCCGCTGCGCAGGCTCACCGAGAGGTGAGCCATTCCACTGCTTCCATACTGCGGAAGAAGGATCGGAAGTCAATTCCGCTGCAAGGATGCTACCAGTTCATCTTTGAAAAAACAATGCCACAGCCGTCCCCAAGTTCTTCGACGAACCATTGGCGCTAACCGTGGAAAGAAGCAGGCAAGCCATGTATCGTGTAGGAAAGAAGAGGCCCGGCAACTATAAGTCTGTAACCCTGCGCTAGAGAAAGAACCAGATCCCCAACCCACAACAACAGGGCAACACCCACGAAGATTCAGTCCATTGCGCACATAACCGCTATGCACGGATCTGGAGAAGGGCGGAGAGCACCAACGGCGGGCTTGGATCAAATTCCGACAATCGGAATGCGGCGGGAAACAATGACCCAAGAAAAGAAGAGAAAATATCTCTAGGCAAAATATCCCCTCTCGAGAATCAAGAAGCTTGGTGGGCGGTGGTGGATCTTTACCTCGCGGCGAGGAAGGCTCGGCGCGTCTGGTAGATTCGATCGATGGACTTCCCGGAGACTGAGGAAGGAGGAGTTGGGGGAGATTCTTGGTGGGAGCAGGGTTACTAATAGGGGAGGGTGGATTCTGCGTTGTGACTTTCCTTCCCCGGATGGTGGTCACAATAGGCGGCCGCACCCCCCGTCCACAGTTGCCACCGCCGCCTAGAGTGTATGAGGATGCCGCCGAAGCGCACCATCGGAGGGAGTGGCAACGCCCATCATCTTGATTTTATGGATCAGACTGATCCATTTTATTGTGACTACCAAAAACTTTGGTTGAGTTAGATGTTATTGTCCTGTTCTATCTGGATTTTGTGTAAACCTGATGAACAATCAATCCTCGTGCTTTTGTACCTTTTGTAAGCTGGAGTTAGATATTGTTGCCCTTTTCGACTCGGCTTTGACCCATATTTTCTTTCATACAAACTCGCTTCTCTCAGGAAGCCCCATGGTTCCGAGAGGGAACTTGGTCACCTGATCTGTGTGCGAAACGACATACGCTGTCTCCTCCCGCCTTGATTTATTTTATAGAGGCAACATGCAACTATAGGAGTGTCGTGCTGAAAATATGAAATTATTTAGGGTTCATTTTGCATTTTCATACTATGATTTTCCTAGGCATTTTTTAAAACAAATAGCCACCACATTATTATTGCAAATAGTCGTATTATTCCAAGCATGGGCGTTTAACTAACCATTAACTATCGCGGGCATCGTTTTTTTAGATGGGACAACTACGAGCAGTCTGCCGCACATGCTCACCGTACCGGGAAGCGATCCGCGAGCGCTGTAATTTATTGCTGGTTTTGGACTTTCGGTTTCGGCATCATCGAGAAGCTACGTAGAACAGTTCTCCGTTCTCATCTACAAGCACCGCTACCAAGGATGGCCGCCTATTGCGAGATGGAGGACGATCCAGCCAACAAGCGGGGGTGGGTCGAGCCAGAATCGCAAGAGCCTTCGGTGGGTGTGGACATCATCAGCAGCCTCCCCAAAAAGATGTTGGCAATCATCATATCCCACCCCTCATCAAATATAGCATGCCGACCACTATCCTCTCATGGCGGTGGCGCCCCCTCTGGCACTCCACCCCCTGGACCTCATTGTCGACGATGAGTTCTGCAGCGAGGAGCGGCAACGCCTGGACGCATTGTCCCACGTCCTCGCCACACACCCAGGGCCGGTTAGACGCCTATTGGCAAGTTCAGTTCCCACCGCAAGGCTGAGTCCAGGTTTCACTACTAGTTCTTATCCCCCACCCTAGATCGGTTTGAGGAGCTCAACTTTCATGCTGGACGTCCGCGCTTGCTGTCGCCATCTGCGCTCTGCCTCGCGCCCACGCCGCACCACGCTACATTCGGGCAGTGCATTTTCCCTAGGATTCATGTTGCAAATGCTCTTCATCTCCCTAAACTTAAGCACGACGAGCTCATGTCCGTTTGCATCTCGAAGGAGGATTTGGAGCGCCTGCTCGTCGACTGTAGAACGCTCGAGTACATTCGTCTGTAGGCGATGGATAGGTCCAGTAGCCTCCACATCACCTCGACGAATGTCCGTGCCATTTATGTGCATTGCTGGAGCCGCCCAAGGTTGTCAGTTGAGGTGTTTCATGATCTGGTCATTGCGAATGTGCCTTTCCTCAAGAGATTCTATGTACTAGATAAATTAGGTCCAGCAAGAATCAGGGTTAGTCACGCACCGAAATTGACAGTGTTGGGCTATTCGTGTGTTGAATTCAATGAACTTGTTACCGGATCATTATCCATTTAGGTACAACATTCTTATTCTTCTCCTTCTTATATATTATTGGACAACACATTTTATCTAAGTTTTGCTGATATATATATATTTTCCTGTCATCCAGAAAATGATTCCCACAAGCTTGACCCTTCCTCTGCGCACAATGGGGATCTTGCCACTACAATCTGTCGGCCCTGATCTGGATGAAGTTGTTATATTCCTTAAATGCTTTCCTCGCACGGAGAAGCTATACGTCGAGGTGATGCTCCTTTCCTATTAGTTGTTAACCACAACAGAGCTCAGTTTTTGTTACTTTTACCCATCATTACAATGACAATTGTAGAATGATTTCTAAAGAAAATTTGGAGGATTTCAATACATATATTTTTTGAGATGTTAATCATGAAAGATTGAAGGTGGCATTTCACTCTTTTCATGTATTTTAGAAATCCTGCAAATTAAAGAGGCCCGAAGTGTTCGAATCTGCAGCTAGGCACTAATATATTGTCTTCGTTTGCATATACTAGCAGGTCCGAAAGTAGAAAATGTTGGGGAATATAACAATCCCATTGAATGCATTGATCTTCATCTCATATAAATTACTTTTAACGAGTACCGAGGCACCACACTAGAAATTAAATTCGCCAGGTTCTAGGATGAGAAATCAAGGTTGCTCAAGGTAATGAGGTTTGGCCTATATTTACTGCGCGAAAGTGAATGGATTGCTAAAGAGCGCATGTAATGCCCAGGATGGGACTATACTCCTACGTGTCGAGGCACGACTTAGAGACATAACCCCATGCTGGAATGATCGCAAGTTTGGTATCTTTGCACAACTCATGTAAAATATGGGGATGGAAAACATAAAAATAGTTGGCTTACACTCGCCACGTCACCCAAATTCATTACATGTTTCAATCATCATACAAAAGAACATCACATCCCATCTAAGGGTAAAATCCAAATGACAAGATACCAAACATAATTTAAATCCACAGGTCGGATCGAAACCTAGTAGAAGTCTCCACTACTGATCATCAGGATAACGAACATAGTAACGGCTACGCTCCTCGTCGTACTCCCAGTCTAGCTCGGTGCCATCACTTGGATAGCTCACCAACGGACCTGCATCTGGTGTGGTGAAGTAACTGTGAGCCACAGAGGACTCAGCAATCTCGTTCCCGGGTAACAAGACTATTTAAGCCTTGGGAGAGGATAAGGCTGAAGAAAAGAATAAGAGTCTGCAGCAGCAACTAGCACTAGCTTACGTGAAAAAGTGCGAGAAGAGAAGTGCCTCGGTCAAGAGATGATCATGAAGTGATCCTAGCTACAACACGTCAACCATAACCCCACCATGTTCATCTCCCGAATCCCTATTCGGAAAATGATAGTCACGGTACGCACGCTGGTAGTGTATTGGAACGTTGTGTCAAGTTATCTACAACCGAATATTAACGAGCTCCCATCTGCCACATAACCGTGGGCACGACTTTCGAAAGTTCAAAACCCTGCAGGGGTGTTCCAACTTGGCCCATGACAAGCCCACGATCCGCGGAGTCGCAACTCCATAGGTGGGAAGACCCGAGTATTCTCGGAATCCCGTGCTCAAGATACTCCGAACTAAGGTAAGGCTAATCCAGCAAATCCTCCCAGCGTGTCGACACCCTGATGGTAGCCGCGCGTATCTAGTCTCAGGACACGACCAGATGGGCGAAGCTACGGGTTTATATCAATCCTCGAGTTCCCTCGTGGTGACCCCGCAGGCTCCCCGTTTCGGACCAACACTCATGTGGAGCACTGGCCCGGGGTTTGTTAATTAAGAACTCGGGTTTGCAAGACCCTATGCCAGTTTTATTAGTTATTAGGCAAATAGTACCAATGTTGGGACTTGCTGAAAAAGACTTAGCACTTAGCGGTTTATCGAGGGGGCCCCATAAACCCCAACCGTGTGAGGAACGCATAAACAAGGAACATAACACCGGTTTAAACGGTTCCTAGCGGCATGAGTGGAACAAATCACCAAGCAAAAGGCTTAGCCTTCCACCCATTGCCAATATATAGATGATTTCATTTATGCATTTATATAGTGTGATAAAACCCAACAAACTTCAACATGAAGCAAGCATCTTCAACTTCACCTGCAACTAGCAACACTATAAGAGGGGCTGAGCGAAGCATACTTAGCCATTCAACGGTTTGCATAGGTAGGGTGGTTAAACAGGTTCATGGTTACAAGTAGGAGGCTGACAGGAAAACATGGGCATCGAGGCAAAACTATAGAGCGGTACTCTAGCAATAGGCAAAGATAGTAATGTTATCGGGGTTCGGTCATCTTGCCTGAAGAGTTGTCGTTCGGATCGTAAGAAGGGTCCTCGTGCTCAACCTCGGTAGTAACCTCGTGCTCGTACTCGTACTCGGTCTCAGCTTCCGGCTCTAAACAATACAATCACAAAAGGCACGAATCAACAAGATGCAATGCGCACACCAAAATGATGGATGCATGATGGATGCACTATGAGAGCACACGGAGCACGGAAAAATAAGCATTCAAGCAAAAGCTTCATAACAAGATAACAATAGGATATTATAAATCTACACGGAAAATCAATCAAGTTCCATATAAGACTCACTGAAAACGGAGCTACGGGCTAAAAGTTACACACAAAACAATAAACATGCGAAAGCTAAAAATTACAGCAACATAGCAACATCGGAGCACTAGATAACTAAGCTACAGCACTCAAACACAATGGCAAAGAGCATGAACATAAACTAGACATATCCTACAGCAAATAAGTCCATTGGTGCACCCCCAAAGGAGCCACGGATCAATAGCAACAAGCTTGGACATATTGAACTTGACAACAAAATCCTGACAGCAGTAATTTCTTGCAACTTTGGAGCAAAAGTTAAATATGCTACAGCCACTCAAATAAGCATGTGAGAGCATGAATGGAAATCCAACAATAAATACTACAAGGAACCATCAAGAGTCACTCCAAAACTATCATGGATTGTCCTAGAACAGCAAGCAAACATGGCATCTGAGAATTACAGATTCCAGACTTAGTGAAATTTCACTAAGTGTTAAAACAACAGTTTCATCATGGCATCTTTGAGAGCAAGTTTAAGTCACCTCAAAACTAAACATGGCAAGTGGTGAGCACCACATCAAAGTACACATGATGGTGATTCCAAAACACCTAAGCATGCATCATGGAGATAATTACAATGATAGCAATGAGCTCTACAAGATGGCATTTCATAACAAGTTAAACAACTAAACAACCACATAGCACTTTGCAACGAGGATAAACATGGCAAGATTAAATCTATCATGCAACCTAACACAAACAACATGTAGAGCATGACAAGACGAACACGTGGACATGTCATTTGCATCATTCGGACAAACGAGCTAAAAGTTATCACTATGCAAAGATGGCATAAAAACATCACTAACAGCAGTTTATAACGGGATGCACTCTTGCAACAGAAAAAAATAAGCATCTAGATGATCTCAAACATGCATGGCACAATGGAATGAAACGTAGTGCTAATCACCACGAACGTCTGGACATGTCATTCACTCAAAACGGAGCACCACACAAAAAGATATCCACGTTTGAAATATGCATCAGCACACATAAACAACAGGGACTTAGAGGAGAATGAGGTCAACCTTCAGATCTGAAGGACAAACGGGCCCGATCTGGATCTGGTCGGCCCGGGTCGGAGGCGGATCGGCGCGCGGGCCGGGAGGAGAGGCGGCTGGCGGCTCGGCCCGGCTCGGGGCCCAGGAGGGAGGCCAGCTCGGCTGGAGGCGAGGCCCAGGTGCGGCGAGGCGGCCCACCTCGGAGGAGGAAGCCCAACGGCTCGGGAGCGGTGGTGGAGGAGCCCGCGGGAGGCTGGCTAGGCCGGCCCGGCGGAGGAGGGGCGCGGCCCGCGAAGCGGCCTCGGCTGGCGTCCGGCGAAGCAGGCCGCTGCGGTGGATCTGGGCCTGGAAGCTTCGATGGCGCATGGCGGCTGGGGCGATGCGGAGGAAGCGGGCGTTGACCCGCCTGGATCTGGCGCGGGGTGGATCGGAGGCGCTGAGGAGGGGCGGGCCGCGGGGAGGAGGCCCGGTTGGCCGCGCGGCTCGAAGCGGCCCAGGGTCGGTGGGATCTGGCGAAGCCCAGGCGAGCGGAGGGAGGCCCAGGCGCTGGCGCCTCGATCTGGATCTTTGGGCTTCTTCCCCCGACCGATCCCGCAGCGCTGGCGGCTGGCGGCGCCTGGAAGTTCGAGCGGACGGGAGGTCCGGCGACGGGAGGGGTCCGGCGGCCCTAGGAGCCGGCCGGCGGCGGGGAAAACGGACCGGAGGCGGCGGTGGTGAGTTGGAGAAGCGGCCGGTGAGGGAGAGGAGGAGGTGGCGGTGGAGAGGAGGTACTCCGGAGAACTCCAGCGAAGCTCCAGCGAAGTACTCCGGCGAGGTGGTGGTGGCTGGAGGAAGAAGAAGGTGGGGGCTAGGGTTTCCTTGATTTGGGGCAAAATTTGGGGGTGTGGACAAATATATAGGCACAAGGAGCTAGGGTTATCCAAATGGAGTGCGGTTTTCGGCCACACGATCAGGATTGGATGGCCTAGATGAAGGAAGTGGCTAGGAGTGGTTGGTGGGCTGTTGGAGGGGTGTCTTGGGCCTCAAAGTTGAGGCACTTTGAGCCCACGAGAATAACAGTTGGGGTAGCAAACAGACACGAAACGCGACGAGATTTGACAGGCGGGCTACACACACCAAAACAACAACACACGACAAGTCTCGCGCCAAACCGGTAACGTTACACGGCCAAACACCGAAGTAGGTCTACGGGACGCCACGAACACGTGAGGGAGCTCCGGAACGCGAAACGGACAACGGGAAGGAACGCGTGGAACCGGATGCAAACGACAACACAAATGCAATGCGATGCACATGACTATATGATATGAATGAATGCCACACACGCGCACAACAAAACGACGAAAACCCGAAAGACAAAGAACCCGGAATGGAAACAGATGAAGCCAGAGATATATTATATGCACAAAAGGGAAAGTATTACATCCGGGGCATTACGAACTCTCCTCTACTACAAAAAGATCTCGTCCCGAGATCTAGGACTGGAAAAAGGAAGGGTACTCGGAACGAAGATGATCTTCTCGTTCCCACGTAGCTTCTCGGTCGGTATGATGTGACCACTTGACTTTCAAGAATTTGATGGACTTGTTGCGGGTCTTGCATTCGGTTTCTTCGAGAATAGCAACGGGATACTCTCGGTAGGACAAGTCTTGTTGAAGATCAATATCTTCAAACGGAATCATGCGTTCAGGTGCCTTGAAGCATTTGCAAAGTTGAGACACATGGAACACATCATGAACATTGGCGAAGTTGGAAGGGAGCTCAAGTTGATAGGCTAGGTCGCCTCTTTTGCCAAGGATCTTGAAAGGCCCGACGTATCTAGGAGCAAGCTTTCCTTTGATACCGAATCTTTGGGTTCCTTTCATCGGAGAAACACGGAGATAGATGTGATCCTCGATGTTGAAGGCCAAATCATGATGCTTGCCGTCATAGTAACTCTTCTGACGCGACTGAGCGGCCTTGAGATTCTCATGTATGACTTTGCACATTTCTTAGGTTTCTGAGATCAAGTCATTGCCAAGAAGTTGGCGTTCACCTGTTTCAGACCAGTTGAGAGGTGTACGGCACTTTCTGCCATAGAGAATTTCAAATGGAGCTTTGCCGGCACTTGCTTGATAGCTGTTGTTGTAAGAGAACTCGGCAAATGGAAGGCGGTCTTCCCATTTCATGCCAAAAGAGATGACACAGGCTCTGAGCATGTCTTCTAGAATCTGATTCACTCGCTCGACTTGACCACTAGTCTGAGGGTGAAAAGCAGTGCTGAACCTGATCTTAGTGCCCATGGCGGACTGAAAGGAGTCCCAGAACTTGGATGTGAACAAACTTCCACGGTCTGAGGAGATAACTTGAGGAATGCCATGTAAGGACACAATTTTGGAAGTGTACAACTCTGCCAATTGAGCTGCATTGATGGATTCTTTGACTGGAAGGAAGTGAGCGACTTTGGTAAGCTTGTCAATCACCACGAAGATAGAACCATTCCCTCTTTTGGACTTAGGAAAGCCAGTGACGAAATCCATTTCAATGTGGTCGAACTTCCACTCGGGAATAGGAAGAGGTTGGAGAAGACCGACTAGACGTTGATGCTCTGCCTTCACTCTTCTGCAGACATCACATTCATTCACGAATTGGGCAATTTCCCTTTTCATGCATGTCCACCAGTAAGATTGCTTGAAATCTTGGTACATCTTGGAACTGCCACAATTCTCTTATCTTGCATAAGCACACCACCAAGTCCTTGAAGAGAAGCATCACAGAATACTTCATAGGGCTTGGACTCATCTGGAGGAGTAAGAACTGGAGCAGAGACGAGCTTTTCTTTGAGAGTTCTGAATGCCACTTCACACTATGGAGACCAAAAGTATTTGACATTCTTCTGCAGTAAGTTGGAAAGAGTCTTGGCAATCTTGGAGAAGTTCTCAACGAACCTTCTGCAATAGCTGGCAAGACCCAGAAAACTGCGGAGTTGCTTTACGTTCTGAGGAGCTTCCCAGTTGACAATTGCTTCAACTTTCTCGGGGTTTACCGCAATACCGTCAGCTGAGATGATATGGCCCAGGTACAAGACCTTATCAAGCCAAAATTCACACCTGGAGAACTTGGCATAAAACTTATGCTCACGGAGTCGATCAAGAACCAGACGTAAGTGCTTTTCGTGATCTTCTTCATTCTTGGAAAACACTAGAATATCATCCAGATACACAAGCACAAACTCGCCAGTATGGGGGTTGAAGATGTAGTGCATCATTCTCGAGAAGGTAGGAGGAGCATTGGGGAGACCAAAGGACATGACGGTATACTCGTATGAGCCGTAGCTCGTTCTGAAGGCAGTCTTGGGAATGTCTTGCTCGCGAATGCGAATTTGGTGATAGCCCATTGGGAGATCGAGCTTAGAGAACACTTTAGCTCCTTTGAGCTGCTCGAACAGTTCATTGATGTTGGGGAGCGGATACTTGTTCTTTATTGTCTTCTTGTTCAATGGCCGGTAATCGACGCAGAGGCGCTCCGTGCCATCCTTCTTCTTGACAAATAAGACACCACAACCCCAAGGAGACGTACTAGGCCTGATGAGACCCATAAGCTCCTGTTCATCAAGCTGCTTCTTCAATTCCTTCAATTCTTTGGGAGAGAGCTTGTACGGATGCCGACATGCTGGCTCAATACCCGGCTCGAGTTCAATAACGAATTCCACCTGACGGTGTGGAGGCATGCCTGGAAGTTCTTCAGGAAAGACGTCTTGATATTCGTTTACCACCGGAATTTGTGATATGGCATTAATTTCGCCCTTATCATTGAGAGAGAAAAGCCTGATAGTGTTATCCCTGGAGGCAAAGATAATCACATCTTCATCAGGAGGAGTCATCTTGACTTCCTTCCGTGCACAATCAATGTGAGCATCATGCTGAGAAAGCCAGTCCATCCCGAGGATGAGGTCAATGTCGGAATTACCAAGAACCACCGGTTTAGCCAGAAAGCGATAATCACCCATGCGAATAGAAACATCCGGAGCATACACACTGGAAGTCATACGTCTCCCCGGAGAAATAACTTGCAACCTCCGAGGCAAATTTGAAGTGACAACATCGTGCTTGGATGCAAATGGTTGAGACATGAAAGAACATGAAGCACCCGAATCAAACAACACTTTAGCTGGAAAAGAGTTAACTGAGAGGTTACCCAAAATCACATCAGAAGAATTCTCCGCTTGCGCTGCACTCATCAGATTCACCCTTGCTGCCTTTGGATCATGCTTGACCATAGCGGTACTGACATGAGGAGGAGGCGAAAGGCGCCTTGGGTTGTTGCACTTGTTGGAATAATGGCCCTTCTGGCCACACTTGTAGCAAGTCACCTCAGAAAGTGGACGAGCAGGAGGAACACTTGGTCTTGGAGCTTGGAACTGTTGCTTGGACTGCTTGTTTGAGTTGGATGGGTGACAGAAACCACGACCACCATCATTCTTGTTGTTGTTGGAGTTGTTGGAGTTGTTGTAAGGAGCTCGAATCACTGGAGGAGGAGGAAGCCAAAATTTCTGTTGTTTCGAGACCATCTGAGACGATGAGGAGGAGTGAACGGCATCTCGAATCCTATTTTTGGAAGCCTCCATCTTAAGCTGAGCTGCCTCTTGTTTCAAAGCCATGTTATAGAATTTGTCGAACTCATCGGGCTCGAACAAGGTGAGAGCAAGTTGAAGTTCCTCTTTCAGACCACCACGAAACTGATAGATTTTGCTCTTGGCATCAGGAATGTCTTGCTTAGCATAGCGGGCGAGGTTTTGGAACTTGACATATACTGGTAGACAGTCATAGAGCCCTGCTTCAGGTTGCGGAATTGCTCACGCATACCCTCGATGACACTTGTAGGAATGTGGTGAGAACGAAAGTCCTTGCAGAAATCCTCCCAAGAGATCACATGACCTGGCCTGGAGTCTTTGTACTGCTGCCACCAGTCAGCTGCTTGGTCTTTGAGTTGGAAGGCTGCAAACTTCACATAGTCCTCTTCTCTTACGTCACTGCACTCAAAATGCTTTTTGATATCGGTGATCCAATCTTCAGCATCAAGAGGGTCGACACAATAACTGAAAGCTTTTGGATTATTGGCCAAGAACTGGTTGAGAGTAGCATGGTGCTGCTGGTTGAAGAAATTGCCTTGATTCCCTGGAACACCCTGATTAGCTTGATTAGCTTGCATCTGCTGCATCATCTGCATCAACAACTGGGTGTTCTGATTTGTAGTCTGCATAATCGCTCTCCAAGCCTCAGACGGAGGAGGAGGGGAAGGAGGACGATCTGGGACCTCTTCACCCTCTGGGTTAGCGTTGGGAACCCTTTTCGGAGCCATCCTGAAAGAGATGACCACGAATCAGCAATTGATTGACAGAAGGTATAAGCTGAATCAATGGAATGAATTGCAACAAGTCTTCACAATAATCATTCGAACAAGAGGAACGAATGAAATTCTCAGTTTAATGATAACAACAATCTTCACGAGAAGCCACATAGGGGAGAAAAGGTAAAATAAGAAAAACAACAAGGTACAGATGGAAACAAACACAAGATAGGAGCTTCGTTCGACATCTTTGTGCTGTAAGCATATGAACGCATTACGAAAGGGTTTTGCAATCCCCGGATCAGCATAGCCAAGGACCCTTTAAGATGCAACTCCCGATCGGAACATCGGTCATAAAACCACTTCACTCAATGTAGAACCCCGAACTCGCTAACCTGCATTCGTTGGAAGAATGCCCACGATCTACTGGATAAACCCACCTATTAATTTTCGAAAGTTTCCAGTTATGCAATCAGGTGTTGGGGATACAGGGGAAGCATCGCGCAATCAACTCTAAACCTACATCCAGCTGTATCCATCCTTCAACACATAACCAGTCTTTCTCGGAAACTGTCTACCTCGGACCTTCGAAAAGCATCCACTATAACAAGCTATGGCAATACTCCGGAACTACCTCCCCAGTACTGGGTGATGTCGGGGTTATCTTGCCACTAACCGTATAGGAGAGATTTTCGATGTCGGCCGTCTTAAGTATTTAGTACTGCCGCGATATGCTTGTGACGACAATACCCCGAAGCTCAACTCCCCGGGACACTGCCACAACCCCTAATGCCAGGAGGCATCGAGAACAATATTCTCGTCACAAGAACATCGAAACAATCCCACAATACTCGCGAGATTCCTAAAAAAAATTGGTGCAATTTTTGAAAGTAAAAGAGGCAAGAGTAGTCGTCAGGAGTCCTCACCAGAGAGAAAGGGGATGAGAAGCAAAGAAATCCTACTCTTCGGTATAATATAGGACTCAAAAACTTTTTCAGTGTGTTCCTAGACTCGACCGTCAACGATTCGATCAATCAGTGGGGGCTCCTAGGTTGGAGAAGGCTCTGATACCAACTTGTAATGCCCAGGATGGGACTATATCTCCTTTGTGTCGAGGCACGACTTAGAGACATAACCCCATGCTGGAATGATCGCAAGTTTGGTATCTTTGCACAACTCATGTAAAAGATGGGGATGGAAAACATAAAAATAGTTGGCTTACACTCGCCACGTCACCCAAATTCATTACATGTTTCAATCATCATACAAAAGAACATCACAGCCCATCTAAGGGTAAAATCCAAATGACAAGATACCAAACATAATTTAAATCCACAGGTCGGATCGAAACCTAGTAGAAGTCTCCACTACTGATCATCAGGATAACGAACATAGTAACGGCTACGCTCCTCGTCGTACTCCCAGTCTAGCTCGGTGCCATCACTTGGATAGCTCACCAACGGACCTGCATCTGGTGTGGTGAAGTAACTGCGAGCCACAGAGGACTCAGCAATCCCGTTCCCGGGTAACAAGACTATTTAAGCCTTGGGAGAGGATAAGGCTGAAGAAAAGAATAAGAGTCTGCAGCAGCAACTAGCACTAGCTTACGTGAAAAAGTGCGAGAAGAGAAGTGCCTCGGTCGAGAGATGATCACGAAGTGATCCTAGCTACAACACGTCAACCATAACCCCACCGTGTTCATCTCCCGAATCCCTATTCGGAAAATGACAGTCACGGTACGCACGCTGGTAGTGTATTGGAACATTGTGTCAAGTTATCTACAACCGGATATTAACAAGCTCCCATGTGCCACATAACTGCGGGCACGGCTTTCGAAAGTTCAAAACCCTGCAGGGGTGTTCCAACTTGGCCCATGACAAGCCCACGATCCATGGAGTCGCAACTCCATAGGTGGGAAGACCCGAGTATTCTCGGAATCCCGTGCTCAAGATACTCCGAACTAAGGTAAGGCTAATCCAGCAAATCCTCCCAGCATGTCGACACCCTGATGGTAGCCGCGCGTATCTAGTCTCAGGACACGACCGGATGGGCGAAGCTACGGGTTTATATCAATCCTCGAGTTCCCTCGTGGTGACCCCGCAGGCTCCCCGTTTCGGACCAACACTCATGTGGAGCACTGGCCCGGGGTTTGTTAATTAAGAACTCGGGTTTGCAAGACCCTATGCAAGTTTTATTAGTTATTAGGCGAATAGTACCAATGTTGGGACTTGTTGGAAAAGACTTAGCACTTAGCGGTTTATCGAGGGGGCCCCATAAACCCCAACCGTGTGAGGAACGCATAAACAAGGAACATAACACCGGTTTAAACGGTTCCTAGCGGCATGAGTGGAACAAATCACCAAGCAAAAGGCTTAGCCTTCCACCCATTGCCAATATATAGATGATTTCATTTATGCATTTATATAGTGTGATAAAACCCAACAAACTTCAACATGAAGCAAGCATCTTCAACTTCACCTGCAACTAGCAACGCTATAAGAGGGGCTGAGCGAAGCGTACTTAGCCATTCAACGGTTTGCATAAGTAGGGTGGTTAAACAGGTTCATGGTTACAAGTAGGAGGCTGACAGGAAAACATGGGCATCGAGGCAAAACTATAGAGCGGTACTCTAGCAATAGGCAAAGATAGTAATGTTATCGGGGTTCGGTCATCTTGCCTGAAGAGTTGTCGTTCGGATCGTAAGAAGGGTCCTCATGCTCAACCTCGGTAGTAAACTCGTGCTCGTACTCGTACTCGATCTCAGCTTCCGGCTCTAAACAATACAATCACACAAGGCACGAATCAACAAGATGCAATGCACACACCAAAATGATGGATGCATGATGGATGCACTATGAGAGCACACGGAGCACGAAAAAATAAGCATTCAAGCAAAAGCTTCATAACAAGATAACAATAGGATATTATGAATCTACACGGAAAATCAATCAAGTTTCATATAAGACTCGCTGAAAACGGAGCTACGGGCTAAAAGTTACACACAAAACAATAAACATGCGAAAGCTGAAAATTACAGCAAAATAGCAACATCGGAGCACTAGATAACTAAGCTACAACGCTCAAACATCATGGCAAAGAGCATGAACATAAACTAGACATATCCTACAGCAAATAAGTCCATTGGTGCACCCCCAAAGGAGCCACGGATCAATAGCAACAAGCTTGGACATATTGAACTTGACAACAAAATCCTGACAGCAGTAATTTCTTGCAACTTTGGAGCAAAAGTTAAATATGCTACAGCCACTCAAATAAGCATGTGAGAGCATGAATGGAAAGCCAACAATATATACTACAAGGAACCATCAAGAGTCACTCCAAAACTATCATTGATTGTCCTAGAACAGCAAGCAAACATGGCATCTGAGAATTACAGATTCCAGACTTAGTGAAATTTCACTAAGTGTTAAAACAACAGTTTCATCATGGCATCTTTGAGAGCAAGTTTAAGTCACCTCAAAACTAAACATGGCAAGTGGTGAGCACCACATCAAAGTACACATGATGGTGATTCCAAAACACCTAAGCATGCATCATGGAGATAATTACAATGATAGCAATGAGCTCTACAAGATGGCATTTCATAACAAGTTAAACAACTAAACAACCACATAGCACTTTGCAACGAGGATAAACATGGCAAGATTAAATCTATCATGCAACCTAACACAAACAACATGTAGAGCATGGCAAGACGAACACGTGGACATGTCATTTGCATTATTCGGACAAACGAGCTAAAAGTTATCACTATGCAAAGATGTCATAAAACATCACTAACAGCAGTTTATAACGGGATGCACTCTTGCAACAGAAAAAATAAGCATCTAGATGATCTCAAACATGCATGGCACAATGGAATGAAACGTAGTGCTAATCACCACGAACGTCTGGACATGTCATTCACTCAAAACGGAGCACCACACAAAAAGATATCCACGTTTGAAATATGCATTAGCACACATAAACAACAGGGACTTAGAGGAGAATGAGGTCAACCTTCAGATCTGAAGGACAAACGGGCCCGATCTGGATCTGGTCGGCCCGGGTCGGAGGCGGATCGGCGCGCGGGCCGGGAGGAGAGGCGGCTGGCGGCTCGGCCCGGCTCGGGGCCCAGGAGGGAGGCCGGCTCGGCTGGAGGCGAGGCCCAGGTGCGGCAAGGCGGCCCACCTCGGAGGAGGAAGCCCAGCGGCTCGGGAGCGGTGGTGGAGGAGCCCACGGGAGGCTGGCGAGGCCGGCCCGGCGGAGGAGGGGCGCGGCCCGCGAAGCGGCCTCGGCTGGCGTCCGGCGAAGCGGGCCGCTGCGATGGATCTGGGCCTGGAAGCTTCGATGGCGCCTGGCGGCTGGGGCGATGCGGAGGAAGCGGGCGTTGACCCGCCTGGATCTGGCGTGGGGCGGATCGGAGGCGCTGAGGAGGGGCGGACCGCGGAGAGGAGGCCCGGTTGGCCGCGCGGCTCGAAGTGGCCGAGGGTCGGTGGGATCTGGCGAAGCCCAGGCGAGCGGAGGGAGGCCCAGGCGCTGGCGCCTCGATCTGGATCGGGGGGCTTCTTCCCCCGACCGACCCGCAGCGCTGGCGGCTGGCGGAGCCTGGAAGTTCGAGCGGACGGGAGGTCCGGCGACGGGAGGGGTCCGACGGCCCTGGGAGCCGGCCGGCGGCGGGGAAAACGGACCGGAGGCGGCGGTGGTGAGTTGGAGAAGTGGCCGGTGAGGGAGAGGAGGAGGTGGCGGTGGAGAGGAGGTACTCCGGCGAACTCCGGCGAAGCTCCGGTGAAGTACTCCGGCGAGGTGGTGGTGGCTGGAGGAAGAAGAAGGTGGGGGCTAGGGTTTCCTTGATTTGGGGCAAAATTTGGGGGTGTGGACAAATATATAGGCACAAGGAGCTAGGGTTATCCAAATGGAGTGCGGTTTTCGGCCACACGATCAGGATTGGATGGCCTAGATGAAGGAAGTGGCTAGGAGTGGTTTGTGGGCTGTTGGAGGGGTGTCTTGGGCCTCAAAGTGGAGGCACTTTGAGCCCACGAGAATAACTGTTGGGGTAGCAAACGGACTCGAAACGCGACGAGATTTGACAGGCGGGCTACACACACCAAAACAACAACACACGACAAGTCTCGCGCCAAACCGGTAACGTTACACGGCCAAACACCAAAGTAGGTCTACGGGACGCCACGAACACGTGAGGGAGCTCCGGAACGCGAAACGGACAACGAGAAGGAACGCGTGGAACCGGATGCAAACAACAACACAAATGCAATGCGATGCACATGACTATATGATATGAATGAATGCCACACACGCGCACAACAAAACGACGAAATCCCGAAAGACAAAGAACCCGGAATGGAAACAGATGAAGCCAGAGATATGTTATATGCCCAAAAGGGAAAGTATTACATCCGGGGCATTACAGCGCAGGCATGTACAAATGAATGGAAAAGGCTCTACAGAAGCTGAATTTCAGTTTGCAACTTCATATGACAGATTATTCGGAAGTCACTGTATGAAGCCTCTATATGACTTCTCGGTGGCTGATCCTTTCGCAGAAATAATGCATGAAAAAGATTCTAAAGAAGAAGAATTTTATTTGCCAGAATTGTTTGAACCTTGTAATCTTTGAATTTGGGGCTTGTAATGCTGGAATTTGAACCTTGCAATATTTATGGTATTTTTTATATAATATAATTGGATGTTTCATTTGGTTTTTCAATCATGTCCTGTTATAAGTATTGAGGGATCGAAGAAGGTGAGAGTGTCTAGAGGGGGGGTGATTAGACTACTCGACAAGATAAAAATTCTGTCTTTTATCAAGAACAGTTTTTGGCAGATTTTGCATAACACACAAGTCAAGTAGCACACTACACATGCAATTCTAGAGTATGGGCAGCGGAAAGTAAATTGCACATATAGTAAAGAGAGGTGGAGAAGATCAAACGCAATTTGGAGACGCAATGATTTTTCCCGTGGTTCCGATAGGTGGTGCTATCGTACATCCACGTTGATGGAGACTTCAACCCATGGAGGGTAACGGCTGCGCGAGTCCACGGAGGGCTCCACCCACGAAGGGTCCACGAAGAAGCAACCTTGTCTATTCCATCATGGCCTACGCCCACGGAGGGCTAGCCTTACTCGGGGTAGATCTTCACAAAGTAGGCGATCTCCTTGCCCTTACAAACTTCTTGGTTCAACTCCACATCTCGATGACGGAGGCTCCCAAGCGACACCTAACCAATCTAGGAGGCACCACCCTCCAAAAGGTAATAGATGTTGTAGATGATGATGAACTCCTTGCTCTTGTGCTTCAAATGATAATCTCCCCAACACTCAACTCTCCTCACTGATTTGGCTGTGGTGGAAGAAAGGATTGAGTGGAAAGCAACTTGGGAAGGTTAGAAATCAAGTTTCATATGGTGGGAGTGGAGAAACTTGATCTCAACACAAGGGTAGGTAGTTCTCTTCCCAGAAAGTGTAAGGTAGGAGTGGTAGTTCTTTCTGATGGCTCTCTCCACGAATGAAGAGGGGGTGGAGGGGTATATATAGCCTCCACACAAAATCCAACCGTTACACACATAATTGAGCAATCTCGGTGAGACCGAAGTTGACAACTCGGTCAGACCGAAAGTTCAAATATAGTGAACGTTGGGGTTTTCGGTGGGACCGAAAAAGAAAACTCGGTTAGACCGATTTGAGAAAAGACAGGAACATGCCAATTTCGGTGTGACCGAAAATGCAATCTCGGTTAGACCGATTTGAGCCAAGACAGGTGCTTGCCAATATCGGTGAGACCGAAAATGCAATCTCGGTTATTCCGATTTGAGGACAAACGGTTACAGAAGCTTGGCAGCCCGTATTTCGGTGAGACCGATCTCAAACTCGGATTGACCGATTTTTCTAGGGTTTGGCTTATGGCTGAGGTGGTTCATCTCGGTGTGACTGAGTGTGGAAAATCGGTGGGACCGAGATTACTTATGAGTGTGTATAGAAGTGAAAGTTGCTGATAGTTGAAGGAGATATATCACTAAGCACTTGAGCAACCAGATCATCAACACAACCTCACCCCCTTTTAATAGTATTGGCTTTTCCTATGGACTCAATGTGATCTTGGATCACTAAACCAAAAATGGAGTCTTGAGCTTTTGCCAATGCTTGCCTTAGCATTTTGAGGGGTCCACTTCTTCAGTCCTTTAGCCATGCCAATGTGATTGAATTTCCTGAAACATACTTGATAAAAGCATTAGTCCAACCACAAAGTATGTTGTCATTAATTACCAAAACCACCCAGGGAGCAAATGTGCTTTCAATCTCCCCCTTTTTGGTAATTGATGGCAACACACTAAAGTCACTCTAAACAAGACATCAAAGCTTATTGAAAGAAGGACAGAATTATCACAAAAGCTTTGACAAGCATGTAGTACACAGGCTCCCCCTACAAGTGTGCAAGATTTTCATAAATTTTGGTTTTGGACTACCACAAGCACACAAGAGAGATAAGCAAGATGTGCTACATGCAGCTTGGCTATATGCATCAGAGCAGATGAAAAGAAGTGAGTGATAATGCATATGTGCATGGTGATTTCTTGCAAACAAGTATTCACAAGCAAGTCACCATCATGCACATTCTGCAAGGTGCATATACTTACCTTGAGGTTCCTTGGCATTGTACCTGAAGGGATAAACTTGGGAAAACAAGGTTAGATAACACAAGAGTATTCCTTCAACCAACTGCAAGAACATCAAGAGTACCAAGCCAGGGAGGACATGTATAAAGAGTGTCTCATATTGAGCACAAGCTTGAACCAGCAAACATGTCTCCGAAGCTAAAAGATTTTCAATGAACTCTGAGAGATTTTGCTTTCCATAAGATATCAATTGTGAAGATTCCTCTCCCTTTGAGTTCTCTCAGAACAAGGAGTGTGATGGAAAAAGCAAAATCAAAAGAATGATGCCAATTGTAATGTCCAATGTAAAACACGGCAAAGCTTTGATGTGATTCTCTCCCCCTTAAGATAAGATTGCTTTTCTTCTCTCCCTAAGTCTTCTCTTCTCCCCCCTACTCCCCCTAAGTCTTCTCCCCCTTTGACATCAAGTGCCGAAAAGGAAAGCAAACTAGGAAGGACAGGAGATGGAAAGAAAGAAGTGGGATCCTTAAGAATCACAACAGGGCAAATAGGAACATTGAGTGGAGCTGCAGAAGTTGATATCCTGGAAGAGATAAATCGGTAACACCGAGTTAGATGGATCGGTGGGTCCGAAAGTCAGGGACTTAGGGCAGATCCTTTTCGGTTAGACCGAAAATTTTAAATCGGTGACGCCGAGTTTAATTCCAAGGAAATACAGAAATAATTCAGCTCACTTTGCGAGGAATGTTTCAAAGGATTTGCAATGAATTTGTGAAAGATTTTCAAGGAAATGATCAGAGCCAGAAGGATATTCACAAAGACAGAAGAAATAAAAATGAAAAAGATTCCTAGATGAAGTTTTTTTTGTTTTTTTTTGTTTATAAAGAAAACTCAATGAGAGAACATAAGAGAAAACAGAAAGACTCCAAAACATATGTACTTCATCTAGATAAAGGTCGGCGACAAGGTCACCTATGTTTGAGTATATTGACTTAGGAGTCAAATGAGGACATTTGATCATAGGTCATACTCATCATTTAAGCTTAAAATGGGGTTGCCATTTTTCGATTAAGCATTTGATGTGTCCACATCTTATGAAGATGCTTGTACTCATGTCTTTGAGCAAAGCTCCTTAAAGATGTGAAGAA
This sequence comes from Secale cereale, assembly GCA_902687465.1. Lineage (NCBI taxonomy): Eukaryota > Viridiplantae > Streptophyta > Magnoliopsida > Poales > Poaceae > Secale > Secale cereale. The sequence goes on along the minus strand of LR738711.1, from coordinate 475,470,851 downwards.
CATACCTTGGGCTTGTTGATGCTTTGCTCATGTAGGTAGACTTGATGTAGGTGCTCATTCAATGTGAAGTTGGAGCGCCATTTCTACTTGTATAGTTCATCTTCCTACATGGGTTAGGCAAGCAAGGAAATACTCAAGGATATCCAAGATGACAAGAGTGAAATACAAGATGTATAAGATGTCAAAAAGGATATGTGGAATTTTGTTCCTTGAATTCAACATCCCAAAGGGCTAGATACTTGGTCAATGACAAGATTACTCATGATTTGAGTGTGTGGTAATCTTGTGGAACGTAGATCATCCAAGTACCTGCAAGGAGTTAGATGCAATACAAGGAGGCAAATGTGTCCAAGACATATGATCATCATCATAAGAGAAATATCAAGGATTAGTCAAGTGGGCTCATGCCTTGCATGCATTAATGGAGTTATCACTCCAAGTTTGAAGCATCAATGATGTTCAACTCACTCCTTAAGCGACAAAACACCTTCTCATCAAGAGGTTTTGTAAAGATATCAGCAAGTTGTTTGTCAGTACGAACATGCTTAAGATTAATGTCACCCTTGGCAATATGATCACGAATAAAATGGTGACGAACTTCAATATGCTTTGTTCGAGAGTGTTGCACTGGATTGTGTCCAATTTTAATCGCACTCTCATTGTCACAAAGCAAGGGAACATGTCTCACATGTATCCCATAATCCTTAAGCGTTTGTGTCATCCATAGTAATTGAGCACAACACGAACCAGGAGCAATATATTCTGCTTCGGCAGTGGATAATGATACCGAATTTTGTTTCTTGGAGGACCAAGATACAAGGGATCGACCAAGGAATTGACACGTACCCGAAGTTGACTTTCTATCAACCTTGTCACCGGCATAGTCCGAGTCGGAATAGCCAACAAGGTCGAAAGAGGCCCTCTTAGGATACCAAATGCCAAAGTTTGGTGTGTGTATCAAGTATCTCACTATCCTTTTAACAGCTTTAAGATGACATTCTTTAGGGGCTGCTTGATATCGCGCACACATGCATACACTCAACATTATGTCAGGACGAGAAGCACAAAGATATAGTAGAGAGCCAATCATAGATCGGTAAACCCTTTTATCAACGGGTTCTCCATCTTTTGTCAAGTCATTGTGTCCACTTGTAGGCATGGGGGTACTCATACCTTCGCTTTCTTGCATGTTGAACTTCTTGAAGAGATCCTTGGTGTACTTTGTTTGTGAGACAAAGGTACCCTCCTTAGATTGCTTGATTTGCAACCCAAGGAAGAATTTGAGTTCACTCATCATGGACATCTCATACTTCTCCGACATGAGCTGTCCAAACTTCTTGCTAAAATGAGGGTTAGTTGAACCAAAGATAATATCATCAACATATATTTGGCACACAAATAGTTCACCATTAACCCTTTTTGTGAACAGCGTTGAGTCTATCTTTCCAATCTCAAAGCCTTTTTCAAGAAGAAAACTAGTTAAGAATTTGTACCAAGCCCTAGGAGCTTGTTTAAGACCATAAAGAGCTTTGTGCAACTTGTAAACATGATTAGGCTTTTTGGGATTCACAAATCCGGGAGGTTGTTTTACAAAAACTTCCTCCTCAATTTCACCATTTAGGAAAGCACTTTTGATATCCATTTGATAGAGAGTAATATCATGGTGATTGGCATAAGCAAGAAGAATGCGAATGGACTCAAGTCTAGCAACGGGGGCATAGGTCTCACCATAGTCCATACCTTCGACTTGTGTGTAACCTTGAGCTACGAGACGAGCCTTGTTGCGGATGACTTGTCCATCTTCATCTTGCTTGTTCCGAAACACCCATTTGGTTCCAATGATGTTTTGATCATCCTTGGGATTCTCTACCAAAGTCCATACCTTGTTCCTCTCGAAGTTGTGTAGTTCTTCGTGCATAGCGTTCACCCAATCCGGGTCTTCAAGTGCTTCTTCTACCTTCATAGGTTCAATACTAGAGATAAATGAGTAATGCTCACAAAAGTTAGCTAAGCGAGTTTTAGAGCGAGTAATTCTCCCGGAGTTGATGTCGTTCATCATTTGTTCCACGGGATGATTTTTCTTGATTCTTGCTCGGACTCGGGATAGCTTTTGTTGAGGTTGTGTCTGAGCTTCCTCATCATCTTCATCTTCCTCTTCTTCTTCTTCATTGTTGTTGGTGTTGTCTTGAGGCGGTGGAGAAGGAGGTTGTGGTGGATCTTCTTGTTGCACTTCCTCATCTTGGTGAGTTCCACTTGTGGAGGCCTCCATGTTGCCTTGAGGTTCATCTCGCCGTGAGGTAGGGGGCTCCACATATGTAGATGAGGTACTCTCCTTCACTTCCATGGGACGGATCTTTCCAATAGATAAATCTTGGATAGCTTCTGATGGGTCCTTGTCTCCTACATCAATAGGCATTTGCTCTACTTGCGAGCCATTAGATTCATCAAACTTCACGTCTACCGTCTCTTCAACCTTTCGGGTGAAATTGTTGTAGACACGGTAGGTGTGGGAGTTTGATCCATAACCAAGAAGAAAGCCTTCATGAGATTTAGGAGCAAATTTAGACCGACGATGCTTATCAAGGATATAGCATTTTGAACCAAAGACACGAAAGTATCCCACTTGGGGTTTGTTACCGGTGAGGAGCTCGTATGATGTCTTGCCGAGGAGCTTATGAAGATAAAGCCTGTTGATAGCATGACAAGCTGTCTCGACCGCTTCTCCCCAAAAATGCTTCGGTGTCTTGTATTCATCAAGCATCGTTCTTGCCATCTCTATGAGCGTCCGGTTCTTCCTCTCAACAACTCCATTTTGTTGCGGAGTGTACGTAGCCGAGAACTCATGTAGAATCCCTTCCTCATCGAGAAAAGAGTCTACATTGGCGTTCTTGAACTCCGTTCCATTGTCACTCCGAACTTTCTTGATCTTCACCTCAAATTGATTTTGGGCCTTTCTGGCAAAGGTCTTGAAGATTCTCTGAACCTGCGATTTGTCATCAAGGAAAAATACCCACGTAAATCTGGAATAATCATCAACTATAACTAGACCAAAGGAGTTACCACCAAGGCTTTTGTAAGCATTGGGACCGAAGAGATCCATATGAAGAAGCTCAAGCGGTCTCCTTGTGGTCATGATGTTTTTCACGGGATGACTTCCACCTACTTGTTTTCCTGCTTGACAAGCACTACAAAGTCTATCTTTGTCAAAGAAAACATCTTTAACACCAAGAATATGATCACCTTTGATCAGCTTGTCTAGATTACGCATACCAACATGTCCTAGCCTTCTATGCCATAACCAACCTTTAGAGGATTTAGCAATGAAACAAGCTCTAGGTTGGGCTTTCTTAGTGAAATCAACAATATATAGATCACCTCTACGGATACCGGTAAATGCCATGTTTTGATTGTCACGACGAAAGACTTGGCAATCTACTTTGGTGAATAGCACATTGAATCCAAAGTCAGCTAATCTAGACAAGGAAAGTAAATTGTATCCAAGAGATTCTACAAGCATGACATTTTGAATCGAGCTATCATGAGATATGGCCACCTTACCAAGGCCAAGTACCTTACCCTTGGAGTTGTCTCCAAAAGTCACATACTTGCGTGGACCATCGTTCTTTGCAAGCTCTCGAAACATGTCTTTATCTCCGGTCATGTGGTCGGTGCATCCACTATCAAGAATCCACTCTTTTCCACCGGACATGTAGTCTCTCAGAATTGCCATAAGATTTAGACTCTTCATGACCTCGTTTAGCTCGGTGTCTGAATCGGAGTAATCATCATCATGCTCATGCTCATCATCATATCGACCCATAGATTGTTCATCATCAACACCTAGGTCAATTTGATAAAAACTTCTTGCATTAGTTTTGTCAATGTGACAATAATCTTCGGAATGCAATACAAGAGCTTTTCTAATTAAAGCATTGATAAGACCGGGATCACCCTTCTTTTTCATAAGATCACGAAGCTCAAAGAAGCATTTATCAAAGTTGGGATCATTGGGGTGCATCTTATCAAATTCAATAGTCTTGTATAGAATTTTATCAAGACTTCTCAAAGAGTAGTCCGGATAAAGTTCTTCCAAGAACTTCCACATAGCATAGGCACACTCAAAGTTTGTAACGAGCTTAAGCAAGTCATCGGGTAACCCTCTAATGATAAGATTTACAGTTCTAAGGTTACAAAGCAAATCAAGCTCTTCATCCATGGTAGGGTGCAAGGGATCAAAAGGAGGCACATAGGGGGTCTCAACATATTTGCACAAATTGTACATCTTAAAGATACTAATCATTTCAGACCTCCATAAGTTATATGACTCTCCATTAAGAATAGGCACTCTATGGCTAACACTCCCAAATGTAGACACGTCCATCTTCCTCCAATGGTGTGTAAACCAAAGCAATGGAGACCAAAGCTCTGATACCAATTGAGGGATCGAAGAAGGTGAGAGTGTCTAGAGGGGGGGTGATTAGACTACTCGACAAGATAAAAATTCTGTCTTTTATCAAGAACAGTTTTTGGCAGATTTTGCATAACACACAAGTCAAGTAGCACACTACACATGCAATTCTAGAGTATGGGCAGCGGAAAGTAAATTGCACATATAGTAAAGAGAGGTGGAGAAGATCAAACGCAATTTGGAGACGCAATGATTTTTCACGTGGTTCCGATAGGTGGTGCTATCGTACATCCACGTTGATGGAGACTTCAACCCACGGAGGGTAACGGCTGCGCGAGTCCACGGAGGGCTCCACACACGAAGGGTCCACGAAGAAGCAACCTTGTCTATTCCATCATGGCCTACGCCCACGGAGGGCTAGCCTTACTCGGGGTAGATCTTCACGAAGTAGGCGATCTCCTTGCCCTTACAAACTTCTTGGTTCAACTCCACATCTCGATGACGGAGGCTCCCAAGCGACACCTAACCAATCTAGGAGGCACCACCCTCCAAAAGGTAATAGATGTTCTAGATGATGATGAACTCCTTGCTCTTGTGCTTCAAATGATAATCTCCCCAACACTCAACTCTCCTCACTGATTTGGTTGTGGTGGAAGAAAGGATTGAGTGGAAAGCAACTTGGGAAGGTTAGAAATCAAGTTTCATATGGTGGGAGTGGAGCAACTTGATCTCAACACAAGGGTAGGTAGTTCTCTTCTCAGAAAGTGTAAGGTAGGAGTGGTAGTTCTTTCTGATGGCTCTCTCCACGAATGAAGAGGGGGTGGAGGGGTATATATAGCCTCCACACAAAATCCAACCGTTACACACATAATTGAGCAATCTCGGTGAGACCGAAGTTGATAACTCGGTCAGACCGAAAGTTCAAATATAGTGAACGTTGGGGTTTTCGGTGGGACCGAAAAAGAAAACTCGGTTAGACCGATTTGAGAAAAGACAGGAACATGCCAATTTCGGTGTGACCGAAAATGCAATCTCGGTTAGACCGATTTGAGCCAAGACAGGAGCTTGCCAATATTGGTGAGACCGAAAATGCAATCTCGGTTATTCCGATTTGAGGACAAACGGTTACAGAAGCTTGGCAGCCCGTATTTCGGTGAGACCGATCTCAAACTCGGATTGACCGATTTTTCTAGGGTTTGGCTTATGGCTGAGGTGGTTCATCTCGGTGTGACTGAGTGTGGAAAATCGGTGGGACCGAGATTACTTATGAGTGTGTATAGAAGTGAAAGTTGCTGATAGTTGAAGGAGATATATCACTAAGCACTTGAGCAACCAGATCATCAACACAACCTCATCCCCTTTTAATAGTATTGGCTTTTCCTATGGACTCAATGTGATCTTGGATCACTAAACCAAAAATGGAGTCTTGAGCTTTTGCCAATGCTTGCCTTAGCATTTTGAGGGGTCCACTTCTTCAGTCCTTTAGCCATGCCAATGTGATTGAATTTCCTGAAACATACTTGATAAAAGCATTAGTCCAACCACAAAGTATGTTGTCATTAATTACCAAAACCACCCAGGGAGCAAATGTGCTTTCAAGTATATATGTTGTTCTTCTGCAGACAGAGCATAGATGTTGTGCAGGCAGATCATATCACATCGCACTCGGACCACACTAGGGAACCCGTCGGTGATGAATTCATCAATCACTGACAATTGTATACCAGCAAGTGTTTGCCCACAACACACACGACTTATTCTATCACAAACAACTCTGATGGATCAATTGTATGCCACGTATCGCACACACAACTATAATCTGAATCGTGCTTGATGTCTCCACCATCGCTCTCACAGTTCCTCTTATTTGCCACGTATCACTGTGCCGGCCTCTGCTCGTGTCCCTCGGTGTGCTTTGCTCGCCGTTAGGCGTCCCAGTGCATTCTGCTTGCATCCCTCGGCGTGCTCTGCTTGCCGTTAGGTGCCACTGGCGCTCTGATAGCGTACCTCCATGCGCTCGGCTTGTCGACATCTTTTCCTATACGCATATATATGGTTGCTCGCCGTTGAGGCAGCCGCAGAGCGCTCTTCTCGCGTCCCTCCGCGTGCACTCTGCCAGCGGTTGGGGCTGGCGCATGATCACATTGGGGGCCCTATATGCATGCGGTTGCGCCGCCCGCGTCGCCACGATGCAGTTATGTATGACACGATGTATTTACGCGTTGTAAATTAGAACTGCCATCTGGGCGTGCCGATATTCCAGACTATCCGGCTTCCCCACCTTAGTCTCTTCAACCTTTCGATCGCGCCCCACAACACAACAAGCACTCCCCACGACGACACATATAGTGAGGATATCTAGCGGCGCTCTAATGGAGTTCAACAAGCATAAAGTGGAGACCCATGAAAGGGAGACATATCTCTCGGTGGTGGACATCATCGACCCGCCCGTTGTGGGGACCCCGACTTAAGAGTCGAGATCACCGAATGCACGTGTACAGTGATCCCAGAGATCAATGCTCACTGAACACACAGAAGCTGAATAACAAGAGTCTTACGTCCATACATACCGTCTTACACAAATTATGGCCATTATGGCCAAGTCTTACATAGATAAAGCCTCAAGGGCTGAATAGCAAATAACTCGAATAGCGGAAGTCTTCGAAGATAAGTAGAACCCATGCCATCTGCCATAACCCTACAGGCATTCTGACTGGGATAGCGTCCTAGTTTGCATGTTCGTCTCCATAGAATTCTTCTTCATATTCCTGCTCCTCCATGCCTGGCCAATTAAATAACCAGTGGCAAGCCAATGAGTACTTTGAATGTACTCGCAAGCAACCCATGATTTGGTTCAAGGTAACAATGCAATTGTACAGCAATGAGTAATCTAGCTACGAGCTAGAATAAATATTCTATCATCAAGTGCGTGCATAAATAAATTCAGGTAACCTCGAAGAAAGGTTTCTGATATCAACATGAATAGGATTCAATTTAACGAGTCAAGTCACCACCTTGACTCAACACACACATACTTTCACCGATATAGTAAAATTCTGGACATAGTTTAAGTAGCACCACCCAACTGTCCATGACCGTGGACACGGCTATTCGAATAGTTTTTCACTCTGCAGAGGTTGCGCACTTTACCCACAAGATCCGGGAAGCTTTCGTGTCACCCACGATCCCGCAGTACCTCAAGTACACGGGGGAAGCACCCGGTCATTATCTTTCCCTAGACGACACTAGCATAGGGTCCACTCGTTGGTACACGGCCCTCGAGTACAAACAATAGATCATGGGACTTGCCCTAATTTCAATGTCACGCGTACACGAAGGGACCAACGGTGTGTCCGGTGCCCTGTAAAAACAGTCATGGTCGTCTATCCAAGCACGACCCCGTCCCGGGAAAGACTTCAAGTCTTCCCCGTCACTAGTAATGTGGGCACCATGCTAGTATCGGCCTAAGTAATCAATAATGCCCCATCCCATAAGGGGTAGAGTGGTTGCACATGTTTGGTTGGGACGGTAGTCACACATAAATCTAATCCATCAAGTCACCCACACAGAAGATCTTTATCGGTACATCACTTCTTCCTCAAGTGATGACCTAACTCAACATCACCCTCGGGCATTAGGGGCACCCGATGTTTTTTTTGAAAAGAATGCAACCACGAAGGTTTCATGGCACACATGCATCACTAAGCATCACTACTAATCATTTGCATTGCATCTAAGCACATAGCAAGATAATGAGTAAAGCATGCATCATATGGTGGTTCTCAACTAGGTCACCACCGTCACTCTTATCATCATGCATTCGGAAATAAATGGGTTCTGAAGAACACAAGGGTATCATGGTCAAAGGGCTGCTTGCCTGGATTGGCTTGGTCTTCAAAGTCTTCAAATCCTTCCCCTCCTTCTTCTTCAGCAACCTCGTCAAATACGGTATCTAATCGTCGCAATAAACAACGGGAAAATAAGACCACAATAAAAACAGAAAAACCAAAGTGCTTAGAAAAATTTCAACTTATTTTTATTAAATACTAGAGGGAAAACTAAGATGGCAACAATTCTTAGTTTGAGTTTTGGAGTGGCAGAATGAGGTACATGAATATTTGAAGAGAAGTTTTAATGCTCAAATATGAATTTAAATTTGAACAGAACAGAAAAGGTCCATGGACATGTGTGAAAGTGACATCATTATATAGGTTGGATTTTTACAAGTTTTTAGGAACTGCAATTAATTCATTTGGATATATATTTAATTCTGTGGAATTATTTGAAAATCAACAGAAAAGAAAAAGGAGAAAGGGTCCTGTGCAACTGGGCCAGAACGGCCACAGTGCAGCAGGCCCAGGGCGAAAACAGCCCACCGCACGGCGCCAGCGCGTGCCAGGGTTTTCAAACCTGACGGGCGGGGCCCGGCATCAGTGAGAGGAGAGGGGAGCGAGGGCGAGGGGAGGCTAACAGGCGGGGCCCGCCTGTCATCCCTAACCCTCCGGCAGAGAGCCGGCGAGCTCACCGACGACGTTTCCGGGCACGACGGGGCGAGCTAAGGGCAGGGATGGACTCAGCAAGATGTCGCCAATCTGGTGGAGGTGGTGCGGGTCGCCGGAGGGGCCTGGTTTGCCGGCGGCGAGGACACGCGGCGGAGGAGTTTCGGGCGAGTGATGCTCCGGTCGATTTCGACTGCTGCAGAGAGGTGAAAGAGGGGAAAACGCGTTAGTGTGGTGCTGTGGTGCTAGATCGAGTGAGAGAAGAGGCTGGGGCGGCCTGTACCGAGCAGGCGACGGGGAGCCGCCGCGGCGGAGCTCGAGCTCGATCTCGAGCTCGGGCCGGTCTGGAGTGGGGCGAGTGGCTCTGGGGGAAGATTGAGAGAGGGAGAGTGTGACTGGTGAGGAGAGGAGGGCTCGGGGG
>LR738711.1:475343697-475461443 GCA_902687465.1 Secale cereale | reverse complement strand
GGTCCAGGGCAGAGGAGAGGAAGAGAGGGAGCGGGGGAAGCTTCTGGTGCTGCGCGCGTGTGAGGCCGAAGACTGGAGCTCGGGGCGGCCGGCGCGCGTGCGAGGGCGTCCACTGGAGGGAGAAGGAGGAGGGGGACAGCGCCGGGGGGTGTTGCGGACGCCGAGGCGCATCGAACGGCGTGAGGGGGGAGCACGAGGTGGTCGGGGACGGCTGATTGGGCGAGGCTACAGTGCGGGCGCGCACTGTAGCGTGCTCTGGAGCGTGCCTTCTGCATGCCACGGCTTGCCGTTGGCTAGCTGGGCACGTCCGCCGTGTCTGGGGGGTCAATCATGGAGTAAACAAACGGGCTGAGGCCTTGGATGACTTGGCTATCCAATGGAAGAGGAGGGGAGCTGAGAGGAGATAAGAACTGGGCTGTCCAGCAAGGTAAAATGGGGTTTTTACCCTTCAATTATTGAACTCTGGTCATGGGAGAGTTACTGGAGGTAGAGGGTGACTAGATGGTGCTGTGGTAGAAAGTTGAGTCAAGGGTAAATAGTAAAAGAGGCCAAAACAGTGGTTTTGGTAAAAGGGCAGAAGGTGTTTGATTATGTTTTGGGCAAGCAAATAATCTCCACTAGCCATGACACTTAACATGATTAAATGGCATATGGAAATAGGGTGTTTCACCAAATTTGAGCTTGTTTGAAGAAACTTGCCAATGTAACTTCGGTGAACCCTAGAAATCAACAGAAATGGTTTCAACATGTTTAAGTCAAGCTAATCATCTCCCCTTGATGCACCACTTGGTGTAGTGTCATCATTTGGGGTTATGATCATGCCCACAAAGTTTGAAACCCTAGGTAAAAAGTTGGTAATGTAAAGTTTTTCAAACTTGAATTTGAACATAAATGGTTTTGGGGTACTCTGATCAAGTTAACCTTCCCCAAAGTTTGTGCCATTTGGTCTAGATGCCTTATTAGACCATTCCAGCATGTGCACCAAGTTTGAGAGCATTTGGACAAGTTTGGCAATGTAAATTTGCTCAAACTTCAGATATGGACAGAATGGTTTTGAGGGGTTTTGATGGTGTTTTCTTGCTTGGCAAGGCATGGGGCTTGGCAAGATCATCAAATATGCCATATATGACATGATAGAATTTTCCTGGAATTTTTAGAGAATATTTCCTTTGTAAATATTTCAAAAGCTTGAAATATCCAGAAAGTTTCTGAGGGATTAGCCCATTATTTTGAACATGACCAAGTGTTGAAACTCTTATATATGGACAATATATGTCCTTTGAGTCTCCCTGAATTTTGGCAAATATTTTTGAAATAATTAAATAATTTTTCCCTATTAAAGACCATTTCTGGCCTCAAGAAAAAGCCTTTAAATAAAATAGGAAAATAACTTTTAAAATTATACTTTTGTGGTTTCTGGGAGTCCTATATCTACTAGGTTTCAAATATACTTTTTGAAATAATTTTCTCACCCTAAATCCAGCACTTGAAGTGCAAACCTCAATTCAGGGTTTTTTGGAATACTAATTTTTGAAAATTCATTTTGGCCAAATTAATTTTATAAGAAAATACTATACTGCTATATACACTTGGTATGATCATTGGGCAGAAGTTTTGGGTAAGGAGATGAATTCTACATGAGGGAGTAGTTGACTTTAATGAGCACATGAAATCACAGGGAGAAAAATCTTAATTCCAAAAATAAAAGCCAAATGATGCCAAAAAAATTTGCTGGTCCAAATTTTCATGCTTTATTGATGCAAATGACATGTTACAAAATGCAGGGTGTGACAGACCTACCCCCCTTACAAGAATCTCGTCCCCGAGATTCCTAAACTAGGTCTTAAAAGAGATTGGGATACTCGGATCTAAGATAGTCTTCATGTTCCCAGGTTGCTTCTGCTTCCGTGTGGTTGCTCCACTGGACCTTGAATTACTTGATGGTGCGGCTTCGCGTCCGTCGTTCTGCCTCATCCAGAATGCGAATGGGCTTCTCGCGGTAGGTCAAATCAGGCTGGAGATCAATGGCTTGGTGATCAACATCCTTGTAGAGATCATGCTTGTTCGGAACTTGGAGACATTTCCGGAGTTGTGACACGTGGAATACGTTGTGCACATCGGATAGCTCAGGTGGTAGTTCCAACTGGTAAGCCACTTCTCCTCGTCGTGCAGTGATCTCAAAGGGTCCAATGAACCTTGGTGCGAGCTTCCCCTTGACGTGGAAATGCTTGGTTCCCTTTAGAGGAGTTACCCGCAGGTACACATGGTCTCCGACATGGAAACTCATATCCCGGCTGTGAGTGTCAGCATAGCTCTTCTGCCTTGACTTGGCTGACTTCAAACGCTCTCTGACTAGTTGGACTTGATCTTCTGCTTCACGGAGAATATCCGGCCCAAAGACTAGCCCTTCTCCAGTCTCTGACCAGTTGAGGGGTGTGCGACATCTGCGTCCGTACAACACCTCAAATGGTGCCATCTGAAGGCTCGATTGATAACTATTGTTATAGGAGAACTCGGCAAAAGGGAGGCAATCTTCCCACTTGGCTCCATATGCCAAGACACAGGCTCGGAGCATGTCTTCGAGAATTTGATTTACTCGTTCTGTCTGACCTCTGGTCTGTGGGTGGAAAGCCGTGCTAAAAGACAACTTGGTTCCCAAGGCTTCTTGGAACTTCTTCCAGAACCTTGAGGTGAACTGGGTTCCTCGATCTGACACAATCTCCTTGGGAACGCCGTGAAGGCTTACGATTCTGTCGATGTAGAGAGCTGCCAGCCGTTTGCCATCATAAGTAGTCTTGACAGGAATGAAATGGGCCACCTTGGTCAAATGGTCGACTATGACCCAGATGGAGTCATGTCCTCTATTCGACCTTGGTAATCCAGTGATGAAGTCCATTCCGACTTTATCCCACTTCCACTCAGGAACCTTGAGTGGTTGGAGCAATCCAGCGGGTCGCTGATATTCAGCCTTGACCCTTTGGCACACATCACACTTTGCAACATAGGTTGCAATCTCTCTTTTCATCCCGTGCCACCAGAATATTTCCTTCAAGTCTTGATACATCTTGGTTCCTCCAGGGTGGATGGAATACGGAGTTTCGTGGGCTTCTTGCAGGATCAGGTTCTTCAGCTCCATCTTGTTTGGTACGTGATGCGGCCTTTGTACCAAACAATCCCGTGCTCGTCCTCGGAGAATCCTGGGGCCTTTCCTAGCTTCATCTTCTTCTGGATGCCTTCAATGCTTGCGTGCCCACCTTGCGCCTTCTTGACTTCATCCATCAGGGTTGGTTTGATTTCCAGATGATCCAGAAATCCAGGAGTGACCAATTCCAAACTGAATTGTTCGAGCTCCTTAAACATGTCTGGCTGCCTCTTTTGAATCATGGCATTCAAGGAGCAAGCCTTTCTGCTTAAGGCATCGGCCACCACGTTAGCCTTCCCGGGGTGATATTGAACACTGAGGTCATAGTCTTTGATGAGTTCCAACCATCTTCGTTGCCTCATGTTCAATTCCTTTTGGGTGAATATGTACTTCAGACTTTTGTGGTCCGTGTATATCTCACACCGTTTCCCTAGGAGGTAATGCCGCCACGTCTTCAAGGCATGAATCACTGCTGCTAACTCAAGATCGTGAGTAGCGTAGTTCTCTTCATGAGGTCGTAGCTGCCTAGAGAGGTAAGCTATGACTCTTCCTTCTTGCATCAGAACGCTTCCCAATCCGGTTCGAGAGGCATCACAATATATCACGAATTCCTTGTGAATATCAGGTGTTGCCAGAACTGGGGCGGTGGTCAATCTCTTCTTGAGCTCTTGGAAGCTGAATTTGTGGTAATAGCCCACAAGTCCGAGGAAGCTTCCGACTTCCTTGACGGTCGTTGGAGATTGCCATTGGGTCACAGCTTCGATCTTCGTGGGATCAACTGACAATCCTTCTTCGGTCAAGACATGACCTAAGAATCCAACTTTATGCAGCCAGAACTCACACTTAATGAATTTGGCGTATAGTTGGTGCTCTCGAAGCTTGTCTAGGACTATCCTCAAATGTTGCTCGTGTTCTTCCTCTGTCTTCGAGAAGACAAGAATGTCATCGATGAAGACAACAACAAACTTGTCCAAATATTCCATGAAGACTTTATTCATGAGGTACATGAAGTAAGCTGGGGCATTTGTTAACCCGAAGGACATGACCGTGCACTCGTACAGGCCATATCTGGTTACGAATGCCGTCTTCGGAATATCTTGGGGGTCTGATCTTCAGCTGGTAGTACCCAGATCTGAGGTCGATCTTGGAGAACACCTTGGCTCCGCTGAGCTGATCAAACATGTCTTCAATCTTGGGAAGTGGATACTTGTTCTTGATTGTAACCTCATTGAGGGAGCGATAGTCAATGCATAAGCGGATGGTACCGTCCCTCTTTGCCACAAACAGAACAGGTGATCCCCAAGGGGAGGCACTTGGGCGGATAAATCCCTTCCTCAGCTGCTCTTCCAGTTGCTTCTTCAACTCGGCTAATTCTTCCGTCCCCATTCTATAAGGCTTCTTATAGATGGGTCCTGCCCCGGGCACGAGCTCGATGATGAACTCAATGTCACGGTCAGGGGGCATTCCCGGTAGCTCATCTGGAAAGACATCAGGATACTCGCATACTACCGGTACTTGCTCCAGCCCAACTTCAGACAGACAATTGACTTGAACGGCTTGAGCGGAAGAGGAGTTGGGAGAAAACTTAACTTCGACTCCTTGGTCATTGGTCACAGTGACAGTCCGATTGGCACAGTCTAACAAGCCTTGGTGCTTGCTGAGCCAATTCATGCCTAGGATCACATCCAAGCCTTGTGATCTCAGGACGATAAGGTCTGCTAGGAAATCTACCCCGTTAATGGTAATACTGACTCCCTTACAGCCTATCTTGGCTCTCATCTCTGCTCTGGGGGTTTGTACCACCATGGGGTTATTCAAGGGTGTAGGGGTCATGCCACTTTTTAATGCAAATTTCTGAGTGACAAACGAATGTGTGGCTCCAAAATCAAACAAGACAGTTGCAGGTGCTGAGTTGACAAGGAACGTACCCAGCACGACGTCCGGGTCTTCCTGGGCTTTTTCAGCAGTGACGTGATTCACACGCCCCTTCCCATGGTTAGGCAGGTTGCGAGGAGCTGGGTTCCTTGGTTGCTGATAGGTTGGCTTGACCGGGGCTGACTGCCACGGGCGAGGCTTCTGGTTGCTGGAACTTCCCTTGCTGACCATCTTGCGCTTGCGAGTGTCTTCCAGAGCACGCCGCTTGTCTTCAAGCATGAGTGCTTTGTTCACCAGGTCAGGGAAGGTTGGTCAGTCGCACACGACAAGCGAGTATTGTAGAGTCTGATTGAGGCCTTCCATGAAGCGCTCCCTTTTTGTAGCATCAGCGCTGACATCCTCAGGGGCATACCTTGACAGAACACTAAACTTCTGCATGTACTCCTTGACAGTGCCACTTCCTTGCTTCAGGGCTCGGAATTCACGCTTCTTGATAGCCATGATTCCAGAAGGAATGTGGGCTTTGCGGAATTCTGCCTTGAAGTTGTCCCAAGTGATGTCTTGCCTAGCGTGCATGACCTTGAATCCATCCCACCAAGCTCTAGCAGTCCCCCCGAGGCAGTGGGCTGCATAAGCCACCTTCTCGCGGTCTTCGGTGCATCCGACTAGTTCCAGCAAGTCCTCAATGGTGCGGGCCCAGTCGTCTGCATCCAGGGGTTCAGCAGTCTCGATGAAAGTTGGCGGTGCATGCTTCTTGAACTCTGCCAACGTGGAACGTCCATTGCCATTCCCCGCCGGCTGGCGGTTGTTGGTGACAGCTTGAGCAATCAACTGAAGGGCTGCGGTGTTGGCTTGGCGTTCCTCCCGGAAAGCTTGGAGAAGCGGAGCCATGTCCATGTTCGGAGGAGGTGGTGGTGGTGGAGCTTGGTCGTTGGTTTGGTCGTGGCCGGCCTCTGATTGAGCGGATGCTCCGGCTTCAGGCTGCTGGGTAGAGGTACCAGTATGAGTTACAACTGGCATCCTGTTGGAGCGGTAAAAGGTCTCATGATTTGGAAGAGGGAAAGCAATAAAGATGGGTGCCTAGTAAGGGGGTGGGTGTGACACTAATCAAATCATGCAAGGGCCGAAAGGGCCAACACATTCATTAAAATTCAAATGGGTGATGCAGTCGTTTACATATTCCCGAAGGGAGAATACGACGTGCATCCAAACATAACAAAAATAACACTAGATGGCTTCATATGAACCATACAAGGACTCGACTGCGCATAGGGGTTACATGACCTATCCTACCGTAAAGGTCACGAACTGGCATATCCGAGTTGCAAATAATGCCTAAGCGGCGGAATGCTCGGTCGCGTATTCTGGCTCTTCTGGGTCTTCCTCCTTGTCTTCATCTGTCTGGGCCCCCTTGTCACTTGAGGGTGTGGGGGAGTGGAGGAGTTGGATACGACAGTGTTTTGTCGGTGGTGCAGGGAAAAGCTTGCGATATTCCCTTGCCGTCATACGGCGTCGCCGGGGTGGTTCTTCATCCTTGGAAGATACATCTCCTGAGGGCCTTCCGCCTCGATACACGATAGCGGACTGTCCGGGAGGCCCACCTTCCTTCTTCATCCTACCTGTCTTCTCTTGTGCTCGACGAAGAAGTGCCTTGGTCTTGTGAAGTTCTTCTCGGAGCTTCATCGATTCCGAGGCCAAATCTTGTGCCAAACTGTCGGCACATAGACTGAAGTAGGTCTGGAATCGAAGCGGGAGTCCTTCCTTCAGTGGAGGGGCTTGTGCGCTGCTTTCATCTTCACCTTCCTTCCGGTAAGGTAAGAAGCGGGTTGTCATCTTGGCTGCCATCTCCGGAAGAAGCTCGCGGAGACGGGTTAGTGCCTTGAGTGCAGCAGCCTCGACAACGAGAGGTAGTGTTGCCATCTGGGGTCCCTCGAAGAACCAACTTGTGGGAGGATCGTTTGCCTTCACGATCACTTCCACATGGTACTCCACCTCAGTGTCGCTAACCCAATGCTCAAGGTAGGTGAGGATGGGCGCTCGGTGGGACTGGCACTCCTGGAGGCTATCCTCAAGAAGCAAGGGAAACCCAGGGGTCAGGTGCTCTTCAGGTACAGCGGCCATCTACAAAGTCTGAATAGGAGAGGTTAATAAGCCGATGATATCTCAGGTTGGTAAGGTTTAGAAAAGATGAGAGGTTCAGAAGGTTTTTGAAAAAGGGGTCTCACCTAACTAACACCCATGCTAACTAAGGCTTCCTACAGTCAGGATGGCTCTGATACCAGCTCTGTGGGGACCCAGACTTAAGAGTCGAGATCACCGAATGCACGTGTACAGTGATCCCAGAGATCAATGCTCACTGAACACACAGAAGCTGAATAACAAGAGTCTTACATCCATATATACCGTCTTACACAAATTATGGCCATTATGGCCAAGTCTTACATAGATAAAGCCTCAAGGGCTGAATAGCAAATAACTCGAATAGCGGAAGTCTTTGAAGATAAGTAGAACCCATGCCATCTGCCATAACCCTACAGGCATTCTGACTGGGATAGCGTCCTAGTTTGCATGTTCGTCTCCATAGAATTCTTCTTCATATTCCTGCTCCTCCATGCCTGGCCAATTAAATAACCAGTGGCAAGCCAATGAGTACTTTGAATGTACTCGCAAGCAACCCATGATTTGGTTCAAGGTAACAATGCAATTGTACAACAATGAGTAATCTAGCTACGAGCTAGAATAAATATTCTATCATCAAGTGCATGCATCAATAAATTCAGGTAACCTCGAAGACAGGTTTCTGATATCAACATGAATAGGATTCAATTTAACGAGTCAAGTCACCACCTTGACTCAACACACACATACTTTCACCGATATAGTAAAATTCTGGACATAGTTTAAGTAGCACCACCCAACTGTCCATGACCGTGGACACGGCTATTCGAATAGTTTTTCACTCTGCAGAGGTTGCGCACTTTACCCACAAGATCCGGGAAGCTTTCGTGTCACCCACGATCCCGCAGTACCTCAAGTACTCGGGGGAAGCACCCGGTCATTATCTTTCCCTAGACGACACTAGCATAGGGTCCACTCGTTGGTACACGGCCCTCGAGTATAAACAATAGATCATGGGACTTGCCCTAATTTCAAAGTCACGCGTACACGAAGGGACCAACGGTGTGTCCGATGCCCTGTAAAAACAGTCATGGTCGTGTATCCAAGCACGACCCCGTCCCGGGAAAGACCTCAAGTCTTCCCCGTCACTAGTAATGTGGGCACCATGCTAGTATCGGCCTAAGTAATCAATAATGCCCCGTCCCATAAGGGGTAGAGTGGTTGCACATGTTTGGTTGGGATGGTAGTCACACATAAATCTAATCCATCATTTCACCCACACACAAGATCTTTATCGGCACATCACTTCTTCCTCAAGTGATGACCTAACTCAACATCACCCTCGGGCATTAGGGGCACCTGATGTTTTTTTGAAAAGAATGCAACCACGAAGGTTTCATGGCACACATGCATCACTAAGCATCACTACTAATCATTTTCATTGCATCTAAGCACATAGCAAGATCATGAGTAAAGCATGCATCATATGGTGATTCTCAACTAGGTCACCACCGTCACTCTTATCATCATGCATTCGGAAATAAATGGGTTCCGAAGAACACAAGGGTATCATGGTCAAAGGGCTGCTTGTCTGGATTGGCTTGGTCTTCAAAGTTTCAAATCCTTCCCCGCCTTCTTCTTCAGCAACCTCATCAAATACGGTATCTAATCGTCGCAATAAACAATGGGAAAATAAGACCACAATAAAAACAGAAAAACCAAAGTGCTCAGAAAAATGTCAACTTATTTTTATTAAATACTAGAGGGAAAACTAAGATGGCAAAAATTCTTAGTTTGAGTTTTGGAGTGGCAGAATGAGGCACATGCATATTTGAACAGAAGTTTTAATGCTCAAATATGAATTTAAATTTGAACAGAACAGAAAAGGTCCATGCACATGTGTGAAAGTGACATCATTATATAGGTTGGATTTTTACAAGTTTTTAGGAACTGGAATTAATTCATTTGGATATATATATAATTTTGTGGAATTATTTGAAAATCCACAAAAAAGAAAAAGGAGAAAGGGTCCTGTGCAACTAGGCCAGAACGGCCACAGTGCAGCAGGCCCAGGGCGAAAACAGCCAACCACACGGCGCCAGCGCACGCCAGGGTTTTCAAACCTGACGGGTGGGGCCCGGCGCCAGTGAGAGGAGAGGGGAGCGAGGGCGAGGGGAGGCTGACAGGCGGGGCTCGCCTGTCATCCCTAACCCTCCATCAGAGAGCCGGCGAGCTCACCGGTGATGTTTCCGGGGACGGCGGGGCGAGCTAAGGGCAGAGATGGACTCAGCAAGATGTCGCCGATCTGGTGGAGGTGGTGCGGGTCGCAGGAGGGGCCTGGTTTGCCGGCGGCGAGGACACGCGGCGGAGGAGTTTCGGGCGAGTGATGCTCCGGTCGATTTCGGCAGCTGCAGAGAGGGGAAAGAGGGGGAAACGCATCAGTGTGGTGCTGTGGTGCTAGATCGAGTGAGAGAAGAGGCTGGGGCGGCCTGTACCGAGCAGGCGACGGGGAGCCGCCACGGTGGAGCTCGAGCTCGATCTTGAGCTCGAGCAGGTCTGGAGTGGGGCGAGTGGCTCTGGGGGAAGATTGAGAGAGGGAGAGTGCGACTGGTGAGGAGAGGAGGGGCTCGGGGGGTCTATTTATAGGCGGACGGCAAGGTGCCGTGGACCTGTGCGCCGGCGAGCCTCTGCTCGTTTCCACAGGGCACGGGAGGCGCTGGAGAGTTGTCTGCGGGGTTGCTGGACGAGGTCCAGGGCAGAGGAGAGGAAGAGAGGGAGCGAGGGAAGCTTCTGGTGCTGCGCGCGTGTGAGGCCGAAGACTGGAGCTCACGGGCGGCCGGCGCGCGTGTGAGGGCGTCCACTGGAGGGAGAAGGAGGAGGGGGACAGCGCCGGGGGGTGTTGCGGACGCCGAGGCGCATCGAACGGCGCGAGGGGGGAGCACGAGGTGGTCGGGGACGGCTGATTGGGCGAGGCTACAGTGCGGGCGCGCACTGTAGCGTGCTCTGGAGCGTGCCTTCTGCATGCCACGGCATGCCGTTGGCTAGCTGGGCGCGTCCGCCGTGTCTGGGGGGTCAATCATGGAGTAAACAAACGGGCTGAGGCCTTGGATGCCTTGGCTATCCAATGGAAGAGGAGGGAAGCTGAGAGGAGGTAAGAACTGGGCTGTCCAGCAAGGTAAAATGGGGTTTTTACCCTTGAATTATTGAACTCTGGTCATTGGAGAGTTACTGTAGGTAGAGGGTGACTAGATGGTGCTGTGGTAGAAAGTTGAGTCAAGGGTAAATAGTAAAAGAGGCCAAAACAATGGCTTTGGTAAAAGGGCAGAAGGTGTTTGATTATGTTTTGGGCAAGCAAATGATCTCCACTAGCCATGACACTTAACAGGATTAAATGGCATATGGAAATAGGGTGTTTCACCTAATTTGGGCTTGTTTGAAGAAACTTGCCAATGTAACTTTGGTGAACCCTAGAAATCAACAGAAATGGTTTCAACATGTTTAACTCAAGCTAATCATCTCCCCTTGATGCACCACTTGGTGTAGTGTCATCATTTGGGGTTATGATCATGCCCATAAAGTTTGAAACCCCAGGTAAAAAGTTGGTAATGTAAAGTTGTTCAAATTTGAATTTGAACAGAAATTGTTTTGGGGTACTCTGATCAAGTTACCCTTCCCCAAAGCTTGTGCCATTTGGTCTAGATGCCTTATTAGACCATTCCAGCATGTGCACCAAGTTTGAGAGCATTTGGACAAGTTTGGCAATGTAAAGTTGCTCAAACTTCAGATATGGACAGAATGGTTTTGAGGGGTTTTGATGATGTTTTTTTGCTTCCCAAGGCATGGGGCTTGGCAAGATCATCAAATATGCCATATATGACATGATAGAATTTTCCTGGAATTTTTAGAGAATATTTCCTTTGTAAATATTTCAAAAGCTTGAAATATCCAGAAAGGGTTTCTGAGGGATTAGCCCATTATTTTGAACATGACCAAGTGTTGAAACTCTTATATATGGACAATATATGTCCTTTGAGTCTCCCTGAATTTTGGCAAATATTTTTGAAATAATTAAATAATTTTTCCCTATTAAAGACCATTTCTGGCCTCAAGAAAAAGCCTTTAAATAAAATAGGAAAATAACTTTTAAAATTATACTTTTGTGGTTTCTGGGAGTCCTATATCTACTAGGTTTCAAATATACTTTTTGAAATAATTTTCTCACCCTAAATCAAGCACTTGCAGTGCAAACCTCAATTCAGGGGTTTTTGGAATACTAATATTTGAAAATACATTTTGGCCAAATTAATTTTATAAGAAAATACTATACTGCTATAAACACTTGGTATGATCATTGGGCAGAAGTTTTGGGTAAGGAGATGAATTCTACATGAGGGAGTAGTTGACTTTAATGAGCACATGAAATCACAGGGAGAAAAATCTTAATTCCAAAAATAAAAGCCAAATGATGCCAAAAAAAATTTGCTGGTCCAAATTTTCATGCTTTATTGATGCAAATGACATGTTACAAAATGCAAGGTGTGACACCTGTGGTGGATGACTACATCAGCACCGTGGAGCATTTGCTTCCTCGAGACAAGTACAAGGTGGTCGACATCGACCTCAGTACACTGGCCGTCATCTCGGCAAAGATCAGAAGGTTGCCATCGCCTAGTTGTGCGTGCGCCATGATGTCCTCATCTATCACTACTGCATGGCCATAGAGCCTTGCGACCATTTCAGCAGGTTTGTTAACAGCACCGACTATGAGTTTGCTATGGTGGAATCCTCCGGCGATGTAAACGCGCTCAAGGTTACAGGCTTGGCTTGCAAGAACCTTGTCGAAATCCGTGACCACTATAGGGTCTGGGGCAGCATGAAGAAGGACACCTTGGTTGGACTCGCCTCGGCCATCATCGACCCCTACTACAAAAAGATGAAGAAGGATGCCAACAGGACATGTCCCGTATCCTGGCACGGGGCCTGGATGCGGCAACTGGATGAACCTCACCTCAGGTTCACGGCCAAAAGCGTGTACACATGCTATGAGATGCACGGGCATATCGTCGATATGAGGAAGTTCCTCCTTCCCAAAATCGACGAGGCCGGATCGAGCCACCAATAGAGTAGTGTCGAGAAGCGTCACAAGAAGTAGATGATGATCAGATGATCGTTTATCCTAGTTAATTATGCATGTAGTAATATATAGTTTACTTTGGTGTGTGGAAATGTCATATGTGTAGTAGCCACCTATGTAATTACGCATGTAATAGTTTACTTTGCTGTGTGCAAATGTCATGTGTGTAGTAGCCACCTATGTAATTATGCATGTAATAATTTACTTTGGTGTGTGCAAATGTCATGTGTGTAGTAGCCACATATGTACTTGGATGTTTAATTTGGTTATGCAATCATGTCCTTATAAGTGTGTGTGTGTCTCTCTCTTTCTCTCTCTCTCTCTCTCTCTCTCTCTCTATATATATATATATATATATATATATATATATATATATATATATATATATATTGTTCTATATGCAATCACATCACACAACTCACACTTCTTATTAGCAGCAATCGTCTGTGTTATTATCGGTCTCGCACACATTTTTGATTACAAACCTGTTTGCCGCGCATCACAAACATCTTGTTAAGTTGAACCATTTCTGTTCTCTTGGCTCAATGCAAACAGTTCATCCAAGTGAACTGTATGCCCTCTATCACACACACCTTGATCTAGCTGACTATTTCTGTTGTGTTGCCTAATCACAAATAGTTCATCCGAGTGAATTGTATGCCATATATCGCACACACCTTCATCTGGCTGCCCATTTATGTTGTTATGCCTCATCACAAACAGTTCATTGGAGTGAACCGTATGCCACACATCGCACACGTAACTCTAATGTGAATCGTGTTTGATGTCTCCGCCATTGCAAACGTTTCGTATCATTTTGACGGTTTTTTTACATCACCGTTTACGATTAATGCATCGCACACCGTTTCTTCGAAGGGTCTCTGATTGTTGTGTCGCGTTAGCAACATCCCGCATTAGTGATGGCCAAGTGCCGAGCCCCATCAGAAGGTGAGACCGGCTGCTCTCACTTTGCCACCCCCACCCACAAGAAAGGGGAAAGGGTAGTCTTCGTGCCTCACCTCATCCAGGTCTTAGTTCCCCCTCCTATCCCTTTGTGAGGGATCTGTTGTTTTTCGATGGGTTAGACTTGCACCATCAAGCCAATAATTTGATCCTCCACATGGCCACTTTCATCACTGTGTGCGAGGCATTTCTTCGCGTCGAGCCGCACTTTGGTTTGTGGTTGAAGATCTTCAGTGTTAAGCCGACGAGTAGTGGCTCCCAGCTCGCTGAATGCGGAGGGGCCACGATAAGAAAGTTCCCAAGGGTGCTTTGGCCAGAGGGCACCTTCATGGATACCATCAAAATGTGGCAGTAAGAGTGGTTCTACATCACCGAGCTGCCCAGAAAGGTTCAAATAGAGACCCTCGCCTGTATGGCCGAACCCCCAAAGAGACTCGTCTACTAGAGGAAGAAATGCCTCAATTGGGGAAATCAAATGAGGTAAAGCTGTTTCAAAAGAATCTTAAGCGGATGATCGAGCAGGGCATCAAGCTAGGACGTGGTCCATATTATGCTCCATTGCTGCATCCTTCCTCTCCAGCTCAGGGCCAACCCGATGTGGCACTACAAGCTCAAGGACAAGGCGACTGTGCGGTATTTCTTCCGCTCCAACCTCGCCCGCATGTTGACATCGCTCTTCAGGCCGACCAAGAACACCTTCCCCGACCAGGAGAAGATATTTGCTTCAGTGATGAAACCCGCCTAGCGGAGGTATAGACAACTTTATCCCTATAGCTATTTCTTTTAGTGCCTCTACTCTTCAGAAAGGTGATCAGCTTGACACTCAATGACCAGATCTTCCGCGTCAAGGCCCGAAAAATGAAATCTCTGGCGCCACTACCTAAAGAGGCCAGTACCCCCAACTTGTGACGCTCCTAACTGAGGAGCCATACACTGTCCCAGTCAATGAGAAGGGGGAAATAAGAGAGTCTTTCACGACCAAGGAGCATCCTCGGACATCAAGACAGAGAGCATCCATTGTTCCTCCGGCAAGGAGGAGGAGGAAGAATAGGAAGATGAGGAGGAACAGAAAGGCGATGAGGAGGGGGCTGAGGCTCCTTCCCCTAGGAGGGACAAGAGGGCGACATGCGAGGGCATCCAAGAAGATGATCCTTCTCGGTGGCTCAAAAGGGCGAGGAATGCCCATGCCACCCATCCAAGCCAGTTCTCGGCAACTGCCGATGATGTTGACTTCGGCTCCTCTGGCAGTGTACCTCATGTTGGTGCAATTTTCTCCATATATACAAATTATTGCAGGAGAATCTCATCATAAAATCAATTCCTTGCATACATTCGGGGGGAGCCTATTTAATCTTCGAGAATAGTAACACTTTCTCACTCTCGTTATCTTACTTATCGCATATCTATCCTTCTTTGATGATTGTTTGTTTTGTCAACAATCGTTCGTAATGGGGAGATTGTTGGTGCAATGATCTACCTCCTTATGTTTTGAAGATTGTTGACATAAACAGAAAGGGACTAATATGTTTTCTAGTGCATATAGAGTAACTGGTTCCTCAAGTCATGAGGAGTTTGATGCAAACTCCAAAGATAATATCCTACGTGGCAGCGAGTGTCGGTGCAAGGAACATTACGTTCATTGCCCGGACCATACACAGGCGCGACGCCCCTCTACATTCAACAGCAACATACAAGCCAGAGAAGCAGCCCTTTGAGAGGTCAAAGAGCGGATCAAGAAGACGAAGACAAAGTCAAGACATCAAGGTTTCATCTGGGAAAGCCTCCCTTACCGGGCAGGAGAACCTGACCAGGTCGAGGCCGCCCCAAGAGCAAGTCCAAATTTCCCCCCGGCAGTCTTGCCGGGGCCACCAAAGGGCATATTTCCCGCCAAGATGCCACCGCTCCACCACACCGCAATGCAAGTCAGCCATCAGTGCGGTGTCGAGCCCTCAGGTGATTAAGTGGCTTCCACTAAGCATGTGGCATCCACTTGGAAGACAAATTATCTCCAAATGACACCCGTTCAGAGGCGTGTCCAGCTGATAGGCGAAGTGATGGTTAAGCGACGTGACTGGCTTACCGGGCTGCATCCTCATCATGACACCTAGCAGTGCATTTAATGCACATTGTCCTAACTGCCAGAGTTAGGTATGATAGCACGTTAGCTACCTAATCAACAAACAATGACTGTTTGCGACTGTTGTGACATCCTGGTTTTTGCTATTTTTTCTTTTCCTGGATTTCATTGCCTATTTGATTTGAATTTGGGCTTTTGAATCAACTCAGATGTACTAACCCACTTGGGCATTCCTTTGACTTTCACCCAAGTGACTCACCTCACTCTCAAACACCTCATT
Source organism: Secale cereale (assembly GCA_902687465.1). Classification (NCBI taxonomy): domain Eukaryota; kingdom Viridiplantae; phylum Streptophyta; class Magnoliopsida; order Poales; family Poaceae; genus Secale; species Secale cereale. The sequence goes on along the minus strand of LR738711.1, from coordinate 475,445,854 downwards.
TACTCTCTGATATACCACAAAATGGCCATGGGAATATTTTTCTTTAACAAAAAATATTCATTTTTTCTCTAAAACCCCACTTCAGTAACATATGCTCCAAAGCAACCCTCATTTTTCTTGGCCATAAAGATCTGAGAAAATTCCTGAATATTCTTCGGACCTTGGCACACCTACCTATGCAAAGATACTTCATTCTTATCTGGAATATTTTTTCTGCAGAAAATCTTTTCTGTTGTGGCCAGAAAATGCACTTTACAAATGAAGTGTATTTTTCCTTGATCCAATGAAGCTGAAATTTTTAGGGCTTCATTACCCTCCTAATACACTACTAACCACCAAAAATCAGCCCAAAACTCCTTCTAGATTTTTCTTAGTTAACCTCACAATTTTTTGTCCAGAAACTTGCCAGGAAGATACACTCGCACACAGTCCTCTTGTGTTCAACTCAAAGCGTTGGCTCAACCCAAACCATCAAGAACTACACGCCCGACATGAATTCACTGAACTATGTGATGTGATGCCAGAGTTCATGCGGTGACCGCGTTCGTCCAAGGGTGCTGGCATGCAGCTGACGCGTTCTGCGTCGCGCCACGGTCTCTGTAGTGTGCTTGCTCACATCCAGCTCGCTGCGCCTTGCCAAACTTCGCCAAAATCACCGTTCCGACCCCCTTAACTCGCTCGTGGCACTCACCGATGCCGGAGCTCACCGCAGCGGGCACGGGCACGACGCGGCCAAGCACACAGTGCTCCCGTGCCACTGTGCTCGTCGTCACCCTAGCTCCTGTGCTCATCTCCGCTCGTCCACAGTGGCCGCGTGAGCTGCGTCTTCTTCTCCCCCTCTCACTGACGCCTCTCTATGACATCCCTAGTCAGTGCTTGCATTAGGACTAGCTAGAGTGTGCATCATGTTTAACTTTTCCAGAAACTTGAAATGGGGATGACAGAAACCCCAGCAACCCTCTGCTTTCAACTAGGGTTTAATAAAACCTTTTCCAATGTACCCAAAATGCCCTTCAAAAATGTTCATCGTCTTTGCCTTGGTCTTAAACCTCTGACAAAAATGGTGCACAATTTTCTAGGACATCCTAAGGTCACTAGATTAAATCATACTGTATTTGCATTTGGGCATTTAAATGCTATAAAATATTTTAAATGCCCAAATAATCATAAACTAAAATGTTCCATACTGTTTATATTATATATAGTGGACATGGTCAGTTTCATGATTTATAAAAAAGTTCTAGCATTTTTAATAATTCAACACAGTTGCAAAAGAAAACAAAACAGAAACTAAATAGAAAAGAGGAGAGAGAGAGGGACTTACCTTGCCGACCCACCTGGCGGCCCAGCTGGCCGGCCCAGCCCAGCAGCCGCTCCACGCAGCTGCTTCCTCTCGCCACGCAGGCAGAGAGGAGCACGTCGGCGAGCCTGCGGGCGCCACGCTGCTGCCCGCCGCCCTGCTTCACTCCCCCGCCTCCACGACACCCTGGTTCACCTCCACGTCGTCGCCCGAACCCTCTGGACGTCTCACTTCTCCCCCTACCTCTCTCCCTCGCCCTATCCTCGCCATGGCCGATGCGCCCGCGAGCTCCCCGCCGTCGTAACTGCAGCCACCGTCGCCCCACCGTCGCCTCGCCGTGTCAAGGAGCACCGCAGTCGTCCGCTACGTCGAACAGGCCGAGCCCCGAGCGCTCGCACGCTCTGCTCCGCCACCGTCGACGTCGTCTTCAACCTTCGGCCGCCGGAGATCCCCTTCGCCGTCGCCACCGCACCAGCTCGTCCCCGAGCCCGTCATCTAGCTCGTTGCAACCGCCGTGAGCTCCTGCCCCTCCCCAGCCTCTCCGTTCTCGCTCCCGTGCACCATAGCGACTGCACCTCGCTCACCCGCACGCGCCGCCGCACACGCTCACCGCCGACATGTCTCCGGCTAGCTAACGGCCCTGCCGTCGTTCTCATCATCTCCACCGCCTTGCGTAGATGCTGTAGGACCACTCCACGCGCCTCCACGAGCACCGCAGCCACGAGTTCAGGCTCACCCGAACTCCGGCAGCCGCTGGACTCGTCGCCGGCGTCGTTTCTGGCGGCCTCGAGCTCCAAGTCGAGCACCACACGACGCGGCTCATTCCCAGCTGCCCGTAGATGTGCTCCGCCGTCGTTTTGGTCGCCAGAGGACAAAACCCGAGGTGCTCCGCCGCGTCTGGCCTCGCCGGCGACTAGCCGCCGGCGGGTTTGACCTGCTGACCAGGGGGTTTGACCTCCCCCTGTGCCACTGACATGTGGCCCAGTCGTCGACTGTGTTAGTTTAGGATTAGTTAGTGTTAAGTTAATTCTGCTAATTAGCTGACCCACTGACATGTGGGCCCGACCCTGTTAATTAGTAGTTAGTTTAAATTAACCCTATTAGTTAACTTTGTTAGACTGATGTGTGGACCCCACACGTCAGGTTTGACCTAGACCAGGCATGTTGACCTGCTGACATCAGCATGAGGTCATGCTGACGCAGTAAGTGTTTTCTGTGATTTATATAAATAAAAAATGATTTATTTATTTTCAAAAAATGCCCTAACTTCTAAAATACATATAAATTCAACAGTAGCTCAGATGAAAAAGATTTATATATGAAAAATTATCAGAAAAATCCAATCTTTCCATTGGTACTGGTTTCATGCATGTTTGAGCAAGTTAACCTTGCTGTTCACATCAAAACATCTGCGTATCCAACTGAAGAGCAGTACCCGACAACCAATCTGTCAGGCAAGCAACCCATTGATCATTCCGATACAAACCCATCTTCTCGCTCCTGCTCTCTTTTACTGCATTAAGGAAGCAACGTATGAACTGCTGTTTGCTGCGGTAGTTGAACCCCATTCCTTTGCATGACCTATCATTGCCACAGTAAATAGTTGAAACCCACTAGCATGTGTAGGAGTTGATTGAGCCATGTTGATGTGTTTCCTACCATGCTATTTATTTATGCTGCCTGCTATGCTTAGAGTTGTGTCAGGTCTGGTTCATCTGGGTGATGGATCAGAGTGAAATGATCATGTCTGGTAATGAGAGTGAAGTTTGGAATGTGTTTTGGTAAAGGTATCGATGAAAGGCCATGTGGGAGTACATGGTGGGTTGTTTCATTGGAACCGTCCATAGGATCTGAGATCTGTATGTGTGATTCAAGATCAGCTACTACCACGTATTGGGCTCCGGGCGCTCCAAGCTCTCTCGACTTATTAACTGCCCTTGTCCTCTGTCCAGGAGTTGCAACTAGTTTCTGGTGTTTGTAGTATACTAGTGGTCGTGCGCAGCGCTGACCCTCGGGGTGGGCTGTGATGCGGCAGGTACGTGGCACGGTGTACCAGCCGCCCGTTTGGTGACTCAGGAACCCTGTACACATCGTTTGGGGCCATGAGCGACACCTCGGCCGGATCTCCCCACGGATGGAACCCAAATAGGCGATAAACCTGGACTAGGGACTTGTGTGGTTAGTCAGGTCGTGGCCGACACCCTCGCTGGGCTTCCGCTTGAAGGTTGCCGAGTACACGTCGAGTAAACGGCAATAAGTGGTGGAAGCGTGTGTGAAGAAGTACACCCCTGCAGGGTTACCAATCTATTTGAATAGCCGTTGTTCGCGGTTATGGACCACTTGGTTGCTTATACACTTCATAGACAAGTTAATGGCTACTCCTAAAAGTCTCAAGACAAGTGTGAGTGCCGTGGATGGCCCTTCCGTAGGATGAGAAAAGAGGAATCACGGTAGTGTTTTGTTGTGGTGAGTAGTGGACTCGTGTGCGTAGTCTCATCTTGCAATCTGCTGAGAGTTGTAGTATAGGTTAGCCAAGAGTCAAAGCTGGCTTGCTGCAATAAACTCCACTACCCTTGTTGATAATGATGCATGTATGATAGGATCTGATGTAAGTCTTGCTGAGTACCTTTGTACTCATGTTTGCTTAATAACTGTTGCAGAGGAGAACCCCAACCCCTCTGATGGGTTCTACATAGACGTTGACGTCGATGAGTAGCTTGCTACTCAGACGGCGATCCTGAGCTTGTGAAGGGCCTTGTAGATAGTCAGGCTACATCAAGCCTGTTTTCTTTCCAAGTTGTCTGTACTCAGACAAGTTAGCTTTTGCTTGTGCTTGTATGCTTGTATGACTTGAGTGTTGAGTCATGTGACCCCTATCTGTATGGATATGTTATGTATGGCTCTTCGGAGCCTCTTAAATAAAGTACTTTGAGTCATAGAGTTCTGTTGTGATGCAATGTTGTATTTGCACATATTGAGCATATTGTGTGTATGTTATTGAAATGCTTGATATGTCTGGGATCCGACACCTAGTTGTTTACCCTTGGTAGCCTATCTTGCAGGGAAATGCCTCCTAGTGCTTCCACTCAGCCTTGGTAGCTAGCTACTGCTTCGGAACATGTAGGCTGGCCAGCATGTGTCCTTCTTCATTAACGTGTCTGTCCCTTAGGGGAAATGTCACGCGTTGTTCCTTTAAGTCCATGTAGCTTGCTAAGACTTGGGTTCATACGTTGATGACTGACACGTTCGTTGCTGTGTCATGGATGCCCGTTTCTGTAATTTAGTGCCACTTTTGGTTTATAACTAGCCATGTCGGCCCAGGTTCTCTGTCATATGGATGCTAGCGACACTATCATATACGTGTGCCAAAATGCGCAAAGGGTCCCGGGCCAGGTAAGGTGGCACCCGTGGGGATACCGTGTGTGAGGCTGCAAAGTGATATGATGTGTTACATGCTAGATCGGTGTGACTTAGGATCGGGGTCCTGACATCGTTGGCATCAGAGCCGGACTGCTGTAGGTTCTTCAAGCCAAACTGGTCGATGTTGAGTCTAGAAAATTCTTAGTTATGTAGGGGGATTGATTGTGGATGGGAACGTAAGGCTCTTTTTACTTCTTTACCTTATGCCCTTTTGATCTGAGTCAGCCTATTCTTTCTACGGGGGTTTAGGACTAGGCCTCTCATCTTTACTAGGTTCACGTGTTACTAATCCGTAGACTCTTAGGATTGTTGGTTTCAAGCCTCAGTTCAGTTTCTACCTCCCAGTATGTTGATTAGTTGGACCCGAAACCTTGATATGATGTTGTTGAGTGGCTATGCTATCATTTGTATGATGTCTCAAAATCATTTTTGAGCATTTACAGTTGTTATGCTGCCCGATTTCTTCTAGAAATTCTAATGCCTTTGCATTATTTCGTGTTTCGGATGTCTGACCGCACCCCTCATCAGGTGGTCCGTCTGACCCGGTGCATTAATGTGCCAGGTCACATGGCCATGTTGGTCCGTGTATTGACTGAGACTGGCTACTGTTGGTATCCTGAGTATACTATGGAGGAGCAGTACCGGGATTTCAACCAGGGTCAGTACTTCTGCACAGTCCGGATATACCCTTCATATCCCGGAGCTACCGACCCCATCCATTGGACGTATGGACTCGGGGTTACCATCGAGATGGCAGTGCAGGATGCCGCTTACTCGATGATGACTATCATCCAGGCTAGGCATGCCTTGCTGCTGAACACTGAATTCTGCTACATGCCAGCCTCACTTCCTGGAGAGGAAGGCTACTACACCGGTCTGTACACTGATGCCGCTCATGAGGAGCCGCTACTTCAGACTACCACTCAGATGCTGGAGGATAGTGACCGTGAGGTTCCTGCCCTCCGGATGGAGCTTTATAACACTCGAGCCGCCCACTGGGCCACTCTGACACGGCTTGCACCTGCCGTGAAGGCCGAATATCTGGATATGTGGGATTTGTACCCCATGCGGACTCGTCTGCCCGACCGTATGGATTGGCGTGATGTTGGGGGTATTACACCTCCATGTGGGCATCGTTTACCACCAGCAGCGGGACCGAGGCCGCATCTGTGTCCCTATGGTCCACAGTCTCCAAGTGCTCGAGAGTTTCCAGATCCACATGTTCCGCTTCCAGGCTATGGGGGTAATCTTTACGAAGATTACTACGGAAACGTCTGAGCTAGACCGTGGCAGTAGTAGTATCGTAGTAGTTGTATTTCAATAGTCCTGCGTGTCTGGTGGAATATGACTTGTCCGTACTGAGTTCCGGAGGCGTAGATAATTAATGTATAGGAGCTTGGAATGCCTCTGATGAGATATATCGTCTTTCACCGCAGTTGTACTTTAGCCTTGGCTTGTACTAAACTATGTATGGTGTGTATGACCAATGGTGTATATATGGCAGTTTCTATATTACCATGTCGTACAGATGAACATCTCTGCATTCCGTGTCATCCATTACATTCTGCACTCCTATGTCAAGTTTTGCCAGCCTTGTCTAAACCGTTGTTTTGTTTCCCTAGGATGGTCAACACTCGCAGCACCCCTGCTGCTCAGGAGCAGGGTGAGGCCAGTGGGGCTAGAGATGAGAATCTGCCTCAACCACCCTCCTTGGCTGAAGTCATGCTGGAGGCAGAAAGGAACAAGAGAGAGACCAACTGTCTGCTAGAACGCATAGAGCAGAATACTGCTTTTCACCTAAGGAATGACGTGGTGTCTATTAATGACTTTATCAAGATGTGCCCACCAAAGTTCCATCATTCCGCTGAACCTCTTGATGCAGATGACTGGCTTCGTAGTATCACCCACAAGCTACATTCTGCCCTCGTGGCCGAAGCTGATAAAGTTACCTACGCTGCCTACCATCTTGAGGGCCCTGCTAGCCTTTGGTGGGAAAACTATGAGGCTATGCGTCCTGCTGGCCAGATTACCACTTGGGCAGAGTTCAGCGAGGCTTTCCATGAGCATCAAATTCCAGAAGGTCTTTTGGATCGCAAGCGGGAGGAATTTTGCAATTTCGCCCAGGGCAGGCTAACCGTGGATGTCTATAGTCGTGAGTTTGGTAACTTGGCACGCTATGCTCCCAAAGAGGTGTCCACCGACGCCAAGAAGTAGGCGAGGTTCCGCAAGGGACTTAGCCCTGAACTTCACCGAGATCTCCGTCTGCACGAGTGCACCTCCTTCCAGAAGCTAGTGAACAAAGCCATCAGTGCTGAGACAGGTCAGACTGATTTTGAAGCCACACGCAAGCATCCCCGTGACTTTGGTTCCTCATCCGGCTCTGGCTCTCACAAGCGCCGTGTGTGGGTTCCAAACACAGCTCTGCCACCCAGGTTCACTCCGAGGCCATCCTATGAGGTGCCTGGCCCAACCCAGCAGTATGCACCGCCCAAGACTTATGGAGGACCTTCTGCCAATACCGCCCCACGCACTGGCACTGTGACATGCTTCAAGTGCGGGGAACCAGGACACTACATGCGAGAGTGTCCTCAGAACCAGCCAGGAAGGTCCGTTGGCTATGGTAAGCCAACAGGCAAGGTGAACTATGTCAAGCCAGTCCCCACTGCTCGTGGTCATGTCAACTATGTCTCTGCAGAGGAAGCTTATGAGGATCCTAACGTCGTCCTTGGTACGCTTCTTGTTAACTGCCATCCGACATCTGCTCTTTTCGATATTGGAGCATCTCATTCGTTCATATCTGAGAGCTATGCTCGAATGCACCACATGACCTTTTGTGACATGCCCACTTCCATGGTAATTCAAACTCCTGGTTCGAAATGGCAAACCTCTAGAGTAAGCCATGTGAATGAAATTCTTTTCGATAGACTTGTTTTTCTGGCATCTCTAATAGCTCTCAAGTCCTCGGACATAAACATCATCTTCGGTATGGACTGGATGACAGCTCATTATGCCAAGATTGATTGCTACACTAGGACTGTTCAACTTACACACCCATCCGGCAAGACAGTCAATGTTCTGGCCCGAATGGCTGAGCGTCAGCTCTACTCTCTTAATGCCAGCCCTCTACCAGAACTCGAAGATATCCCAGTAGTCCGTGACTTCCTGGATGTCTTTCCAGAAGAACTGCCAGGTGTTCCACCTGACAGAGTTGTTGAGTTTGTGATAGATCTTGTTACAGGAACTGTCCCAATCTCTAGGAGACCCTATAAGATGGCACCCTTAGAACTAGCTGAGCTTAAGAAACAACTCGATGAGTCCTTGAAAAAGGGTTTCATCCGTCCTAGTTCTTCTCCTTGGGCTTGCCCCATCCTCTTCATCAAGAAGAAGGATGGAACGGATCAGATGGTTGTAGATTATCGACATGTCAAGCTGGTCGCCATAAAGAACAAGTATCCGCTCCCCAGGATCAACGACCTGTATGATCAGCTCGCTGGATCCTCAGTCTTTTCCAAAATGGATTTGAGGTTGGGCTACCATCAAATCAAAATCAAGAACGAGGACATTCCCAAGATGACCTTTGTCACTCGTTATGGCCAATACGAGTACACCGTCATGTCCTTCGGTTTAACCAATGCCCCAGTCACTTTCTCCCGGCTAATGAATTCTATATTCATGGAGTACTTGGATAAATTCGTCATGGTATACCTCGATGATATACTCAGTTACTCCAAGAACAAGGAAGATCATGCCGAGCATCTAAGGTTGGTATTAACGAAACGTTGAGAGCACCGCCTTTATGCCAAATTCTCCAAGTGTGAATTCTGGTTGCCAGAAGTGACCTATCTAGGCCATGTAATCTCTGGTAAGGGTATTGCTATCAATCCCGAGCGAGTCAGGACGTCCTTGATTGGACTCCACCTGAATCGGTCAAGCAAGTTAGGAGTTTCCTTGGCTTAGCGAGCTATTGCCGACGCTTCGTCAAGAATTTCTCCAAGGTTGCTAAACCTCTAACTGAACTCCTCAAGAAAGATAAAAAGTTCGAGTGGACCCCACAGTGCGAGTTCAGTTTTCAGGAACCGAAAAGACGCATGACATCTGCTCCCATACTGGTACCACCAGACTTCTTCAAGGGCTTTATTATCTATTGCGACGCCTCGCAACAAGGACTAGGTTGCATACTCATGCAAGATCGTCAAGTGATTGCCTACGCATCTCGACAGTTGCGTCCACATGAGGATAGCTATCCTACACATGATCTAGAGCTTGCAGCTGTAGTCCACGCCCTCAAAACATGGCGACATTACCTTCTTGGTAATCGCTGTGAAATTTTCACTGATCACCAAAGTCTGAAATACATCTTCACCCAACCGGATCTGAATCTCAGGCAAAGATGTTGGGTTGAGTTGCTCACAGATTACGACTTAGGAATCACTTACACCCCTGGGAAGGCGAATGTCATGGTTGACGCACTAAGTCGTAAGTCTTATTGTAATAACCTGATGTTACAACAAGGGCAACCACTTCTCCACGAGGAATTTCGTAAGCTTAACCTTCACATTGTTCCTCGAGGACTCCTTTCCACCTTGGTGGCGAAACCTACCCTTACGGATCAAATCATAGCTGCCTAGAAGCAAGATACAGGGATTTCCCAAATCAAGAGAAACATTCATAAAGGAGTTGGAGGTTGTCTCTCCATTGATAACAGAGGTGTTGTCTTCTTCGAGAACCGTCTAGTGGTTCCCAAGAACAAACATCTACGGCAGTTGATCCTTAAGGAGGCTCATGAATCTCCTCTCACGATTCATCCCGGTAGTACCAAAATGTATCAGGACCTACGCCAGAAGTTCTGGTGGACTAGGATGAAGAGAGAAATCGCTCAGTTCATTACTAAGTGCGACGTTTGCCATCGAGTTAAAGCAGATCATCAACGGCCTGCTGGCACCCTTCAACCTTTAGCTATTCCCGAATGGAAATGTGATAAGATCGGTATGGACTTCATTACCGGGTTTCCCAGGACCAGGAAAGGGAATAATGCTATCTTCGTCGTTATCGACCGCCTCTCCAAAGTAGCCCATTTCCTGCCTGTTCAGGAGAGTATAACCGCTAGCCAGCTAGCAGACTTGTATATTTCTCGGATAGTATCTTTTCATGGTGTTCCATTGGAGATTAACTCAGACCGTGGAAGTCTATTCACCTCTCGATTTTGGGAAAGTTTCCAAAATGCTATGGGGACTCGTCTCTCCTTTAGGCCCGCCTTTCATCCTCAGTCAAGTGGTCAAGTAGAACGAGTCAATCAAATTCTGGAAGATATGCTCCGAGCCTCTGTCATCTCATTCGGTATGGATTGGGAGAAGTGTCTTCCATTCGCCGAGTTTGCTCATAACAATAGCTATCAAGCTAGCTTGGGCAAGGCTCCCTTCGAAGTTCTGTATGGACGAAGGTGTCGAACGCCTCTTAACTGGTCAGAAACCGGGGAAAGACAATTCTTTGGTCCGGATATGATCCAGGAAGCAGAAGAGCAAGTTCGCATCATTCGTGAGAAATTGAAAACAACCTAATCTCGTCAGAAGAGCCAATATGATCGCCATCATAAGGTTGTGACTTACGAAGTCGGCGATAAGGCTTACATTCGGGTTACTCCTCTTAAGAGAACCCATCGCTTCGGTATCAAAGGCAAATTGGCTCCTCGTTACATCGGTCCTTTTTGCATTCTTGCCAAACGAGGAGAAGTTGCCTACCAACTGGAACTACCCCCGCATCTTTCTAGAGTCCATGATGTCTTCCACATCTCTTAACTCAGGCGTTGCTTCTCGGATCCTATCCGCGGAGTGGACCACGAAACGCTTGATCTCCAGGACAATGTCACATATTGAGAATACCCCGTTCGTATTCTTGATCAAACCGAGCGTACCACTACGTCATAATATCAAGTTTCTCAAGGTTCAATGGTCACACCATTCTGAGAACGAAGCTACTTGGGAAAGGGAGGATCGTCTTCGACTTGAGTACCCCACCCTTTTTCTGGAGGAACCTGAATCTCGGGACGAGATTCTTTTGAGTGGGGGTGAGTTGTCACATCCCTAGTCAGTGCTTGCATTAGGACTAGCTAGAGTGTGCATCATGTTTAACTTTTCCAGAAACTTGAAGTGGGGATGACAGAAACCCCAACACCCCTCTTCTTTCAACTAGGGTTTAATAAAATCTTTTCCAATGTACCCAAAATGCCCTTAAAAATGTTCATCATCTTTGCCTTGGTCTTAAATCTCTGACAAAAATGGTGCACAATTTTCTAGGACATCCTATGGTCACTGGATTAAATCATATTGTATTTGCATTTGGGCATTTAAATGCTATAAAATATTTTAAATGCCCAAATAATCATAAACTAAAATGTTCCATGCTGTTTATATTATATACAGTGGACATGGTTTGTTTCATGATTTATAAAAATGTTCTAGCATTTTTAATAATTCAACACAGTTGCAAAACAAAACAAAACAGAAACTAAATAGAAAAGAGGAGAGAGAGAGAGAGAGACTTACCTGGCCGACCCAGCCCAGCAGCCGCTCCACGCAGCTACTTCCTCTCGCCAGGCAGGCAGAGAGGAGCACGCCATCGAGCCTGCGGGCGCCACGCAGCTGCCCGCCACCCTGCTTCACTCCCCCGCCTCCACGACGCCCTGGTTCGCCTCCACGTCGTCGCCCGAACCCTCTGGACGTCTCACTTCTCCCCCTGCCTCTCGCCCTCGCCCTCTCCTCGCCATGGCCGACGCGCCCGCTAGGTCCCCGCCGTCGTAACCGTAGCCACCGTCGCCCCACCCTCGCCTCGCCGTGTCAAGGAGCACGGCCGTCGTCCGCTACATCGAATAGGCCGAGCCCCGAGCGCTCGCACGCTCTGCTCCGCCACCGTCGACGTCGTCTTCAACCTTCGGCCGCCGGAGATTCCCTTCCCGTCGCCACCGCACCAGCTCGTCCCCGAGCCCGTCGTCTAGCTCGCTGCAACCGCCGTGAGCTCCTGCCCCTCCTCAGCCTCTCCGTTCTCGCTCCCGTGCACCGTAGCGACTGCACCTCGCTCACCTGCACGCGCCGCCACACACGCTCACCGCCGACGTGTCTCCGGCCAGCTAACGGCCTGGACGTCGTGCCCATCATCTCCACCGCCTCGTGTAGATGCTGTAGGACCACTCCACGCGCCTCCATGAGCACCGCAGCCACGAGTTCGACCTCACCCGAACTCCGGCAGCTGCTGGACTCGTCGCCGGCGTCGTTTCTGGCGACTTCGAGCTCCAAGTCGAGCACCACTCGACGCGGCTCACTCCCAGCTGCCCGTAGATGTGCTCCGCCGTCGTTTTGGTTGCGGGAGGACAAAACCCGAGGCACTCTGCTGCGTCTGGCCTCGCCGGCGACAAGCCGCCGGCGGATTTGACCCGCTGACCAGGGGGTTTGACCTCCCCCTGTGCCACTGACATGTGGGCCCAGTCATTGACTGTGTTAGTTTAGGATTAGTTATTGTTAAGTTAATTCTGCTAATTAGCCGACCCACTGACATGTGGGCCCGACCCTGTTAATTAGTAGTTAGTTTAAATTAACCCTGTTAGACTGACGTGTTGACCCCACACGTCAGGTTTGACCTGGACCAAGCCTGTTGACCCGCTGACGTCAGCATGAGGTCATGATGACGTAGTAAGTGTTTTTTGTGATTTAAATAAATCAGAAATGATTTATTTATTTTCAGAAAATGCCCTAACTTCTAAAATTCATATAAATTCAACAGTAGCTCAGATGAAAAAGATTTATATATGAAAAAATATCAGAAAACCCCAATCTTTCCATTGGTACTGGTTTCATGCATGTTTGAGCAAGTTAACCTTGCTGTTCACATCAAAACATGATAATGCACTTTAAATAATAATAGCTTGGGCATGAATTTGAATCTTTGATTCAAATAAGCTCAAACCTTTATGTTTATAGTTGCATTAGCTCAAAACACATCCATCTTGCCATGTCATGAACATGCATCATATTGTTGCATTTGGTTGTGTATTGATTGTATTACCGGTGTTCTCCGTGGTAGGTTCTGCTCCCGAGGATACATCTGCGTATCCAACTGAAGAGCAGTACCCGACAACCAATCTGTCCGGCAAGCAACCCATTGATCATTCTGATGCAAACCCATCTTCTAGCTCCTGCTCTCTTTTACTGCATTAAGGCAACAATGTGTGAACTGCTGTTTGCTGCGGTAGTTGAACCCCATTCCTTTGCATGACCTGTCATTGCCACAGTAAAGAGTTGAAACCCACTAGCATGTGTAGGAGTTGATTGAGCCATGTTGATGTGTTTCCTACCATGCTATTTATTTATGTTGCCTGCTATGCTTAGAGTTGTGTCAGGTCTGGTTCATCTGGGTGATGGATCAGAGTGAAATGATCATGTCTGGTAATGAGAGTGAAGTGTGGAATGTGTTTGGTAAAGGTATCGATGAAAGGCCATGTAGGAGTACATGGTGGGTTGTTTCATTGGAACCGTCCATAGGATCTGAGATCTGTATGTGTGATTCAAGATCAGCTACTACCACGCATTGGGCTCCGGGCGCTCCAAGCTCTCTCGACTTATTAACTGCCCTTGTCCTCTGTCCAGGAGTTGCAACTAGTTTCTGATGTTTGTAGTATACTGGTGGTCATGCGCAGTGCTGACCCTCGAGGAGGGCTGTGATGCGGCAGGTACGTGGCACGGTGTACCGATCGCCCGTTTGGTGACTCGGGAACCCTCTACACATCATTTGGGGCCGTGAGCGACACCCCAGCCGGATCTCCCCACGGATGGAACCCAAATAGGCGATAAACCTGGACTACGGACTTGTGTGGTTAGTCAGGTCGTGGCCGACACCCTCGCCGGGCTTCCGCTTGAAGGTTGCCGAGTACACGTCGAGTAAACGACAATAAGTGGTGGAAGCGTGTGTGAAGAAGTGCACCCCTGTAGGGTTACCAATCTATTCGAATAGCCGTTGTTCGCGGTTAAGGACCACTTGGTTGCTTATACAGTTCATAGAAAAGTTAATGCCTAATCCTAAAAGTCTCAAGAGAAGTGTGAGTGCCGTGGATGGCCCTTCCGTAGGATGACAGAAGAGGATCCATGGTAGTGTTTTGTTGTGGTGAGTAGTGGACTAGTGTGCGTAGTCTCATCTTGCAATCTGCTGAGAGTTGTAGTATAGGTTAGCCAAGAGTCAGAGCTGGCTTGCTGCAATAAACTCCACTACCCTTGTTGATAATGATGCATGTATGATATAATCTAATGTAAGTCTTGCTGAGTACCTTTGTACTCATGTTTGCTTAATAACTGTTGCATAGGAGAACCCCGCCTCCTATGATGGGTTCTATATAGACGTTGACGTCGATGAGTAGCTTGCTACCCAGACGGTGATCCTGAGCTTGTGAAGGGCCTTGTAGATAGTCAGGCTACACCAAGCCTGTTTTCTTTCCAAGTTGTCTGTAATCAGACAAGTTAGCTTCCGCTTGTGCTTGTATGCTTGTATGACTTGACTGTTGGGTTATGTGAACCCTATCTGTATGGATATGTTATGTATGGATCTTCGGAGCCTCTTAAATAAAGTACTTTGAGTCATAGAGTTCTGTTGTGATGCAATGTTGTATTTGCACATATTGAGCATATTGTGTGTATGTTATTGAAATGCTTGATATGTGTGGGATCCGACACCTAGTTGTTTACCCTTGGTAGCCTATCTTATAGGGAAATGCCTCCTAGTGCTTCCACTGAGCCTTGGTAGCTTGCTACTGCTCCGGAACACGTAGTCTGGCCGGCATGTGTCCTTCTTCATTCATGTGTCTGTCCCTTAGGGGAAATGTCACGCGTTGTTCCTTTAAGTCCATGTAGCTTGCTACGACTTGGGTTCATACGTTGATGACCGACACGTTCGTTGCTGGGTCATGGATGCCTGTCTCTATAATTTAGTGCCACTTTTGGTTTATAACTAGCCATGTCAGCCCGGGTTCTCTGTCATATGGATGCTAGCGACACTATCATATACGTGTGCCAAAATGCGCAAACGGTCCTGGGCTAGGTAAGGTGGCACCCGTGGGGATACCGTGCGTGAGGCCGGAAAGTGATATGATGTGTTACATGCTAGATCGATGTGACTTAGGATCGGGGTCCTGACACTCTCATCGTCGGGCACCGGCTCCAGAGGATTCCGGTGGAGCCAGAGCCCCTCTTCTCCCTCGCCTATAAAAGCAGCCATTCCCCAGCCTCTCCGAGCACCTCAACCCACTCACACACACACCACAACACCATAGATAGTCGTAGCCCGTCCGGGCAGGCCTCTGGCCGCCGTTCCCGACCGAAGTTCGCCGGCGATCCCCTCTTCTGGCTCCCACCTCTCCAGAGCCGCTTGAGCTCGACCTACTCCTCCGGCGTGTCCCTCGTGAACCCCATGTGTGAGCTGGTGCTGTTGGAGCTGCTGAGCCGGCCCCGTCTTGCCAGAATCATCTTCTCCGACAAGATCTCTCTGCCGACGCCTCTGGAGACGACCACCGCGACCTACTCCGTCCACCACTAGCCACGTTCCGGGTATGTACTGACTCACCATAGTCCTACGCGTCCACCCCCACCTCCATGGCGGCAGCCGGCCTCTCCTCGCCGGAGAATCGCCGCCCCTCCTCTATTTTCTCCCCTCCTTCTCTAAACCTGACAGTGGGGGCCCGCTGCCAGCCACTCAGTCACGGCCGAAGCGGTATGAGTGGTGGCGCCCCGCGGTAGTACATCTTCGACGTCACCCCCTGGGTTTTCTGTTTATTTAAATTAAATTTAAACTTTGACCAGCCACAACTTCTAAACCATAAGTCCAAATGAATTGATTCTTTTTTCATTGTGTTGGTTCTACAATATTCTAGCAGCACACCAAATTTGAGATTTTCCCTTGCTGCCTAGAATTCCTGGTGAAATAAACAGTGTTATGTGTCATTTTCTTTTTGCTGTTTTAAATTTTTTCATAGGAAGAAACTTGCCTTGAGGATCACCAGAGGGAGTGTGGCCCTCCTCTGCACTAAGGCAAGCCACACAAATATTTGCATGGTGTCATTTCAATATTTATGATTTCTCCAACTTGAATATGAGTTATTTCATGCATTTAATTAGTTAATGAATATTTCTTATGTTAGTTACTTTGTCCTGTTTGAAATGCTTAGTTTACAGTAGTGTTTAAATGCATGGGCTAATAAGAGGTAGTAGAGTTAGTTTTGAAAATATAGTTGTGATATGGATATGATCGAGATTATGTTCATATATGAAGTATTTGTTTTAAGATGTTCATGACACAACTAAAATGATGCGTTTAAAAACCAGTGAAGTTGAAACCAGTGAATTAAATTGATGAGTAGTGCAAGTAAATAATTCTATGATGTTGATCCGTTCATGTTAGCAATATATGATAGTATATGTCAGATAGTTGCATATTCATGGCATACTATGACTCGAGTTATTTTATTTCAAGTTAAACCTGATAATCATTCAACTTGAGCATAATGTTGATCGGGTCATGGTGCCACTGAATCGAGCTTTCCCGGTGCAACCACATTTTCCTTTGTGGGAAGGCTGTTATTTGGTCCGTTGTCACGCCTCTGGTCGGTGCCTCCAACGAGGGAAGGTTATGGGCGTGTGGTACCCTGGCTCGGTAAGCAGACATAACCTTGTGTCCCCGTTGTTGTTATGGTACCTTGTCCCCGTTTGGGGCCGTTGATTTGTTTTGCCACGACGGTGGCCGTTGGATGTCTTTGGTAGACGTCGGGGCCACCCATGACTTAGCCCAGAGGGGAGTTGGTCGGAGTGTCCGGGAGAGTGTCATGGAAATGTGAGGGTTCTGTCGGAATGCTGTTGGTCCACCCGAATGGGAGTGCGAGGCCTTGGGTTCCGTGATGCGGGTATATTGTACTAACCTCTGCAGAGTGTTTACTAATATATCGATAGCCGCGTCCTTGGTTACGAACATAGCTCGTAAGTAAGTCACACCATGGATCAACATGCTTAAGTAATCTTGCACACTAAAGTTATATGCTGCGCACTGGTTATGTGTCAAGAATTGGTGAGACCATGAAGATGATAGTTACTGTGGGAACCAAAGTGTTGGTTTTGTTTGTGATCCGGAAGTGATCACCATTTGATGATGTTGGTTACGAGGTAACCCATTTGGTAAGAGAGTCCGAGGGACTCGGTGCACAAGTTTGATTTATTGCATGAGTAGTATGTTGAAGTATTGCATTTAACCTGCTTAATTGTCATAATATTGTTTGCCATTATGCTTATTCTTATTGTAGCTTGCAAGTACATTCAATGTACTGACCTGGCGTGTTATGCGAGATTTCAGGAAAGTCTTACCGGATCGGAGTGCTTCCCGTGTCTAGATCGTGTCCACATCGGTGTCCCTGTGCTATGGAGTCCCGCTTCGTCGTCGTTCCGCTGCTGCGTAGTTGTCGTGATTGAGGCCCCTTCATGTTAACTAAATAATGTACATATTGTCAAGCCGCACCGTGTGTGCCGCTTGGCCTTGCTACTTGATGTAATGTTGAACCTATGTTTCTGCTAGCATCGATAAAGCGGTTGTTTTTGTACCAAGATGTTGTGTGTTGCCAGAAGACTAGATCTCTGGGCTGGCAATGCAAGGTAAACTAGTTTCTCTAAGCCGGGGTGCCACAACGCTTGGTATCAGAGCTGCGCTGACTGTAGGACATGCTAGACTGCTGACGCGTTAGAGGAATGGTAGTTAGTTTGATTTTGGGTGCTGTTAGTGTTGCATCTGGTTGCTGCATTGCATGTACTTGATTCATTTTTATTTCTAACCGACTAATGGTTGTGAGTGTAGATGGCTCCAGTGCCGTATGCGTGTCAGGTGGAGCTGGCACCATACACTTCACCGCACCTTCTTCGGCATGTATGGTCCTCTCTATCCTCACAGTGACGACCCAGTGTATCGGGTGTACTGGGAGCACCTAGCAGACTTGGTATACAAGTATCATGCAGTGGTTACCTTGCGCAGCAGTTCGGCAACTAGTTCTTACACTCGTACTTCTAGAAGTGGTTTGTCTTCTACCCTCGCTCAGGTTGTCCAGTTTGCTACACTTGAGATTCTCATTGATCTACGCTATACCGAGGTCCAGATGCAGACCCACCCAGGTTTCTACTACTACCCATCCCTACACAATGATGGCCGTGTCCGCTTTCCTATCCTTGATCCGATGGCCGATACTCCCTCTAGCCATCTTTCTCGCTATATAACCGCTAGTTATCTTCTGATTCACGAGCTGGCTTGAGAGCTGACTCGTGCTCGCATTGATTTGGTGGCCGCTAGGACCTGTCCCGCTCCACTTTCCATAGGATTTACTCCTTTTATTCCACCAGTCCCTAGTTTGCCAGTTACCTCAGTTACTCCTTCGAGTAGCTCGGGCACCTCGACCGTGACTCCCCATAGTGGCCCTGCCGAATGGGGTTCACTTCTTGCTACTCCCGCAACTCCTATGCCCCCATTCTCATCCCGCACCTGTCCCTGAGGGAGAGCCATTGAGGCAGCGTCATCGTGTCACCTTTAACCCGGAGGTCTCCATTAACACCGTCAGTTCAGGATCTGAGTCCGGTTTAGGAGAGGTCCCGGTAGGACCAGCAGAGCACATCGTTAGAGTATCCACATGTAATGCCCAACTATATCTCCTATGTGTCGAGGCACGACTTAGAGACATAAGCACATTCTGGAATGATCACAAGCGTGGTATCTTTGCACAACTCATGTAAAAGATCAGGGATGAAAGAGTAAAATAGTTGGCTTACACTCGCCACGTCACACAATGATTACAATATCATACATTCATCCAAATAACACAGGGTCCGACTACAGACGAAATCCAAACGAGAAAAGATACCATAAACACAAGTCCTGATCGCCCCTAGTAGGAACCACTACTAATCGTCGGGATACGTAACATAGAAACGACCACGCTCTTCATCGAACTCCCAGTGAAGTTCTGATCCATCTCCTACATCGTTCTCGGCTGTACCTGCATCTAGTGTGTGTTGTAATCTGTGAGCCACAAGGACTCAACAATCCCATTCCCGGGTATCAAAACTAACAAAGCCTTTAGGTGTGGAGAGGTAATAAAGTGTTTGCAACAAGCACTAAGCAACTAGCTTACGGATTCAGAGCGAGATGAGAATATGTGCCAACGGTAGCCAAAGTTGATCAAGAAGTGATCCTAGCTACTCACGTTCATGCATAACCCCACCGTGTTCACTTTCCGAAACCCCTTCGAAAAGAGACCATCACGGTACTCACACAGGTAGTGTATTCGTAAGGATATGGTGTCAAGTTATCTACAACCGAATATTAACAAATTCAAATCTGCCACATAACTGCAGGCACGACTTTCGAAAGTTCAAAACCCTGCAGGGGTGTCCCAACTTAGCCCATCACAAGCTCACAATCCGCGAAGTCGCAACTCCAAATTGGGAAGACCCGAGTATTCTCGGAATCCCGTGCTCAAGATATTTCGACAAAGGTAAAACTAATCCAGCAAGACCTCCCGGCGTGCCGACACCCTGATAGTAGCCGCGCGTATCTCGTCTCAGGCCACGACCGGATGGGACAAGCTACATGTATATACCAGCCCTCGGGTTCCCCCAAGGTGGCCCCGCAGTACGCCCAGTTTGAACCAACACTCATAAGGAGCACTGGCCCGGGTTCCCTATGCAAGTTTTAGTTGTTAGGCAAATGTAGTACCAAAGTTGGGTCTTGCTGGAAAAGCTTTAAGCAAAGCGAATTATAAGGGGGGCCCATAAACCCCAACCATGTTAGGAATGCAAAATCAAGGAACATAACACCGGTTTATCGGGTCCAAAGGTGGCATGAGTGGAACAAAACACCAAGCAGAAGGCCAAGCCTTCCACCCATTATGAATATGTATGTGCATAAGATTAATTAAGATAAATATTGTGTTATCCCAATAAAGAAGTCCGAACGTGGAGCAATCTTAAAAAACTTCACCCGCAACTAACAATGCTATAAGAGGGGCTGAGCAAAAGCGTACTTAGCCAATCAATGGTTTGCTAGGAAGGCGGTTAGAGTGTTTCATGGCAACGTAGGAGGTTGAGAAACAAGAATGGACATCGAGGCATAGCTAAAGAGCGAGACAACAAGCAAGGCAAGGATAGAGGTGATATCGGGGAATGGTCATCTTGCCTGTTAAGTCCACGGAGGGATCGTAACCTTGCTCCTCAAACTCAGTCTCGATAGGAACGTCGAACTCCAAATCATCATTGGGCTCTAACGAACACAACAATACAAACACCAGAACAACAATCAATCACCATGCAATGCTCAAACACATGATGCAAGACATGATGCATATATGCATGGACATGATATGATGCATCTCAAAGGAACATGATGAGTGCACATGTGGCATGGCATTATGCAAGAACACAATTCATGTAAGGAGATACATCATGCAAAAGAATGCAAGAACAACCATGGTCACATATGTAGTTATTTAGTTGAAGTAACCAGGCACCCAACAAGTTTAAAAGTTGCTTAGCATGGCAAGGAGTGCATCACAAGACCAACAACATCATGCAAGCATTTTAAATGGGCCGGAAGGAACAAACAACAATTCCGGAAACTCCCATGTGCATAAAAATAAATATAGAACAGATCTATGGTAACCATATTTTAGAGTTGTCAAACATGTAAAGTAACAACACCATGTTATTCTACACACTTTTCCACCCCATTTACATACAAAGTTTGTTAAATTTGGAGCTACGGTTATTTAGTTGTGAAATAAACCAATTTAAACATGTTATTTACAAAACATGAGCAAACATCAATTTAAATATTTTAAACGTGGCAGAAAATTACATATTATGAATCTACACTAAAAACTAGGCAGGTTTGGTTTTTACTTTATTTAAAAAGGATGCCTAGATTAAAAGATATGAGCATATCAAAATTACAAACAAAACTGGAAAAAAACATAACACAACAAAACCAAAAGGACACGGCCTGGGTCAGCCACTGTCCATGACAAGTGGGCCAGGGGCGTGCTGAAGTGGTAGGCTAGGTGTGGGAGAGGGGTGTGTGTGTGGGTACTGTATGACAGGTGGGTCCTGGGTGTCAGTGGCACATCTAGAACCAAAAGGGAAAAAAGCAGGAAGCGCGGTATGAATACCAGCTAAGCTAGGATGGGGGTTCTGGTGTGAATGAGGTTCGGCTCTACATGACTTGTTGACTTGACGTGACTTGGACCAAAACAAAAACCATGAAAAGAAAAAGGTGATCCTGGGGATCGAACCCTAGACCTCCTGGACGCGAACGAGAGGGCACAACCAGTGAGCTAGGCGGCCGGTTGTGATGAGAGAAGGACTCGGATTCATTTGAAGCGCCAGAAGGACATGCCTTATTCTTCCTCATGCACGGGGAAGATGGCGACAGCGCCGGCAAGCAACAACAGCGACCACCGGAGTAGTGGAGCACCAGCGGGGGTACGGGATTGGGAGGCAGTGGTGCTACGGGTCGTGCGTGTGCCTGCGCGCATGTGTGGGTGTGTGCGGGCGGAAGCTCGCCGAGCTTGCAGCCATGGCGACGAGTACGGCGAGGCTAGGAAGGCATGGCTTGTGGCTGCTACACGCGCGTGCGTGTGCGCGTGAGTTGGGGCGTGGGTGAGCACAGCTAGGCTAGTTAGGAGCGGGGGTGCACGAACATGCTACAGCAGGTTCAACAACTACACAACTACATAAAAAAAAGCAGACTATGCCGGAGCACCGAGAGCACAACAAAGACACGGATCGAACAAGTCTCATGGGGCCCTATATGCCATGGAAAGAAAGGGAGAGGTAGGTGTGTTACCTAGCTCACCCTAGGACACGATGGGGTCGACGAAGACGAGCCGGAGATGACGCGAGGGAGCTCTGAACTTGGTGGGGCTTCGGGTCCATGAAGTAGATGCAGTAGAGGAGAATATGAGGTTGGGGAGGTCGATCCATAGGCCGTGGAGGTGCCTGCGCCATGGAAGGAGACGTAGAGGGACTTGCCGGTCTTCTCCACGGTGGACAAGTGGGTCGGGGCGCGGCGACGAGCTACCCCGAGCACGAGCTCAAGCTCGCTCGGGCCATGGCGGACGCAGCTGCGCGATGGCTTACCTGTGCGATGGCTAGGGTAGGAGAGGAGGGGAACCGGTCGAGGGAGGTTAGGGCTATGTCTAGGACATGCTATAAGGGGGCTAGGGGCACTGGACGACCGTCAAATCCACCGGGGCGTCGACGTGGACATGGTGGATGTGCTACCGTACAGGTTGAAGACGAGGAACATGGCATTGGCGTTATGGGCTGGATTGGATGCGGTTGGCTGGGCTGCTGCTGTAGGTGGGCTTCAAGTGAGGGGAAAAAGCCCAAGTACAGCGCCCTGGTAAAGAAAAGTTAAGTCTCTCTCCCCTGTTTTTATTAGTAAAAATATACACAAGAGGAAAAAGAAGGGGAGCTAGGGAAAATAAATAGAAAGATATAAGAACATCCTCATGCTCCTGGGTACATGCACTATTTAATAAAATTGAGTTGGGCATTTTTAGAGGCAGAAAAATAAATCAAGTTTGAATAAAATTCAAACTTGAGACATTTTTGAGCCTAACCAAATCAACTCCAAATATGTTGAAATTTGGCAGAGAGGTTAAAGACATGGTGCAAGAATTATTGGGAAGAGATGAACATTGATAGAGGCTTGGAGGATAGCTTGCCACAAAAGTAAAGAAAGGGATGGATTTGGGAAAAGGAAGAGAGGGTAGGGTGTAAGGCTCACATATGAAACATGCAACAAGACACATGCATGCTACCTCACTCAAGCACATGAACACCACACAATGCATCATCATATGGCAATAGAATGCAAAATGACAATACGCAAGAATGCAATATGATATGACCATGATGCATATGATGATAATGAAGCAAAGATGTTATGACAATGCATAAATAAAAAAGAAAAAGCCCAAGGAAAGGATAAGGACCAAATGGAATATATTGCCATATATGGAAGTTTTTACATCCGGGGCGTTACAAACTCTCCTCCACTACAAAAAGATCTCGTCCTGAGATCTAGGACTGAAAGAAAGCGGGATACTCAGAACGGAGATGATCTTCTCGTTCCCATCTAGCTTCTCGGTCGATATGGTGTGACCACATCACTTTCAAGAATTTGATGGACTTGTTGCGGGTCTTGCGCTCAGTTTCTTCAAGGATAGCAACGGGGTGCTCACGATAAGACAAGTCTTGCTGAAGATCAATCTCTTCGAAAGGAATGGTGTGTTTAGGCGTCTTGAAGCACTTGCAGAGTTGTGACACGTGTAACACATCGTGCACATTTGCAAAGTTGGAGGGAAGCTCGAGTTGGTAGGCTAGATCGCCTCTCTTGCCAATTATCTTGAAAGGACCCACGTATCTTGGAGCAAGCTTGCCCTTGATACCGAACCTCTGAGTGCCTTTCATGGGAGAAACACGGAGATATACATGATCTCCAATGTCGAAAGCCAAATCTCGGTGCTTGCCGTCATAGTAGCTCTTTTGGCGTGATTGCGCAGCCTTGAGATTTCACGTATGACTTTGCACATCTCTTCGGCCTCTGAGATCAAATCATTTCCAAGGAGTTGACGTTCACCAGTCTCGGATCAGTTGAGAGGGGTACGACACTTTCTGTCATAGAGAATTTCAAATGGTGCTTTGCCTGAACTTGCTTGGAAGCTGTTGTTGTAGGAGAATTCGGCAAATGGAAGACAATCTTCCCATTTCATACCGAAGGAGATGACACATGCCCTGAGCATATCTTCAAGAATTTGGTTCACTCTTTCGACTTGGCCACTAGTCTGAGGGTGAAAAGCTGTGCTGAAGAGAATCTTGGTACCGATAGCTGACTGGAAGGAATCCCAGAATTTGGAAGTGAACAAGCTTCCACGATCTGAGGAGATTACTTGAGGGATACCATGCAAAGAGACAATCCTCGAGGTATACAGCTCTGCCAGTTGTGCTGTGTTGATGGATTCCTTGACTGGAAGGAAATGAGCCACTTTTAGTGAGCTTATCAATCACCACAAGGATGGCATCGTTTCCTCGCTTGGACTTGGGAAAACCGGTGACGAAATCCATCTCAATGTGATCGAATTTCCACTCGGGAATAGGTAGAGGTTGAACGAGTCCGGCTGGACATTGATGCTCTGCCTTCCCTCTTCTGCAGACATCACACTCGTTCACGAATTGAGCAATTTCTCTTTTCATGCGAGTCCACCAATAGGATTGCTTGAGGTCATGGTACATCTTGGAGAGTCCTGGATGTATCGAGAGGAGTGAGTCATGTGCTTCGTTTATTATGAGCTTTCTGAGATCACCTTTGGGAACCACAATTCTGTCCTCAAAGAACAAAGTGTCTCTGTCATCAATGCGATAGCACTTGTACTTGGGAGTACCCTTAGCAATACCATGTTTCACGTTTTGCACCATAGCATCACTTAGTTGGGCCTCACGGATTTGATCTTCTAAGGTAGGAGCGACTTGAAGGTTGGCAAGAAATCCTTGCGGAACGACATGGAGGTTGAGCTTCCTGAATGATTCACAAAGTTCAGGTTGGAACGGTTTGAGGATGAGACTGTTGGAATAAGCCTTTCTGCTCAAGGCATCTACAATGACATTGGCCTTGCCAGGAGTGTACTCAATGCTTGGATTGTACTCTTGAATCCTTTCAACCCAACGAGTCTGGCGGAGGTTAAGGTTTGGCTGGGTGAAGATGTACTTCAGGCTCGTGTGCTCGGTGAAGATGTCCGCTTTTCTGCCCAACAGAAGGTGTCTCCACGTGATCAAGGCATGAACAACTGCTGCTAGCTCAAGATCATGTGTGCGGTAATTCTTCTCATTTGGTTTAAGCTGACGCGAAGTGTATGCAACGATCTTCTTGTCTTGCATGAGAACACCACCGAGACCTTGCAATGAAGCATCACAAAAGACTTCATACGGCTTGGACTCATCTGGAGGAGTAAGTACCGGAGCAGAAATGAGCTTCTCTTTGAGTGTATTGAATGCCACATTACAATCAGGAGTCGACGAGTACTTGACATTCTTCTGCAACAGGTTGGAAAGAGGCTTGGAAATCTTGGAGAAGTTCTCAACGAACCTTCTGCAATAACTTGCGAGGCCTGGGAAACTTCGGAGTTGTTTGACATTCTGAGGAGGTTCCCACTTCACATTAGCTTCAACCTTTTCGGGGTTAACAGAAATGCCCTCGGCAGAAATAATATGGCCAAGATAGAGGACTTTATCAAGCCAGAATTCGCATTTGGAGCACTTCGCATAGAAACGGTGCTCACGGAGCCTGTCAAGGACCAAACGGAGGTGCTTGGCGTGGTCTTATTTATTCTTGCAGAATACCAAGATATCATCAAGGTAGACGAGAACGAATTCATTGGTGTAGGGGTTGAATATGAAGTGCATCATCCGAGAGAAAGTGGGTGGAGCATTTGCAAGCCCGAAGGACATTACTGTGTACTCATAGGAGCCATAACTCGTTCTGAATGCGGTCTTGGGAATATCCTCTTCACGGATACGAATCTGATGGTAGCCCATATGGAAATCAAGCTTCGAGAAAACCTTGGCTCCTTTGAGCTGCTCGAACAGTTCATAGATATTGGGGAGCGGGTACTTATTCTTAATTGTCTTCTTGTTCAATGGCCGGTAATCAACGCACAATTGTTCCGTACCATCCTTTTTCTTGACAAAAAGAACACCGCAGCCCCAAGGAGAAGTACTTGGTCTGATCAGACCCATTCGTTCTTGCTCATCGAGTTGCTTCTTCAACTCCTTCAACTCTTTAGGAGAAAGCTTGTACGGACACCGACATGCTGGTTCGATACCAGATTCAAGTTCAATGACAAATTAAACTGGACGGTTGGGAGGCATGCCTGGAAGCTCTTGAGGGAATACAACCTCATATTCACAAACCACCGAAATCTGGGATATGGCATTAATCTCGCCCTTGTCATTGAGAGAGAATAGCCTGATTGTGTTATCTTGAGCTGCGAAGATAATCATGTCTTCGGAAGGATGAGTTAGATTGACCTCCTTGTTTGCACAATCAATAAGAGCATCATGCTTCGAGAGCCAATCCATCCCAAGAATAAGATCAATGTCCGAGTTGCCGAGAACAACCGGGGAAACCAGAAAACTGCAATCACCCATATGAATAGAGATATCCGGAAAAAACAAGCTAGAATTCATTTGTTTTCCCAAAGAAATAATTGATAACTCCCTTGGTAATGCTTCGGTGTGAAAATTGTGCTTCGATGCAAAAGGTTTTGAAATGAAGGACAGCGATGCACCAGAATCAAACAATACTTTAGCAGGAATTGAGTTAACTGAGAGGTTACCCATTATCACATCAGAAGAATTCTCTGCTTGAGCTGCATTCATCAGGTTCACTCTTGCATGCCTGGGATTGTGCTTGACAATAGCATTGCTGACAGGTGGAGGAGGCGGAAGGCACCTTTGGTTGGGACACTTGTTAGCATAGTGACCCTTCTGAGGACACTTGTTGCATGTAACTTCTGAAAGTGGCCGATGATAAGGACCGCTTGGTCTTGGAGCTTGGAACTGAGACTTGGACTGGTTGCTTGGGCTGGGTGGGTGGGAAAATCCACGACCACCTAAGTGTTTGTTCTGACTCGGAGGACGGAGCACTGGAGAAGGCGGGAGCCAAAACTTCTGCTTCTTGGCGACCACTTGAGAGGAAGAGGAGGAGTGAACAACATCTCTTATCCTCTTTTTGGAAGCTTCACACTTGAGCCGAGCTGCCTCTTGCTTGCGAGCCATGTTGTAGAATTGATCAAATTCATCTGGCTCGAACAGAGTGAGTGCAAGTTGGAGTTCATCTTTCAAACCACCTCGGAACTGGTAGATTTTGCTCTTGGCATCGGGAATGTCTTGCGTCGCATAATGGGCAAGATTCTGGAACTTGACATTGTATTGGTAGACAAACATGGTGCCTTGCTTCAGATTGCGGAATTGCTCATGAATGCCTTCAATGACACTGGTAGGAATGTGATGAGAACGTAAATCACGACAAAAGTCAGCCCAAGAGATCTCACAACCTGCTCTGGAGTCTTTGTACTGTTTCCACCAATCTGCAGCTTGATCTTTGAGTTGAAAAGCGGCAAACTTCTCATAATCCCCAGGTCTGACGTTACTGCACTCGAAATGCTTCTTGATGTCTGTGATCCAATCTTCAGCATCTAGCGGATTAACACAGTAATTGAAAGACTTGGGTTGATTTGCCAGGAATTGGTTCAGAGTCGGAAAGTGAGGTTGATTGAATAGATTTCCTTGGCCTTGGTTCCCTTGATTGCCTTGATTTGCTTGATTTGCTTGGAAACTTTGCATCATTTGCATGAGCATCTGAGTGTTTTGATTGGTTGCCTGCATAATCGCTCTCCATACCTCAGACGGAGGAGGAGGGGAAGGTGGACGCTCTTCTTCACCCTCTAGGTTCTGGCTGGGAACTTTCTTAGGTGCCATCCTCAAGATGATGACAACCGTTAGCCATTGAAGCAAAAAGATAGATAAGGTGAATCAACGGCTAGATATTTGCAACATATAGTCTTCATAATGAACATCCAAACAAAATGAACGAACGAATTCCATAGCTAAATGATACATCAACTTGTCGAGAAGCCACTTGTGAGAACAAAATGATAGAATAAAACAACAAGGTACTGATGGAACAAATACATAATAGAGGTTTCGTCCGACATGTTCGTGCTGATGCCCCATGGCACGTGTTACAAAGGGCCTTGCAATCCCCGGATCAGCATAACCAAGGTTCCTTTAAGATGCAACCCCCTAGTGCAACAACGCCTATGATAGCCTCTCCACTAGATGTTGAACCCCAACCTCATATCATGCACCCGTTGGAAGATTACCTAAGAGCTACTTGAAACCCACCTATTAGTTCCCGAAGCTTTCCGGTTATGCAATTTGGTGTTGGTGATACATGGGAAGCACCGCATATCACTCAACTAATAAATCCTACATCCAGCTGTATCCATCCGTCAACACATAACCAGGCACCTTCGGAAACAGTTTACCTCGGACCTTCGAAACGCATCCACTATACTAGCTATGGCAATACTCCCGAACTATCCCCCAGTACTGGGTGATGTCGGGGTTATCTCACCACCAGACATTCATAGAACAATTTTCGATGTCGGCCGCCTCTGGTATTCTAGAACTGCCACGATACATTTGTGACGACAACACCTCGGAGCTCAACTCTCCGGGACACTGCCACAACCCCTAAATGACAGGAGGCACCAAGAACAATGTTCTCGTCATAAAGATATCGATACAATCCAAACAATACCCGTGTGATCCTAAAAAGAATTTTGGTGAATTTTTGAGAATAGTGAAGTTAAAACAACGTCAAGAGTCCTCACTAGAGCGACGAAGGGGATGAGGAGTAAAAAGAAATACTACTCTCCGATATATATATATATATATATATATAGGGTGGGTCTATTCTCATAACACCCCTTAAGACCTTATTCTCATAACAAAAACCTTATTCTCATAACACCCCCACTTAAATAGGTTTCTAGCGCCGAGCGCCCCGAGGACAGCAACCACTGCCCCGCCTCATACCCCCGCGCTGCCGCCCCGCCTCCTTCCCCCAGCACCGTCGCGCCGGCTCCTACCCTGATGCAGTGCGGTTTTCTTGAGCAGTTCGGATGCGCAAAAAAACGCTCGCTACCATTATTCGTCGGTCGCACCGTTTTCAAAACTGCTCTTAAACTGTGCGGAATCTCGAAAAGTGTTCAACATGGCGAAGTTGCGTCTACTCCATAGCTTTTAAACGGTATATTATACGCATAATTCCGATAAACGGTTAAAAAACTAGACCAAAAAAGGTACCAAAAAAACAACACATACAGGTTTTTCAAACATGCAGTTCACCGTTTTCAAAACTGCTCTTAAACCGTGCGGAATCTCGAAAAGTGTTCAACATGGCGAAGTTGCGTCTAGTCCATAAATTTTCAACGATATATTACACGCATAATTCCGATAAACGGTTACAAAACTAAAGCAAAAAAGGTACCGAAAAAACAACACGTACAGTTTTTTCAAACATGCAGTTCACCGTTTTCAAAACTGCTCTTAAACCGTGCGGAATCTCGAAAAGTGTTCAACATGGCGAAGTTGCGTCCACTCCATAGCTTTTCAACGGTATATTACACGCATAATTCCGATAAACAGTTAAAAAACTAGAGCAAAAAAGGTACCGAAAAAACAACACGTACAGTTTTTTCAAACATGTAGTTCACTGGTCTCTGTGTTGCAGTAACATGCAGTTCGGAAGCGCAAAAAAACGTGTCGATTTGGGTGTCGCGAAAAACAGAGTTTCCGCGTTTTTGTAATTTCAAAACTGCTCTTAAACCGTAATGAATTAGAGGGGGTGTTCTACAAGAAAAAGTAGCGTCTCGACGATTTCTTTCGAACGGTGTATCATTTGGATCATTTCGACCAACGTTTTGTAAAAATTTCACGAAAAATGGCCACTGCCCTTCGTAGTCAGTTGCACGATTTTCAAATTTAACTAAAAACCGTAAGGAATCTCAAAAACATTTCAACATATGAAAGTTGCGCCTCGTTCGTAGCTTTCCAACGGTATATTACACGCCTTGTTTCGACAAACGGTTAGAAAACTGGAGTGAAAACAGTACCGATAATTTGCAAAAAATCGAAAAACACAATTCCGCGATTTAGTAAATTCAAAACTGCTCTTAAACCGTAACGAATTAGAAAAAATAATAGATATGAAAAAGATGCGTGCCGACGATACCTTTCCAACGGTGTATCATACGTTTCATTCCGACGAGCGGTTTAGAAAAAAAAACGCAAAAAACGCTCGCTGCCTTTCGTTGTGAGCCGCACGATTTTCGAAACTGCTCTGAAACTATGATGAATTTTGAAAAGTGTTCAACATGGCGAAGTTGCGTCTACTCCATAGATTTTCAACGATATATTACACGCATAATTCCGATAAACGGTTAAAAAACTAGAGCAAAAAAGGTACCGAAAAAACAACACGTACAGTTTTTGCAAACATGAGGTTTTGTTGCAGTATCTGTGCAGTGCGCATAGCTTTCCAATGCAGTAAAACAAAGCAGTTCGAAAGTGTTATGAGAATATTATTCTCATAATGTTATGAGAATAGGACTCAAAACATTTTGTGTGTGTGCCTAGACTCAACCGTCAGCGGTTCGATCAATCAGGGGGCTCCTAGGTCGGAGAAGACTCTGAATACCAACTTGTAATGCCCATGATGCGACTATATCTCCTACATGTCGAGGCACGACTTAGACACATAAGCACATTCTGGAATGATCGCAAGCGTGGTATCTTTGCACAACTCATGTAAAAGATCAGGGATGAAAGAGTAAAATAGTTGGCTTACACTCGCCACGTCACACAATGATTACAATAGCATACATTCATCCAAATAACACAGGGTCCGACTACGGATGAAATCCAAACGAGAAAAGATACCACAAACACAAGTCCTGATTGCCCCTAGTAGGAACCACTACTGATCGTCGGGGTACGTAACATAGAAACGACCACGCTCTTCATCGAACTCCCAGTGAAGTTCTAATCCATCTCCTGCATCATTCTCGGCTATACCTGCATCTGGTGTGTGTTGTAATCTTTGAGTCACAAGGACTCAGCAATCCCATTCCCGGGTATCAAAACTAACAAAGCCTTTAGGTGTGGAGAGGTAATAAAGTGTTTGCAGCAAGCACTAAGCAACTAGCTTACGAATTCAGAGCGAGATGAGAATATGTGCCAACGGTCGCCAAAGTTGATCAAGAAGTGGTCCTAGCTACTCACGTTCATGCATAACCCCACCGTGTTCACTTTCCGAAACCCCTTCGAAAAGAGACCATCATGGTACTTACACATGTAGTGTATTCTTAAGGATATGGTGTCAAGTTATCTACAACCGGATATTAACAAATTCCCATCTGCCACATAACCGCGGGCACGGCTTTCTGTTAGAATTAATCCGAGGCGCTCCGTCGATCTACTGAGGATCAAGTAATCACATGAGCATGACATCGAGATTTGTTAACGAGGTTCACCATCATGGCTACATCCCCGGGGCTTGATTACGGGTGCTCTTCCCCATGACACCGTCATGATACCGCACCCTGGCCGCCCGGGCGCCGGCACACGCCACCGGCTCCCCCGCGTGCCTGTGCTATTATGTTGGCATAGGTTACATCGTGTGTCTACCCCCGCTATATATGAGAGGCTTAGGATACAAGTGTCCTATTAGGACACAACTTCTATCCTGTCTACACATAGTCCAAAACCAAGTCCAACTGTAACCTACCTTACAATAATATTCGACACAACTCTAACAAACTCCACCTTGGCGAATATTCTCCATCACCTTGGATTCATCCCCGCGTCGAACCTCCTTGTACATTGGACTTGAGATACACCATGAGCACCGCTGCTATTCCCAGACTCCAGATGACTGCACCTGCAACTTGTAGTCCCTTCTTTTCTTGACCATAGTTAACACTCGAGCAAATCTACATGCATTGCTTGACGCTCTGTGTATGCATGATCCTGCCATGACGAACTCCAGATTGCTCTGAGCCTTATACACGCGTTGCCATCCTCGCCACATACTCTTTGAACCCTCTGAACAATCTTAACAGACAAACTTCCATGCAAAATACCTATTCCTTGCACCATAATTTTTCATATCCATTGCCCAGTACTTGTACGTGTACTCTAGCAGCAAGACAAATTATTTCATCTCTCAACAGCCCCTGTATGCAAGCAAGTTCTATGTGCATGTATCGATAGACACTAAAGCCCTTCTTTTAACCAACAAATCTCTTTAGCACGCGTTCGCACCAGTACATCACGCAGCCTTCCGCTTCAGCTCCACAGACCTGGGCCTCAAGCTCTCGCTCCGCGCTGGGCCTTGACCGCCTCGCTGAACCATGCTGGGCCATGACTCCATGAGCGCCCCCTCGCACTCCTTGCTCGGTCAACCCCCTGACCAAAAGGATCAGATCGCCCCGCCGCCTGCTAGGTCACCAGGTGCTACCACACGCTTGTGTGATGTTGCCTGTTGTTGCGTGGACTGTCGTCTTCCGCGTGCATTGTGCTGCTTCGCGATTGACTCCATCGAATACGCGTTGTCGTCTTTCTAATCGCACTAGCAAATACGTCCAGACGCATTTCTTGCAACCGATTCCGACGAAACCACATAACTCGATCTTCAATCCCGCAGCCTCCGTAATTTGACCTCTAGATCAACGATCCGTCGCCTATTCGAAACCTTGCTCTGATACCACTTGTTATAATTAATCCGAGGCGCTCCGTAGATCTACCGAGGATCAAGAAATCACACAAGCACGACACCGAGATTTGTTAACAAGGTTCACCATCATGGCTACATCCCCGGGGCTTGATTACGAGTGCTCTTCCCCTTGACACCCTCATGATACCGCACCCTGGCCGCCAGGGCGCCGGCTCCCCCGCGTGCCTGTGCTATTATGTTGGCATAGGTTACATCGTGTGTATACCCTCGCTATATATGAGAGGCTTAGGATACAAGTGTACTATTAGGACACAACTTCTATCCTGTCTACACACAGTCCAAAACCAAGTCCAACTGTAACCTACCTTACAATGATATTCGACACAACTCTAACACTTTCGAAAGTTCAAAACCCTGCAGGGGTGTCCCAACTTAGTCCATTACAAGCTCACGATCCGCGAAGTCGCAACTCCAAATTGGGATGACCCGAGTATTCTCGGAATCCCGTGCTAAAGATATTTCGACAAAGGCAAAACTAATCCAGTAAGACCTCCCGGCGTGCCGACACCCTGATAGTAGCCGCGCGTATCTTATCTCAGGCCACGATCGGATGGGACAAGCTACAGGTATATACCAGCCCTTGGGTTCCCCTAAGGTGGCCCCGCAGTAGGCCCAGTTTGGACCAACACTCATGAGGAGCACTAGCCCGGGTTGTTGATTTAGAACTCGGGTTTATAACTCCCTATGCAAGTTTTAGTTGTTAGGCAAATGTAGTACCAAAGTTGAGTCTTGCTGGAAAATCTTTAAGCAGAGCGAATTATCAAGGGGGCCCCATAAACCCCAACCGTGTTTGGAACGCAAAATCAAGGAACATAACACCGGTTTATCGGGTCCTAAGGTGGCATGAGTGGAACAAAACACCAAGCAGAAGGCCAAGACTTCCACCCATTACCAATATATATGTGCATTAGATTAATTAAGATAAATATTGTGTTATCCCAATAAACAAGTCAGAACATGGAGCAATCTTCAAAAACTTCACCTGCAACTAAAAACGCTATAAGAGGGGCTCAGCAAAAGCGTACTTAGCCAATCAATGGTTTGCTAGGAAGGCGGTTAGAGTGTTTCATGGCAACATAGGAGGCTGAGAAACAAGAATAGGCATTGAGGCATAGCTGAAGAGCAAGACAACTAGAAAGGCAAAGATAGAGGTGATATCGGGGAATGGTCATCTTGCCTGTTAAGTCCACGGAGGGATCGTAACCTTGCTCCTCAAACTCAGTCTCGACAGGAACCTCGAACTCCGAATCGTCATCGGGCTCTAACCAACACAACAATACAAACACCGGAACAACAATCAATCACCATGCAATTCTCAAACACATGATGCAAGACATGATGCATATGTGCATGGACAGGATATGATGCATCTCAAAGGAACATGATGAGTGCACATGTGGCATGGCATTATGCAAGAAGACAATTCATGTAAGGAGACACATCATGCAAAAGAAAGCAAGAACAACCATGGTCACATATGTAGTTATTTAGTTGAAGTAACCAAGCACCCAACAAGTTTAGAAGTTGCTTAGCATGTCAAGGAGTGCATCATAAGACCAACAACATCATGCAAGCATTTTAAATGGGCCGGAAGGAACAAACAACAATTCCGGGAACTCCCATGTGCATAAAAATAAATATAGAACATATATGTGGTAACCATATTTTAGAGTTGTCAAACATGTAAAGTAAAAGCACCATGTTATTCTACACATTTTTCCACCCCACTTACATATAAAGTTTGTTAAATTTGGAGCTACGGTTATTTAGTTATGAAATAAACCAATTTAAACATGTTATTTACAAAACATGAGCAAACAACAATTTAAATATTTTAACGTGGCAGAAAATTACATATTATGAATCTACACTAAAAACTAGGCAGGTTTGGTTTTTACTTTATTTAAAAGGATGCCTAGATTAAAAGATATGAGCATATCAAAATTACAAACAAAACTGAAAAAAACATAACACGGCAAAACCAAAAGGACACGGCCTGGGTCAGCCACTATCCATGAGAAGTGGGCCGGGGGCGTGCTGAAGTGGTAGGCTGGGTGTGGGAGAGGGGTGTGTGTGCGGGCAGTGTATGACGGGTTGGTCCTGGGTGTCAGTGGCACATCTAGAACCAAAAGGAAAAAAAGGGGGGTGGTCTAGATTAAAAGACATGAGCATATCAAAATTACAAACAAAACTGAAAAAAACATAACACAGCAAAACCAAAAGGACACGGCCTGGGTCAGCCACTGTCCATGAGAAGTGGGCCGGTGGCTTGCTGAAGTGGCAGGCTGTGTGTGGGAGAGGGGTGTGTGTGTGGGCAGTGTATGACGGGTGGGTCCTGGGTGTCACTGGCACATCTAGAACCAAAAGGAAAAAAAGGGGGGGTCTAATCCGCGCCCGAGGGGATTAGAACCTGGGTCTTCCCGGTGGAGGCGCGGCATGAGTACCAGCTGGGCTAGGAAGGGGGTTCTGGGGTGAATGTGGTTCGGATATACATGACTTGTTGGCTTGACGTGACCTGGACCAAAACAAAAACCACGAAAAGAAAAAGGTGAGCCTGGGATCGAACCCTAGACCTTCTGGAGGCGACTGAGAGGGCACAACCATTAAGCTAGGTGGCCGGTTGTGATGAGGGAAGGACTCGGATCCATTTGAAGCGCCAGAAGGACGGGCCTTCTTCTTCCTCATGCACGGGGAAGATGGCAACGGCGCCGGCAAGCGACCTCCAATGCAGTGGAGCACCGGCGGGGGTGCGGGATTGGGAGGCAGTGCTGCTACGGGTCATGTGTGTGCCTGCGCGCATGTGTGGGTGTGTGCGGGCGGAAGCTCACCGAGCTTGCAGCCATGGCGACGAGCACGGCGAGGCTAGGACGGCAGGGCGTGTGGCTGCTGCACGCGCGTGCGTGTGCGCGTGAGCTGGGGTGTGGGTGAGCACATCTAGGCTAGTTAGGAGCGGGGGTGCACGGACATGCTACAGCAGGTTCAGCAACTAGACAACTACAGCAAAAAAAATTAGACTATGCCGGAGCACCGAGAGCACAGGAAAGACATGGATCGAACGAGTCTCACGGGGCTCTATATGCCATGGAAAGGAAGGGAGAGGTAGGTGCGTTACCCAGCTCACCCTAGGACACGATGGGGTCGACAGAGACGAGTTGGAGACGACGCGAGGGAGCTCTGAACTTGGTGGGGCTTCGGGTCCGTGAAGTAGATGCAGCAGAGGAAGAAGACAAGGTCGGGGAGGTCGATCCAGAGGCCATGGAGGTGCGTGCGCCGTGGAATGAGACGTAGAGGGACTTGCCGGTCTTCTCCACGGTGGCCAAGTGGGTCGGGGCGCAGCGACGAGCTACCCTGAGCACGAGCTCGAGCTTGCTCGAGGCATGGCGAACGCGGCTGCGCAATGGCTTACCTAGGCGGCGGCTAGGATAGGAGAGGAGGGGAACCGGTCGAGGGAGGTTAGGGCTATGTCTAGGACATGCTATAAGGGGACTAGGGGCACTAGACGACCGTCAAATCCACCGGGGCGTCGACGTGGACATGGTGGATGTGCTGCCGTACAGGTTGAAGACGAGGAACATGGCATTGGCGTTGTGGGCTGGATTGGATGGGGTTGGCTGGGCTGCTGCTGTAGGTGGGCTTCAAGTGAGGGGAAAAATCACAAGTACAGCGCCCTGGTAAAGAAAAGTTAAGTCTCTCTCCCCTGTTTTATTAGTAAAAATATACACAAGAGGAAAAAGAAGGGGAGCTAGGGAAAATAATTAGAAAGATATAAGAATATCCTCATGCTCCTGGGTACATGCACTATTTAATAAAATTGAGTTGGGCATTTTAGAGGCAGAAAAATAAATCAAGTTTGAATAAAATTCAAACTTGAGACATTTTTGAACCTAACCAAATCAACTCCAAATATGTTGAAATTTGGCAGAGAGGTTAAAGACATGGTGCAAGAATTATTGAGAAGAGATGAACATTAATGGAAGCTAGGAGGATAGCTTGCCACAAAAGTAAAGAAAGGGATGGGTTTGGGAAAAGGAAGAGAGGGTAGGGTGTAAGGCTCACATATGAAACATGCAACAAGACACATGCATGCTATCTTACTCAAGCACATGAACACCACACAATGCATCATCATATGGCAATAGAATGCAAAATGACAATAGGCAAGAATGCAATATGATATGACCATGATGCATATGATGATAATGAAACAAAGATGTTATGACAATGCATAAATGAAAAAGAAAACCCCCAAGGAAAGGATAAGGGCCAAATGGAATATATTGCCATATATGGAAGTTTTTACATCCGGGGCGTTACACCATAGTTGTCATGATGCTTGATGTACGGATGTAGTTGTACTAGTCATTATGTTTCGTTCCATGTATGAGTGTAGTCGAACCCGCCATGATGTTTCGTTTCATGTATGAGCGTAGTCGAACCTGCCATGATGTTTCCTTTCATGTATGAGTCTATGTATAATTATGTTGGAACTTTGTATTATTTGCCTTGGTTTTCGCTGCTTTCTTTCGGGTTTGTCGCTCGATTTTCTTCCCATTTCTGGATGTTGCTCATCTCGGTTGCTTTATATTGGAAAAAACAAACAATAGGATGATGCGGGGAGGCAGCAGCAGTCATGCTTGTGAGGATGTCCCTGTTCGTCGCTCAGCAAGACAGACATGACATTCCCCCGAGCCGTATACACCACCGCCACATCTGCCCTCCACTGAACAAATTATGCGCATGTTCGAAGAAAGAAGAAACAACGATCTGATTGAGCTGTTAAAAAGTGTGCAAGCTATGGTTGGGCAGAATGGAAATCAGAATGGCCATCACTCTAAACTCTCAGATTTTCAGAGGACCAAACCTCCCAGTTTCAGTCAAGTAATCAATCCTTTAGAAGCTGATGATTGGTTACAGACTATTGAGAAAAAGCTTGAGATTGCTCGCACTGAAGAAGATGACAAGGTTCCATTTGCTACACACTATCTTGAAGGAGCCACCGCTATATGGTGGGATAATGCTATAGCTATGTGGACCGCAGACGAAGAAATCACTTGGGCTAAATTCAAGGACCATTTTCGCAAGTACCATATTCCTGCCGGTATTATGAAGGTCAATCAGTGTGAATTCCTTGCTCTCAC
The DNA here is from genome assembly GCA_902687465.1 of Secale cereale. Lineage (NCBI taxonomy): Eukaryota > Viridiplantae > Streptophyta > Magnoliopsida > Poales > Poaceae > Secale > Secale cereale. The sequence continues at coordinate 475,408,519 of LR738711.1, read as the reverse complement.
CCAAGGAAGCCTGTCAGTAAGTGAGTATCTGCATAAGTTCAATCATTTGGACCACTATTCTCTCTATGATGTGGCCACAGAAGAAAGAAAGATCAATCGATTTCTTGGAGGATTGAACCAGCACCTCAGATACACTCTCAGTATGTTCAATTTCCCAGATTTCCAGACTCTTGTAAATAAAGCACTCAATGTAGAAAGGGAAGACAAGATCGTGCACGACAATAAGCCCGCTAATAATGACCATAAGCGCAAGTTTGAGCCTAAGAAGGACGGACAACCAGTACATAAGGCTCGTGCTTGGCAGCAGACTCAGGTTGAGTACAAACCAAATTGGTAGCAGAACGTTAACAAGACCACTACCCAAGTCAAGAATGTTGTGACCAGTCCGGTGCACGAAGAGTGTTAGTGCAATAATTCATGTTTCAATTATGGGCAAACCGGACATTATGCCAGACAGTGCCCCAAGAGCGGCAAGACAACTGCTCCATTCAGACCACAAGTCAACCACATGGGACCATATACTATCCAGAAGACCATCCAAGGGCAGGTTCACCAGCTCCCCCCCGATGAAGTCCAAGCGGACCCAAAAATCTTAATTGGTATGTTTCCTATTAATAGCATACCTGCAATAGTTTTATTTGACTCTGGGGCTTCCCACTCTTTTATTTCGTGGAGTTCCGTTGCCCAAAACAAGTTTCCTTGCTTGATTTTGGGAAAGAACATGATGGTACAATCCCTGGGATCCGTGCTCAGAAGCGATTTGTTCTGCCGCAATTTGGAGATTGGTATCAAGGGAGTCATATTCCCAGCTTCTTTGATAGTCATCGAGTCTGCCAAGTGGGATATTATTTTGGGAATGAACTGGTTGACCCAACATCAAGTGTGCATCAACTGTGCGACCAGATAAGTCACATTAACAAGTCAGGAGGGTCGGACTACGAAATTCTTTGCTCGAAAAAGCATACCCAAGAAAGACATGGTCTTCACCACTATAGCTGAAGAATTGGATCTAATTCCTGTGGTCAGTGAGTTTCCAGATGTATTTCCTGAGGAATTACCAGGAATGCCGCCAGACCGAGATCTTGAGTTTACAATTGACCTTGTGCCCGGGACCGCACCTATATACAAGAAGTATTACTGGATGCCTTCATCCGAGTTAGTGGAGCTGAATAAACAACTTGATGAGATGCTTCGAAAAGGATACATCCGTCCAAGTTCTTCACCATGGGGATCACCTGCAATATTTGTGGACAAGAAAGATGGCAGTCTCCAAATGTGTGTGGATTACCGTCAGTAAAATGATGTCACTATCAAGAACAAATATCCACTTCCGAGGATTGATGATTTTATCGATCAACTCAGTGGTGCAAAAGTATTCTCCAAGATTGATTTGAGGACCAGATACCACCAGCTAAAAATCAATAAGGAGGATATTCCTAAGACCGCGTTCACCACTCGATACGGTCTTTATGAATACACAATTATGTCTTAAGGTCTCACCAATGCCCTTGCTTTCTTCATGCATATGATGAACAAAGTATTCATGGAATTCCTAGATAAGTTTGTGGTGGTTTTCATTGATGACATCCTCATTTACTCTAAGGGTGAAGAAGAGCACAAGGAACATCTCAGAGCCGTCCTGCAAAGACTCCGTGACCATCAGCTATATGCGAAATTCAGCAAATGTGAAGTTTGGCTCAAACAAGTTGGATTTTTGGGGCATGTTCTTTCATCAGAAGGTATACCCGTCGACCCAAGCAAAGTGAAGGACATGCTTGATTGGACAACACCCACGATAGTGACTGAGATCCGGAGATTTCCTGGATTAGCCGGATACTACCGTCAATTTATCGAAGGTTTCTCCAAGATTGCCAAGCCAATGACAGAGCTCCAGAAGAAGGATAAAAAATTTGTACGGTATGAGGACTGTGAGAAAAGCTTCAATGAGTTAAAAACCAGGTTGACGTCAGCACCTGTGTTGACCCTCCCAGATATCTACCGCAACTTTGATGTATAATGTGACACATCCAGGAGAGGTGTTGGATGTGTACTCATGCAAGATGGCAAGGCTGTAGCATACACATCTTCACACCAACGACCCCACGAAGGGAACTATCCAACCAATGATTTGGAATTGGCCGCAGTTGTGCACGTATTAAAACTTTGGAGGCACTACCTCATTGGCAAGTGTGTGCCGCTTGGCCTCGCTACTTGATGTAATGTTGAACCTATGTTTCTGCTAGCATCAATACATCGGTTGTTTTCTGTACCAAGATGTTGTGTGTTGCCAGAAGACTAGATCTCTGGGCTGTCAATGCAAGGTAAACCGATTGCTCTCAGCCGGGGTGCCACAACTGTGGATGCCCCTTGAACTTTAAAAGGAGGCCTGAGGAGAACTAGCAAAGGATTCGAATCCTCACGTACTTGTACACACGTAACTACTCTCATCGAGGCCTCCTTGCCAGGCACGAGCGCTGCATTTTCTTTGGGTCCTCCCATCAATCCACCAAAGCAAGAGTAGGGTTTTACGTCTCACGACAGCCCAAACCTGGGTAAAAATTGCCAGTGTCAGTGTCGCCGCGCTATTCTACGACTTCTACTCTTTGTGAAACTTAATTCCCCCTGCCGAACAACATAGGGGCCAATGGCCCCATAGGTGATCATGTTTCCACACAACATCTTTGGCGCGCCAAGTAGGGGACGTCACTTGTGCGAACCTGAAGTTGCAAGCAGTGCACTCATCATCGTCATTGTCTTCTTCACCACTGGTTTCGTCATCCATGGCGCCCAAAAAGAAGCCCGACGCGACAGCTCACCCTTCTACATCAAAGGCCCCTTCGCACGCAGCCGCGACTTTGGGAGACGCGAACAATGCATGCGGCGCTGTTATCGCGTCTCATGCGATCGAAGCTGGAGCAGAAACCGTCAGGGGAGAGCGACATCAACAACATCCCGATGGCCGTCACCCACAACCCTCGGATGGGGAGAACATTCTGTCTCCTCCACCTTGCCGCACCAGCGGGCGCGGCCGCATTGACAACGCTCGTTCTGGCAAAAGCCATGATCCTCCAACAACACCAGCAACTGGTACAGTTGCTAGACACGCACCTTGCCCATAACAAGGTGAGCAAGATAGGGCGCCAAACGGGGCCACCAACCCCCGAGCACACCCTACCCATTGCCCTACCGCCTTGGTGACTGGTTCGCAACGTCAAGACCATAGTGACGCTCCTCCTGGTACTGCCAGGGGTTGGGCGACGTCACAGTCCGCTTCGATAGCCATGCCAAGCTCCGCCGTGTAATCCATGGCACGTGCCAACTCCTACTGAGATTCCCGTCAGTGCTCGATCAAATGGATGAATGGAGAGCCACCATCGAGAGCCTAATCGGCTTCGCTGAAGTTGGAAGATCCCAGCAGGCAGGACCATCGTGACGTCCACGAGCCGCAACAACGGTGCAAACGGCTGGCCACGTCGGGGTAGCTTCACGTACAGTGGAGTCCCCTCCACGGCAGCAGGATCAAGGGCAACTGCGAGATCAACCCGACCACGAAGCTGATGAATCATCGATGGCCTCGTCAGATCCACGAGACCATCAAGATCAATGGCAAGTCTTGGAAGACCGACGACGGGAAGATGCGTGCATCACCATTGAGCGGCGATGGGAAACCCGCTGCCAATCCGACATGAGCAACAGCCCAGGTGTCGACGAACCCGCGCCCGGTGATGGTGGGTATCTGCCTTTTGAGGTTGGGTGCCCTGCCTTCACTCGCAAGCTGCGGCAAGTCCGTTGGTCGTCCGCCTGTGTCTTCAAGCCAGAGCTTCCTAAAAAATATGATGGAAAGATGAACCTGGCAGAGTTTCTGAGCATCTATACGATTGCTGTCCAGGCTGCCGGAGGAAGGGACGAAAGGGTGTTTGCCAACTACTTCCCTTTGGCGCTCAAGCCAAATGTGAGGTCGTGGCTGATGCGCCTACCAGAGAACTCCATTTTATCTTGGGATGACTTGTGCAACGAATTTTTTGGTGCCTTCACGGGCGTCCATCAATAGTCTGGACGGTGACCTACAAGTTCTTGCCCAGAAGGAAGGAGAAAGTTTGAGAAAGTAGATGCAGAGGTTCAGTAGAGTGCACCACAACATTCCATATATACACCCGACAGCTATGATAACAGCATTCCAGTCGGCGCAACAGAAGGATATGTTCCAAGATGAACATCCGACTACCCAAGACTATCAATGAGCTGTATACCTTGGCGGACAAATGCGCTCGAGCTGAAGAGGGGAGGCGACTTCCCAGAGAGGAGGAAGGTGCCAAGGTCGATTCAGACGACGGTGACGAGGCTGCTGGCTCGAAGAAGGGCCGAAAGCGCATAAAGAAATGCAAGGAGAAATCAGTATTGGCTGTCGAGGGTTCTAGTAATCCTAGTTCCGAGAAGAAGGCCAAAACCGAAGCCCTGGCAAGGAAGTTGCCGCCTGCACTGTTTGCCGGGAGGCTGCGTGTAACGCCCTAGATGTAACAATTCCATTTATGGTAATATATGCATCGTTGACTTAATCCATTCCAGTCTAGGCTCTTCCTTCATTTCAGGTTTCTGCTTTTTTGCTTTAAGCGTGTGTCGCATATCGTTATGTCATTTCCATTATGTGCATTTCATTGGCATAGTCTCACTTGCATCTGTGTGTAGTTGCATCGTCTCCGTCCTCCCTGTTGTCCGTTTGGAATTCCGTCTCTCTCACATGGCACCCGTCGCACCTCTCTAATCTTTGTTTCATGAGTGGGATAAAAACATCATTGGAATGGGCCGAGAGTTGTCGAGTGGTCTTGGTATATCACCGGTAGACCGCCTGTCAAGTTTCGTCTCGTTTGGAGGTCGTTTGATACTCCAACGGTTAACCACGTAACTCACTGGAAGCCATATCTCTTTTGTCCGAGCACCCCTCCACTACATCCCACTAGCCTATTCAAACCACCTCCATGCTCTCGGTCGTTGGACCAGCTCCATGCGAAATTGTTATAACTTGATGATTTGTCTTTCTCGTAGCATTTTGTGTTATTTTCTTTAAGCCACATGTTAACATGTTTTAGGAGCATAATCATGTTATCTTTGAAGTGGTGCATTTGTTTTTTCATGATATGCTCTGTGGTGACTTGAAAAAGCTTGTAAACACGCCATGTCAATGTTGTTGTTTTTACACTTAGTGAAAAACTGCTAAGTCTGGAATCTGTAATAACATGTTGCCATGTAAACTTGATGCCACAATCTTTTCCATGCATGTTTTGGATTAACTAGTGAGAATGTATTGATGTCCATATATTTGTCTATCAATCCATGCCTTTCTTTTCATATATGCCCTACTGTAGCTTGTTGTTAGCTTGCTCACAAAATGCTTGAAATCTAATCTGTCAGCCTGTTAACAGAACATTCAATTTGCAAAGCTCGTGTCAAGAAACCCTATGTCTTCTTCATGCTCATGTAATTTTCATGCTTGTTATAATTGTTTTGCTTGCTGTTGTGTGCCTCCAAAGGCAGCAACATATTGTTCCTGGTTGCATGCCTAGTAATTTTTCACTAAGTCTGAGAAATCTGTTAACTTATGGAATCTTGCCATGCTTGTTTAATTGTGTTCCATTAAGTTTTTGGGTGTGCTCTGAGTTCATACTTGTTAAGAATCATGTCTATTTCACATCCATGCCTTTTGTCATCATGTTTGGGTGCTGTAGCATAATTAAACCTTGCTCCAAAGATGCCATGCTGCTGTTAACTTCAGTTTTGCATTGCATCTTGCTTTGCTTGCCATTTGCAAACCGTGCATCCGTTTCCAATGATCTTTATATCGATTTTGACCGAAATCTTTCAATCTATCTAGTGGCATGCTTTGTTTGTCAAGATCTTGCCAACATCCATCACGTCTTCACATGTCCTTCCCGGCTTCATCTCCTCTCATACCGGTAGCTCTGTAGCATCATAATTGCATCTCTCTTGCATAACATGTGTTCGTTCCTTGTCATCCGTATTTATTTGGATGCTTGTTATGTTGGGTAGCCCCGGGAGACGAGTTGGAGTCTGAGGTCAATACAGCCGCTGAGTACGAGTACGAAGAGTAAGGTCCCGAGTACACCAACGACTTACCAGGCAAGATGACCATTCCTTGATATCACCTCTATTGTTGCTATGCTAGATGCCTCGCTCTATTGCTTATCGCGATACCAATCCTTTTGCATGTCAGCCCCACCTTGCCATGAAACCTCTAACTACCCACCTAGCAAACTGTTGTTTGGCTAAGTTACGCTTTTGCTCAAGCCCCCTCTTATAGCGTTGCTAGTTGCAGGAGATGATGAACTTTGCTCCATGTGGATTGGGTTTTTGGGGATAACACAATATCTATCATTTACATTATTGCACCTTATATACTTGGCAATGGGTGGAAGGCTTGGCCTTTTGCTCGATGTTTTGTTCCATTCATGCCGCCTTAAGAACTGATAAACCGGTGTTATGTTCCTTGATTATGCGTTCCTCACGCGGTTGGGTATATGGGGACCCCTCCATAGTTCGCTTTGAATAAAACTCCTCCAGCAAGGCCCAACCTTGGTTTTACCATTTGCCTAATAACAACTAAAATTTGCATAGGGACTAGCTACCCCGTGGATTCTTAATCTACAACCCGGGCCAGTGCTCCTCATGAGTGCTGGTCCAAACCTGTCAACCGCCGGTGGCTGCCAGGGGCAACTCTGGTATTTTGGCCTATCGGAAGTTTGGACAATCTGATCGTGGCCTGAGACGAGATACACGCGGCTCCTATCAGGGTGTCGGCACGTCGGGAGGTCTTGATGGACTTGTTTTACCATTGTCGAAATATCTTGTACACCGAGATTCCGAGTCTGATCGGGTAGTCCCTAAGAAAAGGGTTTTTTACCTCTGTTGATTGCGAGAGCTTGTGATGGGCTAAGTTGGGACACCCCTGTAGGGAAATGATCTTTCGAAAGCCGTGCCCACGGTTATGTGGCGGATTGGAATTTGTTAATATCCGGTTGTAGATAACTTGACACAAAACCTCAAACATAATACACTACCGTGTGAGTAGTCGTGATGGTCTCTTTTCGAGGGAGTTCGGGAAGAGAACACGGCTGGGTTATGGATGTCTCGTAGGTAGACATGATTATCTAGTGATCATGATTTAGTTCACGACCGATGGCTTTCACTTCTCTTCTCGCTCTGATGTTACGTAAGCTAGCCACCTCATCTACGCTTAGTGCTTGCCGCAGCCACTTATACACTTTCTCCTTACCCAAAGGCTATAATAGTTTTGATACCCGGGAATGGGATTGCTGAGTCCTCGTGACTCACAGTTTACTACCAACATAGGTGCAGGTACAACCGAGTACGATTCAGTTGATGGCCAGGAACTCAAGTGGGAGTTCAATGAGGAACGTGGGCGTATGTACTTGACGTTTCCCAACGATCAATAGTGGTTCCTACTGGGGCCGATCGGGCATAGTGGGTGGTTATCTCATTTTCATTTGGATTTGTCTGTAGTCGGACCATGTTTGTACTTGGATGAATGTATGACTGATTTATGCATTGTGTGGAGTGGCGATTGTAAGCCAACTATGTATTTTATTTTTTCCCTTTGTTCTAATACATGGGAATGTGTGAAGATAACCTTCTTGCGATCATACCAAAATGCGATTATGCCTCTAAGTCGTGCCTCGACACGTGGGAGATATAGTCGCATCTTGGGCGTTACAAGTTGGTAATCAGCGCCTTCCCCGACCTAGGAGCCACTGTTTGATCGAACCGCTGCCGATGTTGAGTCTAGAATTAAAAAAAAATTGAGTCTTAGGATTATATATATCGGAGAGTAGGACTTCTTTTTCTCCTTATCCCCTTCGTCGCCCTGGTGAGGACTCCTGACGTAGAAGTTTTGTCTTCCTATCCCGTTTTCCACTAAATTTTTTTAGGATCACACAGGTATTGTTGGGATCGTTCCGATATTTTTGTGACGAGAACATTGTTCTTGGTGCCTCCTGTCATTTAGGGGTTGTGGTAGTGTCTCGGGGAGTTGAGCTCTGAGGTGTTGTCATCACAATTGTATCGTTGTGGTTCTGGAATACCAGGTGGCCGACATCGAAAACTCTTCTATGCGTGTCTGGTGGTGAGATAACCCCGACGTCACCCAGTACTGGGGGGATAGTTTGGGAGTATTGCCACAACTAGTATAGCGGATGCTGTTCGAAGGTCTGAGGTAAACGGTTTCCGAAGGTGCCTGGTTATGTGTTGACGGATGAATACAACTGGATGTAGTATTTATTAGTTGAGTGAGATGCAGTGCTTCCCCTGTATCCCCAACACCAGATTGCATAACCGGAAAGCTTTGGGAATTAATAGGTGGGAATTCAAGTAGCTCTTAGGAAATCTTCCAACGGATGCATGATATGAGGTTGGAGTCTATCATGTATTTGTTCCATTTGTTACCTTGTTGGTTTATTCTTCAATCATTCACGTGGCTTCTCAACAAGTTGATGTATCATTTAAGCTTATGGAATTCATTCGTTCATTGCTATGTTCGGATGATATTGTGAAGATTTATGTTGCAACATGTCTAGCCTTTGATTCAGCTTATCTATTTTTGCAATTGGGATTCTAACGGTTGTCGTCATCTCCAGGATGGCACCTAAAAAAGTTCCCAACCAGAACCCGGAGGTTGATGATGAAACGCCACCATCCCCTCCTCTTCCGCCTGAGGCATGGCGGGCTGTGATGCAAGCTAGCACAACCAACACTTAGATGATGCTTCAGATGATGCAAGCTTTTCAAACTATTCAAAACAACCAGAACAATCAAGGGAATCAAGGCCAGTGAAGAAGATACCAGTGAGCAGGAGTTGCAGAAAGCAACTAAAGCCATGTGCATTGACGGAGGTGCATTCGTACACTCGTCTCATCGTTAGCTCAAACAGTGGGCGCGAAGGTCAATGCCATGGAATGAGCTACAGATTCTCGGAAGCCGCTCAAGTGGTCATGCACGCCTATCATCTTTGATGAAGAGGATCACCCCGACCGCACCACTGCGGTACGGTGTCTGCCGCTATTGGTCTCACCAACAGTACACAACCTCAAGGTCACAAAAATGCTAGTTGACGGCAGGACCGTCTTGAACCCGATCTCCCCTAAAGTGTTCAGTAAGCTACAGATCCCCAAAGAAGAGCTCAGAGTTACCGGTACATTCTAAGGAATCAAACCCGACAGGAGCCGGCCTAGGGGAAAAGTTACATTGCCGGTGACGTTTGGTGGAGAAACCCTCTGTCTAACAATGGGATCCTTGGCTGCCAAACTTTGGCAAAGTTCATGGCAGCAGCCCACTATGCCTACAATGTTCTGAAGATGCCAGGGCCGATTGGCATTATTTCCGTCCCATCAGACAAGAAGGAAGTAGTTATCGGCATGGAAAAGATGTACCGAGACACGGTGGCTGCTGAAGCTGTTGAGGCTGCGACCCTTGTCAAAAAGCAGATAAGGGAAAGAAAACTAGCAGGGACACTGGCAAAGATTTTGGGAAGCGTGCCTCTCCGGGGTGCGTTTCTCCTGTCGACGACCTACCGGAGAGTTCCACTGGTAAGAGATTCAAGGTTGCCTTGCCTGCTGTAAAGAAGGTCCCGACAAGACAGGATGGCGCTGACGGTATGTTCACCATCAACGCCACCCCGATGACAAATAGGAAAATGCGCTCGTTGCCTTCCCACGGGAGAATGTCGATGTGTTTGCTTGGGAACCATCTGACATCCCCGACGTTCCCAGGAGGGTAACCGAGCACCACCTTGTTGTCTGCCCTCATGCCCGACCTGTCAAGCAGAAGGCCAGGAAGCAAGCTTTGGAGCGGCAACTGTTTATTGCCGAAGAAATCAAGAAGCTAGAGGCAGCTGGTTTGGTCCGAGGAGTGTTGCATCCGACATGGTTGGCAAACCCCGTGGTGGTGCGCAATGCGAATGGGAAATGGAGGCTTCGCATAGACTTCATGAATCTGAATAAAGCATGTCCGAAGGACCAGTTCCCCTTGTTGCGCACTGATCAAATTGTGGACTCCATTTCAGGATGTGACCTACTTTCCTTTTTTGACGCATACTCCGGGTACCACCAGATATTCATGTCCAAGGAAGATGAACAGAAGACTGCATTCATAACCCCGTGTGGCATGTACTGCTTTGTGCGGATGCCCTTCGGGTTGAAGAGCGCATGGTTTACCTTTGCGAGAGCAGTGCATATTGGTTTCGAACCTCAGTTGCACAGGAATGTGGAAGCCTACATGGATGATATTGTGTTTAAGACCAAGGACAGATCAACACTCATTCGAGATTTGGAAGAGACATTTGCAAACTTGTGCAAGATCAACCTCAAGTTGAATTCTGAGAAGTGTGTATTCGGCGTCCCCTCCGGCAAGCTACTTGGTTTCTTTGTGTCCCACTGGGGATAGAAGCCAACCCCGACAAGATCTAGGCGATTGAGCAGATTCAAGCGCCCAGAACTGTCAAGGATGTGAGGCGCCTGACTGGATGTGTTGCAGCATAAAGCAGGTTCATTTCCAAGTCAGCCAAGCGGGCCTTGCCCTTCTTTAAAATCTTGAAGAAGGCGGGACCAATGAAGTGGACCCCGGAATCAGAAGCAGCATTGCGAGACCTAAAGACATACCTTTCCTCCGCTCCTTCCTTGGTTGCTCCTAAGCCACAAGAGCCGTTGCTGCTATACTCAGCGGCAACGAATCAAGAGGTTAGTGCAACGCTGGTGGCGTAGAGAGAAACAGATGAAGAGGACGATGCAGCTTCTGTTCCTTCCGGGAACGGGACCGAGCAAGTCGCGGCAGGCTCAAGCACTGTTCAGGAGAAAGAAGAGCAAGTTGGCGAAGGCAATTCTAAGACTACGGGAAGGAAGAAAGTGGTGCAACGACCAGTGTACTTTGTCAGCTCCCTATTGCAGGGGGCTAGGTTATCGGTGTACAAAAGTAGGGGTCCTTTTACACCCCTTTACTTGTGCACGGGCAGTTGGAGCCGCGCTTACGGCCACGCTTGGTGGAGCAGAAGAAGGAGGGGCAGAAAGCTGCCGAGGCAACTCTCAAGCCAGAGGCATGAAGGACAGAGGGTCAAGGTGGACTCCTTCCCCGGCAACGCCCTTGCCGGGGCGGCCTACATGACCCCGGCAAGAGCCTTGCCGAGGCAGCTCACCCAAACACCAGCAAGGCCACCACCCTTGGGTCTGAGAGCTCTGACACCATCGACAACGTCAAGGCCAAGATTCAAGGGATGCTTGCGCAGTGGCATGCAGATTCTTGTAGGGCTGAGGGGCCTGAAAATCCAGACAAGAGACCAGAAGATGAAGACCCCTGGCAAGAGCCTTGCCGGGCACGACCGAAGATCCCCGGCAAGATCCTTGCCGGGGACGGCAACAAGACCCCGGCAAGACCCCTTGCTGGGGGTGTTTGCGGGGCAACAGGCAGGCCTGCGCCCGCCAAGGTTTCACCGCCCCGCGGCCACTCCTATGCAACGATCGACTCGCCAACTGGACAAGAACATGCGTGGCAGCATGCGGCTCCTAAGCCAACTACAAGCACCTGCATGGTGGCATGCAACTCTTCGTGAAGACCCTGCCACCACAGTAGCTAGCAGCCAGCGTGGTGCCGCATGCCTCGTCAGCCTGGATGCGTGTCGGAGCGAGGTGAGGCGGCAATAGGCGGTACAAGCTTCCTTGCCATCCCCAATAAATCTAGGGGACACATAGGCGGCGCATTAAGTGCGGTTGTCCTAAGATGTCAGGGGATAACCTTGTAACTGTAGTAACTTTACACCTCCTGTGTGTCGCTGTGGCAACCCCTTGGACGTATAAAAGGAAGCCCGAGGCATACTTAGAGAGGATTCAAACTTTTTGGATAGCCACACATAGAGGCCAGTTCTAGCGCTCAAGAACACCAAATATACACAGACAAACAGGACTAGGGTTTTATGCATCATATTGCGGCCCGAACCTGGGTAAAAATTCCCACATGTTGATCATCTAGACTGGTCTTTGCACAACTCTTTGCACCGCAACCGTAGCAGAAGGGGTCCCCAGGATCCCATAGGTGTCGTTTCCCCGACATCTTTGGCGCGCCAGGTAGGGGGCGCTAGGTTGTGAAAATCTGGTCTAGGAGTTAGCGCATCTTCTCCTTGATTGCGATGGCTCCCAAGAAGAAGGGAACCGCAGCGATCGGTCCGTCTGGGGCCACACCACCCGTGCCAGCACGGACGGGCGATGGGGCGGCTGCGGGTGGTGGCGGAGGCGCGACCCGCGAGCTTCCACGACACTCCGGCCATTGGAGCCAGGCAAGCGGCATCGTTCGTGCCCAAGACGACGAGCCACACGCCGCTGGGTCTAAGAGCGCCGCCGTGCTGCCCACAGACGGTGCGGCAACCACCAGGACACCTCCGCCGGAGCCTGCTCCATGGTCTTCTCAGCTCATACATGGCGAGCAAAACTATGACATCGGTGCCTCTGGGCACCGCCCAGGGAAGATCCCTTTGCCTCACTCTCAAGACGTGCTGGGCCAGCATGCACGTGCGGACGCTGACGCTATCGTCGTGCGGCGGCGGGACCATGACATAGTTCCTTCCTACGTGGTTAGAAGTTAGAGCGCGTCGCGGTCCGCGCAGCTTTCACTCGCATCTACACCAGCGGAAGCGTTGGCGCGCGCGCAACTGCTCCTCGACCTTCCTCTCGCCGCAGAGAAGCTCGACGAGTGGAGAGCCACTATCCGGAGCCTCATCAGCTTCGCCAATAGAGATGAACTGCAACTAGCGGGGCCCTCGCACCAGCGCTCTGGTGAGCAGACGCATGCTAGCGGTGGGAGAACCGGAGCGGCTGCAACCACGTGCACTCTCCTCCTCCACGCCAGCAACAGCAGCCGCCGACCCGTCGGGCCGACGCCCGTGACCACTTTTCCATGGCGTTGTCCGACCCGCGAGCCCGCTGCGACCAACGTCAAGTCCTTCGGGAGCGAGCCCAGGATGATGCTCGGACCACTATCGAGCGACGGCGGGAAGCGTGCCATCAATCAGATAGGCGTGCAGGGCCTACTATGGACCACCCGGCACCGGGGCCCCCTAGGGACTTACCCTACAAGGTTGGTTGCCCGGCCTTTACCCGAAGGCTGCGGTAGTTCCAGTGGCCCTCACAACGCACATTCAAGCCTGAGGTCGGAGAAAAGTACAACGACAAGACCCACCCGTCGGAGTTCATCAGCATCTACACCATCGCGATGCAGACTGCTGGGGTCGCGATGACAAGGTGCTCGCCAACTACTTTCCGTTGGTGCTCAAGCCCAACGTCATGTCGTGGTTGATGCACCTACCCATGGGTTTCGTTTCTTCCTGGTCGGACTTGTGCCACGATTTTGTTGGCGCGTTCACCAGGGGCCTCCAAGCTCCTGGCCAGGAAAGCGATTTGCATGTCATCCCCCAGAAGGATGGAGAAACCCTGCGCAAGTACATACAAAGGTTCAGCCGTTTGCAGTACAACATCCCGGACGTTCATCCCGCCACCGTCATCAGTACATTCCAGCAGAATGTACGCAACCGCAAGATCCGTGAGGAGCTTGCGATGAACAAGCCTAAAGATCTAGCCGAGATCTATGTTCTGGCTGATATGTGCGCTCGAGCTGAAGAGGGAAGGAAGTACCCCGGCGAAGACGCCGGCACGGAAACTGACTCCTCAGACGGAGACGTCGTCGCCCTGGCAAAGAAGGGCTGATGCCGCAATCAGAAGCGAAAGGGCAAGGATGTGCTTGCCGTGGAGGGATTCGACGACCCCGCCGCCGCCAAAAGGGCCAAGGCTGACGACCCCGGCAAGGAGGTTGCCGGGTGCACCGCCTACCGGGCCTTGGCGGCCGCCGACAAGTCAGGAGGTGCTACTTCTCGAGCTTGCGTCGTATTCCCTCGAAGAGGAAAGGGTGATGCAACACAGTAGCGTTAGTATTTCCCTCAGTTTTTGAGAACCAAGGTATCAATCTATTAGGAGACCACGCGCGAGTCCCTTGCACCTGCACAAACAAATAAGAACTTCACGGGTGGGTCTTGTCAATCCCTTCACGGTCACTTGCACTTGCACGCGCGAGTCCCTTGCACTTGCACGCGCGAGTCCCTTGCACAGTAGCGTTGTCAATCCCTTCACAGTCACTTACGAAAGTGAGATCTGATAGATAGGATAGTATAATATTTTTGGTATTTTTGGTATAAATATAGAAAGTAAATAAAGCAAATAAGCAACGGCGACAGAAATTGGCTAGTTGACGGGAAAGTAATATGATAAAGATAGACCCGGGGGCCATAGGTTTCACTAGTGGCTTCACTCATGAAAGCAGAATTCTACGGTGGGTGAACAAATTACTGTCGAGCAATTGATAGAAAAGCGCATAGTTATGAGAATATCTAGGCATGATCATTATATATAGGCATCACGTCCGTAACAAGTAGACCGAAACGATTCTGCATCTACTACTATTACTCCACACATCGATCGCTATCCAGCATGCATATAGAGTATTAAGTTCATAAGAACAAAGTAATGCTTTAAGCAAGATGACATGATGTAGAGGGATAGACTCAAGGAATATGATATAAACCCCATCTTTTTATCCTCGATGGAAAAAATACAATACGTGCCTTGCTGCCCCTGCTGTCACTGGGAAAGGACACCGCAAGATTGAACCCAAAACCGATCACTTCTCCCATTTCAAGAACTATAGATCTAGTAGGCCAAACCAAACCAATAATTTGAAGAGACTTGCAAGGATATTATAATCATACATAAAAGACTTCAGAAAAGAATCAAGTATTGTTCATAGATAATCTTGATCATAAACCCACAATTCATTGGATCTCGACAAACACACCGCAAAAAGATTCCATCGAATAGATCTCCTCGAAGATCGAGGAGAACTTGGTATTGAGATCCAGAAAGAGAGAAGAAGCCATCTAGCTAATAGCTATGGACCCAAAGGTCGGTGGTAAACTACTCACAGCTCATTGGTGAGGCTATGGTGTTGATGTAGAAGCACTCCGTGATCGACCCCCCCCCCCTCCGACGGAGCTCCGGAACAGGCCCCAAGATGGGATCTCACGGGAACAGAAGGTTGCGGCGGTGGAATTAGGGTTTTCTCTGTTGCCTCTATGTTTTCAGGGTACATGGATATATATAGGAGGAAGGAGAGCATCGGGGGAGCCAGAGGGGGCCCACGAGGGTGGGGGCGCGCCTTCCCCCCTGGGCGCGCCCTGGACCCTCGTGGCCGCCTCTCTCGTTCCCTCACGTGTACTCCAAGTCTTCTGTGAAGATACGGTTCCAAAAATAACTCTCCCGAAGGTTTCATTCCATTTGGACTCCGTTTGATATCCCTTTTCCGCGAAACACTGAAATAGGCAAAAAAACAACAATTTGCACCGGGCCTTGGGTTAGTAGGTTAGTCCCAAAAATAATATAAAAGTGTATAATAAAGCCCATTAAACATCCAAAACAGAATATATAATAACATGTAACAATCAAAAATTATAGATACGTTGGAGACGTGTCAAGCATCCCCAAGCTTAATTCCTGCTCGTCCTCGAGTAGGTAAATGATAAAAACAGAATTTTTGATGTGGAATGCTAACAAACATGATTCTCAATGTAATTTCTTTATTGTGGCATGAATGTTCAGATCCGAAAGATTCAAGATAAAAGTCTATATTGACATAAGAATAATAATACTTCAAGCATACTAGCAAAGCAATCATGTCTTCTCAAAATAACATGGCCAAAGAAAGTTCATCCCTACAAAATCATATAGTTAGGCTATGCTTCATCTTCGTCACACAAAATATTCCAATCATGCACAACCCCGGTTTCAGCCAAGCACTTGTTTCATACTTATATCTTTTCAAACTCTTTCAACTTTCACGCAATATATGAGCGTGAGCCATGGACATAGCACTATGTGTAATAGAGTGGTGGTTGTGGAGAAGACAAAAGAGGAAGATGGTCTCACATCAACTTGGCGTATCAATGGGCTATGGAGATGCCCATAAATAGATATCAATGTGAGTGAGTAGGGATTGCCATGCAACGAATGCACTAGAGCTATAAATGTATGAAAGCTCAACAAAAAGAAACTAAGTGGGTGTGCATCCAACTTGCTTGCTCACGAAGACCTAGGTCAATTGAGGAAGCCCATCGTTGGAATTTACAAGCCAAGTTCTATAACGAAAATTCCCACTAGCATATGAAAGTGACTAAACAAGAGACTCTCTATCATGAAGATCATGGTGCTACTTTGAAGCACAAGTGCGGAAAAAGATAGTAGCATTGTCCCTTTTTCTTTTTCTTTTTTTGGGCCTTTTTTTTCCTTTTTCCCTTTTTTTCTTTGGGACAATGCTCTAATAATGATGATCATCACACTTATATCGATTTACAACTCGACACTAGAACAAAGTATGACTCTATATGAATGCCTCCGACGGTGTACCAGGATGTGCAATGAATCAAGAGTGACATGTATGAAAAATCATGCATGGTGGCCTAGCCACGAATACGATGTCAACTACATGATCATGCATGGCAATATGATAATGATGAAGCGTGTCATAGCAAACGGAACGGTGGAAATTTGCATGGCAATATATCTCGGAATGGCTATGGAAATGCCATGATAGGTAGGTATGGTGGCTGTTTTGAGGAAGGTATATGGTGGGTGTATGGTACCGGCGAATGTTGCGCGATACAAGAGAGGCTAGCAATGGTGGAAGGGTGAGAGTGCGTATAATCCATGGACTCAACATTAGTCATAAAGAATTCACATACTTATTGCAAAAATCTATAAGTCATCAAAACAAAGTACTACACACATGCTCCTAGGGGAAGGGTTGGTAGGAGTTAACCAACGCGCGATCCCGACCTCCGCACAGAGGATGACACTCAATGAAATACTTCATGCTTCAAATTTGTCACACAACGGTTACCATACGTGCATGCTACGGGACTTGCAAACCTCAACACAAGTATTTCTAAAATTCACAACTACTCTACTAGCATGACTCTAATATCACCATCCTCATATCTCAAAACAATCATCAAGTATCAAAGTTCTCATCATATTCAATGCACTTTATATGAAAGTTTTTACTATGCCCATCTTGGATGCCAATCATATTAGGACTAGTTTTATAACCAAAGCACATTACCATGCTGTCCTAAAAGACTCTCAAAAGGATATAAGTGAAGCATGGGAGATCAACAATTTCTACAAAATAAAACCACCACCGTGCTCTAAAAGATATAAGTGAAGCACTAGAGCAAAACTATCTAGCTCAAAAGATAAAAGTGAAGCACATAGAGTATTCTAATAAATTCTGATTCATATTTATCTCTATCAAAAGGTGTGTCCAGCAAGGATGAATGTGGCAAACTAAAAAGCAAAGACTCAAATCATACATGACGATCCAAGCAAAACACATATCATGTGGTGAATAAAAATATAGTCCCGAGTATAGTTACCGATATATGAAGACGAAAGAGGGGATGCCTTCCCGGGGCATCCCCAAGCTTAGGCTTTTGGTTGGACTTGAATTTTACCTTGGGGTGCCTTGGGAAGCTTAGGCTCTCGCCACTCTTTGTTCCATAGTCCATCAAAGCCATACTCAAAACTTGAAAACTTCACAACACAAAACTTAGCCAAAAATCTCGTGAGCTCCGTTAGTATAAGAAAACAAACCACCACTCAAAGGTACTGTAATTAACTCATTATTTGTTTATATTGGTGTTAAACCTACTTTATTCCAACTTCTCTATGATTCATACCCCCCGATACTACTCATAGATTCATCAAAATAAGCAAACAACACACGAAAAACAGAATCTGTCAAAAACAGAACACTCTGTAGTAATTTGTGACTTTCGAATACTTTTGTAACTCCAAAAAAATTGAAATAAATTGGTAAACGCGAGGAATTTTTCTATTAATCATCTGCAAAAATAATCAACTAAAAAGAACTCTCTAGTAAAAAAATAGAGCCAATCTCGTGAGCGCTAAAGTTTCTGTTTTTTACAGCATGATCACATAAACTTCACACATGTCTTCCCAAAGGTTCTACTTGGCACAAACTCTAATTAAAACACAAAACCACATCTAGACAGAAGCTAGATGCAATATTTATTCCTAAATAGAAGCAAAAACAAATAAAATACAATTGGGATGCCTCCCAACAAGCGCTATCGTTTAACGCCCCTAGCTAGACACGATACAAGAATAGATCTAGGTATTGCCATCTTTGGTTGGCAATCCATAAGTGGCTCTCATAATAGATTCAAAAGTAATTTGATTTTCTTTCTAGGAAAGTGTTCCATGCCCTTCCTTATCGGAAATTGGAATCTAATATTTCATTCCTTCATATCAATAATTGCACCAATCGTTCTAAGGAAAGGTCTACCAAGAATAATAGGACATGAAAGATTGCAATCTATATCAAGAACAATGAAATCTACGAGCACATAATTCCTATTAGCAATGACAAGAACATCATTAATCCTCCCCATAGGTTTCTTAATGGTATAATCCGCAAGATGCAAATTTAAAGAACAATCATCAAGCTCACGGAAACCTAACATATCACACAAAGTTTTTGGAATTGTAGAAATACTTGCACCCAAATCACACAAAGCAAAGCATTCATGATCTTTAATTTTAATTTTAATAGTAGGTTCCCACTCATCATAAAGATTTCTAGGGATAGAAACTTCTAATTCATGTTTTTCTTCATACGATTGCATCAAAGCATCAACTATGTGTTTGGTAAAAGCCTTATTTTGACTATAAGCCTGCGGAGAATTTAGTACGGATTGCAACAAGCAAATACAATATATTAAAGAGCAATTATCATAATTGAATCCCCTGAAATCCAAAATAGTGGGTTCATCACTATGCAAAGTTTTAATCTCTTCAATCCCACTTTTAACAATTTTAGCATCAAGATCTATAAACTCCGAATCATTGGGACGCCTTTTAACTAAAGTAGACTCATCTCCAGTCCCATCATTATCAAGACTCATACTAGAAAACAAGGATCTAATAGGAGACACATCAATAACTTTCAAATCTTCATCTTTATTTTCATGATAATTAGAAGAACACGCTTTCATAAAGCAATCTTTTTTAGCACGCATCCTAGTGGTTCTTTCTTTGCACTCATCAATGGAAATTCTCATGGCTTTGAGAGACTCGTCGATATCATGCTTTGGTGGAATATATCTAAGTTTCAAAGAAGCAACATCAAGAGTAATTCTATCCATGTTTCTAGCGAATTCATCAATCTTAAGCAATTTTTCTTCAAGCAAAGTATTGAAATTCTTTTGGGAATTCATAAACTCTTTAACACTAGTTTGAAATTCAGAGGGCATCTTACCAAAATTTCCATAAGAGTTATTGTAGGAATTACCATAATTGTTAGAGGAATTACTAGGAAAAGGCCTAGGATTAAAGTTTCCTCTATAAGCATTATTACCAAGATTATTCCTACCAACAAAATTCACATCCAAAGATTCATTATTATTTTCAATCAACGTGGACAAAGGCATATCATTAGGATCAGAAGAAGCACTCTTAGTAGCAAATAATTTCATAAGTTCATCCATCTTTCCCTCAAAACACTAATCTCTTCAATTGCATGCATTTTTTTACTAGTAGATCTTTCAGTGTGCCATTGAGAGTAGTAAACCATAATATTATCTAGGATTTTGGTAGCTTCTCCTAATGTGGTTTCCATGAAAGTGCCCCCCTGCGGCCGAATCTAAAAGATTTCTAGAAGCAAAATTCAAGCTAGCATAAAAGTTTTGTATAATCATCCATAAGTTCAAACCATGTGTAGGGCAATTACGTATCATTAATTTCATTCTCTCCAAAGCTTGTGCAACATGCTGATGATCTAGTTGCTTAAAATTCATAATATCATTTCTAAGAGAGATAATCTTAGCACGAGGAAAATACTTAGAGATAAATGCATCTTTGCACTTATTCCATGAATCAATACTATTTCTAGGCAAAGAGGAAAACCAAGTTTTAGCATGATCTCTAAGTGAAAACTAAATATCTTCAATTTAACAATATAATTATCCGTATCCCTCTTCTATTGCATATCACACAAATCAACAAAGTTGATTAGATGGGTAGCGGCATCTTCACTAGGAAGGCCAGAAAATTGATCTTTCATGACAAGATTCAACAGAGCAGCATTGATCTCACAAGATTCAGCATCGGTAATAGGAGCAATTGGCATGATAATAAAATCATTATTGTTGGTATTAGAGAAGTCACGCAATTTGGTATTGTTTTGAGCCATAGTGACAACCAAGCAATCCAACACACAAGCAAACAAGAGGCAAGCGAACGGAAAACACACGAAAAAAGAAGGGCGAATAAAACGGAAAGGGTGAAGTGGGGGAGAGGAAAACGAGAGGTAAATAATGTAGTGCGAAGGATAAGGGTTTGTGATAGGTACTTGGTATATGACTTTTGCGTAGATCTCCCCGGCAACGGAGCTGGAAATTCTTCTTGCTACTTCTCGAGCTTGCATTGTATTCCCTCGAAGAGGAAAGGGTGATGCAACACAGTAGCGTAAGTATTTCCCTTAGTTTTTGAGAACCAAGGTATCAATCCAGTAGGAGACCACGCGCGAGTCCCTTGCACCTGCACAAACAAATAAGAACTTCGGAGGCAACGCGATAAGGGGTTGTCAATCCCTTCACGGTCACTTACGAAAGTGAGATCTGATAGATAGGATAGTATAATATTTTTGGTATTTTTGGTATAAGTACAGAAAGTAAATAAAGAAAAAAGCAACGGCGGCAGAAATTGGCTAGTTGACGGGAAAGTAATATGATAAAGATAGACCCGGGGGCCATAGGTTTCACTAGTGGCTTCTCTCATGAAAGCAGAATTCTTGAACAAATTACTGTCTAGCAATTGATAGAAAAGCACATAGTTATGAGAATATCTAGGCATGATCATTATATATAGGCATCACGTCCGTAACAAGTAGACTGAAACGATTCTGCATCTACTACTATTACTCCACACATCGACCGCTATCCAGCATGCATCTAGAGTATTAAGTTCATACGAACAGAGTAACGCTTTAAGCAAAATGACACAATGTAGAGGGATAAACTCAAGGAATATGATATAAACCCCATCTTTTTATCCTCGATGGCAACAATAGAATACGTGCCTTGCTGCCCCTGCTGTCACTGGGAAAGGACACCGCAAGATTGAACCCAAAGCCAAGCACTTCTCCCATTGCAAGAACTATAGATTTAGTAGGCCAAACCAAACCAATAATTTGAAGAGACTTGCCAGGATATTATAATCATACATAAAAGACTTCAGAAAAATAATTAAATATTGTTCATAGATAATCTTGATCATAAACCCACAATTCATCGGATCTCGACAAACACACCGCAAAAAGTTTACATCGAATAGATCTCCTCGAAGATCAAGGAGAACTTGGTACTGAGATCCAAAAAGAGAGAAGAAGCCATCTAACTAATAACTATGGACCCAAAGGTCGGTGGTAAACTACTCACAACTCATTGGTGAGGCTATGGTGTTGATGTAGAAGCACTTCGTGATCGACCCCCCCTTCGCCGGAGCTCCGGAACAGGCCCCAAGATGGGATCTCATGGGAACAGAAGGCCGCGGCGGTGGAATTAGGGTTTTCTCTGTTGCCTCGATGTTTTCAGGGTACATGGATATATATAGGATGAAGGAGAGCATCGGGGGAGCCAGAGGGGGCCCACGAGAGTGGGGGCATGCCCTGGACCCTCGTGGCCGCCTCTCTCGTTCCCTCGTGTGTACTCCAAGTCTTCTGTGAAGATGCGGTTCCAAAAATAACTCTCCCGAACGTTTCATTCCGTTTGGACTCCGTTTGATATCCCTTTTCTGCGAAACACTGAAATAGACAAAAAAAACAACAATTTGCACTGGGCCTTGGGTTAGTAGGTTAGTCCCAAAAATAATATAAAAGTGTATAATAAAGCCCATTAAACATCCAAAACATAATATATAATAGCATGGAACAATAAAAAATAATAGATACATTGGAGACGTATCAGGAGGCTCCGGCAAGCAGTACTGCAAGATTCATCGCACCAAGGGCCATGACCTCCAGAATTGTCGACAGGTCGAGCTGCTCGCAGAGAAACAGAAGACCGAGTACGAGAGGCGTGACAAGGAGAAGGGCCCGAGCGGTGCCGAGGCGCCCGGCAAGAAGCATGGTGGCCAAGGTGGTTGCCGCAGCCAAGACAACCAACCAGAAAGGCCCGCCCGGGGCCGCGACAAGAGGGAGGAAGATGATGATCATGACGAAGACGACGAGTCCAGCGAGCATGAGTTCCAGAAAGCTACAGAGGCCATGTGCGTCGACGGTGGCGCCTCGCTGCATACCTCTCACAACCAACTAAAACAGTGGGCACGTGATGTCACTGTGGAGGAGCCATCGTTCGATGCCCAGAAGCCGCTGAAGTGGTCCAACACGCCTATCATTTTTGACGCCGAGGATCACCCTGACCATACAACTGTGGTCGGGTGTTCACCGTTGTTGGTTTCACCAACAATACACAACCTCAAGGTGACAAAAGTGCTAGTTGACGGAGGGGCCAGTTTGAACCTAATCTCGCTCGCTGTGATCGAGAGGCTACAAATCCCTGGTGGAGACCTCGAAGAGACGGGCATATTTCAGGGGGTCAACCTGGGGAGGAGTCAGCCGAAAGGAAAGATCGCCCTGCCCGTTACATTCGAGGGCGAGCTGAATTATAGGATGAAGAAGATTGTCTTCGACATTGCCAAGATCCCCTTACCCTATAATGGGATCCTTGGCCGCCCAGCGCTGGCCAAGTTTATGGCGTCCTCGCACTACGCCTAGAACACGTTGAAGATGCCCGACACAATAAGCATCATCACCGTCCCCTCCGACAAGAAAGACACACTCATCTGCGCCGACCAGCTCTACCGAGAGGCAGTTGTCACAGCCACTGCCAAGACACTAGCTCCTACCACTGGGACTCCGAGGGAGAGGAAAACCGGCAAGACCTTTGCCTCTACCGGCAAGGCCCCTCCTGTCAAGGTTTTGGACCCCGGCAAGAGCTCTTGCACCCGCTCCGGCAAACGCGCCTCTTCGGAGCGCCGCGTTCCCATTGGGGACGTGTCAGAGAGCTCCGCCAATGGGAGCAAGAGGTCCAAGGCTGGCCCGCCAGACACCAAGAAGGTCCCCGTTAGGGAGGACGACATGAGTGGGGCTTTTACCATAAGCTCCACCCTCGACAACAAATAGGAAGACACGCTCGTCACCTTCTCGGGGGAGAATGTTGATGTGTTTGCATGGCAAGCGTCCGACATCCCTGGCGTTCCCAGGGAGGTGATTGAGCACCACCTTGCTGTCTGTCCTCATGTGTGGCCCATCAAGCAAAAGGTCAGGAAGCAAGCATTGGAGCGTCAAGAGTTCATCATCGAGGAGATCAGGAAGTTGGAGGCGGCAGGCCTAGTCAGGGGAGTCCTCCACCCCACGTGGTTGGCCAATCCGGTAGTAGTGCATAAGGCAAACGGGAAATGGAGGCTATGTATCGACTATACTGATATCAATAAAGCCTGTCCGAAGGAGCCTTTCCCTTTTCCACACATTAACCAGATAGTGGACTCCACTGCCGGGTGTGACCTGCTGTCATTCCTTGACGCCTACTCAGGGTACCACCAGATCTTCATGATGAAGGAAGATGAAGAGAAAACACCGTTCATCACCCCATGTGGCACGTACTGCTTTGTACGGATGCCTTTCAGGTTAAAAAGCACTGGTTTGATGTTTTCCCGAGCGGTCCAAATTGGTTTTGAGCCCCAGCTACATAGAAACATGGAAGCCTATATGGATGATATAGTGGTCAAAACCAAGGACAAGGCCATGCTCATGCAAGACCTCAAGGAGACATTTGCGAACTTGCGCAAGATCAACCTCAAGCTCAACCCAGAGAAGTGTGTGTTCGGAGTCCCGTCCGTCAAACTCCTTGGGTTCTTTGTGTCTCAGCGCGGAATCAAAGCAAACCCCGACAAGATCAAAGCGATTGAGGCGCCAAAGCAAGTTAAGGACGTCCGTAAGCTCGCCGGCTGCGTTGTTGCACTAAGTAGGTTCATCTCCAAATATCCTGAGCGCGCCCTCCCCTTTTTCATAATTTTGAAAAAGGAAGGCCCAATGAAGTGGACTCCGGAGGTGGAGGCAGCGCTGCAAGATTTGAAGAGATACCTCTCCTCCACCCCAACGCTAATCGCGCATAAAACGCAAGAGCCATTGCTGCTATATCTAGCGGCAACAAATCAAGTGGTCAGTGCTGCAGTAGTGGCGCAAAGGGAATTAGAGGAATAGGCAGCAATGGCGGCAGATTCATCAGATGATGGACCAGATCCCTCCCTGTCAGGGACCGACGCCGAAAAGGCGGTGCCCCCAGCAAGGCTTGGTCCCAGCAAGATAGAGTCTGCGCAAGAAGGCGAGGTCGCCCAGAAGAAGAAGATGGTGCAACACCCGGTCTATTTTGTCAGTTCCCTCTTACGGGGGGCTAGATCAAGGCATTCCAGTATGCAGAAGCTACTTTTCAGCCTCCTTATGGCCTCAAGGAAGCTGCATCACTATTTCCAAGCACGTGAGATCACCGTCGTCACACGCCTCCCTTTGCAACGGATCTTGCACAACCCAGATTCAACTGGGAGGATTGTGGAGTGGGCGTTGGAACTGTCAAGTTTTTGCCTGAAGTTTGAAAGTACCTCAACCATCAAGACCCGAGCCTTGGCAGAGGTCATCACGGAGTGGACTTCAACGCCCGACGAAGAGGTTCAGGAAATCACCCTTCCCGACAAGGAGATGAGCCGTGATTGGATTATGTACTTTGATGGATCTTTCTCACTGCAAGGTGCTGGTGCTGGCGTGCTGCTCGTCGCACCCATCGGAGAGCGCCTCAAGTACGAAGTCCAAATGCGCTCCCCCCGGGAGCAATCAACAAACAACACTGTGGAGTATGAGGGACTGCTTTCCGGTCTTATGATCGCAGCAGACCTCGGAATCAGGAAGCTTATCGTCAGAGGTGATTCGTAGCTTGTCGTCAGGCAAGTTAACAAAGATTACCAGATCCCGTTTATGGAGGCATATGTGGATGAGGTGAGGAAGTTGGAGGAGCGCTTCGACAACATGCAGGCAGAGTATGTTCCCCGAGCAGAGAACAACATCACCGACGACTTGTCCAAATGCGCTACCCTCAAGCTACCCGTGGAACCAGGTACCTTTGTGCTTCAATTAACCCAACCATCCGTTGAACCGTCTATGGGGCAGAACAAATGAATGAAGGTGGACCTCGGCAAGTACTTTCCCGCTGAGATCCCAGGAGCCGCCGGCAAGGACGTTGCCGGGAACCCCAAGCTCGCCGAGGAACAGCAACCTCCGGCAGGGGCCCAAGCCCCGACCGTAGAGGCGCCCCCCCACGTCTGAAAGCGAGCCTTTGGTCCTTGCCGTGGAGCCCCAAGCTCCGGCATGGGCACAACACACCGTCCATTTCCTCCAAACAGGGGAACTCCCTTAGGAACAAGAAGAGGTAGAGAAAGTAGCCCGTCGGTCCAGCATGTACCAGTTTGTGGATAATGCCCTGTAGAGAAGGAGAGCGAACATCCTGAAATTGAAGTGCATTCCTTGGGAGGACAGACTAGAGTTATTAGCAGAGATACACAGAGGCATGTGTGGCTCCCACATAGGGTCAAGAGACCTTGCCGGCAAGGCATTCCGGCAAGGCTTTTTGTGGCCCACCGCCCTCCAGGATGCAACTGCACTAGTAACCAAGTGTGAAGCGTGCCAGTTCCATTCGAAGAAACTTCATCAACCAGCTCAAGCTCTTTAGACGATCCCCCTTTCCTAGCCATTTTCGGTCTGGGGGCTCGACATACTGGGCCCCTTTCCCCATGTCGTCGGTCTCTTTGAGTACTTGTACGTCGCAATCGACAAGTTCACAAAGTGGCCGGAAGTGGAGCCACTGACGAAGGTGACATCGCAATCAGTCGTCAAGTTCTTCAAGGGACTAGTCTGCCGTTTTGGTGTGGCAAACAGAGTCATCACTGACAACGGCACACAGTTCATGAGCCACACTTTCATGCAATACGTGCAAGACCTCGGCAGCAAGGTTTATTTTGCTTCTATTGCTCATCCCAGAAGTAACGTCCAAGTTGAGAGGGCGAATGCAGAGGTGTTGCGAGGTCTCAAAACCAGGACTTTTGACAGGCTGCACAATGCGAAAGACGCTGGGTTGATGAGTTGCCAACGGTTCTTTGGTCAATCAGGACGACACCAAATCGAGCCACTGGCTAGACACCCTTTGCCCTGGTATACGGGGCAGAAGCAGTTCTCCCCACAGAACTCATATATGGGTCACCTCGAGTGCTCGCTTACGATGAGCTTGAGCAAGAGCAGCTGCACTAAGAAGACGCAACGCTCCTTGAGGAAGATCGTCTTCAGGCTGCTGTGCGAGCCGCTTGCTACCAGCAGGCCTTGCGCTGCTATCATAGCCGCAAGGTTCATGCCAGAAGCCTTGAGGAAGGAGACCTTGTTCTTCGGCAGATCCAATCCGCCAAGAATTCAAACAAGTTGATGCTAAAGTGGGAATGCCCTGATTGGGTAATACGAGTCACCAGGCCCCGCGCAGTCCGCCTGGAGACCGAAGATGGCATTCTGGTGAGCAATTCCTGGAATATCGAACATCTTCGCAAGTTTTACCCCTAAGGCACGGTTGCCGGGAGCCCCGAGAACCAATTCCTGGAATATCGAACATCTTCGCAAGTTTTACCCCTAAGGCACGGTTGCCGGGAGCCCCGAGAACCCCCTTTTTGTACTAGCCTTGCCGGCAAGGCATGTAACCCTATGTACAAAGCCAGACGCATACCCTGTGCGCAGTCAGGGAAAAGAAACCCTTTAGTATGTACAATTTCCTGTTGATTTCCATGTTTATATATATGCATATATACATGCTTGTCCAGGGTATTGTATTACTTTTTGATTCCATCAAGTGTTAATGGACCGCCAAGGTTCCATGCTCCTGTCCTCTCTTCTTTCCAGCCACGGCAAGGATCCTTGATCCCGCCAAGGACCCGGCTCCGGCAAGAAGTTGGAAGGACGGCCCGGCACAACGACTCCCGGCGGAACGAACATATAAAGGTCACCTCTTTCCCGTTCATGTTTGTGACCTGTGGCTTGTGCATTAGAAAACCCCGCCGCTCTCTTTTAAACTCGGGTGCTCCCGTCCCTAACTAGAACGCTGCTTTGGTCAGGGCGGTTGCAATGCCCATTACTAAAAGAAGGTTGGTGGGGGCTGGACCCTCTGTCTGCAACCCGACAGATGTAATGCTCCGGCAGGCACAGAGGGCGCTGGCAGGGCAGCTTGCCGAGAAAACTCATTTATTTGCGTTGAGGAGGCATTTCGCCTCTGCATGGACGTATACATGCACGAGTCCCCAGCAAGGCTAGTCTTTTTCATTAACATGCTGATACGAGTACAGATGTTATGAAACACATGCATGGGCTCGGGAGATTACATTTTTTACAAATTAAGATTCGGCAAGTGCCTACATGCCGAAAAAGATAAACGCCTCGCAATCTCCGTTCTTGTCCCTTTCCTCCCAGGTGTCGCAGGTGAAGGCAAGGGAAGTGCGACGGGACACACCATGGAGAGCATGGCGAGGGCGACCCTCGGCGAGATGCATGGCCGAGGGAGGAGGACGGTGTAGATGATGGTGCTACCGCCAGCGGTCAGTCGGAGTCAAAATCGGCATCCTCTCGCCCGCTACCGCCGTCCTCACCATCGCTGTCTTCCTCGTCACTATCGCTCTAGGAGGAGGGTTCGTAGTCGGTGGAACTCTCCACACAACACCCTAAGCGGAATCCCGAACACCCAAAAACCTTGACGGAGAGCAGGCCATTCTCCATTAATTTTAAATGGAGAACGTGCCCCTCTGACAAGCTATGGGCGCGGGCAAATGTCTTCCATCCACGACGAAGATACATGACGTGGGGGGTGGGGAAGTCGACGTTTACCCGTGTGCTGTCGTTTCTGCAACCCCTCATGTGCAACCTCAAGGCCTCCGGCGAGTCGAGCTCCATCTCCCGAGCAAACAAGCTGGGGAGGCAGAGATGACCACACAATGGCTTGTATAGCCTAACAAAGAACTCGTGAGGATGGTCCCCGACATGGCCCTCTAGTAGAGGAAGAGGAGCTGGCCGGAGCACGGCCGGTGCGCCGCCCCGTCCTCCTCTCCCCCGAGCGCCACGACGACATTGGCATTGCCCTCTTCCTCTTCCTCTTGCAGCGGGCTCCGCTGCTATGAGTTCCGTAGGAGGGGGACGCGCTATCGAGCAGAAGCCCTCGTCGCCGCCCTTGGTGTGCTGGCGCGTCCTCTAACCATGGCGACTGGAAGGAAAGAATCGAGCAAGAAGGAGATGAATGCAGGAAGACGCTGCCCCTCTCCCCTTTTATAGAGGGGCAGGCTGGAGCTTGCCCCCCAACCTGAGAGCGGCCGCCCCACTCGGCCAATCCAGCCCTAAGAGGTGCAGGGAATCAGGACCGACCCGCTGCTCCAATCAGCGACGCCCGGTTTGCTGCCTCAGCTTTAATGCCCGCACCCCCATATCCGTCGCTTACCCTCCCTAGAGCATGGGGGACACGTGGCGGGTGAACCAGAGTCAAGAAGACAGGTGGGGCGACCGTAAATGAGCAACGCCCCTGCATCTTCCTCCTTGTGGGGAAGACATGGGCCGCCTCTTTACTATTCGCTGCGACGTGATGCAAGCGCGCTGCAACCGCACCACTCACGACCCCCACGTCACGCACTAATGTGAGTCATGGGGAAGCGCAACCGTTAAAGGAATCACCGCAATTAAAACCATACCGCGCATGCCTGTGCACCATTCTAGGCCTGACCCAACAACTCTCCGCGCTTATGTGTGGCCCAGGCCCGGGGGCTCCTGTCTGTGTACAAAAGTAGGGGTCCTTTTGCACCCCTTTACTTGTGCACGGGCAGTTGGAGCTGCGCCTATGACCACACTTGGCGGAGCAGAAGAAGGAGGGGCATAAAGCTATCGAGGCAACTCTCAAGCCAGAGGCATGAAGGACAAAGGGGCAAGGTGGACTCCTCCCCCGGCAATGCCCTTGCCAGGGCGGCCTACTTGACCCCGGCAAGAACCTTACCGGGGCAGCTCGCCCAAACACCAGCAAGGCCACCACCGTTGGGTCTGAGAGCTCCGACACCATCGACAATGTCAAGGCCAAGATTCAAGGGATGCCTGCGCAGTGGCATGCTGATTCTTGTAGGGCCGAGGGGCCTGAAAACCCAGGAAAGAGACCAAAAGACGAAGACCCCCGGCAAGAGCCTTGCTGGGGATGACCGAAGACCCCCGACAAGACTCCTTACCGGGGGCGTTTGCAAGGCCACAGCCAGGCCCGCGCGGCCAAGGTTTCGCTGCCCCGCGGCCACTCCTACGCAATGACCGACTCGCCAACTGGAAAAGCACATGCGTGGCAGTTTGCGGCTCCTAAGCCAACTACAAGCACCTGCGTGGTGGCATGCAGATCTTCATGAAGACCCTGCCACCACAGCAGCTAGCAAAGAGGCCAGTTCAAGAGCTCAAGAACACCAAATATACATAGAAAAGCAGGACTAGGGTTTTACGCATCATATTGTGGCCCGAACCTGGGTAAAAATTTCCACGCGTTGATCGTCTAGACCTGCTCTTTGCACAACTCTACACCCCGCAACCGTAGCAAAAGGGGTCCCCGAGATCCCATAGGTGTCCTTTCCCCGACATTGGTCGAGGTATTCTGGAGACCAAAAGTTAATCTTCGGCCTCGTCATGCCCTCGAGGAAATTGTGCCACTACTTCAAAGCCTACGAGATCATGGTGGTCACTCGTTTTCCGTTGCAGCGTATACCGAGGAACCTCAAAGCCACTGGCAGGATAGTTGAGTGGGCACTGGAGTTGTCAAGCTTTGGCCTAAGGTATGAAAGCACATCGACCATCAGAGCGGAGCATTGGGAGAATTCATTGTGGAATGGGTGCCAACCTGAGACGAAGAAATTCCAGAGACAACAATCCCTGACAAGGAAGCGGTTCACGAGTGGATCATGTATTTTGACGGTGCCTTCTCGCTGCAAGGCGCTAGGGCTGGAGTGCTCCTTGTTGCACCCACAGGAGAGCACCTTAAATATATGGTTCAGATGTGCTCCCCCCCCCCGAGATAGCTACCAACAACACTACTGAGTACGAAGTCCTCCTTGTCGGACTCAACATCGCAGTAGAGTTGGGAATCAAGAAGTTGATCGTCCGAGGGGACTCGTAGCTTGTGGTGAGGCAAGTAAATAAGGATTACCAGTGCCCATTGATGGAGGCATACGTAGAGGAAGTGAGGAAGCTGGAGGAGCGTTTCGATGGATTCCAAACAAAGCACATGCCGCGTGCCGAAAACAACTGTGCTGATCACCTATCAAAATACGCTGCACAAAAGCTCTCTGTGGAACCAGGAACCTTTGTCCTTCACCTGAATCAACCACCTGTATCCCCCTTCGACGATGGCCAGAAAAAGGAGGAAGATGGACTTTGGTAAACATCTCTAGGCAGGGCTCCCTGGAGCCCCCGATGGAGAGGTTGGCGGGAATGACCTTGCTTCACTTGGTGAGTAGCATCCTCCCGCTGAACCAATCATTTTGGCGGTCGAGGTAAGTGCTCCCATGAACGAGGAAGTGCCACTTGTCCTTGTTGTCAAGCCTCAGGCTCCAACTTGGGCGCGACACATCGTCCACTACATCCAAACAGGAGAACTTCTTGGGCGCGACACATCCCTTTGTCTTGGCCCTTCTCGGTCTGGGGGCTCGACATCTTGGGCCCCTTCCCACACTCGATCGGGGGCTTTGAATTCTTGTACATTGCTATTGGCAAGTTTACAAAGTGGCCAGAAGTGGAACCAGTTTGGAAGGTGACCACACAATCAGCTCCCAAGTTTTGAAGGGATTGGTGTGCCGATTTAGAGTACCCGCCAGGTTGATCACTGACAGCGGCACCTAGTTCACAAGCCGTGCCTTCACGCAATACGTTCAAGCCCTCGGACACATGGTCTCAATCGCCTCCATTGCCCATCCCCGGAGAAATGGACAAGCTGAGAGGATGAACGCTAAAGTGCTGAGTGGACTCAAGATAAGAACTTTTGATAAGCTACAAAAGTGCAGCAGACATTGGTTCAACGAGCTGGTGGTGGTTCTTTAGTCCCCCCGTACGACATCAAATCGAGCTACCGGCCAGACTCCGTTCTCCCTAGTCTATGGGGCAGAAGCAGTGATCCCCATAGAACTCATATACAGGTCACCTCGAGTACTTGCCTACGATGAAGTAGCGCACGAGCAGCATCGACATGACAATGCCATGCTCCTCAAGGAGGATTGTCTCTAGGCTGCTATACGTGCTGCATGCTACCAACAAGCCTTGCGCCGATATCAAAGCCGCAAGGTTTACGCCTGGAGCCTTGAGGAAGGTGACCTTGTCCTTAGGCATGTTCTGTCCGCCAAGGGTTCCAACAAGTCGACACCGAAGTGGGAAGGCCCTTACCGGGTAGTCCGAGTCACCAGACCTGGCGCAGTCCGTCTGGAGACCGAATATGGCATCAAGGTGCAAAACTAATGGAATATTGAGCATCTTTGTAAGTTCTACCCGTAAGGCGCGGCTGCCGAGCTCAGCCCCGACAGCCACCCTTTTGTACAAGCCTTGCCGATGTGCATGTAACCCTTTGTATAAAGCCATGCACAGACCCTGTGCAAAGTTAATGAAGCGCTGGCACCCAAAAACTTGCATGCATCATTAGTTTAACTTAATATGCCATGATCATTTTGAGAGGGTCGTATGCTGCTACGATTTCCTTCTGTACTAACTACATGACCCCCTACCGTGGATTTAGATCCTAGAAAGGAGGTGTGGGAATGAGCTGGCATGTGGATCCCCGACAAATTATCAGATAAGTTTCCTTTGAGGTATCCATAGTGTGCCTCTGTAAGGAAAAAGACTTGTGCGTAGAGAAAACTTCGTCACCTTCGAAACATTTGTGCTCTCGCCTTTTGACTCGAAGTTTGCTTCGGTCAAGGTGGTCGCAGTGGCATTTGGAGAAAAATGATTTGACGAGGTGTAATGCCCAGGATGGGACTATACCTCCTACGTGTCGAGGCACGACTTAAAGGTATAAGCCCATTCTGGAATGATCTCAAGTTCGGTATCTTTGCACGAAACATGTAAAAGAGGGATTAAAATGCAAAAGGAGATAGTTGGCTTACACTCGCCACTTCACACAATACAATACATAAGCGAAACATCATTCAAAACATCACAACCCGACTACGGGTGAAGATCCAAAAGAAAGATACCAAAACAACATAAAGCCACAGGTCAGGATCGAATCCTAGTAGAAACCACTACTGATCGCCGAAAACGTCTCAAGCATACGGCCACTCTCTTCATCGAGCTCCCAGAGAAGCTCTGAACCAGCTCCTGCTTCATACTCGGCTGAACCTGCATCTGGTGTTGTAGTATCTGTGAGCCACGAGGATTCAGCAATCCCATAACCATGGGTATCAAGACTAGCAAAGCTCAATGGGTAGGAAGAGGTAAAGTGGTGAGGTTGCAGCAGCGGCTAAGCATAATATGGTGGCTAGCTTACGAGTACCAGAATAAGATGAGCATCTACGCAAACGGTCGCAAAAGTAGTGATCGCTAAAGATCCTGAACTACATACGAATCAAACATAACCCCACTGTGTTCTCTTCTCAAAGTGAAAAGAGACAGTCACGGTTACTCACACAGTTGTGTGTTTTACTTTGGATCATCTGTCAAGTTTTCTACAACCAGACATTAACAAATTCCAATCTGCCACATAACCGCGGGCACGACTTTCGAATGATCATAACCCTGCAGGGGTGTCCCAACTTAGCCCATCACAAGCTCTCACGATTAGCTGAAGTGATAAATATAATATCATCACTCTTTATCTTAGGGAAATCCGATCAGGCTCGGCATCCCGGTGCACAAGACATTTCGACAATGGTAAAACAAGTCCAGCAAGACCTCCCGGTGTGTCGACACCCTGATAGTAGCCGCGCGTATCTCGTCTCAGGCCACAACTAGATGGGCGATGCTACAGGTAAAACCAATCATCGAGTTTCCCCGTGGTGGCCCCGCAGGACCCCCGTTTGGGACCAACACCATCAGCACTGGCCCCCCTGCTATGTAGAAAGAATCCTGGGGTAGCGCTAACTCCCTATGCAATTTAATTAATTAATTAAGTTGTTATTATGAGCAAATTAAAACCAATGTTGGGCCTTGCTGGAGGAGTTTTATTCAAAGTCGAACTGTCAAGGGGTCCCCATCCACCCATCGTGTAAGGAACGCAAAATCAAGGAACATAATGCCGGTTTATCGGCGCCTAAGGTGGCATGAGTGGAACAAAACACCGAGCAAAAGGCCAAGCCTTCCACCCATGCCCAGTATATAGGTGTGTTATAATAATAATAATAGATATTGTGATATAACACAACAAGTTCCCACCTGGAACGAACTTCATCTTCACCTGCAACTAACAACGCTATAAGAGGGGCTGAGCAAGCGAGTAACATAGCCAAACAGTGGTTTTGCTAGGAAGGTGTCAAAGGTTAGAGGTTTCATGGCAACAAGGAGAGGCTGACATAAAAGATGGGTAGCGCGACATGTAACGATAGCATCGAGACAACTAAGCATGGCAATGGTAGTAAAGGTATCCAAGGGTATGATCATCTTGCCTGGGATTCCGCAAGGGAGAAGAACGGGTCCATGAAGTAGACGGAGCAACATAGTCGAGAGATACCTCACAACTCCGGAACGAAACCGAAGCTAACAAGAGAAGCAACCGGAAAGAAGCAAACAACACGGTAAACACACAAGCATAAACATGGCATACGATGCACATCCAAGTATGATGCATGACCGGTTTAATTATGCATGGCATGGCAAAGAGCACAAACAAAACTACAAGTTAAGTGGAGCTCAATATGCAACGAGTTGCATATTGACGAAACACCACATGTTATTTATTTAGTTGACTCTCGATTATTTACATGACAAGATTAAATGTTTTTAACATAGCAAGAGGTGAAGCAAAAAATAAACTACCTATTTAGGCATTTTAAAAGAGGCCGGAAATAACAACAACAATTCCGGAAAAATCCCCATGAGCATGTTTAGTAATTAATAAAGCAACAACAATTAAACATTTTAATGTTGTTCACATGATGCAGATGACATGATCAAATTTATGGAAGTTTTATTAAAAGTGAACATGAAGAAGATATGAAGCATTTGGCCGCCACGACGGAAGGAAAGGAGTGTCCTGGCGACGAGAATGGAAACGGAGCCACGGCAACGTTCCGATGATCCGACAACTCGTCGAGAAGCCGGTGCAAAAGCAAGGTGGCGAAGCGTGCCGAACAAGATGAAAAGGTGGGGTGATCCCGTCACCGGGTTCCCACGGGTCGGCGACGAGGCAACCGAGGAGCACGACAAAAGATGATACGGGCACGGAGCACACAAGGGAAAACATTTCATACAACACATGCACAAGCGTTCACGGGTCATCGTCTCGGGGTTATACCTTCGGAACATTCGTTTCGGGGCGGTTCGAGATCGTAGAGGGACGTAGACGTTCACGTTCGTCGAGGAAGTAGTGGTACATGGCGACGGTAGGGGTACTCGGTTCCTCGGCGACGGTAGTTGTACTCGCACGTAGTGGGAAGTAGTGGAAGTAGACGTTCTCGCGTTCATCGGTAGGGGAACTTGTCGCGGCATCGGACGTCTTCGGGGCGACGGTAGTCGTACACGTTCGTAGATGTTCAAGGCCGTCGAGGGACTTGCCGGTCTCGGACTCGCCGGTCTCAATACTTGCGACGATACCGGAACACTTGTCGTCGGACTTGGCGAATCCAAGAGGTACTTGGCGGTCTCGGGGTCCCTCGTTCGAAGATCTTGGCGTCCACGGTTCTAGCGGCTGCGGCCTTCACAACAACAGGAAAAAAACGGCAGCAAGGAATTGGCGCGCCATGAAGCAGAGAAGCAGCGGATAGGTCCTGGATGGCGGCGCGAGGCGCTGCAGCAAACCGCGGCAGGGCGTGCTGGTGTTGAAGGGACAGGGCGGAGGAGGATCGATGGAGCAGAGGCGGCTAGACGAGGGAGCTCCTCTGGAACGAGGCTGCCGAGGGGCTCCTTGGCACTGCGGGAACTCTGGCACGGACCACGGCGCTCGGCCCTTGCTAGAGGACGGAGGGAGACGGGGGCTTTGGGCGGCCGTCGCGTCGCACTGGACGAGGAGGTGCGGCGCTCGAAGCTTGGCGCGATGGCAGCACTCCTGGCCGGCCCTGGCTGGATGCCACGGCAGGCGGCGCGCGAGGGAGAAGGCGCTCGGGGGTTGGAGGAAGAGGCCCCCGAGCGTGGCGCTGCGGGGCCATGGCGTGGCGAGGAGCGCTCGGCCTCCTGGCGCGCGGGAGGAGGAGGCCGCTCGGGCCTGGGGGTTCAGGGCAAAGGGAGCGACGCGAGGGGGATCAGGACGATCGAGGAGAGAGGTGCGGGAGAGCGAGGGGAAGAAGGAGACTTGCGGCGCGAGGGGATGAGAGGGAGGAGCGATGCGGTCGGTGGGGAGAGCGCGGCGGCTCGCTAGGGTTCGGCCGGCTGGGCCTCGTGGCTGAGATGGCCAGGGAGGAGATGGGCCAAGGAGGCCTGGAGGAGGCTTGGGCCTGGCCTGGCGGCTGGGATGGCCTAGAGGCCATCTCTATCTCCTTCCTGCGTTTTTTTAAAAGAAAAAGAAAATGAAGGAAAAAGGATAGAGAGATTGGGAGAGAAGTGGGCATGAGGATTATTTTTCCGGACAAGTAAAATATGCACGGTGCACGGAAAAATAGGGGAGGCATGAATGCAAGAGATAAATTCGAACTCATTTGAATTTAGTTCAAATGAGTGTGAGAAACAAACGGGTGTTTGGTAGTTCCAAATAATGTGAGGATTTTTGGAGGAACCTCGCTAAACGAGAAAAGAAAAATAGGGAAGGTTTAGAAAGCAAGGAATTGAGAAAGAAAAGGCATGGGGAATATTTGCAAGTGTGTTGCGGTTAATTCCAAACAAATGGAATATCTTAATATAGCTCCCTAAAAATATTGAGAGGCTTTTATATGTTATAAAGAGAAGACATTCTTCCCTCGATTTAAATGGACCGAAGGTCCACACGATTTATTTAGTTGAGATGCAAAAGATTAAAGACATGATCGCATGATGACATGATGCAATGCAAAATAAATAAAGCAAGCACAAAGAAACACACGGGAGACCCGGAACATCTGGAATCTTCTGGAATCTTCTGGGACGTCGGTCTTCGGGCGTCACAACTCTCCCACACTAACAGAGGATCTCGACCCGAGATCCTAGAGATAGCACCGGGTAAAAACAGAAGAGGAAGAGGTAAAACAAAGTTGCTTCTTTGACAGACGAGTGAAACCAAAGAACCTTGAGAGGTTGAACAATCTTGAAGGAAAGAATACCACAGAGATGAACGAAGATGAAAACACTCCGTTAGAAAAAGTAACAAGGAACATTATGAGAACCTTGTAGGTTGAAAGACATGAAACAAGAGCTTACGAACCAAAAGAATAAGAAACCACAATGGTATAGCCAAGGAAAACGAATGACAGAATTTGGACAGCACTCCGTCTGGAAATGGAAGGAATTAACAAGAGCTTGAGGAGATGGAGTGATACTTGATGAAATCAACAACACATTGCCTCTGAAGCAATTAAAATAATGGCACAAGGGGTAAGAAAGAATTCAGATAGCACTCCGGTTGAAAAGAGAGGCAAACTTGATAAGATGAGAGAATTAGAATGGAGGACACAACACTCCAGTTAAATGACAAGCAAGGGAAGAATATGATCTTGAAAAGAAAACAAGAAGATGGTCAAAGAGAGCAATATCACAATGCCTCCGGAATGAAATAATAGAATATAAATCAATGAAAGAAATGAATGGAGAAGAAAATGACAACTCCTCCCAAAATGAATGTGAAAACATCCTTACGAAGAAGGGTTGAACGGAGTTGTTGGAAAATCAACAACGAAAACGAATAAGCTTGTTGTGGCCTTATGAAAAACATCTCAAAATTATGAGGTGACAACCAGCCACTGACGAAAACATTTGATTGGATTGAGATCAACAAGGAGATGAAAAACTTATCTCACTGGAATGATAAATGAAGAACTTGGGTCATTTATAAGCACCATAATTAGCAACAATCCTTAGGGAAAGCTTTTAGGTGAAATACAACCCAAGAT
Organism: Secale cereale; assembly: GCA_902687465.1. Taxonomy (NCBI): domain Eukaryota; kingdom Viridiplantae; phylum Streptophyta; class Magnoliopsida; order Poales; family Poaceae; genus Secale; species Secale cereale. Next base: position 475,371,029 of record LR738711.1, on the reverse strand, counting down.
TACTCCAACGAAGAAAATGACAAGATTAAATATCTCATTCCTGACAACTTGTGAATCATGAAACCTGAAGGGAAAATGTCAAGAATGGCATAACACCGTCTCAAACAATAAAAGGTAGAAATAATTACAATTGGAAAGCATGATGAAGAATGCTTGAGCTCCAACAAGAATTTTTGATGAAGACTTCGAGGATGAATTAAATGATGATGAACCACCATGAAGAACTCCGGTAATGAAAGCATGAGAAGTGAAACATGAAAGAATAAGATTCAAGGCCTGCGATGAATTAGATGGAGCTTTGAAATGATATAATTGAAATAACTTGGAGCTCCGGAAAACAAGATGAACAGCTTAGAACCGAGAATATGATATGATGAACAAGCTCCAGACAAAAGAATTAAATCAGCTTGAAGGAAAAAGAATAAGAATTATGTCATGCATCTCCTTCACCAATTTAAATTGATGACAACCCAAGGATTTGGCATACTACTTATTCTCGATGGAAAGGATTAAAAGAGAGATCTCGCACAAACTTGAGAAAAGTCTTGAAAGGCTCACCGGTAGGATTATGAAAAGAACAAATGAATTAAAACGACAACAACGGAAGGGTAATCTTGAAAGAACCACCGTAAAAATATGGAGACGAACGAAGAGACATCAATGAAGAATATTTGGAGAACGAAGTTGAAAACTGAGAACGAAGAAATCTTCTGAAATGATGGCCTTCAGAGGATCACAATGAAAAGAATTCATGGAATGCTTCGGATGGCATAAAATAATTCCTCACAATCTGAACAATAATGAGGATGGCAAGAAGCTAGAACCATGAATCTTCAAGAGAACGAGTCAAAATTTAAGAGAAACACTTCTCCGGTCTTCAAATGTTGAGAATGAAGACGAGAAATGCCATGAAGAATTGCGAGATACCCCGGAAGAATGAAAAGATGGAAGGTAGAGCTAAAGATGGAAATAATTGAAAACAAGCTTGGAGAAGGCATGTGACTGATGGAAATCATTCCTACGTCACACTTTGACAAGAATTTGAGTATAACTCCGGAAAAAGAAGAGTCAGATAAGATCCTGGAAAAAGACCTGTGGGTTAGGGCCCACTCAAAGAAATCACCGTTGGAAAAGATTGCTTAAGATATATTGCACCGGTTGAATTAAATGGCTTGAATAAGATGACAATCCTCAAAATAGTTTGAACGGATTAAGAATGGAAACACGAATCTTCTGAGATACCTTGAACACTCCGGATAAGAATAGCAAGAGGAGAATGATTAATTGGTGCACCGGAATAAGAAAGCATTGTGAAAAGAGGAAAAGGATAAGATCAACATCGAAATCTTGAATTGCATCCACCGGAGAAGAAAATGAGAACGGAGAATGATGAACTTGAAGCTCTTGAGCATCTTCACGATAAATCACCGGATAAGTACATTGATGGAAAAGAATGAAGAAACATCACATTAATAAAATGGATATTTCATCTGAGAATTTCTGGCTCCGAGAAGAAGGGTGGGAGGGTGGGGAAAACAAAGACAACTTGGGATGAATGAAACAGACAAATCGTCAGATTTCTCAACGGCGTCCGTATGGAATAACTTGGAGAGAAGGCACACCGGTTGAAAAGGATTAACATGACAATCTTGATGATTAAGAAGGACTAGCACTCCCATAGAAATATGAGGATACCGATTAGGAAAGGTATGGAATCAACATTTGACATCGAAGCAACTCGAATAACAGAATCGAAACAAAAACAAAGGATAGATATGTTTATGAAGAAGATTATGTTGCAACATATCTATCCGAACAGAGAATAGAACGAATGAATTCCGTAGTTACATCAACTCGTCGAGAAGCCACTTGGAGAACAAAAGGTTAATAAAAGCAACAAGGAGCAGATAGAACAAATACAAGATAGAAGCTTCGTTCGACATCTTTGTGCTGAAAGCTTATGGAACGTGTTACAAAAGGGTTTTGCAATCCCCGGATCAGCATAGCCAAGGACCCTTTAAGATGCAACTCCCGATCGGAACAAGCCCATAAAACCACTTCACTCAATGTAGAACCCCGAACTTCATATCATGCATTCGTTAGAAGAATGCCTAGAACTACTAGATGAACCCACCTATTAATTTCTGAAAGTTTCCAGTTATGCAATCAGGTGTTGGGGATACAAGGGAAGCACCGCGCACTCAACTCTAATCCTACATCCAGCTGTATCCATCCTTCAACACATAACCAGTTATTTCCGGAAACCATTTACCTCGGACCTTCGAAACGCATCTACTATACAAGCTATGGCAATACTCCCGAACTACCTCCCAGTACTGGGTGATGTCGGGGTTATCTTGCCACTAACCACATAGGAGAGTTTTCGATGTCGGCCGTCTTAAGTATTCCAGAACTGATGTGATATATTTGTGACGAGAACACCTCGGAGCGCAACTCCCCGGGACACTGCCACAACCCCTAATGACAGGAGGCATCGAGAACAATGTTCTCGTCACAAAGACATCGGAACAATCCAAACAATACCCGCGTGATCCTAAAAAAAAAATTTGGTGCGAAAGTAGAAGAGGCAAGAGTAGTCGTCAGGAGTCCTCACCAGAGTGAAAAGAGATGAGGAGCAAAGAAATACTACTCTCCGATATAAATATAGGACTCAAAACATTTTCAAGTGTGTGCCTAGACTCAACCGTAACCGATTCGATCAATCAGTGGGGGCTTCTAGGTCGGAGAAGGCTCTGAATACCAACTTGTAATGCCCAGGATGGGACTATACCTCCTACGTGTCGAGGCACGACTTAAAGGTATCAGCCCATTCTGGAATGATCTCAAGTTTGGTATCTTTGCACGACTCATGTAAAAGAGGGATTAAAATGCAAAAGGAGATAGTTGGCTTACACTCGCCACTTCACACAATACAATACATAAGCGAAACATCATTCAAAACATCACAACCCGACTAAGGGTGAAGATCCAAAAGAAAGATACCAAAACAACATAAAGCCACAGGTCAGGATCGAATCCTAGTAGAAACCACTACTGATCGCCGAAAACGTCTCAAGCATACGGCCACTCTCTTCATCGAGCTCCCAGAGAAGCTCTGAACCAGCTCCTGCTTCATACTCGGCTGAACCTGCATCTGGTGTTGTAGTATCTGTGAGCCACGAGGACTCAGCAATCCCATAACCATGGGTATCAAGACTAGCAAAGCTTAATGGGTAGGAAGAGGTAAAGTGGTGAGGTTGCAGCAGCGGCTAAGCATAATATGGTGGCTAGCTTACGAGTACCAGAATAAGATGAGCATCTACGCAAACGGTCGCAAAAGTAGTGATCGCTAAAGATCCTGAACTACATACGAATCAAACATAACCCCACCGTGTTCTCTTCTCAAAGTGAAAAGAGACAGTCACGGTTACTCACACAGTTGTGTGTTTTACTTCGGATCATCTGTCAAGTTTTCTACAACCGGACATTAACAAATTCCAATCTGCCACATAACCGCGGGCACGACATTCGAAAGATCATAACCCTGCAGGGATGTCCCAACTTAGCCCATCACAAGCTCTCACGATTAGCTGAAGCGATAAATAGAATATCATCACTCCTTATCTTAGGGAAATCCGACCAGGCTCGGCATCCCGGTGCACAAGACATTTCGACAATGGTAAAAAAAGTCCAGCAAGACCTCCCGGTGTGTCGACACCCTGATAGTAGCCGCGCGTTGATGGATTCTCGCCCCTCGTTGGTTACCCCAAGTGGAAGGTTTGAGATGCAGTGTAGCGGAAGTTTTCCCTTGGCAAATATACCAAGGATCGATTTCCCTGAGACTCCCAGTTTCAACAAGAAGGTGTCAACTGCTAACGGCGCCAGATATTAGCAATCAACGTGGACCTGCACATAGATACAAATAACTTTGCTCCCAACGAGTACAGAGAGGTTTTCAATCCCTCCGGCCTTGTCGTTTACAAAGGATTAAACGCAAGTGATAGTAGTGATAGGTTTTGCTGCAATAGTAAGTAAAAGCGGAAAGTAAATAGCGGATGTGATCAGTGATGGTAATATGGACCGGAGTCCCATGATGTTCACTAGTGATGTCTCTCTCCCAAAAGACGATAAAACAACTATGTGAGGTAAACGAATTACAGCTGGGCAATTGACAGGACCATGTGCGCAAACCAATGCTGACTAAGTTGCAAGAAAGGTAGAGGTTCAAAGCATGGGCGGTACGCCAAGGCAAGTAGACCGAAATCCATCTGCATCTACTACTAATCATCCACCTTGAGATATCTATCCAGAACATCTCGCTGGTATTAAGTTGCGAGTCCCACCCATAGTGTAAACTCAAAGCAACAGACAACTGCATTAAAAGAACTTTGCGTAAAGTAAACAATCCTTGCACCCGCGGGCACAAGCACCGTTGTTTTCCCCCTTGTGGCAACAACACATCCCCTAGACTCATGTTTCTGTCACTCAAGCTAGTCATCGAGGGGCATGAACCCACAATCAAGCATAACGTTCCCTCTTGGAGTCACTACCTACTACTTGGCCAAAGCAATAAATAACAACGGAGAACATACAAGAATTACTTACGAACATAAATATAAAAGAGGTGAATCAAATATATTACTCAAACACAATCTGAACATAATCTCACAATCCATCGGATCCCAGCAAACTCATCATAGCAACAGCATAAGGATTACATAGGTGCCTCGATCATGTAGGGCAGCTCACGAGGACTAATTAGTGAAGCACAAGAACGGGAGGAGAACATCACATAGCTACTGGTCATGGACCCATGGTCCAAGGGAGACTACTCACAACTCATCCGGGAGGAGTCCATGGTGGTGGAGAAGCTCCCGGTGGTGATCCTCCCCTCCGGCAGGGTGCCGGGAAGAGTTCTCCTGGTGCTCTCGATCTTGGAAGCGCGGCGGCGGCGGAACAGAGATGAGATCGCGAAAAAGGGTTCCCGTCTCGAGGGTTTCGGGACACGATATAAATATATGCCAAAGGGGGGCATCAGCGGAGGCTCAGGGGGCCCAGGCGCCCCCCGGCGCGGCTAGGAGGGGGGCTGCGCCACCAGGGCGCCTGGAGCCCTGGTGGCCCCCCTTCGGCTGTACTTCGGGTGCGGGGAAGCTTCTGGAACACTGATTTTTTATATAATTTTTCCGGGATTTTTCTGGCAGTTCTCGTAATGGGAAAACCTGAAATACAAAAACAGCCGAAAACAGAAACTGGCACTGGGGTGCACTGAGTTAATAGGTTAGTCCAAATATGATCAAAAGTGTATGGAAGTGTATAAATATCATAGCAATATCACCCAAAAGAGGCATGGAGCAAGCAGAAATTATAGATACGTTTTGGACGTATCAACATCCCCAAGCTTAATTCCTGCTCGTCCTCGAGTAGGTAAATGATAACAAGAATAATTTCTGTGGTGACATGCTATTAACCATATAGGACTTTTTCATAGTCACATGACAAAAGCTTACTGAGACAATGAATCTGTAGTAATTAAGTTGCCTCATGAGAAAATCACAAAGAACTGAAAGTTTTTCAATATGATACTGAAACATCAAATAGATTTGTAATGAGCATGGTGTGCAAATATGATAAAGTGATATCTCGCTTGCCCCCTTTAGTGAAGCAAAACATAAATGCAGTGGCACCTCCAAGGTTTAAGTGATGACTAGATACAATCATTTCAAAATAAACGATATCACAATCATGCAAAAGACAATGCTACTTTGGGATAATGCACATTACACTCAGAATGACAATCATGCTCTCAGTAGTTGGTGCTTTTAAAAGAAGGTGGAGACTCTCGAACCGTGGCTTTTGTTGGCAAGGTTGAAAACCCGTAGTCGGAAACAAAGACAAAACATGTACCAGAGCTCTTGGTTTTAAAAACAGAGGTAATAATATTTTTTTAGATTATGCATGTTTCGTCAACGAATGCTAGCAGACAACTCAATCACTTCTTGAGATGGACAAGTTTCGAGGAACGGCTCCCGAATGAGGACGATCACATCCTCTTAATCTCCTTTGTTTATCACTGCCAAAGTTTTCTGATTTCTCATGAACAAAGCGTGAAGGAGGGTTTGTTTGTTATATTATTTTTGAGCCGGGCGCACTCAATGCTAGTTCCCTCTCGTATTATGGGTTTGCACATTATACATGCAATCCCGGGGTGAAGCTTGTCCAACTTAAAAAGATCATGAATTAACTACTACTTCCTCATGAACTTAAAACAGAGGCACAAAATAGGAATGCATTTTTTTTTGAATAATTTCGAGATGGTACATGCAAGTCTCCGTTAGGAATGGCAGGTAAATACCATGTAGGAAGGTATGGTGGACTCATATGGCATAACTGGTTTAAAAGATTTTGGATGCACAAGCAGTCAGTCCGCTTAGTACAGGTGGAGGTTAGCAAAAGACTGGGAGCGACCAACTAAAAGAGCAATGACGGTCATAATCATGCAGAGCGACAAAGCAACATTGAATCAGGCATGGAAGTTATATCGCTACGCAGAAACAAAAGATCATCAAGGCTTGACAGACTTTCTTTACAGTCTTAAATATGCGTGAGCATACGCCAAGTTAATCAAAGTAAATTCTCGAAGGAAGATATTACTAAACCATACCACATCATAGGCAAACAAATCATGTTGGCACTCCAATAACACATTGGGAACCCCCCAGCTATTTGAGACTAACCATAAGAAAACATGAACTACTAAGCACCATTATGCACGTAGCATCTTTATCATAGACATATCAACCAATGCAACGGAAGCAAACTCTCTTAATAAGATAATCATGATAAATAAAGAGAGTTCAAGCAACCAACTAAACAAAAGCTCTTTAGAAAGATAAGCATGAAAACTAAGAGCTAAGCATGATAGTATCTATTGAAAGACAAAGAGCACACACAGCAAAGATAGACATGAAAATTCTATGTTATGTTCTAGGTAGAAGTGGAGTGTGTTTCTCTCCCACATAAAGAAAGCTGAGTTCCGACTCGTTATGAAAAGCTAAAGAAAACTAAAAAGGAAAACTAAAAGCAAGACGCTCCAAGCATAGCACATAACACATGAAGTGATAAAAATATAGCGGAATGAAAGACGAACTGATAATGTTGATGGAGAAGGGGATGCACGGGGGCATCCCCAAGCTTAGACGCTTGAGTCTCCTTGAATATTTCTTGGGGGTGCACGGGGGCATCCCCAAGCTTGAGCGTTTGACACTCCTGAATCTTTTTATCATCTTCCCTCGCACACTTGAAAACTCCCTTCATACATAACTCATCATAATCTGATTAGCGAGGTTAGTACCCATCATAAAATAATTGTTCCTTGCTGGAAATAAAGATATTCTTGAAGGTCTACTGTTTCTCAAGATTGCCAAAAGGTTTTTGCAAACAAAAAGTAAGCTCTAGGTTTGCAAAATGAAGGAAAGGCAAAACAGGACATAATCTGTGAAAAACAGAACTGCAGGTAGTAAATGATTTTTTTGGGGCACTTCTGCAACTCTAATAAAAAAACTCAGAACAGATGCACGAAAGACAATTATATAGAGCACGCTGTCGAAAAAATTCAGATCAAAAAGATGATCTGGTAATTTTATACGAATTTTTCTATCCAAGGACAGAATCTGTTTCCTGGACAGCACGTCACAACTTTTGAACTTTCTTGCAATCAGAGGCTACACTTGGCACAAAATTGAAAAGTAAAGATACAATGATGATGCTACTGTAGTAACAACATCAAGACACAACAAAAGCAAAATAAAATTTTATTCATGTGGGCTGCCTCCCAAAAGCGCTTTCTTTTATGCCTTTAAGCTAGGCATAATGCAAAGAGGAATCAATAACCATTATAATAATCGGAGCTATAGATTGCTTCAAATGGTTCCTCAACAAGTTCACTCTTGTTCCTTCTAGGAAAGGGGTACACGCCTTTTGCCTTTCCGCGCAAGCGGATTTGTCCCTTACCTATATCGATGAAGCCTTTTACCGCTCGGAGGAAGTCCCTTCCAAGCACTATATTTCCTTGGTTTGGCTCCATGATGAAGAAATCAATCATTGCAATCCCCTTAAGGAATTTAACTGGCACGTCTTTTATTCTTCCCTGGATTTCAGAAATATCTCCATTAGTGTGTTCATGATAAGATGGTAATCTATCCATGTTAAATTTTAAAGAATCATGAACAATTTTTGGCATAGTAGAAACCATAGATCCAATATCACAATAAGCAAGGAAGTCTTGATTAGAGATGCTAATCCTAACAAAAGGCTCCCAATCATTGTCTATTTCCAAAATGTCTTACTTATCGGGTTTGGGTTTCTCTACCTTCATCAAGTCTAGAGCATCCATTCTCTTCTCAATAGTAGCAAGTCTATCTATGATAGTATCAAAGTTATGATCATAAACAAAGTAACTAGATAGACCATGTATAATTTCAAGAGCTCTAGCTTCATCACACTCTAGGAAATCTCCTTCAGCTATAATATCAAGAGAGTGTTTACACCATTTAAAAAGACCATGGTAAAAATTTCTAAGCACAATTTTTATAGGTATCCAAGGCATAATTCTCCTATGTGCATCAGAAATTCCGTCCCATGCATTCTTCATATTTTCTCCATCCCTTTGATGGAAATCTAGGACTTCTGATTCCCTCAAAGCACCAAATCCTAACATGCTTGACTAAACAAAAAGGACTACTAGCAAATAATTAATATTTTTTTTGTGGTTTTTGATAAAGGATACTAAAGCAAAAATGAAAGGTAAACTAACAAGACTAAAAAGCAAAGGTAAAAGATAGCGTGCAACTCCCCTATCTTGAAGAGTGGAGTCCCCGGCAACGGCGCCAGAAAACTTTGCTTGATGGCTTCTCGCCCCTCGTTGGTTACCCCAAGTGGAAGGTTTGAGATGCAGTGTAGCGGAAGTTTTCCCTTGGCAAAGATACCAAGGATGGATTTCCCTGAGACTCCCAGTTTCAACAAGAAGGTGTCAACTGCTAACGGCGCCAGATATTAGCAATCAACGTGGACCTGCACACAGATACAAATAACTTTGCTCCCAACGAGTACAGAGAGGTTGTCAATCCCTCCGGCCTTGTCGTTTACAAAGGATTAAACGCAAGTGATAGTAGTGATAGGTTTTGCTGCAATAGTAAGTAAAAGCGGAAAGTAAATAGCGGATGTGATTAGTGATGGTAATATGGACCGGAGTCCCATGATGTTCACTAGTAATGTCTCTCTCCCAAAAGACGATAAAACAGCTATGTGAGGTAAACGAATTACAGCTGGGCAATTGACAGGACCATGTGCGCAAACCAATGCTGACTAAGTTGCAAGAAAGGTAGATGTTCAAAGCATGGGCGGTACGCCAAGGCAAGTAGACCGAAATCCATCTGCATCTACTACTAATCATCCACCTTGAGATATTTATCCAGAACATCTCGCTGGTATTAAGTTGCGAGTCCCACCCATAGTGTAAACTCAAAGCAACAGACAACTGCATTAAAAGAACTTTGCGTAAAGTAAACAATCCTTGCACCCGCGGGCACAAGCACCGTTGTTTTCCCCCTTGTGGCAACAGCACATCCCCTAGACTCATGTTTCTGTCACTCAAGCTAGTCATCGAGGGGCATGAACCCACAATCAAGCATAACGTTCCCTCTTGGAGTCACTACCTACTACTTGGCCAAAGCAATAAATAACAACGGAGAACATGCAAGAATTACTTACGAACATAAATATAAAAGAGGTGAATCAAATATATTACTCAAACACAATCTGAACATAATCTCACAATCCATCGGATCCCAGCAAACTCATCATAGCAACAGCATAAGGATTACATAGGTGCCTCGATCATGTAGGGCAGCTCACGAGGACTAATTAGTGAAGCACAAGAACGGGAGGAGAACATCACATAGCTACTGGTCATGGACCCATGGTCCAAGGGAGACTACTCACAACTCATCCGGGAGGCGTCCATGGTGGTGGAGAAGCTCCCGGTGGTGATCCTCCCCTCCGGCAGGGTGCCGGGAAGAGTTCTCCTGGTGCTCTCGATCTTGGAAGCGCGGCGGCGGCGGAACAGAGATGAGATCGCGAAAAAGGGTTCCCGTCTCGAGGGTTTCGGGACAGGATATAAATATATGCCAAAGGGGGGGGCATCAGCGGAGGCTCGGGGGGCCCAGGCGCCCCCCCGGCGCGGCCAGGAGGGGGGCTGCGCCACCATGGCGCCTGGAGCCCTGGTGGCCCCCCTCCGGCTGTACTTCGGGTGCCGGGAAGCTTCTGGAACGCTAATTTTTTATATAATTTTTCCGGGATTTTTCTGGCAGTTCTCGTAATGGGAAAACCTGAAATACAAAAACAGCCGAAAACAGAAACTGGCACTGGGGTGCACTGAGTTAATAGGTTAGTCCAAATATGATCAAAAGTGTATGGAAGTGTATAAATATCATAGAAATATCACCCAAAAGAGGCATGGAGCAAGCAGAAATTATAGATACGTTTTGGACGTATCACGCGTATCTCGTCTCAGGCCACAACCGGATGGGCGATGCTACAGGTAATACGAATCCTCGAGTTTCCCCGTGGTGGCCCCGCAGGACCCCCGTTTGGGACCAACACCATCAGCACTAGCCCCGCCTGCTATGTAGATAGAATCCTTGGGTAGCGCTAACTCCCTATGCAATTTAATTAATTAATTAAGTTGTTATTATGAGCAAATTAAAACCAATGTTGGGCCTTGCTAGAGGAGTTTTATTCAAAGTCGAACTGTCAAGGGGTCACCATCCACCCATCGTGTAAGGAACGCAAAATCAAGGAACATAATGCCGGTTTATCGGCGCCTAAGGTGGCATGAGTGGAACAAAACACCGAGCAAAAGGCCAAGCCTTCCACCCGTGCCCAGTATATAGGTGTGTTATAATAATAATAATAGATATTGTGATATAACACAACAAGTTCCCACCTGGAACGAACTTCATCTTCACCTGCAACTAACAACGCTATAAGAGGGGCTGAGCAAGCGAGTAACATAGCCAAACAGTGGTTTTGCTAGGAAGGTGTCAAAGGTTAGAGGTTTCATGGCAACAAGGAGATGCTGACATAAAAGATGGGTAGCGCGACATGTAACGATAGCATCGAGACAACTAAGCATGGCAATGGTAGTAAAGGTATCCAAGGGTATGATCATCTTGCCTGGTGTAAGGGCATAATTCTCCCTAAGTAGTTTTGGTGATTGATGACAATGCATTTGCGGACTGATCGTGTGCTCTAAGCTCATACTGGTTTATCTCCCTTAGGCACAAGACGATTGTTTGCCCCTCGGATTCTATGGAAGACGGTGTTTTCTTTTTGCTCCTTGTCGGTGGCTTTGAGTAATAGGAAAGCCGTACTATTAAGAGGGGGTCCGCGTCGGAAAGGTTTGGGTAGAATCAACACGTACACATCCTATTCTCGCACCACCTTTCCTTGCTTCTCTGGAGTTCCAACCGGTTATGATTCGTTTATGCAAACTATGTCTTCTTAACTAGATCATCTGCCTGGCAAGCGGTAGTACCGCTCTACCAAGCGGTAGTACCGCGCAGATAAATGGTAGTACCGCCTGCCGACATGGTAGTACCGCTCCAACGGTAGTACCGTATCTCAAGAGCGGTAGTACCGTGTATCTGGCCCAGGTGCTGATTCTAAGTACAGAAGTTGATGCGGAAGTAATTTTTTACTTCCGCATCCAATACGGTAGTACCGCTTAACCCAAGCGGTAGTACCATGTCGCATTTTGCTACTACCGTTTTCCCTGCGGATGTAGCCACGGATGTAATTTATTTCATTCGTGGTTGTCAATCATGTCGCACTCTTTTGCCTAAGCGGTAGTACCGCTCTCAGAGCGGTAGTACCGCTCAGCCAGCGGTAGTACCGCAACTTATGCGCGGTACTACCGCTCTCTGCGGGCTGAAAACACTTATAATGGTTGGATTTGCTCCCCCACTATATATAGGGGGTCTTCTTCTCCAAGAAGACTCACCTCTTCCCCCACTACTCCATTGTTGCTCCAAAAGCTCCATTTCCGCCCGATCTCTCTCCCTAGCCAATCAAACTTCTTGATTTGCTCGGGATTGCTTGAGGAGGCATCGATCTACACTTCCACCAAGAGATATTTGATTCTCCCCACTAATCCCTTGCGGATCTTGTTACTCTTGGGTGTTTGAGCACCCTAGACGGTTGAGGTCACCTCGAAGCCATATTCCATTGTGGTGAAGCTTCGTGGTTTTGTTGGGAGCCTCCAAGTTGTGGAGATAGCCCCAACCTTGTTTGTAAAGGTTTGGTTGCCGCCTTCAAGGGCACCACTAGTGGATTCACGGCACCTTGCATCGTGTGAGGGCGTGAGGAGAATACGGTGGCCCTCCACACCGCTCCAACGGAGACGTACTTCCCCTCAAAGGGAAGTAACTTCAGCAACACATCCTCGTCTCCACCGGTTCCACTTGTGGTTATTTCTTACCTTTCCTTTTGCATGCTTTACTTGTTCAACTCCTATAGCATGCATGTGTAGTTGTTGTCCTTCTTTCCTTTAGTTGTCATCTTAGTAGAATATCTAGACAACTTACTTTGTCGCTTAATTTAAAGTGGTTAAGAAAAGTTAAAAATTGTTAGTTGCCTATTCACCCCCCCTCTAGTCAACCATATCGATCCTTTCAATTGGTATCAGAGCCTCGTCTCTTTTTAAGGACTTTACCGTCCGAAGAGTATGGTTGGCTACGTAGTCGAGACGGAGGACCATTCCGGTGGAACTCCATCCTTGACTACGTCAGATGGGGGAGCCTCGGTCTCTCGTGAGGAGTTCAATGTGGCCTTGACCACATTGAAAGAATCACTAGCGAGCGAGGTCAAAGGCATGTTTAAAGATTTGCTTGAGGGGCTTAAATTATCCACCACAGCGTTGGAAGTGGGTCGTCCTGCTACCAATGTGTCGGAGGCTAATCCCGACAAGGGAGAAGCTAGTAGTGAGCAAGCCCCGGTCACTAAGAATGGGAGTGGGAAGTTTGCCCAATCCGCTCCTCCTACTCACTATGGAGGACCCATTCCCACACCGCATTTAAATTCTGTTGGGCCCCCTCCCAAGTTTATCAAAAATACTGATTTTGCTACTTGGGTATTTCGTTTCAAACGTCATATTAATCATTGTTCCACTAAACTTTGGAGAATCATTGAGCAAGGTTTTTATCCGTATGATCCCGACAACATGACTCCAAGAGAAACTGCAGATCATCAGTTCAACGAGTCCGCTCTTTGCATTCTTCAAGATTCCATCCCTCCTGAAGACATTGCTCACCTTCGACCCTTCACTGTGGCCAAGGAAGCTTGGGAGCATGTTGGCACGATGTACAAGGGAAGCACAAGTATCCAACGCTCCAACTATGAAGTGGTGCAAGATGAAGCTGATGAGTTTGCTATGATCGAAGATGAAGATCCTCGTGAACTTTATCGAAGATTAACCATTCTTGCAGTGTCTCTTCGAGATCATGGCAGTAAGGATACGGATGACAATTGGATCAAGCGCAAGTTCCTCAAGGCCATGATGCCCTATCATAAGGCCATGTCCTCTGTCATTCGTCGGAGACCGGACTTCCACACTTTATCCTCGAATGAAGTGTTGGATGAATTTGTTGCCATGAGGATCCCGGACGTGACCGCCGACAATGCGGTCTTAAGAGCTCAACGATCCAAGAAGCCTAATCTTGCTCTAAAGGCCAAGGCTTGTGTGGAACAGGAGGAAGTGGAAGATGATGATGAGTGTTGCCCCGAGGACACCAAATATGCCTATCATGAGCGCATGGCTCTTGCTTCAAGGCAATTCTGGGGCAAGAAGAACACAAGATCCAACTTCAACAGGAACAACTCTAGTGGGAACAAAGGGAAGCAACGAGTAAGGACATGCTTCAACTGTGGAAATGTAAGTCACTTCGTTGTGGATTGCCCATATGAGAAGAGAGAGGACTTTGGTGGCAAGCTAATCCGGAAGGACAAGTCAAACTCCTATCCCAACAAGAACAACTTCATCAAGAAGACTCCTCCAAAAGTGTTGGCGGCCCAAGAAGAATATGTGGAGGACGATGATAATGATGAAGACGATGAGGTGACCACTATGGCCACAATTGCAATTGCAACTACTCCGCACTCATCTCTCTTCGACTCACCAAACGAGAACATCACCGCCAAGTGTCTCATGGCCAAGGCCACCAACAAGGTAACCCCAAACATCAATACTACTATCTCGTTTAATACTTCATTGACCAATTGTATTGATGAGGATTGGGGTGTAAAGGAGGGAGAAAATGAATTTGAGTTGTTCATGAAAAGTCTCAAGGGCAAACCCAAGAAGCATTTTGTTGCTCTCTTGGAACAACTCGGTGAGGCCAATGACATGATCGAGGCTCACGAGGAAACCATTACTAAAATGGAAGGACATAGTCGAGACTATGCCGATGAGATATCGGATCTCTCTAATGCCCTAGAGGAAGAGCGTGGTCTTCGTTTGGCTCTTGAGGAGTCACACAACGATGGTCATGCTAAATTAAAGAAAGATCTTGATCATTCCTTAGTTGTCTCTCGTGTCCTTAACTCCGAGAAGGCAAAACTTGAAGTTGACCATGCTAAACTCAAAGAGGAGTTTGACATACTTGACAAGGCTCACAAGGCCTTGAAAGGAATGCATGCTACTCTCAAGGAGTCTCATGATCAACTCCAAGTTTCGCTAACCAAGGAAAAGGCTATCTTTCCTCGCATGGTTTTAATTGATAATGCAAATGCTACTAATCCATGTTGCGAGCATGTGCATCTTGTTGAAGAGAATGCCGAGTTGAAGAAGCAACTCGAGAAAGGCCTTGTGACTTGCATACAAGGTGAGAAGAACCTCAACGCCCTTTTGAGCAATCAAAAGGAAGTTGTGGCTAAGGAAGGAATTGGGTTTGCTCCTAAGTCCAAGAAGAAGAAGAATGACAAGACCAAGCAACCACCCCCTCTCCGACAATCCTTTGTGAAAGAAGGAGAGGGCACGTCTACCAAGAAGAAAAGTGGTGGTGTCAAGAAAAACTCCACCATACCATCAAACATGGCCGGCGATTTTAATCCTTCATATGTTTTATGCCGTGCCAGTGATGGTCATGTGTTTGCTAAATTTGTTGGTTCTTCTTATGAGTACATTGAATGGTCCATTTGGGTTCCTAAGACCCTTGTTACTAACCTCAAAGGACCCATTACCAAATGGGTACCTAAATCCAAGCATTGATCTATTGTAGGAGTTTGCTTCCGGTGGGGGATCATGGTTGCTCGATAGCGGAGCCACAAATCATATGACCGGAAGCAAAGACTTGGTGGTGGACGTGCATCTCAGCTCATCTATGGCCACCAACGTCGAATGGGGTGATGCTTCATCTTCTAAGGTATTGGGACTTGGCAAGGTTGTTGTCTCTCATGATCTCATGATCGAGAAAGTCATGCTTGTTGAGTCCCTTGCATACAATTTACTTTCTGTTCGCCAACTTGCACTTATGGGCTTTGCTACATTCTTTGATATTGATAATGTGGCCCTCTTGTGGAGCAAGACTCTTAAAGTAGCCTATGTTGGGCATGTTGAGAACGGCCTTTATGTGGTTAACTTCTCGAAGCAACCCACTAAGGTCGCGACATGCCTAATGGCTAAAGTTGATGTGGGATGGCTTTGGCATCGCCGTTTAGCCCACGTCAATATGAGATCTTTGCAAAGTCTTCTCAAGGGGGACCATGTCCGAGGACTAACAAATGTTAGCTTTGCCAAAGATCGTGCTTGCAGGGCGTGCATTGAAGGGAAATTACATGAGAAGGCTCACCCTCCCACGACTATCATCTATTCAAAGAGACCCCTAGAGCTCCTCCACATGGACCTCTTTGGGCCTCCATCTTTTGATAGTCTTGGGGGTAGAAAGTATTGCTTGGTGATTGTGGATGATTACTCAAGATACACCTGGGTATACTTCTTCAAGAAGAAGAGTGAGACCCAACAAACCGTCATCAACTTTGCAAATGAAGCTCAACGACAACATGAAGCAAAGATTTTGATGATCAGAAGTGACAACGGCACCGAGTTCAAGAACTACACCTTGGATGAATTTCTTGGTGGTGAGGGGATCAAACATCAATATGCAGCCCCATATACCCCTCAACAAAATGGTGTAGCGGAGAGAAAGAACCGAACTCTAATGGATGCTGCAAGAACCATGATGGCTGAATTCAAGTCTCCATACAACTTTTGGGCCGAAGCCATCAACACCGCTTGCCATGCATCAAATCGTCTCTATCTCCGCAAAGGCTTGAACAAAACTCCGTATGAGATTCTTACTGGTAACAAGCCCAATCTCAAGTACTTCTGAGTATTCGGTTGTAAGTGTTTCATTCTCAAGAAAGGTGTTCGTTTGTCTAAATTTGAATCTAGAGCTCATGAGGGCATATTTGTTGGTTATGCTACAAACTCTCATGCTTACCGTGTCCTCAACAAGTCCACTGGACTCATAGAGGAGACGAGTAACGTAGAGTTTGATGAAAATAACGGCTCCCAAGTGGAGCAAAGTGGTACTTGTGATGCAGGTGATGAAATTCCTCCTCAAGCCATAAGAAGAATGGGTGTTGGATATATCCTACCCATTGAGGAACCCCTTGTGGCCGAAGGAGAAGGACAATGTTCCACTCAAGTGGAACCATCACCAACCCAAGACCCACACGCTTCCGAAGAACAAAGTGAAGGCCCTCAACCTGATGAACAAGGCCAAGTGCAAGATCAATCTCAAGTTGGTGAAGAACCACCAATTGATGCACAAGGCCAAGTTCAGTCCCCCGAGCAAGATCAAGGTCAAGAGGAAGCTCAAGATCAAGATCTAGCTTCTGACGACGCTCAAGATGATCAACTCAGTGCTCCTCAGTTATCACTTGAAGAGCAATTAGAGCGTCGTGCTGCAAAAGTTGCCTCCAGGCTTGCTTCCAACGAGCATCACATCGAGAACATTTTAGGAAGCATCAAAAGGGGGATAAGCACTCGTAGACAATTAGCAAACTATTGTGCTCATCAAGCTTTTGTGTCCTATGTTGAACCTCAGAAGGTTTATGAGGCGCTCGAAGACCCTGACTGGCTCAATGCCATGCATGAGGAACTCAATAACTTCGAGCGCAACAAAGTGTGGCGTCTGGTGCCAAGACCAAAGGAGAACCATAATGTCATTGGAACCAAATGGATCTTTAAGAACAAGCAAGATGCCCATGGCATTGTCATCCGCAACAAGGCTCGTCTGGTGGCTCAAGGCTACTCCCAAGTCGAGGGTATCGACTACGGTGAAACCTTTGCCCCCGCTGCTCGTCTTGAATCCATTCGTTTGTTGCTTCCCTATGCTTCCCATCATAACTTTAAATTGCAACAAATGGATGTGAAAAGTGCATTTCTTATTGGTCCCATTAATGAGTTGGTGTATGTTAAACAACCCCCGGGGTTCGAGGATCCTAAGGTCCCCAATCATGTGTATCAACTCGATAAGGCATTCTATGGCCTTAAACAAGCCCCACGAGCGTGGTATGAGCACCTTACCGAGTTGCTACAAGATCGTGGGTTTGAAATTGGGAAAATCGACCCCACTCTTTTTACTAAGAAGGTCAAAGGGGAGTTGTTGGTTTGCCAACTATATGTTGATGATATTATCTTTGGTTCTCCTAACAAAGCTTTCAATGATGAGTTTGCCGCACTCATGACCACACATTTTGAGATGTCCATGATGGGAGAGTTGAAGTACTTCCTTGGATTTGAGATCAAACAAAGAAGAGAAGGCATCTTCATCAAACAATCCAAGTATACTCAAGACATGCTCAAGAGGTTCAATCTTAGTGATGTCAAGCCGGCTACTACTCCGATGCCAACCAAATGCCAACTTGACATCAATCCCAATGGTAAAGCGGTGGATCAAAAGGTATATCGCTCTATGATCGGATACTTGCTTTACCTTTGTGCATCTAGACCGGATATTATGTTGAGTGTGGGAATTTGTGCACGGTTTCAAGCCTCGCCTAAGGAGAGGTTTTTTGTGGCTGTCAAGCGAATCTTTCGATATTTGGCTCATACCCCAAACTTTGGCTTATGGTACCCAAGAGGAGCAAATTTCAACCTTGTTTGTTTCTCTGATTCTGACTGGGCGGGAGACAAAGTGGATAGGAAGTCCACCTCGGGAGGGTGCCAATTTCTTGGTTGCTCTCTTGTTAGTTGGTCTTCCAAAAAGCAAAGTTGTGTATCTCTCTCGTCCACCGAAGTAGAATATGTGGCCGCTGGCAGTTGCTGTGCTCAACTCTTATGGATGAGGCAAACTTCAAAGGATTACGGTGTCACTTGTGACAAAGTGCTTCTTTGGTGTGACAATGAAAGTGCCATCAAGATTTCTCTCAACCCGGTGCTACACTTCAAGACGAAGCATATTGAGATTCGGTATCACTTCATCCGGGATCACATAAGGCAAGGAGAAATCGAGCTTCACTACGTCAACACTCATGATAACCTTGCAGATATCTTCACGAAGCCTCTGGATGAAGCAAGATTTCGCGAGTTAAGGCATGAGCTAAATATCATCGATTTGAGCAATGTGGTTTGAATCTGTGCACACACACACTCCTCACACTCAAGATAGCTATCTTGTCTAGATATAGGCATGGACTTAGGGGGAGTATTGTTCTCTCAATGAACTATTCCTCCCCCTATTATGCATAAACTAATCAAATCTTTATCATTTGCCATACATATTTGGCTTAAATGCTTCAAGTCGAGTATTGATCATGGGCCCAAGGATAATTCTTCGCTGTGCCATATCTATAAAACTCAAACATAGGTGGCCTCGGCCATCGCCCTCTTCTGAGGAGTTGTGTTACTTGTTTTGCTTGTGCACGTGGTTGTTTTTTCTCTCTTTTGTGCCTAAAGCCTCTTGTCATTTCGTGCATTCTCTTGGGGGAGCGGTACTACCGTGATCGATTACGGTACTACCGCAAAGGACTTACTGTACTACCGCACATCCAGCACAGCAGTAATTCACTACCGCTGGTAGAGCGGTACTACCGCCTGGCGAGCGGTACTACCGCGATGACCGCGGTACTACCACACATATTCGAACGAGCGGGGGTTATAAGCAGGCAGGGGCAGTTCCATCTCCCCCATACCCATTCACTCCTAACCCCCACGTCGTCCCTGTCTCTCTCTCTCAAGAACGCTGTCGAAGGACCTCGCCGGATCTCCTCCCTCGGCCACTCTCCTCGCATTCCGACCGGTGGGATCGATCCCCACCGCGCCCTCTTGCCATGGATGAAGGTTTCTCCCCTTTTCCCCTCTTCTTGTTGCCTTGTCTTTGTTTTATGGTTAGGGGAGATGCTTAGTGTTCTTGTGTTCTTCGTGTTCCTATCCATGGAAGCTTAGGATGTAGGAGAGTGTTTTTGCACTAGAAATACGAATATGCATGTTGCTACCAAGATACTATGATCAGCCGTAGTACCGCTAGTCGATCTCTATGGCCATTTCTAGATCTGTTCATCTCAGATCTGGTTCGTGCGGTACTACCGCTGGGGAACCGCAGTACTACCGCACGATCTGGTCCATATCCGATCTGCCCTGAGCGGTACTACCGCTATCCTCAGCGGTACTACCGCTCGGGCGGAAGTAAAAATTTACTACCGCCTGCCGAGCGGTACTACCGCGCCCCAACGCGGTACTACCGCTCCGCATGCAGCACTAAATTTTTACTTTCGCTCCTTCTTGCGGAAGTACAATTTTACTACCGCAACGTATGCGGTACTACCGCATCCAGCATGCGGTACTACCGCTTACCCTGCGGTACTAAATTTTTACTTCCGCTCCTTCTTGCAGAAGTACAATTTTACTACCGCAAAGTATGCGGTACTACCGCATCCAACATGCGGTACTACCGCATAGAACATGCGGTACTACCGCTTACCCTGCGGTACTAATTTTTTACTTCTGCATTGGGGCAGCAGTACTACCGCTTGTGTCATACTATCTTCGTAGCATGTACACATTCCTCTTTCTACTGGTTTCTTGTGTTTTTCGAGGCTTTGGCATTGAATCTTCTTGTGTTTTTGTTGTCGTGGTCTTGTGTTTGTGTCTTTAGGTGGTGGCTCCGGTTTTGAGGGTCGTCGTACCAACCCTGTCCGCGACAACGGATCCAAGCATCTGCGTACCCCAAGTGATGTGCCAGAGGGCTCCAATCCCCAGCGCAAGTACAAGACTGCAGCCAACAAGCGTAAGGAATCCTCAATGACTATGGAGGAGATGCCCGCTACTGAGTTCATGTCACGAAGGAAGCACAACCCATATGGAGAACCCCGTGAGCACTTTCCTGGAGATGAGATCTTCTGGACCAAGCAGCAGTTTCGCATCTACCATGAGGTGCTCAAGACCAAGACCAACCTTTATGTGGATGCTCACTGGGTGGATGTGGATCACATGAGGAAGGACAAGAACCGGGCATACTTTGCAGAGGCTCTTGATCTAATCGAGCAGTTGGGCCTGGAGCACATCATGACCTTCCAGAATGACATTGATCCAGAGATTATTGCTCAGTTCTATGCCTCTGTCAATTTCCAAACCAAGGAGGATCGCCCCATGACATGGATGACCAATGGTCACAAGATGACCTCTTCTTGGAAGGAGTTCATGGATCTTCTTCAGATACCTGATGAGGGTCTCCACAACCCTATTGGATTTCGGCCTCATGCCAATCCTGAATCTGCAAACAAGGACATGCTGCTTCCCTTTTATGAGGAAAAGACTCTTGCTAGTGGCAAAAGGTCATGGGTGTTGAACCCCTTCTTGGACATCATGTATGGAATCTTTCGCAACACTCTGTTCCCTCGAGTTGGAGATAAAGACAAGGTCCATGCCTACCTGGTTGACATGCTGCTGATGTGTCAAGAGGCTCGCTCAACCCAGACTGCACCACTTGACATATCCCACATCATGTGGAATGAGCTCCGTTTTGCCATCTACTCTCGCAAGGTACCCATCTATGGTCCATACTTGTTTCTGCTGATCTCCAAGACTTGGGAGAAGTTGTACCCAGAGGAGGAGTTTGAGGCCGACTGCTTCCGCCATGATCCCATCCGTCTTCGCGTCAAGACTCGATGGGCCAACACCACCACTCGTGCTCAAGCTGCTGCAGCCCAGATGGGCACTGATGAGGAGCCTGTGGAGGAGGCTGCTGATGTGTGCTCTGGCAGATTTGCCCCTTCTTCTTCCTCTGCTGTGGAGGAGCCTTCTTGGGCTAAAAAGCTTAAGCAAAAGATGAAGGCCCTCTTCTGCATGCAGGCTAAGGGGCAATACCGTGCTCATGTGACTGACAAGAAGACGCGCCAGCGTGACAAGAAGATTCTGGCTGTCTATGGAGAGGAAGTGTCCAATGGGTCTGAGGATAACATCACCCCTGAGGCTACTTGGATGGCCCGCCAGGGGTACAAGTGGTCAGAGTCTGATGAGGAGTATCAGGAGGAGCAGCCGGGGTCTGATGATGAGTACGACGACTGAGTTTCTCCAGGGCTGCCACCTGTCTTAGTGTCCTCTTTCCCCTTTGTGGTGTCTCGATGACAAAGGGGGAGAGTGATTTGCGTCTTGTGCTCTTGTGTTTCTTTGAACTCTGGTTTATTTGCGTGTTTGTGTCGTGTGCGTGAGACTATCATATGGTGTAAGACATATGCCCCGTTATCGTTGAACTTATCGTTATGTCTTTAATGTTTATCTAGAGCAGTTAGTTTTTATATAGAGTATCTCGTGTGTAGATTATAGGGGTGCACTGTACCTAGTATGTGTGCTGTGCAGTCCAAAGAACAATCTCGTGTAGGCACACATCCAGGGGGAGCTCACCTATACTCTAGGGTTTGGATTGCATACTCTATTATTTCTTTCCTGTGCAAATCAAGTATTGTCATCAATACACCAAAAAGGGGGAGATTGTAAGGGCATAATTCTCCCTAAGTATTTTTGGTGATTGATGACAATGCATTTGCGGACTGATCGTGTGCTCTAAGCTCATAAAGGTTTATCTCCCTTAGGCACAAGACGATTGTTTGCCCCTCGGATTCTATGGAAGACGGTGTTTTCTTTTTGCTCCTTGTCGGTGGCTTTGAGTAATAGGAAAGCCGTACTATTAAGAGGGGTCCGCGTCGGAAAGGTTTGGGTAGAATCAACACGTACACATCCTACTCTCGCACCACCTTTCCTTGCTTCTCTGGAGTTCCAACCGATTATGATTCGTTTATGCAAACTGTGTCTTCTTAACTAGATCATCTGCCTGGCAAGCGGTAGTACCGCTCTACCAAGCGGTAGTACCGCGCAGATACACGATAGTACCGCCTGCCGACACGGTAGTACCGCTCCGATGGTAGTACCGTATCTCAAGAGCGGTAGTACCGTGTATCTGGCCCAGGTGCTGATTCTAAGTACAGAAGTTGATGCGGAAGTAATTTTTTACTTCCGCATCCAATACGGTAGTACCGCTTAACCCAAGCGGTAGTACCGTGTCGCATTTTGCTACTACCGTTTTCCCTGCGGATGTAGCCACGGATGTAATTTATTTCATCCGTGGTTGTCAATCATGTCGCACTCTTTTGCCTAAGCGGTAGTACCGCTCTCAGAGCGGTAGTACCGCTCAGCCAGCGGTAGTACCGCAACTTATGTGCGGTACTACCGCTCTCTGCGGGCAGAAAACACTTATAACGGTTGGATTTGCTCCTCCACTATATATAGGGGGTCTTCTTCTCCAAGAAGACTCACCTCTTCCCCCACTACTCCATTGTTGCTCCAAAAGCTCCATTTCCGCCCGATCTCTCTCCCTAGCCAATCAAACTTGTTGATTTGCTCGGGATTGCTTGAGGAGGCATCGATCTACACTTCCACCAAGAGATATTTGATTCTCCCCACTAATCCCTTGCGGATCTTGTTACTCTTGGGTGTTTGAGCACCCTAGACGGTTGAGGTCACCTCGAAGCCATATTCCATTGTGGTGAAGCTTCGTGGTTTTGTTGGGAGCCTCCAAGTTGTGGAGATAGCCCCAACCTTGTTTGTAAAGGTTCGGTTGCCGCCTTCAAGGGCACCACTAGCGGATTCACGGCACCTTGCATCGTGTGAGGGCGTGAGGAGAATACGGTGGCCCTAGTGGCTTCTTGGGGAGCATTGTGCCTCCACACCGCTCCAACGGAGACGTACTTCCCCTCAAAGGGAAGGAACTTCGGCAACACATCCTCGTCTCCACCGGTTCCACTTGTGGTTATTTCTTACCTTTACTTTTGGATGCTTTACTTGTTCAACTCCTATAGCATGCATGTGTAGTTGTTGTCCTTCTTTCCTTTAGTTGTCATCTTAGTAGAATATCTAGACAACTTACTTTGTCGCTTAATTTAAAGTGGTTAAGAAAAGTTAAAAATTGTTAGTTGCCTATTCACCCCCCTCTAGTCAACCATATCGATCCTTTCACCTGGGATTCCGCAAGGGAGAAGAACAGGTCCATGAAGTAGACGGAGCAACATAGTCGAGAGAAACCTCACAACTCCGGAACGAAACCGAAGCTAACAAGAGAAGCAACCGGAAAGAAGCAAACAACACGGTAAACACACAAGCATAAACATGGCATACGTTGCACATCCAAGTATGATGCATGACCGGTTTAATTATGCATGGCATGGCAAAGAGCACAAACAAAACTACAAGTTAAGTGGAGCTCAATATGCAACGAGTTGCATATTGACGAAACACCACATGTTATTTATTTAGTTGACTCTCGATTATTTACAAGACAAGATTAAATGTTTTTAACATAGCAAGAGGTGAAGCAAAAAATAAACTACCTATTTAGGCATTTTAAAAGAGGCCGGAAATAACAACAACAATTCCGAAAAAAATCCCCATGAGCATGTTTAGTAATTAATAAAGCAACAACAATTAAACATTTTAATGTTGTTAACATGATGCAGATGACATGATCAAATTTATGCAAGTTTTATTAAAAGTGAACATGAAGAAGATATGAAGCATTTGGTCGCCACGACGGAAGGAAAGGAGTGTCCTGGCGACGAGAATGGAAACGGAGCCACGACAACGTTCCGATGATCCGACAACTCGTCGAGAAGCCGGTGCAAAAGCAAGGTGGCGAAGCGTGCCGAACAAGATGAAAAGGTGGGGTGATCCCGTCACCGGGTTCCCACGGGTCGGCGATGAGGCAACCGAGGTGCACGACAAAAGATGATACGGGCACGGAGCACACAAGGGAAAACATTTCACACAACACAGGCACAAGCATTCACGGGTCATCGTCTCGGGGTTATACCTTCGGAACATTCGTTTCGGGGCGGTTCGAGATCGTAGAGGGATGTAGACGTTCACGTTCGTCGAGGA
The DNA here is from genome assembly GCA_902687465.1 of Secale cereale. Taxonomy (NCBI): domain Eukaryota; kingdom Viridiplantae; phylum Streptophyta; class Magnoliopsida; order Poales; family Poaceae; genus Secale; species Secale cereale. The sequence continues at coordinate 475,346,542 of LR738711.1, read as the reverse complement.
AGTAGTGGTACATGGCGACGGTAGGGGTACTCGGTTCCTCGGCAACGGTAGTTGTACTCGCACGTAGTGGGAAGTAGTGGAAGTAGACGTTCTCGCGTTCATCGGTAGGGGAACTTGTCGCGGCATCGGACGTCTTCGGGGCGACGGTAGTCGTACACGTTCGTAGATGTTCAAGGCCGTCGAGGGACTTGCCGGTCTCGGACTCGCCGGTCTCAATACTTGCGACGATACCGGAACACTTGTCGTCGGACTTGGCGAATCCAAGAGGTACTTGGCGGTCTCGGGGTCCCTCGTTCGAAGATCTTGGCATCCACGGTTCTAGCGGCTGCGGCCTTCACAACAACAGGAAAAAAAACGGCAGCAAGGTCTTGGCGCACCATGAAGCAGAGAAGCAGTGGTCAGGTCCTGGATGGCGGCGCGAGGCGCTGCAGCAAACCGCGGCAGGGCATGCTGGTGTTGAAGGGACAAGGCGGAGGAGGATCGATGGAGCAGAGGCGGCTGGACGAGGGAGCTCCTCTGGAACGAGGCTGTTGAGGGGCTCCTTGGCGCTGCGGGAACTCTGGTGCGGACCACGGCGCTCGGCCCTTGCCGGAGGACGGAGGGAGACGAGGGCTTGAGGTGGCCGTCGCGTCGCACTGGACGAGGAGGTACGACGCTCGAAGATTGGCGCGACGGCAGCACTCCTGGCCGGCCCTGGCTGGACGCCACGGCAGGAGGCGCGCGAGGGAGAAGGCGCTCGGGGGTTGGAGGAAGAGGCCCCCGAGCGTGGCGCTGCGGGGCCATGGCGTGGCGAGGAGCGCTCAGCCTCCTGGCGCGCGGGAGGAGGAGGCCGCTCGGGCCTGGGGGATCGGGGCAAAGGGAGCGACGCGAGGGGGATCGGGACGAGCGAGGAGAGAGGTGCGGGAGAGCGAGCGGAAGAAGGAGACTGGCGGCGCGAGGGGATGAGAGGGAGGAGCGATGCGGTCGGTGGGGAGAGCGCAACGGGTCGCTAGGGTTTGGCCGGCTGGGCCTGGTGGCTGAGATGGCCAGGGAGGAGATGGGCCAAGGAGGCCTGGAGGAGGCTTGGGCCTGGCCTGGCGGCTGGGATGGCCTAGAGGCCATCTCTATCTCCTTCCTGCGTTTTTTTAAAAGAAAAAGAAAATGAAGGAAAAAGGATAGAGAGATTGGGAGAGAAGTGGGCATGAGGATTATTTTTCCGGACAAGTAAAATATGCACGATGCACGGAAAAATAGGGGAGGCATGAATGCAAGAGATAAATTCGAACTCATTTGAATTTAGTTCAAATGAGTGTGAGAAACAAACAGGTGTTTGGTAGGTCCAAATAATGTGAGGATTTTTGGAGGAACCTCGCTAAACGAGAAAAGAAAAATAGGGAAGGTTTAGAAAGCAAGGAATTGAGAAAGAAAAGGCATGGGGAATATTTGCATGTGTGTTGCGGTTAATTCCAAACAAATGGAATATCTTAATATAGCTCCCTAAAAATATTGAGAGGCTTTTATATGTTATAAAGAGAAGACATTCTTCCCTCGATTTAAATGGACCGAAGGTCCACACGATTTATTTAGTTGAGATGTAAAAGATTAAAGACATGATAGCATGATGACATGATGCAATGCAAAATAAATAAAGCAAGCACAAAGAAACACACGGGAGACCCAGAACATCTGGAATCTTCTGGAATCTTCTGGGACGTCGGTCTTCGGGCGTCACACGAGGGGCTGGTTCTTTCCCTCACCCCTAAGCCCACCAGGCTAAGCCTCGCAACAACGATGGGAAGGACCGACAAGACAGCTTGCCGAAAAATCTTGTTTACATGAAAGTATAGAGGAGTCCCTCCTCTGCATGGGTGTAATACATGCACAAGTACCCGGCAAACATGTTCTTTTTCATTAATACGCAGACAAGCAAGTACAAACCATACAGTGTACAAATATGGATAAAAGAGATTACATGTTTAAGACTAAAGTTTGGCAAAAGCCTACATGTTTTAGAATAAAAAAGGATAAGTTCCCCATAATCCCTTTCTTGTCCCTCTCCTCCTAGGAACTATAATGCGAGGTGGAGAGGGAAAAAGGAGCGTCTGGGAAGAAGCCCAGCCTGATCTCGTCAAGGCTAGAGGGACGCAGCCTGACAGGATTGGGAGGGCGTAGACGAAGGTGATGGATGGACGGAGCGTCAAGGCGATGCCATGGTCACCACCGCCAGGACCAGAGCAACATGGGCACCGGTAGGGAAGACGAGTCCGTATTCCATGGAAAAGGCTTCCGGGGCCTAGCTGGAGGACTGCTGGAGGAGGCGGAGACATCCACACCCAACTCCTCGGCAAATCGCTCTGCCGGGGAGCTACAAAAAAAGACACACCCGTGACATTTTGGGCCGAACGAATTTTTGTCGGTCATACTTATGACACTACTATGACTATAATTGTGACAAAACCCGGTATCATCATAGATGTGGTGGGGTCCTACTTCTATGACAAAAAATCATGACAGAAAATGGGCTTTTTATCCTGGGCGGGCCGGAGACGCAACTGCATGACATTCTTTGGGCCGTCCATCACGGAAAAAACCGTGGTAGAAGCGAGGGCGAGGAAAATATCGGCGTGTTCCCGGTTATGGTGGGTGGTCGGGGCCGAGCGATGCACGTTTCTCTCGTACACGCACGCACGTGGGTGCGAGGCGTTGGGCTCTAACAAAACCCGAGCGATTGCACTGCAGGCTACGCGTTACTGAACCCGAGCGATTGATCAATGGCTGTTAACTGAACCCGATCGAGCGATTCCTTCGCTACTGCTGCTAACTGAAGCCGATCGATGCTGCATCTGCATTAACAGTGAGTGTTGCT